>CM062816.1:1250791256-1251473724 GCA_031772625.1 Pinus tabuliformis | reverse complement strand
CTTACCACATGTCCAACACTGCAGTGGTTCTCTACCACCACCTCTAGCCTGTTGTTGGCCATGTACTTTCTCATTTGTATTGAATCTCTTGTAAGGAACTGCATTTTCTTACTCACCTACATCTTGAGGTCTTTCTCACTTTGGTAGCCATTTTCATTTAGATTTCTCATTTCCTTTCAAGTCACACTTCGGCTCAACTTTGTGCTTTGACTGCTCATAACAATGCTTCAAATTTTGGATGGCCTCCTCCAATGATCTAGGCTCATCGAACTCAATTTGGTCTTTGTATGATATTGGTAGTCCACTGATGAATATCTTAACCTTGGCCTTATCCTCCTTGAGTTAAGGCACTTATCTCAAAAAATCCAAAAACCTACTAGTATACACCTTGTCTATTATATAACCCATTCGCAACTCATAAAACTTCTTAGCTCTATCATCATAGTATCTCTCTGACAAGTACTTCTTCTTCAAGATCCTTTCAAATGCCAGGTCAAATCATATTCATAAATACCTTTAACATTATCCACATCTTCCCACCAAAAATCTGCTTTACCTTTGAGACTGAAAAGGGTTATCCTTGCTTTAATGTTTTCTCAATAATCATACAATATAAAGAATTTCCTCATACCAAGCAACCATGCCTCTACATCTTGCAATTTCTTCATATCTCCATCAAAGGTAGGTGGCTTAACTTTCTTGAACAAATCCAGAAATTATCCCCTATCACTCCTCCCGTAAGGGTGATAATGATGATGATCATGATGCTTGTCAAAACTAGAACTAGATTAATAACTGTGTCCAGTACCTCTCCTATCTAGAGTGTCCAATAACCTACCATCTTTGATTGTGTTAGATCTATCCAACCTATGCCCACCATAAGACCTGTGTCTACTAGAAGACCTATTTCCATATGCCCCATTAGTTATATCCTCTTTCTTATGGCTGATCTGAAGTGGCCCTTGTCACTGCAATTCTGACAAATTATGAAGTAGTATTGCATTCACCTTTTCTTGTTTCTCTTGTTCCTACACGATTTTATCATTTTCTGCTTTACAACTCCTTATTTCTTCCCATAAGCTTCTCGATGTGTCTTCCAAATCATAATAATTCCCCCCACCACGTTGCTCATCTGATGCATAGGGAGATTCTATGTAGTATACCACCTTGCTAGCCATTTTATCTCTTTCCTATAAGGCATACCAAGTCATTTAAACAATTACAATAAACCAACGTACCTTAGCATAATTTGGGGAGGATATCTTGTCTGTAATATCATCAATCAACATGATACATATATAACATAATCATAATAGCATATAGTCATCTATCAAATAAATGCATCAACACATAAACATCCTTCTCGATAGGGTATAGTAATCAATGCAATGCCATATCAAAAATGCATGCTATGAACTTATGCATGAAAACAACCATTATTCCATCGTAGACATTGCCACATGAAACCAACAACATGCATAAGCAATGCCTAATCAACTACACATACACATAACCACATGTAGTTGAGCATGAGCAATTAATTCTTGTAACCAACCTACAAGATTGATACATGTAATCAAACAATAAAGAGTGCAACCCAACATAGAAGGACATAATCAAGATGCATATAATCAAGTTGCATATAAGCTGCATATAATCAAGTAACCTTTCATATACTTCTAACGTTACATTCCACAAAATCACATCAAGTTCCTCATGGTAACCATACTACAACCATGATCAACATGATGCAATGCAACAAGCACATGGAACACAAGTGTAAGAGACACACATGCAACTGACATGCATGCATGATCAACACACACCACCCATCCAATATGAGGGGTGAACCATGCTCTTATACCAATCTGTAACACCCCCTCCTAGGTCTACCCAAAGTAACCATGACAAACAAGGTAAACATGAGACGAGAGGCTACTATGATCATATTTGACCTCCTATGTGACCTTAAGGAAGAGGAATTGACAAAACATCAGACACAGTCATTCAACATCATCAACGTAACCACCAGGAGACAAGTCAGCCACTTAGACAGCCTGTCCCTGGATCCCACGACTATTCTAGATCTCTTAGGCCATATTCGCTCTCACACTATGGGCAAGGGAGCGACTACAACATAAAATCGCTCTCACAGGCTTTTCTACTAGTGACTGTGGACCAAAATTTCAAGTTATGTTCTAGTGACCCCAAGATTTAAGCCACTTTTCTAGATCATAATCCTGACCTCTTCCAAGAAATTGTTATAACCTTCAAAATTCATTAAGGACACGATAACAATCTTGATCAACCAAAATCAATCTCAGGAATAGGCCTGAGCATCCCCAACTGGGACTGACATTATGACAAACACTTGGCATCAATGCAACCTATAGGTCTAGGATAAAAGACAAAGAATAAATGACTAAAACAGCTTATTAAATGTAACCTGAAGAATCACCTCCTTCTCCATTGAAACACTAAATCATTAATTAGGTCTTACATCCATCCATTTAACAGTTACAAGTAAATACATGAAATAACCATGACATGAACCAATCATTTAACCATGCTTATAACTAGCATAAAACAATGTAAATATCAGAGATAAGATAGCCACCAAATCCACGTATAAATCAGTGCTAAAGTAAGAGAACTTAGATTTTATTAATCATAGGCAAATCCAACTAGGTTCAAGACTTCCACGTACCACACAACCATAGACATGGCTGAACCAAATCTCTCTTTTAACCAGTCACCCCCATGCCATATTCCAAACATGAACGTGGGATCTCATAGAACAACCAATCCAAGAACAACTAAGGGAATCCAGAGGTTAAACCACCTCTACCATCATTAAACCGTGATCACAAAAAAATCGGTGCTCTGATCACAACCGAGCAAAACTTGGAATTCCATCGAGAATCCATCACTATCCTTGAGGAATTTTCCATATCCTTGTCTCTTTGGCTTTACCACAATCCAAATCCAGATCACTATGCCCTAAACTGAGACATCTCCCTCGGGCCTTAGCATGTATCCCACAAAAATCAGTCAAGGGATTCCTAGGCCTTTGGGAATGGAACTTGAGACCACCTCCACCCCATATTCTAAAATACATCTAGCAAAACAAAGCTCAAAAACCAAAATAAACATCCAAACACCATGGCATCCAGAAAAAGGAAAGGCTAGGCTGAAATTCATTGTCATAACCTAGAAAAACCATGCCATCGACAACAAGAAAACCATACACCAATATGCAAACACATGCATGTCCAAACCAACTAGGAAATCACACATGAAAAAGGTCATATGCAAGTATTCCTACTGAAGCTACCTAATCCTAATTTCCTTCCTTGATCCTTGATTGTTTTTCCTTTGCTTTTATTGCTTTTGCTTCCCTTGCTCCAAAATAGAGTACTCCAAGAAAACCCTAAGTGACCAAGAGTTAGAGGGAGAGAGAAAAAAAAAATGAGAGAGCTCCAAACTTGAACTGACAAAAGCCATGAACTGATCCTCAGAAGCCTTTTTATGGAAGGGACCTATAATTTCTTCATTTTCCATTATTATCCTTCAATTTCCTCCTCACATGCAACATGTGACCTTTCACCTTAATTTTCTCCTAATTTCCTTTATTTTCATAAATAAATGTGCCAAAATGCCTTTTTTCCTTTTAATGCCTTTACCAATTTTCCTTAGCCAAAACACACATCCAGTGATTCCCACTAGGATATCTTTGGCCAACACTCAGCTTTCAACACGTGTCCCTTGACCCTGCTCTTATTTTTCCTTTATTAACTTTTATTACATGTACTTTTCACCAGGGCAGTTATAGAGCCCTCCCCCTTGGGGAACACCGTCCTCGGTGTTAAACCAGACCATGACCTTAGCAAAACCATTGAAAATCAAACATACTGCCCATATAGCTTTATAACTTAACTCGTTGCAGTATTTACAATGAAAGACTTTCTCAAAAGAAAAACATCGTGACAAAATGACACATAACAACCATAATAATATGACACCCATACCACTTATTGGATCTTTATAACTTAGGTCATGGTGGTATTTACATTTGTATACATATACATACATATACCATAACATCAGCAAAATGTATGCCAAACATATACCAACATCAAACCAAAAATGATTTTCCTCAACCAACAAACAATGAAGGATATAGGGCCTACATCTCATTTTCCACTATACTTTAACTTGCTCTATGGCTCTGTTCCTAAGCATGAGATGCATTTGCTGCAATATGCACTAAGGCTCCAGCTCGAGCTCTCCTTCTTTCTCCACCTCCAATTCAGAAAAATCAATAACATGATCAACACCCTTTATATACTTCTTAAGTAATTAAATATGGAAAACATCATGGAATTTCATTATTGGAGGTAGTGCAAGTCGATATTCCACTGATCCAATCCTCTCAAGGATCTCAAGAGGCCCACAATATCATAGTACCAACTTGGCACATGAACCAATCCTTAAAGAGATTTTCTTGGGCTTGATGCGCAAATACACATGCTCCTCAACTTGAAACTCCTTGAACACCTTGTTCCCATCTGCATAGCTCTTTTTCCTATGTCGTGATGCCTTTAGATTCCCCTTTATCACCTGCATTTCTTTCTCCATGTCTTCCAGCATATCTAGTCCAATAAGTACCTTGTTCACTTGATCACTCCAACTGATGGGAGTATTACAACTCCGACCATACAATGCCCCAAAAGGACTCATCCTCATTGGCTCCTAATAACCATTGTTGTATGCGAACTCAACCAAAGGAAGATACACCTCCCATTTCCTCTGGTGGTGCATCACGTACATCCTCAGCATATCCTCCAAAATCCTATGGACCCTCTCTACCTATCCATTTGTCTACGGATGATAAGTTACACTGAAGGCCAAATTTGTACCCAAGCCTGCAAATAAATCCTTCCAAAACTTGGAAGTGAACTTTGCATCCCTGTCTAACACAATATTCTTTGGAACACCATGTAGTCTCACTATCTCTCTAATGAAAATTTGTGCTACCTCACTAGTTGAATATGTACTCTTCATTGGAATGAAGTGAATTACACTGCCTAACCTGTCAACCATAATCATAATAGAATCACACTTCTTCACTTTCCTCGGAAGACCTGTAATGAAATCCATGGAAATCGCCTCCCATTTCCATTCCATAATCGAAATAGGTTGTAGTAAACAACCTGGATGCTTGCATTTTGTCTTTACCTACTTATAACATAAGCATCTAGCCACAAACCTTGCCAGTTCCTTCTTCAGATTCGACCAATAGTAAAACTTATTTATTGTTGTGAATGTCTTATGATACCCTGGATGACCCGAGTATGGCTTGACATGAAACTCCATCAAGATAAGCTTCTTGAGCTCACTATAATTCAGCACAGAGGTCCTATCCCTGAATCTCACCAAACCATCTATTGCGAGATGATACTCTGCATCCTAATCACCTATACCTACACCCTTCTATAGCCTATGCATGATCTCCATGTATTTTTCATCCCACTATCTTGCCTACAAGATCTTATCCTGTAACTCTATCCCATAAGAGCTCATAGCTATTATATGATTTCCTTGTACCTTCCTACTAATAACATTTTCAACCTAGTTCTCCTTCCCATCGATATATCTGATCTCGAAGTCCAACTCGCTAAGGGTAGCCAACCATCTAGCTTGCCTGGCATTTAGATTTGGCTGGCCAAACAAATACCTCAACCTACTGTGATCGCTCATCAACACAAACTGTCTACCCAGAAGATAGGGTCTCTACATCTTTAATGCATGTATGATCATTGCCAACTCAAGATCATGTGTTGGGTAGTTCTTCTCATGCTCATTCAGTTTCCATGACTCATAGTACACTACCTATCCTTCTTGCATGAGAACTCTGCCAAGTCCTCTATTGCAAGAGTCTGTACATGCTATAAACTCCTTGTCCAGATCCACAATCTTCAACATTGGTGCATGTGTCAACAACTACTTAAGTTTCTCAAAACTAGCCTCACATTCCTCTGTCCTTTCAATCTTCTTACCTTTCCTCTGCAATGATTTTATAGGATATGGAATGCATGAGTTACTGATGAACCTCCTGAAGTAACTTTCCAATCCCATAAATGATCACACTTCATCTACATTCTTAGGAGCTACCCACTCCATGATGACCCTTATCTTTTATGGATCTACTGCAATGCCTTCCTTAGAGACAATACTACCCAAGTAGTGTACCTCAATCTGAAAGAAGCTGTACTTGATAATATTAACATACAATTGATGCTCTCTTAGGAACCTCAACACTACTGCTAAATTTTCGGCATGCTCTTGCTCATATTTATAATATATGAGTATGTCATCAATAAATACAATAACAAACTTTTCCAGGTAAGGACACAACACACTATTCATCAAACACAGAAATGTAGTTGGAGAATTAGCGAAACTATATGGAACAACAACAAACTCATAATGCCCATACCTGGTCTTGAACGTAGTCTTGATGATATCCTCTTCCTTGATGTGTACCTTGTTGGAAATACTGAGAGGGAGGGTGAATCAGTATTCCTTAGCAATTAGCACTTTTAAATATTTTTAGAGCATTAGTTAATCTTCAATTATTATTAGTGTTTATGCAGTAATAATAGTAAATAAAAAAGCGGTAGGAACAAGAAGTTTAGGTGGAAAACCCCCTCCGGGTCAAATACCACCGAATGCTTTTCTAATAAATTCTTTAATCTTCAGCCCCAACTGAAATGAAAGCAACAACTTCCTAGAATTATAGTAAAGAATTCTTCTCCAGCTCCCATTGGAAGGATGCCCCAATGCCCTCGTTTCTTCAATAATCAACTGAGTGGATGCCCCAACACCCTAGCAAGTCACAACTTGCCCTACCACCACCCTACCTCCCTAATGTGTTCACATGCCCCAACCTATAGGCGACTTCATACACCTGCCTAGCACCTCCCTGCTGCCCTATAATGATTGAAATAAGCCAAGATAGTGGATTCCCAAACTAGGGAGAAATCCACGATACAATAAAATGTACAATTATTTTCATGTACTTGACCAAATACCCAATCACTCTATGACCTGCAACCTAACCATCACATCATCACAATAATGACTCATATACCTCCCAACACTGCCTCTTCGACTCTGGGCATAATGACTCTTTTACAAATTTTACAATGATGAACCTTTTATAACTTTACAATGATGACTCTTTTACAAATGATTATCTTACAGTTTTATCATGATGACTCTTTTACAACTTTACAATGATGAATGTTTTACAAATGACTCTTTTACAATTTTACAATGATTACTCTTGGCCTTAACAATACTTCACGATATCTAGATGGTTTTCATGTCTTCAAGGATGTCCCGTTGCAATGCTTCCTTTGATTTGATACTTTTACTCTTGAATTCTTACTTGATGTTGTACTTGAATCTTCTTCTACGTACATGCAAAATTTTCTCATCGAAAACAATCCTAAAACAAAACAAAATACCCAACAACTTGCCTTTGCCTACAAAACACATGTAAGTGCATAATAATGAATAAATACAAATTAAAATTACAATGTGTACCTGAAGTGTGTTTGTCACTTTTGTTGTTGACTTCTTGCAACATTAGAAAAAGACTCCCACTCTTGACATAGGCATGGACTCTATGCAAGACTATATCCAAAACTAACCTAAAGATATATACAATAAAAATTGATGACAATCCCTAGACTTGTGATGGACCACGTTCTAAGTACAAGAACAAAGAAAATTCTATCAATTATGACAAGACAAGTAACATGAACATACAACATCATATAGATTTAGAATACTTGGTGTAGCATCAAATGTGTAGTATCAAGAATAGGACATCTGAAATGTGGTATCAAAACTAACTGTGACATATAGAGACATAGAGATATAACTGAGACCCTGTGTATAATTACATTGTCCTACAAAAAAACATGTCAAAGATGATACTCAAAATTAAAATGTACACACTAATCATACATACCTTGTTGTAGGAGACTTACCCTTGACTGTTGACGTGTGGTCCTTACTACAGTGATCCTTGATTGCATGCTTTTTCTTTCCTTCTAGGAGCTAGATATTGAATTTGTTCTATATATGTAATTTCAAATCTCTACGGTCTAAAATTTCATCTTGTGGTATCCTTATGAGTCCCCTTTCCAACCTCATAGGTCTGATCAAGATTTGATTCTTCAAGAAATATTTATGCCCAATCTCCCAAGATGACCTGATTATAGACCAGTTCAGTAGAGCGAAATTGTATGAAGTGCCACATGTCACTGTTGCGACCTTCAGCCCAGAAAATGATACCCCACAAAAAAATGTTCGTTCTCTTTCTGTCACTATTTACAAAATGTAAATCCAATGCTCACAGAGAAAGTTATGACAATTTTCCCAACGTCACATGTTTGACATGGAATTCTCTAGCCTCCAAAAACCTTAACTTCCTCAGATCATATATCCGAAAATATAGCGAACCAAGATCTAAAATTTGGTCACAAGGTTCATCCATATTTAGGATCAAATGGGTTTTAATTTCATCTTTTGAAGCTTCACATAAATAACGTTCTAGAGAAAATTCAATGATGGCCTGTTTGAAACCACAAAATTCCCACTAGAGGAGGATACGAGGGTCACTATTTATATGAATGTCATGAGTTGAGAGTGTCTTCAACAAGTGAATGTTGGAGGGGATTTATAATTAAAAAAAAAGCATTATTAATTATTGACTATTCAATGACCACAACCAATTATGAGTGCCATGTCACAACCCCAAAGGGTTTTAGCCCATTGACTGGGGTTACTAACTTCGAACACGAATATCTCTCAAACCATGAAGAATTACGTGGCATGCCATATATCAACATAAACATATCGACAAGTAGAATCCATCTAGAGGATCCTTGACTTAGAATAGAGTAAGTTTTCAAGTCAAAATGCCCATGCAAGATCGGGGTAGCCTCTGGTGCTGCTTGGGTTGACATCAATGACAACCACTAATCAACATACCTAATGGTATCCTGATCTCAAGTCGATCTTAGAGAAACCTATTTCTCCCTTCAATTGATCAAAAAAATCATTAATCCTCACAAAGGGTACCTATTCTTGATTGTTACTTTGTTCAGCTGCCTGTAGTCAATGCACAATCTAAGAGTACCATCTTTCTTCTTTACAAACAACACTGGTGCACCCCAAGGAGATATACTTTGCCTCAAGCACCCCTTGTCCAACATTTCCTTCAACTGTAACTTTAACTCAACCAACTAATGTGTGCTCATCCTGTAAGGTGCTTTTGATTCTGGAGTTTCCCCTGCCACCAACTAAATAGAAAATTATACCTCCATGTGAGGTGGAAACTCTGTAATATCCTCAAGGAATATATCCTAAAACTATTGCAAATCTGGGTACCTTCTCAACACATCCATATCCTCAACCTCCTTACCCTTGTCACTAGAAATGTGCACTACAAACATCACACAACCTTTTTTGCAACTATGCTTATCCTCCATAGCAGTTACCATCCTCACTGATGTAGGCTTCTTCTTTCCCTGCAAGGTCTTATTTTCACCACCATCATCCACACACTCAATGCCCCTGTCGAAGAAATCCACTTTGGTTCTGTGAAGGTATAGCCAATCCATACCTAAAATCATGCTATACAATCCCAATTGCAATATATTCAAGTGTGTTGTTGTATGCATACCATTTAACTCAAATGCACATGATCTTACCCAATGGTGAACTCACGTCTTTGTACTTGTAGCCAACTATACCAACCAAGATTATGCATGCACTTCTTTTCTCAAACAGCACTTATCCAATAGGTAAGGATTAATATAACTATAGTTAGATCTAGGATCAGTCAATGTGATACATATATAATATAACCATAATAACATATAGAAATCTATCGAATAAATGCATCAACGCATAAACATCCCTCTAGGTATGGTCGAGTCATCAATGCAAGGCCAGATCAACAATTCATATTATGACTTATGCATGAAAACAATTGTTATTCCATTGTAGACATTGCCACATGCAACCATCAACATGCATAAGAAATGCCCAATCAACTACACATACGCATAACCACATGTAGTCAAGTATAAGGAGTCAATTCTTGTCACCAACCTACAATAATGATACATGTAATCAAATAATCAAAAGTGCAACCCACAAATACAAGGATGTAATCAAGCTGCATATAAGATGCATATAATCAAGTAACCAGTCATATACTTCTGACATTACATTCTATAAAATCACATCAAGTCCTTCATGATAACCTTACTACAACCATAATTTACAAGATGCAATGCAACAAGCACATGGAACACAAGTGTAAGAGACACACATGAAATTGACATACATGCATGACCAACACATGCTGCCCATCTAGTCTGAGAGGTGAAGCATGCTCTGATACCAATCCGTAACACCCCCTCCTAGTTCTACCCAAAGTAACCATGACAACCTAGGTAAACATGAGATGAGAGGCTCCTATGATCGGATCAACCTCCTATGTGACCTTAAGGAAGTGGAATCGACAGAACATCACACACAATCATTAAAAATCATTAACAAAAACCTTAGGAGATGAGTCATCCACTCAGATAGCCCATCCTTGGGTCCCACTGCTATTCTATATTTCTTAGGGCATAGTCACTCTCATGCTATGGGCAAAGGAGTGACCAACAACCTAAATTCACTCTCTCAGTCTTGCCTACCAATGACCGTGGACCAAAATTGATAGTTCTGTGTCGGCGACCCCAGTATTTAAGCCACTTTTCTAGCCTAGAATCTCGGCCTCTGTCCAAAAATTACTACAACCTTCAGAATTCATTAATGACATGATAAAATGCTGATCAAACAAAGTCAACCTTAGGACTAGGCCTGAGCATCCCCAATCGAGACTGACATTTTGTCAAACACTTGGCATCAATGCAACCTACGGGTCTAGGATACAAGACAAAGCATAAATGACTGAAACAACTTATGAAATGTAACCAGAAGGATCACCTCCTTCTCCATTGAACTACTACATCATCAATTAGGTCTTTCATCCATCCATTTAACAGTTACAAGTAAATACATGAACCAGTCATTTAACCATGCTTATAACCAACATAAAACCATTTAAATATCAAATATGATACAACCATTAAATCTACATATAAATTAGTGCAAAAGTAAGAGAACTTAGCTTTTATTAATCATAGGC
Source organism: Pinus tabuliformis (assembly GCA_031772625.1). NCBI lineage: Eukaryota > Viridiplantae > Streptophyta > Pinopsida > Pinales > Pinaceae > Pinus > Pinus tabuliformis. The sequence goes on along the minus strand of CM062816.1, from coordinate 1,251,462,443 downwards.
AAATCCAGCCAGGTTTGGGACTTCTCATAGAATAAGCAATCCAAGAACAACTAAGGGAATTGAGAGGTTAAACCACCTTCGCCCTCATCAAACTATGATCACACCAAAATCGGTGCTTCGATCACAACTGAACATAACTTGGAATTCCATATGGAATCCATCACTATCCTTCAGAATTTTTTGTCTCCTTGTCTCTTAGGCCTTACTGCAATCCAAACCCAGATATTAGGCCCTAAACCGAGACATCTCCCTCAGGCTTTATTGTGTATCCTGCCAAAATCAATCAAGGAATTCCTAGTCCTTTGGGAATGGAACTTGAGACGACATCTGTCCTAGACTCTGAAATCCATCTAGCAAAACAAAGCTCGAAAACCAAAATAAACATCCCAACACCATGTCATCTAGAAAAAGGTAGAGCTAGGTTGAAAACCATTATCATAACCTAGCAAAACCATTCCGCCAATAGCAAGAGAACCATACACCAACATGAAAATCCATGCATGTCCAAACCAACTAGGAAATCACACATGAAAATGGTTACCTGCAAGTATTCCTGTTGAAGCTGGTTGCTACTTTCCTTCCTTGATCCTTGCTTTCTTTTCCTTTCCTTGCTCCAAACTAGAGTGCTCCAAGAAAACTCTAAGTTACCAAGAGTGAGAGAGATAGAGAGAGAAAAAAAATGAGAGAGCTCCAAACTTGAACTGATAAAAGAAATGAACTGATCCGCAGAAACCTTTTTATGCATGAGGCCTCTAATTTCTTCATCTTCCATTATTTTCCTTCAATTTCCTCCTCACATTCAACCTGTAACCTTTCACCTTAATTTTCTCCCAATTTCCTTTATTTTCATAAATAAATGTGCCAAAATGTATTTTGTCCTTCTAATGCCTTTACCTTTTCCATTGCCATTGCCAATTTTCCTTAGCCAAAACACACATCCAGTGATTCCCACCAGGATATCTTTTCCCAACACTCAGATTGGAATACATGTCCCTTGATCCTGGTCTTATTTTGCCTTTATTAACTTTTATTACATGAAATTTTCGCCAAGGTTGTTACACTACTAATGGTATGTTATAATAAGTTTCTTCTTTTTCTTCTTCACTATGAACCTCTAGTTCTTGTCCTATAAGTTTTTCTCCTATTGAAGAGAGGAAAATTACTCCTTCTGTTGGGGATGTAGGTTCTTCAACTACAACTTCAGTAGAGGAAGCTAGTGAATCTTTTGGTTGGATTTCAGATCTATGCACCTCAGGAAGTCTATGTCTACATCCTAATGATTGGATGTGAGTATGATTGGATGGTGTGGCACTACGAAGTCTAGCGGGGGTGAGTGGTGATGTTGGAATTGAACTTCTACCTTTGCTTACAAATCTACCCCTAGAATCCCTTTCTTTATGCATAAATTATTTTTACCATGCTTTAATTATGCATCTAGAAAGTTGAATGCACATAAAATGATATGCACATTAGAAATAGAATTTTTTGACAGTGCTAGACCCACCAACATGTCATGGGATTTCCCCGATAAGAAGTCCCACTAGACCTTAGACCGTTTGGAGTAGGAGTCCCAAAAGAGGATAGTAAAGCTATGCCTTGACTGTGATAGCACGCAGAGGTAAGAAAGATATCTTTGTCGGAAGCAAGTGTGTGAACTCGCAGCGAGTCAAGAGAGATGCATGGGGAGGTTCTAACACGCGAAGGGGGAAAATAAGTGTATCCCTTAGAAGCCTGTAATAGTACCATGGCCTGAAAGTAACACATGAGTTGAATGACATCACAAGCAAGAAAGCAGAATAGTTGACAATCCAAAGTGATGGGTTAAACCAACAACATGACTTCAACAAGATTCATACAATCGTATACACGAAATAGTTCATACACAAATGCGTAAGTTAAACAACATGCATTGCTAAAGTAACTAGAATAGTTGAACTACAATAACAACACATGCATGAAGACATGTCGGCTCTCTTATATTATATAAAAGTTAAATTTCCATCCATACATACAACCATGACAACCACTAGCCCCAATAGTGGAATGTTATAGTCAACCCCACCTACTCCTCCAAAGAGATGTAATGACTCTGCTCTGTGGAGACGCCAAGGCTCGTCACAATACTCTCCAATCCCTCTCTATTAAATGCCTACCAAAATCGTGGCTCCCAAAATCCCATTCTATGATTTATGAGGTTCTATATAGAAAAGGGTGGGGTGACCCTTGACATTCCCCTTTGTGACTCTTGGACTACCCTCATGACTCTTCAAATTCATTAGATATAACCCTTTATATTACATATGATTGTTTCCATTCTACTAATGACACTTGGAATTTCAGTTTACATTACATTTGATTACAACAGTTACCGCTCATAGTAGTTAGGTGGATGAGACAAGTCATAACACAACTCAACATGACACTATTGACATGTACTGGTTGACTGTCGTGTCCATGTCAAGTTGTTGTGTTGTTAAGTGATGTTTTTTCCTTGAATTTACTTTGTCTTCATCTCCACATAGCTTGGTGTTGCAAGGTCTTCAATGCTCTTGGTCTTCGTAATATGGTTCCATGCATGTGTTTCTTTCGCTTACTATTTGATATGCTTTACATGTACATTCATCTAATGGCAAGTCTTCTAGCATGTGCTCCTTCTTCATCTCGTTTGTCGTCACACCATGATCCATCAATGCACCTATTCCTGCAATTCACTCATGACAGGACAACATAAAATCCAAAACCTCCTAGTCTAGCATGATACATTATTCTCATGTTTCAGTTCGAGGTGACCGGGAGGGAGGAAAAGACATTGAAACTGTGTAGAGCACAACTCAGGCTGGGATGAGAAGCTCCAGAGGACTACTAGGAAAAAATGTGTAGTTGTCATTGGGAGGCACATTTGCGTAATCAAGAACAGCAGTGACAGTTGCAAGGTGGAACCCAACTAGACAAAAATGCGAAATTCCTGGAAGGAAGACAAGGAAGGGTGTCTGGGGGAATAGATGGATAGTTTTGCACTTTTTTCAAGGTGAGAACAAGATAGGTCACTCGGTGTCCAGCTGAGAATCTACACAGATTCTCTGAGAGATACAAAGTTGAGAAGCAAGGGACACTCGCAGGAACTTATGGGAAATTTTTTAGAGCAGGGAATGTTGGCCTGTGGGGGGCAGCTTGTCAAAACTGCACATTTTTGGGAGATAGTGAAGGACGGGCAGTTGTTGCATAGTTTCCAAAAATAGTGAAAAGCGAGGCACCAACAGGTGTACTAGTCAGATATGCGCAATTTTTAGGGATAGTAGGGCGAGCCAACAAGGGGCCTGTCAGTCAGATATACGTAATTATTATTGGGAAAATAGAGTAAGCCAAAAAGAGGCCTGCTAGTTAAATCTACACAATTCCTTGGAATAGTGTAGTGACAGGTAGCAGGGGCCCGACTCACATGACTGTGCAATTTCTGTAGACAGAGCAAGACAGGCAACTCAGAAACTTCTGTGCAGTTTTGAGGAGCAGTCTAGCCCTGGGTCATAGTGCAGTTTAGGTTTCCGATAGACCATAGGGAGGCTTGATGAGTGATCTTGCATGAAGTGCCGATTGGATTAGACTTGGGGAAAACTTATACACAGTTCTGGGAGACAGTTAGATTGATCACTTCTAGGATTGCATAGTGCAGGCTGCCCCGAAAGATAGCCTCAAGCTTTTTGCAGTTTTGGGCAGCAAAGTAGGGTCATTGAGAGTTGAGACTATGCAGTGCAGCTCAGCAGGGGTCTAGTGAAGGAGGGTTATCCAGTCGACATATTTTTAAGAAAAATGGTTGTGCATGAGAGAAGGTGAACTTGTGATGACTCAACATTGTAATCACACACTTCACATACATGACAACATGGTGACACTAACCACTGGACAACATAGCAAAGAAAGACCCTCTGTGGGACTGTCTAATGGTGAAAGTGACAAATGTGACACTTGGGATAGACCTTTGGATGACGGTGATGACACTTGCACAACATTTCTTACAACTTTATGTGTGAGTGCAAAGGGTGTTAACATAGCTAAGATAGCCCAAACACACAAATAAAAACCTTCAAAATCACCAGAACCAGATCGCAAGCATGACATAGCAATCAACATGCCAAACATGATAGTTGGTTCAACAAGCAAAAAGGAAGCAAGACACGTAGGGAAAACACATGGAATTACTTTTAGTGCTTGCAAACATGCATGTTATTGAAGACAAAATGATATGACAATGACAAGAAATCGTTCAAGCTACACTAAGAGATGTATGTCAGAATATATACTTTACTGACCATACTTACCCTCGAGATGATTATGCATTCGAAGGAGTTTGTAGAGGTCCCAATATTTTATCATAGCTCGATTTCTTGGTCCTTCTCCTCAATGCCTTGAGAGTGATCTACCATGTCATCTTTTCCTATAGTCACTGAGAGATAGATCTATGCAGTTTCAACTAGCAGTAACTGCTGCCAGGATGAGGCGCTGGGAGGCCCATGTGGATAGTTTCTGAATGCAAGACAGGTTGGATAGCTTGGAAAACACTGTGCAGTTTTGAGATGTACAACACTGCTACAGAATGGGGTCCTAGGAGGACACCTCTGTGCAGTTTCTGAGTGTAGTGTAGCTAGGGTAGCTGAGGGGAAATTTTGCATAGTTTTTGAATGCAAGGCACTATTGCGGGATGGGTCTCAGGAGGACATCTCTACAAAGTTTCAGGTTGCAAGAAAGAAAGGTTTGCTAAGGGACACCACTGTGAAATTTCTGAAGATAGTGGGTTCTGATTGGGGAAGGACACTGGAGGAAGTCACTATGCAATTTTGGATGCCAAGGGAGGCTGGGGTCTCTACGCATTGCTTAGTCCCAGCATGGAAGGGAAAAAACATGAGGGTTGTAGAAGAAAAGTGTGCAGTTCTAGAAAACTGGATGAGGCTAGGTTATTCGGGAAACTCGATAAGTGTGAGATCAGTGAGACTAATGTAAACAGTGATAGGACTTGACTATGATCACACCCTTGAACACTTAGTGATACAACATAGACCATCCATAACATAAAATACATACTCTACTTGATGCAACAACCTTTGTGACAAGAGTGTGTGAAGTGAGTGTGAAACATGTCTATGTAATGAGAACAACCCATACACACAATATTTCCCTTTGAAGCAGAACAAAATTCCTTTTGCATGACAAAAAATAATCTCAATGACCAAGGATGACACATACTGCATAAAGATGGGAACGTTAACAAATCTTAAGATCAAGGAGGGGGCTTGATATCATCAGCTTACCAATAAGTGACCAAGGAATGATCAATCACAGGCTCCATGGAAGGCTCCAAAATTTTCATTTGAGCCAAAATTTTGGAGGGTGGTTATAGCCGCTACAACATTCATGACACACTATATGGACATTGTCCCATGAAAAGTGAGTCTAACTCGTCTAGAAGTATTGTTCAATTCTTTGATCTTTATGGCTTCCTTACTAGTTTGTGTGAAAGATGTAATTCATACCATTCTCTTGATCAGTCGACACACATACGAAGCCAATTTAACTGATTTGTTTCGATTGGGAATGACGGGCATATTGATGCACAAGTGATATAATTGTTAGAGTTTTAGTTTCATCTCTGGTGTTTCTCCTTTGCTAGCAGGCCTAGACTATACCCTGACAGAGTCACAAAGGGACACAAGCATCGTTCCACTACCAGGAAGCCTAGACAGTACCTCAGCAGAGTTACTTGCATCACCTCTCTGCACATGAAGCCTTTCTCTTCTTTTGCCTTATTCTTTTTTCATTTTTTTTTACTTTTTCAAAGAACTATGCATAGGCACTTATTTATTTTTCATAGGTGAGAGAGGGATCCCAACTTATTGAGAGTAGAAAAGGTTGTCCCTTCATAGAATTATATTATATATACCTCTGACATACTTGTTAATTTTCCCCCCCTCACCTTACTCTATTTGATTGAGCTGACAAGGATTAACAAAAAAAAACTGATTTGAGTAGGTGGTACTAGTTAACGGTGCAAGTGTTGTGTTCTTCACCAAGACTCACTCTGGACAGAACATATTTTCCATCAAGGTATCATCGAATGAATATGACAATTTCTTCATAAAGATAGAGGGAAATACATGACCAAATGTTGATATCTGTACAAGTCCTCTTATATTTTCCTCGCTTGTCTCTAGAGCCAAACATGGTTTCATGTGAGCCTAACCTATGGGTGCAAACAAGAAAGAAAAGAGAAAAAGTAAAGCAAAAGAAAAAAAAGTAAGAAAAGAAAAAATGAAAGCAAAACAAAGCAAACCAAAAAGGAAAGAAAAGAAATAAAGCAAACACTACTCCTACTCCTACACTAAATAGTACATGGACCTGCTCATGTAAAGTGATATTTCCAATGCAGCCACTAGTGCATTAGGTGGCCTATATTGGTTATGGTATGGTTAACAATAAAGATATACAATAAAACCAACAAACTGAAAAGATAAAATAGTGAAGACCAGAACGCTCCAAGTTTAAAGGCATCCACAGAAAAGAAAAGAGTAAAAGCGCAGGATAAGCATTCTGCAGACGTACCATGGTGTTGTGACACACTATGTGCAAATGATAATCACATACACTCTTTTAACCTTAACTGATGAGAAAACATGAAGAAATAAGGAAACGTGCACTTGTAAGAGTGCTCGTTGTGTAATATTTCTCCATTGCGTGAGTGATGGACTCATTTGATTTCAGTGGAGGATGTGAAATCTGTGAACTAGATTGATCTTCAATGCACACAGGAGAGTGATGAGGAGCCTAAAGTGTTTCAAAATATTTATGATTAAGAGTGGAACTGATCTCAGGGTAGCGAGGGTCTGACATAACCATCAGCGTAGGCTGAAGTGCCTCGATAGCTTGAATAGTTTCCACTTCATCAGCAAATATATCATCAAATACTAGTGGCTTAGAAATATTAACATCAAATGAATCAACATCGTGATCGAATGAAGGAGTATAGAGATCATGAAAACCACAATCAAAAAATTCAAGATGTGCATCGACATCCTCATGATCTGATCAATCACACAGAGGGGTTGATGAGAAACAATAATGTTCATCCTTCGTGTTTCTGGAAATGGCAGATGAAATATTAAATGGATTTTTAGAGAAATATGTGTCCTCTCCTCCATGCAAGGACAGACTGACATCTGATGTGTCCTGTGAATGATCGGAATTAGAAACACCCGGTGATGGGTTTTCACAAGGAAAACCAAAATTGGTAGAATCACAAGAGATGTCAAGATAGAGTGGATGAGGCGCGGATAGAAGGAGGTCATCTTTCACAACGGGTTATTCTTTAGATTCCCACACATACTCATGATGAATGAAAATGTAGGTTGGCTAAACAACATCAACTTCGTAGACAACCTAATCCTCATGAACAATAGGTGTTGAGTCTGAACAGGAGAACATGACACAGTACAATCCATAGGATCAAAAAAATGTGGGGACAGAGGTTGAGGAAATAAGTCCACGAGACAAACAACTGTCTTGCAGGTCAAATCTACGTAGATATTAAGAGCAGGTGGGGTGGGAGGATGTGATAGTTCAACATATGTGCGTGCACCTTCTCCCACCTTGCACTGTAGAGCTATGTCTATTTTATAAGAAGAGGACAAACAATCTCTTATGGTAGCAACCTTGTCCATCTTAGGTTTGGCAGCTCTAACACCAAGGTATGTTGGGAGAGGTTCAAATTATTCTAAGATTTATGGATTTTCGGATATGTGAAGAAGATACTTAAACCTTCCATCAAGAAATTCCCAATCAATTTCATCTTCAAGAAATCAAAATGAAATATTACGAAAATTTGTGTAAAATTGCTCAACAGATTCACCAGGTGATTTCCATAATTTAAGAATTTCTTTATTGAGTGCTTTATGATCAAAATGATAGAAATCATGTGTCAAGTCTCCAACCAATCGATAGAGGGAGTGAATAGATGATTTGGGCAATGTGACACAAAATTGCATTGCATTCCCTCGAAGTGTGGATGTTGTTATAGACAATTTTGTGCCTTACAGCAACAGGCATGAATTGTCAATAATCCAAGGGATCCAAAGTTCCCTAAACATGATGTTCTTACCCCTAGAGGAACAAGGTCAACAAACCAATAGCTCTCAGATCAGTTCTCCACCTGAAAATACTCAAAAACAAGCAATCCTGAAATCAAAGCAGGTGCTCCACTAGGCTTCTGCGCTGAAACACAACTCCTCCATGGTGTACCTGCGTTGCAAAGCAGGTAGAACAAAGGCCACCTACGTTGAGCGAGTTTGGACATGTGGCACACTGAGCCATTGCTCTGGAATCTTCCAAAAATGACACTTGGATCAGGGATTTCGCCTTGTGATGAGTCAAAGGCTCTGTTTCTCCAAGTGGAAGCAAAGTTCTCCAAGTGGACTCAAGAACTGAAGATCAACTGAAGAGAGAGAGGACACAAGGCAGCTACACATCAGTTGCAAGCTGACTCATCGTTTCTCAATTCATCTATATATTGAGCTCTCTCCTATGAGCTCAGGAGGCTGGAATTTTGTGCAAAGTAATGATATGCTGTTGGTTTCACTATAGAACTATTGGGTGATTGCTTGAAGGAGGTGAAGAGGAGAAATTCTTTCTGCTGGGAGGTGTTGCTGGATTGGAGCCTTCAATGGTTGTAACCTTCTCATAACTTTACTTCTTCCATTAATAAAAGCTATTGAGGTTCTTCTATATGCAGTTGTTTCAATGATGTATTGTGATGATTGTATATTTGATTTATGCTAATCCTTGAATCAGTTATGAATGCATGCTTCTTGTAGTTTCCTTCTTTGTTATTTTGCAGGATCTCATTGTAGCTGGGCCAGCAAAAGAGCAAAGAGCTAGGAGCAAGCAGCAAAGAGAAGAGATTGGAGCAAATATTAAGCGCAAGGCAACGGTTAGTGCATTTCTTCATTCTCTCTTGCTTTCATAAAGAAGTAAACCTTAAGTAGTTTTCTTTACAGTTGTTGCTGAGGTACTATCACCCTTAGAGTGGGATAGGGTCATTCGAATCGGATACTTTTCCCTACAACAAACTGGCGACTCCGCGATGGCGTGATTGGCACGGCAAACACAAATCCGAAAAGGACCCATCAAAAGAAGGCCCGTAAGGATTCGAATCAAAATGCGCATGAAGAAGTTCTTGCTTTGAAAGTAAATGCTGTATCGACAGATAAGGGCAAAGAAACCAATCAACCAGGAAGCAAGAAGAATCAAAACGAAGGGAAGAAAGATCAAAGAAAGTCATCTCCTCAAAAAACTCCTCGTAGAAAGGAGAAAACACCTAGGAGATGTCACATATGTGACGATGATCATTGGACGGCAGATTGCCCGTACAAAGCTGAGTTTAAAAGATTCGTAAAGAACCCACACACTCCAGCCGTGTTGACTGATCCATTTCCCGACCCAAGTCAGAATCTGGTTGACAGTGGAAATGCTTCCCCATCACAAGTTATGATGTTGTCAAGCTTTAAGCGCCAAGATGATGCTTTAATTTCAACATTAAACAAAAGCCATGGGAATTCACAGTCGTTGAATGGCGAGAGAAAAAGTCGATCAGGCAGTTCGACAACAACTTCGACAGAAGTTGTGCCGCCATCCAACACAAGAAGCATTCCAACGATCCATGGAGGCAATCATCCTCTCCAATATATCGGAGTAATTTTCCTAAAAGGCCCTTCTTTAATGGGTACTTTTGCCCCACCACCGCCGAGTAATCTTACGGAGATGGGTGCAACGGAATATGAAGCCTTCTATTTTTGATGGATCCAAAAGTTACGAGGATAGTTCTTATATTATGTCAACCTCGTTAAAAAATGAAATAAGGAGTCAAGAGGACAGTTCTTTACAAGGTCAACCTCATTAAAAAAAAATGAAATGTTCCCTTAGGGATTAAGGGACATGTGCCTCGTCTGCATTATTATGCTGGGGGCATCATCGAGCAGTTTTAGCACACAGTTCATGCTCGTTAAAAAATAAACACAAGATTCGAGCAGTTTTAGCAATGTTCATGCTCGTTAAAAAATAAACATAAGTTGTGAGCAATCTTCCCCTACAGTTCAAGCTCACCCAGAAAAAATGAACCGGTAAATAACCTTGGTAAATGTAACCTTTGACTGCCATATTAAAAGCCATTGGTCGTGTTTATATACCATCACCTCCATCCGTTCATTTGGCCAATCGTTCATCTCCATATGTTTGTTTACCCATTTTGAGGAACAGCTGCGAAGAGTGATTTCACTTAGCCATCCTTGTGACACTGCCGTGATTGGAATATTCCAACCTGTACCTGGAATCTGCTGCTATCCCTGTTTATCACTCGTTCCTCGAAAGACGAGTCTTCTTTGAGCTCTTTTCACTGACTCGTAAAATATGAAAAGTTTGCCGAGTTTTGGCCTTCCAGCTCGTTAAAGCGACCGGAAGAGCTATCCCTCCTCTAGATTTTAATCTTTTTGGACCTGAGGGATTATTGCACAAAAAGATTGAGCGCTTGTTTTGTTCGGCTCGTTAAAGCAATCGAAAATTCATCCCTTTTGTATTGTTTTATACTTTTTCGGACTTAAGGGATTAGATGACGAAAAAGGAATTTTGGAGTTAACTTTCCGTACCTTTTGAGACTCTCTAAAAATGAAAAGGACCGAGTTTTCCTTGTCGTTAGACTCGTTAAAATGATTAAATAGCGACAAACTTGTCTTTAGACGAGAACGAGTTTCCCTATCGCTAGGCACGTTAAAACATAGCGATGGGCTTGCCCGAAGGGCAGGTTATAGAACAAGCATATGTTATCCTCCTCAAGCTTGACAAAAATAAAGAGGTACTGGTCAGCAATGACTGGGGAAAAATTGGGAGAACCTCACAGCATTAATGGTAGCAAGTCGCTCTTGAACATGACACTTTGTCCTCCGTATCACATCGGGTTGGGTTGTTTCATTCACCGGTCTCATAACCATGGTCCTCGCCACACCATCCACAGTTGGGGTAATGTTATCGATCCATCACATCAGTGTCGTTATATGTTCAAGAGATGTTGTTCTGCAAAGAGTCAACCGTGTCCCATCCACTGCCATACATTGTCCTTCATCCATTTCATGACCGCCACCCTGAATCATACATCACAGTTTGTTTTCACCTCATCACAATCATTAGCTCCGTTCCGTGTCATTGATGTGGGATTCATTAAGGCCCTCCTTTGACGGATCGCTCCTTGTCGACATCAGCTCATTATCCAAGGAGTTGATCTAGGAACAACCCCTTCAGTACTTTGAAACTTGCATGCCTCAATGGCAAGTTTCTCACTTCCGGCGACAGGTATACATCAATGACCTTCGACCAGAAGATTTTGCATGGTGGTCGACGCCAAGTCCTTTATTCCCACCATGTGAATTGTACTGCCTTACCTTGAGGGTCATCATCCTTATCGGTGATTCCTCTCGCGCTTGTTAACGGTTTACATCATTGACCGGTAATCAAGCAATGTCTTTCCATGTTCAACTTCAAGAAATTCTCACATGGATCGACTTGTACATCGAGTGAAGATCGGAAGAGATTGAAGACCCCGGATCTAGTTTCATCCATCCGGGCTGCGATATATATTCAGGATATTAAGACATTTGATATGTACATCATTGCAGCAGATGATCATCCTTCTCAAAGGATGATAATTTCAGCAGAGAATTATCAGTCTACAATCAGATGATCGTCTGTTCTATGTACCAAAATGTGTTTATAAAGCTGAGCATGGGAATGCCCGCCTCAGCTAGATCATGAAAATGTATGAAAAATAATGTATTGTATTGTATCTTATTACAGGACACTTCTCAGCAGATTGAATGAACTTCGGATCCTCTCAATAAAGCATTTCACCCGATAAACGACCTCATACTTTAGGGGGCATCTGTTATAGACAATTATGTGCCTTACAGCAACAGGCATGAATTGTCAATAATCCAAGGGATCCAAAGTTCCCTAAACATGATGTTCTTACCCCTAGAGGAACAAGGTCAACAAACCAACAGCTCTCAGATCAGTTCTCCACCTGAAAATACTCAAAAACAAGCAATCCTGAAATCAAAGCAGGTGCTCCACTAGGCTTCTACGCTGAAGCACAACTCCTCCATGGTGTACCTACGTTGCAAAGCAGGTAGAACAAAGGCCACCTACGTTGAGCGAGTTTGGACATGTGGCACACTGAGTCATTGCTCTGGAATCTTCCAAAAATGACACTTGGATCAGGGATTTCGCCTTGTGATGAGTCAAAGGCTCTGTTTCTCCAAGTGGAAGCAAAGTTCTCCAAGTGGACTCAAGAACTGAAGATCAACTGAAGAGAGAGAGGACACAAGGCAGCTACACATCAGTTGCAAGCTGACTCATCCTTTCTCAATTCATCTATATATTGAGCTCTCTCCTATGAGCTCAGGAGGCTGGAATTTTGTGCAAAGTAATGATATGTTGTTGGTTTCACTATAGAACTATTGGGTGATTGCTTGAAGGAGGTGAAGAGGAGAAATTCTTTCTGCTGGGAGGTGTTGCTGGATTGGAGCCTTCAATGGTTGTAACCTTCTCAGAACTTTACTTCTTCCATTAATAAAAGCTATTGAGGTTCTTCTATATGCAGTTGTTTCAATGATGTATTGTGATGATTGTATATTTGATTTATGCTAATCCTTGAATCAGTTATGAATGCATGCTTCTTGTAGTTTCCTTCTTTGTTATTTTGCAGGATCTCATTGTAGCTGGGCCAGCAAAAGAGCAAAGAGCTAGGAGCAAGCAGCAAAGAGAAGAGATTGGAGCAAATATTAAGCGCAAGGCAACGGTTAGTGCATTTCTTCATTCTCTCTTGCTTTCATAAAGAAGTAAACCTTAAGTAGTTTTCTTTACAGTTGTTGCTGAGGTACTATCACCCTTAGAGTGGGATAGGGTCATCCGAATCGGATACTTTCCCCTACAACAGATGTGAACAATGAGAAGGCAATGTAATCCTCTTAGATTTTGTGCCTTTCACAGAAGCCTATGAAGGGAACTGCATGTTTAAGCAAGGCATCTCTACCTTAACCATCATATGTGTTACATGACAAGTCATTCCAGATATCCTCTAATACTTGAAAATATTCTCCATAAGAAAGAAATGTTGGAGGATAAACTGTAACATAAATCATGGAAGATGTGTAGAGATTCAAAACATACTTTAAGGGCTCAGCTTGTCATATGGCCCTCCTTCTAGCGCCAGAAATGTTGACAGTGATGGACCCACCAACATGTCAGGGGATCTCCCTGGTAAGAAGTCCCAACTAGACCTCAGACCGTTTGGAGTAGGAGTCCCAACAGTGTGTAGTAAGTCTATGCCTTGACTGTGATAACGCGTAGAGGTAACAAAGATATCTTTGTCAGAAGAAAGTGTGTGACCTTTTAGCGAGTCAAGAGAGATGCATGGGAAGGTTCTAACACACAAAGGGGGGGAATAAGTGTATTCCTTTGAAGCCTGTAATAGTATGTAGCCTGAAAGGAACACATGAGTTGAATGACATCACAAGCTGGAAAGCAGAATAGTCAACAATCCAAAGTGATGGTTAAACCAACAACACAACTTCAACAAGATTCATACAATCATATATGAAATAGTTCATACACAAATGCATAAGTTAAACAACATAAATTTCTAAAGTAAACAGAATAGTTGAACTACAATAACAACATATGCCTGAAGACGTGCTAGCTCTATTATATTATATAAAAGTGAAATTTCCATTCATACATACAACCATGACAACCACTAGCCTTAATAGTGGAACATTACAGGCAACACCGCATGATCCTCCAAAGAGATGTACTCACTCTGCACTGTGGAGAAGCCAAGGCTCGTTAAAATACTCTCGAAGCCCTCTCTAAGAAATGCCTAGAAAAAACTTGGCTCCCAAAAGCTTGTTCTATGAGTTATGAGGTTCTATATATATCAAAGAGTGGGCTGACCCTTGACATTCCCCTTTGTGACTCTTGGACTGCCCTGATAACTCTTCAACTTCGTATAACTCTTTACATTACATATGATTGTTTGCATTCCACTAATGACACTTGGAATTTCACTTTACATTGCATCTGATTACAATAGTTATGTCTCATAGTAGTGAGGTGGTCAAGACAACTCATTACACAACTTGACATGACACTATTAACATGTACTAGTTGACTATGGTGTTCATGTTAAGTTGTTGTGCTATTAAGTGATGTTGTGTCCTTGTTTTACTTTGTATTCATCTCTGCATAGCTTGGTGTTGCAGGGTCTTCAATGGTCCTCTTCTTCGCAATATGGTTCCATGCATGTTTTTCTTTCGCTTGGTGTTTGATATGCTTCGCATGTACATTCAATTGCAAGCAAGTATTCTAGCATGCGCTCCTTCTTCATCCCATTCATCATCGCGCCATGATCCATCAACGTATATATTCCTACAATTCACTCATGACGGGACGACATCAAATCCAAAACCTCCTAGTTTACCATGATACATTATTCTCGTGTTTTGGGTTGAGGTGATCGGGAGGGAGGAAAAGACACTGAAACAACGCAAAGCACAGATCAGGCTGGGATGAGAGGCTCTGGAGGACTGTAGGGAAGAACTTTGTAGATGTAATTCAAAGGAACCTTGGCACAATCTAGGACAACTATAACAACTGCAAGGTGGAACCTAGCTAGAAATAACTATGAAATTCCTGGGAGGAAGACAAGGAAGGGTATCAAGGGGAACTACTGGACAGTTTTACGCATTTTTCAAGGTGAGGACTAGGTAGGTTACTCGGGGTCTAGCTGAGAATCTGTGTAGATTCTCTGAGAGAGATAGAGTTGAGCAACAAGGGACACTAGCAAGAAATTTTGTTCAATTTTATAGAGTAAGGACAAATATTAGGCCCAATTTAAATGCACGCACAAGGATGAGGCCGTCAAAGGCTCATTTGCACAATTTCTGAATGCAAGACAGGTTAGACAACTTGCAAAACACTACGTATTTTTGAGATGTAAGACACCGTTATGCAATGGGGTCCTGGGAGGACACCTTTGTTTCATTTCTCAGTGTAGCACAACCTGGGTAGGTGAGGGGAAATACTGCATAGTTTCTAAGTGCAAGGCACTATTGTGGGATGGGTCCATTAAGGACACATCTACGTAGTTTCAGGTTACAAGACAGACGGGGAAGATGAGGGTCAACACTGCACAATTTCTAAAGACATTGGATTTCGAATGGGGAAGGACACTAGAGGAAGCCACTGCATAGTTTTGGATGCCAAGGGAGGTTGGGGTGTCTGCGCATTATGCAGTCCCAGCAAGAAAGGGTAAAACATGGGTTGTAGAAGCAAAGTGTGTAGTTCCAGAAAAATGGATGAGGCTAGGTTGCTCGGGAAACTAGATAAGTGTGAGATCAGTGAAATTGATGTAATAAATGATAGGAATTGACTACGATCACACACTTAAACACTTAGTGATACAACATAGACCATCCAGAACATAAAACACATACTATGCTTGATGCAACAACCTTTGTGACAAGAGTGCATGAAGTGAGTGTGAAACATGTCTATGTAATGTGAACAATCCATACACACAAGCTTTCCCGTTGAAGCAGAACAACATTCCCTTGGAATGACATACAATAATCTCGATGACCAATGATGACACATACTGCATAAAGATGAGAACGTGAAAAAATATTAAGATCAAGGAGGGGGCTTGAGATCATCAACTTAGCAATAGGTGACCAAGGAATGATCGATCACAGGATCCACGGAAAGATCTGAAATTTGCATGCAAGCCAAAATTTTGGAGGGTGGGTGTAGCCGCTACAACAAATCTTATATATACATCCCCGCAAACGATGCCAAAATGTTGGGTAATTTAATTTTTCGTAAATTACTTCGTTAATTGTCAACCAAGGTTCATGTACTTGTGAGATGAATTTTCACTATATATGTAATGATTCTTTCTATGGATTGATTGTTTCTAAGAATGAAATTAACCTAAGAAAATAATTTTTTTTTTTTATGCAATTTGGAGAATAATTACACATATGCTCTTTCAATTTAAAGTTATATCAAATCTTAATTAACCAAATTGAAATTCACTATTTTGCATAAATTGAAAATCTATCTAAATTGCAGAATTCAAACTTACTTCTACTAACATGAAGGGTAATGCTAGAAACCCAATTTTAAGAAAAAAAACATTCTAGTTCTATTTTGCTAAATTGAAAACATTCTACAAGTCTATCTTGCATAAAGAAAATTCTACACTTAATTGCGGTAAGAAAATTTTATGCTAATTGCATGAAACAAAAATGGCAATAAAAGGGATCTAATTCCTACTTGAAGAAATGGAAAACTTATAAATTTAGAATGATTACTTGTGCGGGCATTTAACCCCTAAAGAGTATTTCATCATCATTTAAGAAATCGAATTAAGCTACGAAATATTTAACTGCTAGAAAGAAGATGAATTCAAGAATCAAAACTTTTCTTTAGTGTTTTCTTATTTATGACTACTCTGCAATCAAAATGACAATCATTAAAATGTAGCTATGATGAAAAAAAATATTCAAATAAATTATAGTGTTATGAAACAGTAAGAAATGCAAAACAAAACTATAAGAAAAACCTCACAGCTCAGCAAGGGGCCCTCCCATGAGTGCAAGTTAGCTATCAATCACAAGATCTCTCATGCACACATAGAGAATAGAGTAATTATATTAAGTTGGAACAGAGTATCACCAATATTGACAATAAAACAATTATAAACTTAATATTCAAACTTATTTTTCAGGTCTTGGCCTATAGCCTTTATACAAACTTCATAAAATGACATTTAATATGCTTAAGTCGATACGAAATGAGCTAACTTGACAAGTATGAGACAATAGATTCACTTTGAAACTCAATCTCTTTATGAATGGCCACTAAAAGAGAAATTCATAGGAGATTCATCTCGATCCATATCGTAACAGCTAAACGAATCTTAAATAGGCTCACTTGATGTCATTATATTCCTTTGTTACCTTTACTTGACCACTATACATTATTCTCATAGTTTGACTCTCAATTTGACTTTTATATTTCTTAATCCTCGTAGGTTTCCAAGTCATGCTGATAGGTAGTTATCCATATGGTGGACATTTTTCATCTCCAAGTACACCTCATCCTCTTCTTGAAGTGTTGGAACCTGTCTAACCATTAATACTGTTGCAGAAACCAACATTAGTTGGAGAATGTTTATGATTTTGTCACTATAAGAATGTTTTCGTTATAATCCATTAAGAAACAGAGGTTCTAATTATGGATGATAATTACTTTTTTTAAGATTTGAACTTGACCATGAGCATACTAATATTTATATAAAATGGTGACAAAAAGGTGAAATTAGATGGTAAAAGGATAGTAAACGAGAAACAATTTCAGACCCTCCATGAAATTTGTGGTCATATTTGCTAGTTATGTCGATATTTTTATAGTTCCTTGAGAATTTCTATAAGATACAAATACTAGAGATGTATCACCCTACTCCTTCATGATATGATTCACTTCAAACAAAAGCTCACAAAAATAAAGCTCCTCTTATTTCTAACTCAAGGCTCGTGATCTCTTACTTCCAATATCTTGATGATTCCATCTAGAAAAGGCACCATTAGGGTTGATACCAAAATTTTCAAGATATGTTGGATTTTATCAAAAACTATTACCTCCAACCTCCTTATGATTTCAATAAGGAAAGGAAGTAAAGCTTAGTCAATACCCATATAACTTCAAGAGGACAAGATAATATACTTTTAATGCAATGTCATGAACACCTCTCAAATATAGAATGTGAGATTTACTTGTATAAAAAATATATAGAACTATATTTCCTTTGGATATGAAACCACCCAAGCTCTAGATTGTAAAGAAAATAACACATATTATAGAAGTAAAACTAGATTCTTGCAATAATATATTCATTATCTCATTACTTCCTTTACTCCATCAAAAAATATTGGATGCAATATAAAAAGTTACTTTTATGGATTAGGTAGACATAAAAAAATAAAGTTGTGAATTCCACACATATCTCCATAAAATAAGAAAAACAAACCATCCAAAGCCAAGTAAACTTAATTTTCTTAATGCATGAAAGAACTAATGAGAATAGTGGGTTCACATAAGAAAAATCGAATATGCATCATATGCAACATCATAGAATTTCTTAACTCAAGAAAGAGTTTCAATATTGGATTTAATTGTTATTTGACCAAGAAATAGTTCCTTTCAAACCCTAATAGTGGTGGTGAGAAGCCTGAAGGATAACTCTTGTGCAAGATAGTGTGAAAGGATGAACATGGAGGTGATGGCTAGGGATTTCCAATAGCTACTTGCACAAGTTGACCCCTGACTCTCTTGGCATGATCACCTCACATGGTGAACCATTTAATCACATGTGTATGTTCAAATTCAATGGTGGGGGTGCTAAAATCCTATTCTTTGGTTGAATCTTCCATTAATGATTCAGAAATGCATATGGTTTTGGAATCAGTAACTATGGTTGATTCTTTGGGTGGAAAAAACTCTTGGCTAGAGGGTAATCTTGGATAGTTCATGGGAGCCAATATGGTTAATGAGTGAATATTTGTCCCTTTCCACTCTAACAGTAATCCAAGTAGGGCTTATCTCTTTGATATTATAAAGAATGATTAGAACCCTCCACAACCACCCCCCCCCCCCCTAAATTGTGTTTTAGTTCAAGCGCCTTTAACTTTAACTAATCCCATAGTGAAAATTATTGTAGATCAAGTTGTATTTTACAATAGATTGCCTTATGTGTCACTTTAACAATATTTAGCCTCATTTAATTGATTTACTGATCTAGGTGGGTGTTGGTGGCCACCCACCTATCCCACTTAGACCCCCACAACTATCTCTTTCAGATTTTCAGTTTCCTTATTTGTAGCACAATTTACTATTTTTAGCAGTTTTTCGGGTCCTGAACTTCTGGAGCCATTTTGAAGCCCTAAACTATGTTTTTGGAGAAAACTAGGAGGAACATGGGTCCATGGACAACATGGACCCATGTGGCTCTTCCCAAAGTTGTATTCCTTGGATATATCTTTCTAACGAGCTATGGTTCACGTCAAACAGGGATCGTATGCCAAAGTTACGACCCTAGGAAGTTGATGTACCAATTTACCCAAAACGGGGCCCATAGTTTGGCGCTTCATCTCCTACGGTTAGGTTTTTGTATGTTTAGGGTTTTTCATTGTTTCTCAACAATAAATAGGCCTTTGAGCCTCATTGTAATATAGTTTAGAGGCATGTAGCCGCCACATCTCTTCTCAGAGATAAGCTACCATCGCTCTAGCTGTTCTATTTCCATTTCTATTTGTAAGCATATTTCAGTATTTTACATTAATGAAATGAAGTATTCTTTCTACTGCATCTCTGTATTTCTGGTTATATTTGTAATTTGTTGCGTTCCTATTTAAATCTGGATTAGTGGTATCAGAGCGGTCTGCTTTTTCTTTGTTTTTCTTTGCATGTCCCCAACGAGGTCGAGATATAAGGAGTTAGGGATTGAACTAGTCGAATCTTTGCAAGACCAGCCTCACAAATCCCAACGGCCACCCATGGCGGATGAAAAGAAAGACGAGGGGGCAGGAGATCCTATCAAAATCTTGCTCGAAGAAGCCCTTGAGCGGCAAAGGAACGCGATGATGGACAGCTTTGCCCAGATCCTTCAGCAGCTACCCAAGGGAGAGGCATCGGCTTCCAACAGCTACTCTGGAAACACCACACCCTTTAAGGTACAAGTTAACTTTGAAATCCCCATATTCGAGGGTCAGATAGATGCAGATGCCATAGATAAATGGTTAAATCTGTTAGAAGGGTATTTTTCTGTTCATGATTTTTCTAGTCGGGAAAAGATTATTTTCTCTCTTCTTAAAGTAGCCCCCCACGTCAAGGACTGGTGAGAAACATATTGCGAGCAGAAGGATGAAAGTACGAACTCACTATTTTTAGCCACACCCACTTGTATTCATTCCAGGATGCCATCAAGGAGCAATACTACCCTATCAAAAGCTATGAGGACAAAGACATAAAGTGGACCACACTTGATTCGAATGGAAAATGGCATCAACCCATGGTATTCATCCACCAATGTTATTCATCCACCCATGGAATTTACCCATGGTATTGTAAGTGGCATCCACCCATGGTATTTATCCACCCATGGTATTGTAAGTGACAACCACCCATGGTATTTGTTCACCCATGGTATTTTCCCATGGTATTGTGACATCCACCAATGGCATTCATTCACCCATGGAATTGACCTGTGGTATTGTGACATCCACCCATGGTATTCATTAGCCCATGGAATTGACCCATGGTATTATGACATCAACCCATGGTATTCATTCACCCATGGAATTGACCCGTGGTATTGTAACTGAAAAATATTATAAGTAACAAGCCGCATTTTGTAAAAGGACAAATTGTCTACCACAATGTATCCTTTACAATTATTCTCTGTTTTAATAAAAAAAAATCTTTGTGGTTGTTTATTGGGCATTCTCCTCTTTTTCTTCTGGCATTTCAATTTTTCAGATCTTGGGCACCTCCCCCCCAAGATCCATTTCAATCTTTTAGATCTTGAGGGCCTCCCCATAAGATCCAGATAAGTGGTATCAGAGCAAGTTACGATTCCATGGGAATTAGGGTTTCATGCATATTTCAGTTTCAAATTTTTGCAGCAATATTCAAAAAACTTTAGGCACGTGTTGAGACCTCCATAGAGCACTTTCTTGGGCCAAACAGGAAGAATTTTTCCTTTTTCATTTTTTTGCAGAATTTTTTTTTTTGGCAGCAAGTTTGCAGATCAGATCTGAAACATTTGGTAGAATATTTACAAAAACAAATAAAATATCTGGATTCCTTGTGAAAAATACCAAAATTAAAAAAAACAATCGGCCGAATTGGAGTCTAGATGAGTGAGATATCGTTGATTTAAAATCAGTTATGTTGTAGAATTTTTTCCTAACGACATTTGGTGGACGGCGACTCTCCTATCATTTTTTGAAGTTTTTGTGCAAAATATTAGAAAAGGGATTGTAGATCTGAGCTCCTCTTCAAAAATCACCAAATTTCAAAAACAAATGGGTCAATCAGAGTTTGGATGTGAGAGATATCGCTGATTTAAAATCAACTATTTTTTTAGAACTTTTGTGACAGTGGAAAAATAGCAGCACAGATATGAAATTCTAGAGTGTCTAGATAAGGATTTCCAACACATGGGAAGATGCAAAATGGTCCTTCTGCTTCCAAAAACAGGTTATAATAAATATTCTGAGTTATATTGACCGAGTTATGTCCATTTTTATTTTGGAGTAGCATTCAAAGCGGGTTTCCATTGGAGATGTGCTATCCCACCCCACTTTAGTAGGCACCTGCTTCACATTCATCAGTTTCAGCACAATAGCATTCGGCTTGGGTTATTTGGAGACATGCCCTCCCACCACAGGCTATGTAGGCACCTGCTACTTCATCAACAACCAACATCATGGTTATGGGTCAACCGCACAAAATCCTTGTCATTGAAGTCCATTTGCTAGGCTGCACACTGTTAGTATCACAGTTGGTCACAAGCATTACAGGGTAACTCTATCCTCAGATCTTCGTTTTCATGGTTATGGGTCATCAACAAACCCACACTTCATCGAAGTCCATTTGCTAGGCCGCACACTTGTTATAGACATTTTTGGGCACTGCAACCCCAATCATAAATGTCCATAAACCAAGGGCTCTTAAGTCCCTAAAAGTGTTGTTCCAACCTCTAAAAGAACAAGGTCAACTGATTACATCTTCTCCCAGAAGTTCTCCATGAAAAACTGCTCAGAACTGGTCAAAACTGGACCATCTCACCTGCTCCATGGTCAAAGTGCACTGCATCCCACCTAAATACACATGGGAGGTGTGATGCATCTTGAAAAGCCCTTCTATGGTGTGCGATGGGCGAGAGTGGACAAATGGCAGGGTCAATATGCAAGGTGGAGGATCATGGAATCTTCCATAAACTTCTCCTGTGACACTTGCCTCTCTACATTCGCCCAGGGATGAGTAAGAGATCATCAATCTCCAAGTAGAATCAAGAACTATTAGATAGAGGACACTAATCAAATCTCAAAAGCTAACTCACCCCCCTTGCAAACATCTATATATGGATCCCTCATCCCAGAGATCCAGAGGCTGGAATTTTGTATCTTGTAAGGAAGTGCTACTGGTTTCTTGGTGCAACATCATAGTATTGGGTGATCTAAGCTTTTCATGAGGTGAAGAAGGGCTTTCTTGCTAAGAGGATGATGCTGGGTTAGAACAATTGGTTGTAATCCTCTTTGCTATTCTTGATTATCAATAAAGCTATTCAAGTTTTCCTCCACATTCGTGTATGATTGATGATATATGCATTTGTGTGGTCAATATATATCTAGTCCTATATTGCTTATGATAATAGATCTATGTTCTTGGATAGTGTTATGCTGCTTTGATTCTACAGGTGCTCTTTAAAGCTGGGTAGACGAGGAAGCGAGTGGCAAAGATCTATCAGAAGGGAGAGGAATCAAGCAAGGAACCAAGCGCAAGACAGAGGTTGGTCTCCTTTATTCCCCTCTTATCTATTTCTCATAAAGGAAAATGAAAGTAGTTTTAGTTTGTTTGTTTCTAAGGTAGCTACCAGCCTTAGTGGGACTAGTAGCTTTGCATAGACACTAGATTTCCCGATAACAAAATGGCGACTCCACTGGGGAGCGAATAGATTGTTTGTTTTTCTACATTTGTTTTCTTTATAAACTTACAGACGGAGCCTGAAGGCAAGCCAGCTAGCCTTCGAACTGCATTTTCTATGCAAGTGCAAAGTAGATCAATGCTGCTTCAGTCTATCTCCGAGTTTTGTTTATGAACTGAACATTCAATTTACAAGCTCTCTAATTGCCCTTGTGGTGGCTCTAGTAACCTCTTTAGATCTACCCCTATGATTGATTTACTAATTACCACTTGCTCAACCTAAATCCCTGAACTGAGCTGCAAATTGTGACCCAGAACCCAGTTAAAGTCTCGTCCCTAGTTCATCGCACTGCCTCTTCTATGGATTCTAGATGCATCGCACTTCCCGAGTGTAGTAGGTGCACTGCATCTCTTTTTCCCTGTGTTACAGGTGTGCTGATCAGACAAGGCCTCTTCTACTCATAGATTTTGGTTTCTGTGTTCACTCTTTTCAGCTCTATTCAGGAGTTTTGCTACCTGTAGTTAGTACACCTCTGTTGAAACCCCCTTCCTTTCCATTATTCCGCCTCCATTGTGCAAAGGACTGTAAATGTTTTTATGTATTTTGAGCCATTTTCGGTTCTCTTTTACGAAGAAGTAGCGTAATTGTACTGTCGTTTCTTGATTTGAAAGTGTCACAAGTGTCGTTTTGAGTCATAGAAGAGAATCCGATTGTTCTTGATAGTCGATTACACTGTTACTCTTGTATTTGATTTGAATTGGTAGTTTTTCAAGTGTCAAAAGCAAGTTTTCAATTCCAAATCGCAAAGTGTTGTCATTATCTTCATTTTGTCTTGAAAAGAAACTTATCATTAATCTCGCTTTGAAAAATAATTCAGATTTGCGCTTAACTTTCTTTTTATCATTCACACATTAAGAATGCTGAAAACAAATACATGCATTTGCATTTGCATTTAGACTATTTGTTGGTTTGATTTAGGACAGTGCATATAGTGTGTGCTCTCTGCTCTATGTTGAAAGAATATCGTCTCTCTTTCTTTAGTAGCTAGGATTTTCATTGCAAAAAGAAGATTAAACGATTGTTTATCATCTTAGATTACATTTTAGGAATTGTACATCTACATCACGCGGTGAACCTGAAAGGAAAATTTCTTAAGCAAGATCAACTGCAAAATAAATTTAATGAATCTAAAAATGCTTTGGAACCTAATGCACAACATTTAGAAGTCTAGGCTAGAGACATATTCCGGAGTCGTAAAGCCTAGTAACTATTGTTTTCATTGATGGTTGGGTGATTCCTCCACTTTGAGACGATAAGTGCCAATACGGACTTGTGCTCCCACGTACCGTCGAGTATATATTGGGAGACCACAATAGGCTTTATCCTTTATCCATAGGAAGCCGTGTCTGCTGCCCTATCGATCGCAATGCACTGAACACAGCATTCAGGAAGATTGACTACCGTACCGTAAAAAGTATTCTACAGTTTTGTGATTGGTTTGGTAATCCCTCTGTCTAGATTTCCAGAGCAGTCTCTTTCATTCCTTTTGAGACTCCTTAAAGGAAAAGGTCCATCTGAGCACTTGTCACTTCAGGCTCATTAAAAATCGAAGGTGACTAGAGTCATCTTTTGTTTTTTCTTGACTCTTAAAAATTGAAAAAACAAGTTGTGTCAAAGCGTCTAAAATTCATTTAATTCATAAACATATTTCCCCTTTATTTTAGTTGATCGAGTAATCCGCAATCATGGAGGAAAGTCAATTGAAACCCCGTCGTTCGTGGAGGCTTACGAGTCAACCGTCTTTGTCTCCAGAATCAAAACTGTTACGGACAAAGTGAACTCATTTAACCGGTTCCAAATCCCCTGGTAAAGTTAGAACAATTGTTCCAACACCTTCGGAGACTCCGGTTACTCCAAACATTTCTGGTATCCCTGCCTTTATAGAAGAAGTTCAGCAGCCACCAAAGGACAGTAGAACTGATCCTAGTGTGAAGGTAAACACTTGTATTACTGAACCAGCTCCATCGACAGCTGATTCAGAAGCTGTTATTCCCCAAACATCTGTCGCTACAGATTCTATACCTTCTTCGGCACTAGAAATATTTTACGGACCTGATGGTCTACCTCTTCCACCTGGTCTGATTGCTATAGAAGAGATTGTGGAGGATCCTCCATCTAGTACTCCATCGCAATTTGGAGTCAGGATCACTCTATATCCTTCTTCATCAGAAATTAGTCTACCGTCATCGGAAGCTCCTGTAGAATCACTAGGAAATCTTTTGGATAGACTAGAAATGTCTGAACAATCGTCAACATCTAGGACTATGTCATCCAACACAGCGATGGCAAAACTTCCTACTGTCACTCCAACAATGGTCGCCGGCATACCATCTGTCCCAACTAGCTCTCAATCGCTAGAAGGGGCCCACTCAGGGGCTATTTTGACAGTATGGTCCATTCTGTTTGTTCATCTGGAATAGTATCTGGGAACTCTTATGTTGAGTCTCAGCAAATTGATCCTTCAAGGTGTCAATTTGGGCAGTCCGGTTCTCAAGGACAAACAATTCCTTTGAGTACCGGATTACCGCCATATGGGGGGCAATATACACTTTCATTGTCTCCTCCAGGAGGACAACCATACGTGAGTTCACAACAAAATTCAAGTTATGCTGGAATTACACCTAGTGTTTGGGTGCCAATACTACCTCAACAACCAAGAGTTGTATATTCGATGCAACGATGTTTACCTATGTCAAATATACCAACTATGCCGGCTATTGTGACAGTGTCGCAAGTACAAGCGTTACCTGTTGTATGCCAACCTTAGGTTTCTTAGGTTGTAATGCAACAGCCTCTTGTCCCTATGACTCAACCACAATCGCCAACTAGTGGAATGACACAGGCCCAGACGAGTACAATTACCCCTCATCTTGGTCAAACGGCCAGTATCGGACAACAACACATGGCTTCACAACCATGGCTGGTGCAATACCAACAACCGCAATTCCAAAAAGTATACCAAGGATCCGAGCAACAAATCTTTGCAAATAATGGGCAGCCGTATATTGAAAACGGTCAAAATCAACCATTCTACAATGGTTATGCCCATCAACCTTACCAAAGTTACCAGCATCAAATGCATTATGTTGGTATGCAAAGACCTACTGCTCAGGCAATTCTGTCTTATCCTGGGTATGCTTCGCCAAACCTAAATCAATAGTTACCCTTTGTGGCAACTTTAGAGTTACCAGATCTAAATCGGCTAACGAACGATCCAATTGCTTACGCCCCTTGGTGGCCAGCGATTCCGCATAAACTTCCGTCAGATATTTCTAAATTTAATGGAAATCTGGGTGAAGACCCATCGAATCATGTGATGACATTTCATCTGGGGTGTTCATCAAACACCCTAAACAATGATTTGATTAGGCTTCGCCTTTTTCAGAGGACGTTAACTGGTCCGGCAGCAAAGTGGTATATCGAGTTACCTAGAGCTTCGTTTGACAACTTCAGTGCCTAGCCACAACCTTTTTAACCCATTTTCAGTTACCGATAAGGTACGAAACGGGAACAGAACTTCTTACCAATTTCAAGCAAACAATGACCACTCACATATCCGATCATATTCATGAGTGGCGACGTCGTCGTAGAATGGTAAAAACATATGTTCCTGATCAGCTTTTAGCTGAATGGTTTATTAAGTCATTATTACCTTCCATTACAGAAGATGTGGCAAAAGGAGGAGTCGTCACTGAAGAGCAAGTTATTGCTCGTGCGCAATATTTAGACTTGATTTATACTCAGTCTGGCATGCTCTACGATAAAATCCCTGACGCTCCGAGACCAGAATTTTCCATCCCTTCTCCTCCTAAATCGAGCAATGACTCTCATGCCAGTGATGGCGTGATTGGTACGACAGACACGAAATCAAAAAAGGCTACATCTAAAAAGGCCCGTAAGATTTCCAGTCAAAATGCAAAAGAAGAACTTCTCTCCTCAAAAGTAAATGTCGTCTCGACTGATAAAGGCAAAGAAACCAAGCAACCAGCAGGCAAGAAGAAAAACAAAGGGAAGAAGAAGAAACAGGAGGAATCATCACCTGAAAATTCTTCTGTAAACCCTCCTGGAGATAGGAAACCAAAAATTCCATGCTTAATATGTGATGAGGATCATTGGACAAGAGATTGTCCATATAAAGCTGAGCTTAGAAAATTCTTCAAGAATTCAAAAACCACAGCGGTATTGACTAATCCATTTCCAAATCCAGGGACAAATCTGGTTGCTAGTGAAAATGCTTCCCCGTCCCAAGTGCTGATGTTGTCGGTTTCGAAACAGCAAAATGATTCTTTGATATCGACAAGGAATAAAGATTACAGGAATCCACAGTTGTCGAACAACAAGGATAAATATCAACCTAGTAGTTTGACAACAACTTCGATAGAAGTTTCGCCGCCCATCATTCCAGAGCTAACAATAAAACCGCCAAAGGGAGTAGTACACAAGTCGACATTTAATCCTCATGCCAGAGCAGCACAGCATTATAATATAGTAGAAGATCTAGCCCAATCGCTTTCTGCTATGTCGACACTTGAAGTACTACAAAATTGCCCATCCCAAAAGCAAGCTTTATTATCAGCTATAGGTGGGATAGACCCAAAGGATTCTAATCTTGTGTCCTTTAATCACAAAGGATATGATCCTCAGTTACCAGCTCAACTAGCTTTCCTCATTCAGGTGAAAGCACTCAACAAAACTATTCATAGAACAATTATTGATGAGGGGGCATCTACATGTATTATGTCGATGAGTTGCTGGAAAACTTTAGGATCTCCAACCTTGTCACAATCTTCGATGACATTAAAAGCATTTGATGGGCGAACACATACCCCATATGGTATTCTAAGTAACTTGCAAGTTGAACTAGGAGGGAAAACAGTAGAAATAGATGTCGAAATAATCGACGGAAACCTCGATTACAACATCCTACTGGGAAGACCATGGATATATTCTATGGCTGCGGTTGTTTCAACCTACTTTAGGAAGATTGCATTTCCTTTTCAAGGAGGAATTACAATCGTCGACCAACAAACATTTCTCCCCAATAGTTCCCAAGATACGGGAAGCATTCTGATGATCCATGGAAGCCCCCATTCGCTTCAAAATATCGGAGTAGGCCTACTAAAAGACCCTATATTAATGGGGACTTTTGCCCTCCCACCTCCAATCAATCTGGTGGAAGTGGCGACGGTAGGAACCTGCAATATGATATCTTCAATTCAAAAGATCTCATAAAACCAGGGAAAATTTTAAGAACCCCCTAAATTTATAAATATAATAAATGGGCGAATCTCCATGGTATATAGGAAAAATGGAAGGCGATTTTATCAATAATATAATATGTATATATAATTTTTTGGCGAATCTCTCACCAGGCATGGCGAATATTTTACTCAATTATAAAATCTTGTAAGATCTTGGCGAGTCTTTCACTAAATAATAAAACTTTGTAAAGTCCTAGTGAATCTTAGCATAGGCTACATGCTGGTTTAATTCGCCCATTTAAATAGGCTACATTCTAGGTGAATACCATGGGTCAATACCATGGGTCAATACCATGTGCCATTTTTATTTTTATTAATTCTAATATTAGGGTTAATAATGGTTTCTTGCATGGTATTAATAACAATCTAGTCCATGGTATTTGTCCCATAGTATTTTGGCCATAGGTTTCACCTAAATATAACCCATTTTTTGAGTGTTCGTAAATATAATGTGACTTATGGAGTAAATATAAAAAAATGTTTTATTTGTTTACCATACCTCTCGTTTATTTATATTTTTATTAATTTACCATACCTCTTTTACAAATATGGTATTTGGCCCATAGGATTCACTTAAATAAAACCTCTTTCTTGAGCCTTCATAAATAGAACGAGGGTTATGGACTAAATATAAAAAGAGGTTTTATTTATTTACGATACGTCTAGTTTATTTATATTTTTATTTATTTACCATACCTTTTGAGTAAGTATAAAAAGACGTTTTATTTATTTACCATACCTCCACTTTACTTATATTTTTATTTGTTTACACCCTTACATGTATATAAGGTGACTTATGGAGTAAATATAAAAAATGTTTTATTTATTTACCATACCTCTCATTTATTTATATTTTTATTAATTTACCATACCTCTTTTATAAATATGGTATTTGGCCCATTGGATTCACTTAAATAAAACTTATTCTTGAAAATGGGCGAACGGATTCACTTAAATAAAACCTATTCTTGAAAATGGGCGAATGGAAGGTTGTAAGTCCTAATTTCAAGGGCTAAATTTACCTTTTTTACCCTCTCCCTTAAAATAAGGTGGGCTATTTGAGGTGATTTGTAAAAATGTACTATGATACAAAATATTCGCCCACTAAAAATTTAAAACCCCTTAATTTCGCCAAAGGGCGAACATTCGCCCCAAAAATGTTCCTTGCATAAAACGATATTAACATGGATCATCCGCAGGTATTGCCTCCAAGCCCAATAGAAATATTGTAGCAATCAATGTTTCTGGCATGGGAGGCAGACCCGAATCAACGCTCATCATGCATTTGGATAGATAGGTCTAAGGAATATGGCACCCCTTCAGATCCTTGGTTGCAAGTACATTACATCGACGAAGGAATTGTTCAGTCAATGAAAATTGAAGGGGCGCCATGGGAAGATTACCACCATCGTTCCCATCTTCTGGATTGTCAAGAAGATACTCCTGATGACCTTCATCATCCTTCAGTTTTTGATTTCCTATCAAATACTGTAAACACGGTGGATTCCGAGCGAAACATGTCCAATATTGAAGAGACTATCGCCATAAATATCTCAACCAAAACGGATGTTGTAGAGAATATTTATGTTGGCAAATGTTGTTCTCCTTCAGAACTTGAAATTTATAACGCTCTTTTTCGCGAATTCAGAGATGTCTTTGCTTGGTCATACAATGAAATGCCATGCATTGAATCGAGTATAGTTGAACACGAAATCAAGATGTATCCAGATGTCAAACCAGTACGACAACAGCTACGGCAGGTGCACCCCAAGAAAGCTGCTGCCATCAAGGCAGAAGTTGAGAAATTTCTCCATGCTAGTTTTATTTACCCGGTTCCTCTAACCGATTGGGTATCGAAAATTGTTCCTGTAATGAAAAAACAAGGAGCAATTAGACTGTGCATCGATTATAGGGATGTAAATCAAGCTTGTCCGAAAGACAACTACCCTACACCCTTTATTGACCAGATAATTGATGAATGCGCCAGATGTGAAATCTTTTCATTTATGGATGGATTCTTCGGGTATAATCAAATAAATATCCGCCCACAGGACCAGTCAAAGACTGCATTTATTTGTCTGTGGGGCACATTTGCATATCGCAAATTACCCTTTGGTTTAAAGAATGCAGGGGAAACATTTCAGAGGGAAATGAATTATGCCTTCCATGACATCAAAAACATCGTTCAACCATATCTCGATGACCTTCCGGCTCATTTGCGAAAGCGGACCGATCATCCGCATCATTTGAGAGCGATATTTCTACATTGCCGACACTATAAAATACGACTCAATCCACACAAATGTGTGTTCTGTGTCAGTTCTGGCCATTTGCTTGGCTTTGTAGTCTCAAAGGACGGGATTCGTCTCGACCCATGTAAGGTTTAGGAAATCATAAATTTGCATCCACCTTCAAATTTGCTTCAGATTCAGAAACTCCAAGGGAAAGCA
Source organism: Pinus tabuliformis (assembly GCA_031772625.1). Lineage (NCBI taxonomy): Eukaryota > Viridiplantae > Streptophyta > Pinopsida > Pinales > Pinaceae > Pinus > Pinus tabuliformis. The sequence goes on along the minus strand of CM062816.1, from coordinate 1,251,431,814 downwards.
AACTTTCTGAGGAGGTTCATTCCAAATTATGCCAAACTTGCTAAAGGCTATACACGTCTATTGAAAAAGGAAGTGCCCTTCGTCTGGGATCAGGTCGCGCAAGCTTCCTTTAATGCTTTAAAAGAATCCCTAATGAAAGCATCATTAATGTACGCTCCAGTTTATCAAAAATACTTTAACCTGTATCTGGCTGCAGTGGATACAACCATTGCAATGGTTTTAGTTCAAGAAGACAATGGAATTGAACATCCTATATATTATTTGAGTAGGAAATTAAATGATACAGAAAGCAAGTATTCCTATGTTGAAAAGCTGGCTCTCACAGCTGTTCAAGCGATACAGAGATTTCGACACTATGTCCTCTTTCGAAAAACTACCATTCTATCAGATTGTAACCCCATGACTTATATATTGTCGCGATAGTTGCTGGGGGGAAAATATTCAAAATGGATAGCAATTCTTCAAGAGTTTGATTTGGAATTTGTAAAATCCAAATCAAAGAAATCCCTGGTTTTCGCGGAATTACTATGCGATCTCCCATCGTCGTCCAATGATGAAACATCCAAAGAAACCATCGTGGATGAATCTTTGTTTCTGATATCTTCAAGCAATTCGTGGTATGGAGATATAATCATCTATCTCCAAACCCAAAAATATAGGTCTAATACCTCTCGCTCGGAACAAAAACGTATTCAATACCAATCAAAAGACTACATGATCGTCGGTGACACACTTTACCGTCGTGGTGTCGATACAGTTCTGAGGAGGTACCTCACCCACGAGGAGGCCGAAAAAGTCCTGAATGATTGCAATTCAGGCGCATGTGGGGGGCATCAATCTAGTTACGCTACAGCGCAAAATATTTTATGAGCAGGATACTTCTGGCCAACAATGTTCAATGATTGCATAACCGCAGTCAGAAGTTGCCATGCATGTCAAATTTTCGATAGCAAAACTAGAAAACCACCCGCACCTCTACAACCGATAGTTGCTGTTGGATGATTCGCCAAATGGGGCATTGATTTCATGACATGTAACCCCACCTCGACCAGGGGGCATGGGTATATCATAGTCGTAGTAGACTATTTTAGCAAATGGGCCAAGGCGATGCCTACATTAGATAACACTGGTGAAACAGCTGCCCTTTTCTTTTTCAATCATGTAGTCGCCAGATTCGGCGTTCCACAGGCTATAGTCACAGACCATGGATCGCATTTTCGCAATCACATGATGGTCGAATTGGCTGCCAAATTAGGGTTGTCCCACAACAGCTCTACTCCATATTACCCATAGGCCAATGGACAAGTTGAAGCAATCAACAAAGTCCTTAAGCAGATGCTGCAAAAGATGATTGGAGTCCACAAAAGGAGTTGGCACCTAATCCTATACTCAGCCTTGTGGACAAACCGAACATCGGTAAGAAATGCAACTAGGTTTACACCTTTTCAACTGGTGTATGGTCTAGAAGCAATCTTACCAGTTCAGTGTGAAATCTCGTCCCTCAAACTCACAGTCGACCTTCTCCCCAGAACTTTAGAAGAGGAGGCTCGTTTCTTGGAACTAATCCATTTGGATGAAACCCATCACAATGCCTCTTTGGCTAACGAAGCCCATAAGAAACGAGTCAAGGCGCAGTTCGACAAGAATGTCAAACCCCGTGTCTTCTCAGAAGGTGACTTGGGCTTACTTTACGATCAGGAATCCGATAAATTGGGAGCAGGTAAGTTCAAGTCTTTATGGATGGGCCCCTATATTGTTAAGTGTGTATTAGCAAAAGGAGCCTATGAGTTAATGGATTACGATGGGATTCCACTGGTGCAACCCCGTAATGGGTTGTACCTTAAGCGTTACTACGCATGATTCAGTGTGGTAACCCATATGCTTTTGTTACATTTTGTTTTCGCTAAGAGTAATTGTTTTGGTCAAATAATCCACTTTTTACATTTGTCGCAGATGTCGAACCTATTGGAATCTTTTGTTGGATATGCCGACAGGGCGAGTCGTAGTTCGCGGAACCTATCTTCTGTGGCCTGGGCCATTTTTGATCCAAGTGGTGAGTTAGTCAGTTTCAGAGGGGTGTGTATTGGTCGGTCAACAAATAACATCGCTGAATATAATGCGTTGATAGAACTTCTCTCTGATGCCATCACACATGGCATAAGCCGACTTGTCGTCAAGCTAGAATCATAGCTCATCATACTACAACTCACTGGTATCTACTCTGTCCGAAATCCAGCTATCTATCGCATGTTCCTAAGGGTCAAGATTTTGGAAAGACAATTTGATTTTATTCAATATCAGCATATTTCTAGAAACTTAAACACATTAACAGACTCACTGGAAAATTATGTGTTAGATAGACATTTGCAACATTTATAAAAAGAAGCATTTCATCAGCATTTGCATCAGGATCATGTAACTTAACCAAAATAAAGCTCCGAAAATCAAAAATATATATATAACTGTTTATGGTTTACACATAATGTTCTGTAACCAAGACGAAGTTGGTCAAATGACCCAAAACTCAAAATGCTAGGGGGCACCCTATTCTAATGATGTTGGTGATAACAAGTCACCGCCTGTGCAATCATGCGTAAAAGCCTAGTCCACCGACTCAGCACACCAGTAGTATGTAGCTGTAGTCTCAGGGGTAGCTCGTCGGTCCTCACATCCGAAAACCAAGAGTAAGGCCTTCGACCTGATCCTGCAATGCTAAAAGAGTCTTAACCACATCAAGGTTGCAAAGGATAGCCCTTCCGACACCCTCTCCTACTGGAGCGGTAGCTGGCACTCTCAGGCGTACTACTGGTCGAACTGGTCCAACATCTGCATGAGCACATGAGTTTTGATTAGTCCTGATAGAAGAAAGCACAAGAACATTATAAAGAGAAACGATAAATAGAGATATGGTCAGAGAATTTACTGATGACACCCCACTGCTCGCCAGTAGGCAGTACCAAATCCTGATCACCCGGAAATCCATACCAGCATATGGATACTCGGAAAAAACCATCTCCTGACGGTTGAACCACTCGAAAAAGGTATCAGAAAAGGAAACCCGAGACTGACCAGCATGTCTGGCCATAAGGTCGACCCATCTCTGCATCCGTGGCTCAGTTAGTGGAGGTAAACCAAGTGAAACATATTGCGGCTGCATCAGCGGGATCTTTTCCAAGGCGAAAGCTGTCAAGATAGAACCATATCCAAAGTTCTTCAATATTACATTTTTCACCTTGGTCAGTTTTTCTTTCATCATAGAGAGTACTGCATCACACCAGTTGAACACCTTTGGTTCAAGGCATTCCAAGGCGTACTGCATATAAGACCTGTTGGCCACGTGAAGAGCCACACTACCAGCCAGTCTAGCAAAAGTAAACAGAATGGTCCTCAGGGACCTGTCAGTGACATCTCGGATAATGATCTTGCTGTCCTTACTCAGCTGAGATCCCTCTCTGCAATACCTGCGAATGTAATCTCTCACAGATTCACCCCCACGGGTCGAACCTGATAATGAGATAGGGGCACCCTGCCTCGATAAGCCGGTCAAAAAATAGATGTCCACGACAGTAAAGGGGATGGACTTACCCCTAATCTAGAACACCTGGGTGGTAGGATCCCATGCATCGAGAAAATATTGCAACAGGTTGATTTGTTGCCTCATGCAAGAGATGCGGAAAAACTTGAACAGGCCACAGTTCCACAGTGCATTTACCGTAACCAGATCATGTAACGCAAGAATGTCCTCTTCTTCATGCTCACATTCTCGCCATGTAACAGGCATTTTTCTCCAATGAATCTCTGAAACAAACAAGAGAAGAGTCAAGATCCTGATTTGGTGAAAAACAGGGAAACATTTCCATGAAAAATTGTGCATAAATGGCCCTCTTTGCACCCATCGCACCCCTAGTAGATTTCTAGGTGGGATGCATGTTGACTGGCCAATGTCCAAGCCAGCATGCATCGCACCTTTCGATGTAGAAGAGGTGCGATGGAGCCGAGGCAAGTTTTTCAAACCCCAGAGGCTTAGAAAAACCAGAAAACATGCTCAGAATGCAAAAAGGAAAGCATGAAATTAAAGAGCTCAAGTTTAGCTCCTACCTGGTCCAGACGGCGCCGAGAATCGTCCACAGAATCTCCCAGAATCAGCTAGTGAAAATCAAGGGGGAAAGCACCTCCAAAGTTCCAACAAACCAAAGTTCAAATGAAATGATAAAATGAGAGGTAAAAATCACTTTTAAATTACTTTTCACGTAATTCAAGTAAAATATTAGTGTTTTAACTCATTTTTCAAACATATATTGTTCGTTTCTAACTAGTTTGATGAAGCAATTGAGTAGGCAGTACAACCTTTGAAAGAACAATGTTGTCAATGGTAAAATCAAGACAAATCAATGACCATTATATCGAGCAGTTTTAACATGAAATTCAAGCTCGTTAAAAAATAAACATAAGCAATGAGCAAATGTTCCCCCGGAGTTTAAGCTCATTAAAAAATGAACCAATTTCCAGTAAATAACCATCATGAATGTATTATCATCATCCTTTGAAGCCTTCGTCATGTTCTCATCATCACCTCCACTCTGTATTGGCCGATCATTCACCCCCATTTGATTGTTTACCCATTTTGAGGAACAGTTGCGAAGAGTGATCCTATTAGCCATCCTTGTGACACTGTCGTGATTGGAAAATTCCAAACCTTACCTGGAGCAGCTGCTACCCAAATTTATCACTCGTTCCTCAAAAAACGAGTCTCCTTTAAGCTCTTTTCAACTGAATCGTAAAATATGAAAAGATTGCCGAGCCATTGGCCTCTCCAGCTCGTTAAAGGGATCGGAAGTGCTATCCCTCCTTTAGATTTTAATCTTTTTGGACTTGAGGGATCATTACACAAAAAGATCAAGTGCTTGTTTTGTTCGGCTCATTAAAAGTACCAAAATATCATCCCTTTTGTATTGTTTTATACTTTTTCGGACTCAAGGGATTATATGACGAAAAAGGATTATTGGAGTTTTCTTTATGTCCCTTTTTCAGACTCTCTAAAATTGAAAAGGACCGAGTTATCCTTGTCGTTAAACTTGTTAAAACTGAATAGCGACAAACTTGTCCATACAGACAAGAACGAGTTTCACTATCGCTAGGCTCGTTAAAACATAGCGATGGGTTTTCCTGAAGGGAAAATTATAGAACAAGCATATGTTATCCTCCTCAAGCTTGACAAAAATAAAGAGGTATTGGTCAGCAATGACTGGGAAAAAATTGGGAAGAAAACTTGAAGAAACTTTATTGGTAGCAAGTCGCTCTTGAACATGACACTTTCACTCCGCATCCGAGTCGGGTTGGGTTGTTCCATTTACTGGTCACATCACCATGGTTCCGTCACACCATCCATATTTGGGGTTAATGCTAACGATCCATCATGTCAGTGTCGTCGATATGTTCAAGAGAAGTTGCTCAGAGAATTCACCTGTGTCTCACCCACTGCAATACATTTACACTCCATTCTTTCATGACTGCCACCCTGAACCTTATATCACTAGATCGTTTTCACCTCCATTAAAATCATTTGCTCCATTCCGTGTCATTGATGTGTGATTCACTAAGGCCCTCCTATGATGGATCGCTTCTTGTCGACATCAGCTCATTATCCAAGAGGTAGATCTAGGAACAACCCTTTCAGTACTTTGAAGCTTTCATGCCTCAGTGGCAAGTTTCTCACTTTCGGCGACAGGTTTACATCAATGGCCTTCGACCGAAAGATGTTTCGTGGTGTGTTACAGGGAAAAGTGTCTATATAGAACTACTCTATCCCACTAAGGTGTGACAGCTGCCTTAGAGACAAACAGAGAAAAGCTACTTATGTTTTTCCTTTATGAATTATAGATAGAGAGGAACAGAAAGACCAACCTCTATCTTGCGCTAATCCCTTGATTTGATCCCTCTCTTCTTTGATAGCCCTTAGCTACCTGCTCCCTTGCACACCCAGCTTCACAAAGTACCTGTAAGATCACAGAAGCATAGCACTATACAAAGACATGGATCTATAATCATAAACAATCTAGGATCAGATGTAAATTGACCATACAAATGTAACAAGCATCAATGATACAAAAGCATGGAGGAAAACTCAAATAGCTTTTATTGATAAACAAGAAAAGAGCCAGGAGGAGTCACAACCAGTTGTTCCGACCCAGCATCAACCTCCCAGCAAAGAAGCCCCTCTTCATTTCAAACAAAGCTTAGATCACCCAACAATCTGATGTTTGTCTCTAGAAACCAACAACAATTCCTTACACTATGCAAAATTCCAGCCTCTGGATCTCTGGGATGAGGGATCCATATATAGATATCTGTAAGGGGGATGAGTCAGCTTGTGATTTGATTAGTGTCTTCTCTCTGATAGTTCTTGCTTCCACTTGGAGACTGAGGGCCTCTTACTCATCCTTGGTCGAATTCAGTGAGGCAAGTTTCACAGGAGAAGATTCTGGAAGCTTCCATTGCCTCTCCACCTCGCGGAATGACACTGCCATTTGTCATTTCTCGCCCATCGCACCCCATAGAAGGGACTTTTGAAATGCAACGCACCCTCACAGTGTATTTAGGTGAGATGCAACGCACTTAGCCAGTGGAGCAGCTGCAATGATCCTGTTTTGACCAATTCTGAGTAGTTTCTCATGGAGAACTTCTGGGAGAAGCTGTAATCTATTGACCTTGTTCCTTTAGGGGTTAGAACAACACTTTTAGGGACTTAGGAGCCCTTGGTTTATGGACATTTCATGCTTGGGTTTGTAGGGCACAAAAATGTCTATAACAGTTGCCCCCTAAAGTATGAGGCCGTTAACCTTTTGGTGTCGGGTGAAATGCTTTATTATGAGGATCCGAAGTTCTTTCAATGCTAGGAGGAGACCTGTAATAAGATAAAATACAATACATTATCTTCATAATATTTTCATGATCTAGCTGAGGCGGGCATTCCCATGCTCAACTTTATAAATTCATTTTCATGTACATAGGACAGACAATCGTCTGAGTGTAGACTGATGATTCTGATAGAGCCATCATCCTTTTGAGTGGATGATTATCTGTGCGGCAATGATGTACATTTAATGTCTTTATTTCCCTGAATATATATCACAGCCCGAATGGATGAAACTAGATCCGGGGTCTTCAATCTAGTCCGATCTTCACTCAAAGTACAAGTCGATCCATGTGAGAAATGTTCTGAAGTCGAACATGGAAAGACATCGATTGATTACCAGTCAATGATGTAAACTGTTAACAAGCGCGAGAGGAATCACCGATAATGATAATGACCCTCAAGGTACTACAGTACAATTCGTGTGGTGTGAATAAAGGACTTGGCGTCGAACACCACGCAAAATCTTTCGGTCGAAGGCCATTGATCTAAACCTGTCACCGGAAGTGAGAAACTTGCCATTGAGGCATGCAAGCTTCAAAGTACTGAATGGGGTGTTCCTAGATCAACTTCTTGGATAATGAGCTGATGTCGACAAGAAGTGATCCGTCACAGGAGGGCCTTAATGAATCCCACATCAATGACACGGAACAGAGCAAATGATTTTAATGGAGGTGAAAACGATCTGGTAATATAAGGTTCAGGGTGGCGGTCATGAAAGAATGGAGTATAATGTATGGTAGTGGGTGAGACACAGGTGAATTCTCTGAATGACTTCTCTTGAACATATCGGCGACACTGATGTGATGGATTGGTAGCATTAACCCCAAATGTGGATGGTATGGCATGACCATGGTGATGTGACTGGTGAATGAAACAACCCAACCCGACTTGGACACGGAGTGGAAGTGTCATGTTCAAGAGTGACTTGCTACCAACAAAGTTTCTCTGAGTTTTCTTCCCAATTTTTCCCCAGTCATTGCTGACCAGTACCTCTTTATTTTTGTCAAGCTTGAGGAGGATAACATATGCTTGTTCTATAATTTTCCCTTCGGGCAAACCCATCGCTATGTTTTAACGAGCCTAGCGATAGTGAAACTCGTTCTCGTCTATAGACAAGTTTGTCGCTATTAATCTTTTTAACGAGTTTAACGACAAAGATAACTCGGTCCTTTTCAATTTTAGAGAGTCTGAAAAGGAACGTAAAGGTAACTCCAAAATTCCTTTTTCGTCATCTAATCCCTTAAGTCCGAAAAAGTATAAAACAATACAGAAGGGATGGATTTTCGATACTTTTAACGAGCCGAACAAAACAAGCGCTCGATCTTTTTGTGTAATAATCCCTCAGGTCCAAAAAGATTAAAATCTAGAGGAGGGATAGCACTTTCTATCCCTTTAACGAGCTGGAGAGGCCAATGGCTCGGCAATCTTTTCATATTTTACGAGTTAGTTGAACAGAGCTTAAAGGAGACTTGTCTTTTGAGGAACGAGTGATAAAACGGGTAGCAGCTGATTCCAGGTAAGGTTTGGAATTTTCCAATCACGGCAGTGTCACAAGGATGGCTAGTGAAATCACTCTTTGCAGCTGTTCCTCAAAAGGGTAAACAATCAAATGGAGGTGAATGATCGACCAATGAAAAAGTGGAGGTGACGGTGCAAACACGACCAAGGCTTTAAAGGCTGAAGTACTACTTTCACGATGGTTATTTACCGGGGAATAGTTCATTTTTTAACGAGCTTAAACGCGGGTGGAAACATTTGCTCATGTCTTATGTTTCTTTTTTAATGAGCTTGAACTATGTGCTAAAACTACTCTATCAATCCAGTCGTGTGATAAAAATTTCTCATATAAAATCGCAACTTTTAGAGTTTTGCCCCACATCGTTTCTTTATGCAAGTTAGGAGACAACCAATCTTACGAGTTTAAAGGGTTAGAGGTCCTAAAAAATTTAAAAATAAATAGTCGCTCTTCGCTTTCACGTCAAAAGGCTTGCATGCCCCCAGGTATAAAACAGAGTTTCAAGGTCACCTTCTATTCGAGCTGACAAAACATTTGTTTTATCAGGAAAGGTACACCTCTTTCAGGCTACCCAAAGATTGTTCTATTTAGCGCGTAAACAAAACACTTCTCCGGCGATTTCTACCGAAATAAACAAAGGTGAGTGGCGATGCCCACCAACCCACATAACTTTGACAAGAGGATCTTATTCTAGTCCAACTCCCTCTTCCAATCATGGACGGAAGTACGGAGGTCATATTCTCTCGCGGAAACCTACCCTATACCCGAAGTTTTCCTGCCGAAGCAGACCAGCGTGCATGCCCCCTGGGTTTCAGTCATGTCCTCTCGAATCACTCGCACTCATCGGGTGGACGGACTGGAGATTGAGAGATTTCTTACGTGAAAAGACCATTTAGGGATGGTATATGACTATTTTCTATGCGTGATCCAGGAAATGAAAGCTGGTCTACGAGCTTGACCACTCTTCCTTCGTGTGGAAAACACATCACTCTAAGGAGTGATGAGCCAATAGCTCTCATCCAATAAATATAGTCTCGTCCAAGGAGTAGATTGTAATCCAGGGGTCCTTGAACTACCATTACGTTCATGTGAACGGTTTTCCCTCTCAATGTTATGGGCACATTGGGAAGGATCCCTAACGGTCGACTGGTTCCTTTATCAAAACCTGTTAGATTTCTCATCTCAGGCAAAAGCGATGGCGAACCAAGCACTTTCCAAGCAGTTGAGGAAAGGATACTCACAGAAGCCCCCTCATCTATGATGGTACCAGCCATAACCATTCTATATATTTGAACAATAATCCAGAATGGTATACTAGCTGGTAAACGGGGTCTGCCTAGTTGATTCCAGTCGAAGGAGACAACTAGGTTGCTTGGAGGTGGGACCGAATAGACGGCCGGGTACGACTCTGACGAACTTCCTTCCTGCGGTAAAGGAATGGGTAAATTGCCCCCATGTTCATTGGAGTCTATGCTTATGAAAAGAATTTGGATGGTGTCATCCTTGTTCTCTTCAGTGACTGTATCATCTGAAGATGGAACCTCTGAAGGCAAGACCGGGTCAACTTCCGCCTTGACCTTTTGACTTTCGTCTAGTATGGATTCAGATGGTTTATCTTCAATGATAGATGCTTCGGCTAACCACCTGAGCGGGCCAGCTGGATTTTCAACTAGTGATGTACTTGGCAAGAGTTTTTTATATCCAGGAGGAAGTCGTAACGGTGAAACCGGATGATCGTCCAAAACTCTTTTAGCTTCGTCTAAGAAGGGACAACGGTGGACGGCATGATCGCCTTCGCACAGTTTACAAGGAAATCTATATTTTCCTTTTTGTCTTGGGGCTTCACTGTCACTAGTTGACGGTGTGTTTTCAACATGATCATCAGAGGTTGACGACACCAGGTTGTGCATACGAGGAGACCAGTCCCTTAAGATCCGAGGGATGCAAGGACAATCTCTGTGATAGTGGTCTCCTTTGCAAATGACACATGGCGATTTAGGCCTGGTCGGTGCAGTGTGTGGATTTTCGCTAGACGACACTCGTTTGCCCCCATTCGCTTTTGGCTCCTTCTTCTTCTTCTCTTTCTTCTTCTTTTCGTTCTTCTCCTTAGGTACTTGACGTTTGGCTTTACCAGCCCCATCAAGCGAAGAGGAAGGAGGAGAGGAAGAATTAGAGGAAGTAGAAGGTTGGTGGGTAACTCTGGACTCGTCTAATTGTTGATTCGATTGTTTAGGAATTGTGGTGTTCTAAATGATAGAGGTTGAGAAGATCCATACAGGCAAACCAATTGTCAGTCCTAGAAGCGACAATGTGGCCATATGGGGTGCACCAACATCTCCCCAAGAGGAGAAGGGACTAGGATTTCCTCCAAGGGGAATTCCTTGGTTGGTGGATTCCATTTTCTCAACCCAAGATCAACGTAGGAAAGGGGTAATGAATATTCCGTTTAAAATAAATTTTAGATGCTTTGACACAACTTGTTTTTTTAGTTTTTAAGAGTCGAGAAAAAACAAAAGATGACTCTAGTCGCCTTCGATTTTTAATGAGCCTGAAGTGACAAGTGCTCAGATGGACCTTTTCCGTTAAGGAGTCTGAAAAGGAATGAAAGGGACTGCTCTGAAAATCTAGGTAGAGGGAGTACCAAACCAATCGCAAAACTGCAGAATACTTTTTACGGTACGACAGTCAATCTTCCCGAATGATGTGTTCAGTGCATTGCGATCGATAGGGCGGCAGACACGGCTTCCTATGGATAAAGGATTAATCCTATTGGGGTCTCCCAAAATATACTCGACGGTATGTGGGAACACAAGTCTGTACTGACACTTATCATCTAAAAGTGGAGGAATCACCCAACCATCAGTGAGAACAATAGTTACCAGGCTTTACGACACCGGAATACGTCTCTAGCCTAGACTTCTAAATGTTGTGCGTTAAGTTCCAAAGCGTTGTTAGATTCATTGAATTTATTTTAAGTCGATCTTGTTTATGAAGTTTGCCTTTCGGGTTCACCACGAGATGTAGATGTAATTCCTAAAATGCAATCTAAGATGATAAACAAACTTTTTATCTTCTTTATGCAATGAAAATCCTAGCTACTAGGGAAAAGAAAGACATAATCTTTTCACAAAGAGCAAAGAGCACACTCTAAATGCACTTTTCCTAAATCAAGCCAATCAGATTGTCTATATGCAAATGCACATGCATGTATTTGTTTTCGACTTTCTTAGTATATGGATGCTAAAAATAAAGTTGATGCACAAATCTGAATTTCTTTTCAAGCGACAAATATAAACAAGCTTCTTTTCAAAATAAAAAATGGAGATGATTACGACACCTTACGATTTTGAAATGAATACTTGTTTTTGACGCTAGAAAATTACAAATTCAGACCAAAAGCAATAGTAACAGGATAATCGACCATCAACAGCAATCAAACTCTTTCCTAGGACTGAAATCGACACTTGCGACAGTTTCAAATCAAAGGGCGACAGTACGATTATGCTACTTTTGCAAAGGAGAACTGTAAATGACTCAACAAACACACAAAAACATCTACAGTTCTTTTGTACAAAGGAGGCGGAATAACAGCAAGGAAAAGGGGTTTCAAACAGACATATACTGATCACAGGCAGCAAAATTCGGGAATAGAACTGGAAAGAATGATCCACAGAAATTACAACTTCACAGAGCTAGTCTGATCAGCGCAACTGTAACACAGAGAATCTGAAATGCAACGCAGGTTGTCCACTCGGGAAGTGCGCTGAATTTCAGAATCTCTGAACAGTACCTACGCTGGGCCAGAAACGAGACTCTGTTCGGTCTCCCGGTCACATTTTGCAGTTCAGTTCTTGGGTTTTGGCTGAGTAAAAAGCAATCAGTAATGCAACAATCAGGGGTAGATCTAAGGAGGATCTAAGAGCTATCACAAGGGCAATTAGATAGTTTGTGAATCAGTTGTTTAAATCATAAACAGATCCAGTAGATGGATTGAAGTAGCAGTTGTCTACTTTGCATTTGTTATGGCAAATGCAGTTCGAATGCTACTTGTAAGTTTATGAAACAAACAATAAAGAATGATAAACAAACAAACAAATTATCTCCCCAGCGGAGTCGCCATTTTGTTACAGGGAAAAGTGTCTATATAGAACTGCTCTATCCCACTAAGGTGTGACAGCTGCCTTAGAAACAAATAGAGAAAAGCTACTTATGTTTTTCATTTATGAATTATAGATATAGAGGAACAGAAAGACCAACCTCTGTCTTGCGCTAATCCCTTGATTCGATCCCTCTCTTCTTTGATAGCCCTCAGCTACCTGCTCCCTTGCACGCCCAGCTTCACAAAGTACCTGTAAGATCACAAAAGCATAGCACTATACAAAGACATGGATCTATAATCATAAACAATCTAGGATCAGATGTAAATTGACCATACAAATGTAACAAGCATCAATGATACAAAAGCATGGAGGAAAACTCAAATAGCTTTTATTGATAAACAAGAAAAGAGCCAGGAGGAGTCACAACTAGTTTTTCCGACCCAGCATCAACCTCCCAGCAAAGAAGCCCCTATTCACTTCAAACAAAGCTTAGATCACCCAACAATCTGATGTTTGTCTCTAGAAACCAACAACAATTCCTTACACTATGCAAAATTCTAGCCTCTGGATCTCTGGGATGAGGGATCCATATATAGATATCTGTAAGGGGGATGAGTCAGCTTGTGATTTGATTAGTGTCTTCTCTCTGATAATTCTTGCTTCCACTTGGAGACTGAGGGCCTCTTACTCATCCTTGGTCGAATTCAGTGAGGCAAGTGTCACAGGAGAAGATTCTGGAATCTTCCATTGCCTCTCCACCTCACAGAATGACACTGCCATTTGTCATTTCTCGCCCATCGCACCCCACAGAAGGGACTTTTGAAATGCAATGCACCCTCACAGTGTAGTTAGGTGAGATGCAACGCACTTAGCCAGTGGAGCAGCTGCAATGATCCTGTTTTGACCAATTCTGATTAGTTTCTCATGGAGAACTTATGGGAGAAGCTGTAATCTGTTGACCTTGTTCCTTTAGGGGTTAGAACAACACTTTTAGGGACTTAGGAGCCCTTGGTTTATGGACATTTCATGCTTGGGTTTGTAGGGCACAAAAATGTCTATAACATGGTGTTCGACGCCAAGACCCTTATTCACACCACGTGAATTGTACTATTGTACCTTGAGGGTCATCATCATTATCGGTGATTCCTCTCGTGCCTGTTAACAACTTACATCATTGGCTGGTAATCAGGCGATGTATTTCCATGTTCGACTCCAGAACATCTCTCACATGGATCGACTTGTACTTTGAGTGAAGATCGAACGAGATTGAAGACCCTGGATATAGTTTCATCCATCTGGGCTACGATATATATTCAGGAAAATAAAGACATCAAATGTACATCATTACTACACAGGTAGTCATCCAACCTAAGGGATGATGGCTCTACCAGAATCATCAGTCTACACTCAGACGATTGTCTGTCTTATGTACATGAAAATGAATTTATAAAGCTGAGCATGGGAATGCCCGCCTCAGCTAGATCATGAAAATATTATGAAGATAATGTATTGTATTGTATCTTATTACAAGTCGCCGTCCAGCTCGAAAAAACTTCAGATCCTCATGATAAAGCATTTCACCCAACATCAAAACAGATTAACGACCTCATGCTTTAGGGGGCAACTGTTATAGACATTTTTGGGCACTCCAACCCCAATCATAAATGTCCATAAACTAAGGGCTCTTAAGTCCCTAAAAGTGTTGTTCCAACCTCTAAAAGAACAAGGTCAACTGATTACATCTTCTCCCAGAAGTTCTCCATGAAAAACTGCTCAGAACTGGTCAAAACTAGACCATCTCACTTGCTCCATGGTCAAAGTGCGTTGTATCCCACCTAAATACACAAGGGAGGTGCGATGCATCTTGAAAAGCCCTTCTATGGGGTGTGATGGGTGAGAGTGGACAAATGGCAGGGTCAATCTGCAAGGTGGAGGATCATGGAATCTTCCAGAAACTTCTCTTGTGACACTTGCCTCTCTGCATTCGCCCAGGGATGAGTAAGAGATCATCAATCTCCAAGTGGAATCAAGAACTATCAAAGAGAGGACACTAATCAAATCTCAAAAGCTAACTCACCCCCCTTGCAAACATCTATATATGGATCCCTCATCCCAGAGATCCAAAGGCTGGAATTTTGTATCTTGTAAGGAAGTGCTGTTGGTTTCTTGGTGCAACATCATAGTGTTGGGTGATCTAAGCTTTTCATGAGGTGAAGAAGGGCTTTCTTGCTGAGAGGATGATGCTAGGTCAGAACAATTGGTTGTAATCCTCTTTGCTATTCTTGATTATCAATAAAGCTATTCAAGTTTTCCTCCACATTCGTGTATGATTTATGATATATGCATTTGTGTGGTCAATATATATCTGGTCCTATATTGCTTATGATAATAGATCTATGTTCTTGGATAGTTTTATGTTGCTTTGATTCTACAGGTGCTCTTTGAAGCTGGGTAGACGAGGAAGAGAGTGGCAAAGATCTATCAGAAGGGAGAGGAATCAAGCAAGGAACCAAGCGCAAGATAGAGGTTGGTCTCCTTTATTCCCCTCTTATCTATTTCTCATAAAGGAAAATGAAAGTAGTTTTAGTTTGTTTGTTTCTAAGGTAGCTACCAGCCTTAGTGGGACTAGCAGCTCTTCATAGACACTAGATTTCCCGATAACAACATTGTCAGTATCACAGTTGGTCACAAGCATTACAGGGTATCTCTATCCTCGGATCTTCGTTCATCATGGTTATGGGTCATCCACAAACTCACACTTCATCAAATTCCATTTGCTAGGCCGAACACTCTCAGTATCACAGTTGGTCACAAGCATTACAAGGCATCTCTATCCTCATATCTTCATTCATCATGGTTATGGTTTAACCACATAAAACCCTTCTCTTTAGTGGGTCTTTGTATTCAACAAAGGATTCACAGGAGGGAACTTCACGCAATGGGGACCATTGCTTCTTAAGGAGGGAGGAATGATTCGAATGGAAAATGGCATCAACCCATGGTATTCATCTACCCATAGAACTTACCCATGGTATTGTAAGTGGCATCCACCTGTGGTATTGTAAGTGACATCCACCAATGGTATTCATTCACCCATGGAATTGGCCCGTGGTATTGTGACATCCACCCATGGTATTAATTAACCCATGGAATTGACCCGTGGTATTATGACATCCACCCATGGTATTCATTCACCCATGGAATTGACTCGTGGTATTGTAACTGAAAAATATTATAAGTAACAAGTCGCATTTTGTAAAAGGATAGATTGTCTGCCACAATGTACCCTTTACAGTTATTCTCTGTTTTAATAAAAAAATTCTTTGTGGTTGTTTATTGGGCATTCTCCTCTTTTTCTTCTGGAATTTCAATTTTTCAGATCTTGGGCCCCTCCCCCCCAAGATCCATTTCAATCTTTTAGATCTTAAGGGCCTCCCCCCAAGATCCAAATCAACGCTGTGGCAGGGAAGGGGCCAAGATGTGCCGGAGTTCACAAACATTTTTCATACCCTTCGCACATAGTTGGCTATTAAGGACTTTGAGCTACATTTGGTACTCAAATATCATGGCTGCCTACATAGATACATCCAGGATGAGATGGATTTCTCGAACATCTCCTCGCTGGGCACGACATACTGATACACTATCAAAATCGAGCAGAAGTTAAAACAAAAGAAGCGAGACTTTGGATTTGCGAATCCGAAGAACAAAGGACAAAGCCAAGACAGGGTGACCCAAGACAACTCGTAAAAGCCGCAAGAAAATAAAAACACCACGAAGTCAAAGAAGGACACATGAAAGTGGTGTGAGTTCCATAGGAGCCACACTCACAACACAAGTGAGTGTCGAACCAAGCAGTCACTGGTGGCCGAGTTGGAGGCTTCAAAATCAGATGCATGTTTCGACCCTAAGTCAAAAGTCAACAAGGGGAATGGAAAAGGGAAGCAGATCATTGACACGGAGCCCAGTGCCATTGTTGCCACTGCCAAGATCCAGAAGAATGAGCCTGAAGATCCAAAGGAGAGGCAACATATTTTCCACTCATAGATGTGGGTGAAGGGTCTGCCACTGCAATTCATTATTGACAATGGGAGCCAAAAGAACCTCATTTCAGCAGAGGTTGTGAAGCGGTTGGGCCTACCGACTACACCACACCCATAGCTGTACAGTATCGAGTGGCTTCACGAAGGACGAGATCTCCGAGTCCGCCAGCAATGTCGCCTTCCGTACAGCATCAAGCCCTTCACAGCTGAGGTATTGTGTGATGTCGTGCCTCTTGATGTTTGTGATGTATTATTAGGCCAACCATACTTGTGGAGGCAATATGATGTGTATGATTCAAGGCCTCAATCTGTTATTCTTTCTTTTGGTAATTCATTATACAAGATACTGGAGGTAGCCCCACCTACTGCCACTTCTTTGATCTCTACTAAGAAATGCAGCAATATCATCTCCCAGACTAGGAAATTCATTTTTTGTCTAGTTCGCTCCCAAAGTAAGTGGAAGATCGTCAACACATCCATGACCCCCATGAAGGGTTCATTCACGCAGCAGTAGCAGCAGATGAATATGGTCATGACAGAATACATGAACATCTTCTCCTCACCCACAGGGGTACCATTGCACTGTCAGGTCAAACATTCATTAGATCTGACTCCTAGAGCACCTCTACCCACCGGTTCGATATATCACCACTCCATTTTTGAAATTTCCAAGTACAAGCAGTGACATGATTAGCATCA
This sequence comes from Pinus tabuliformis, assembly GCA_031772625.1. Lineage (NCBI taxonomy): Eukaryota > Viridiplantae > Streptophyta > Pinopsida > Pinales > Pinaceae > Pinus > Pinus tabuliformis. Next base: position 1,251,414,540 of record CM062816.1, on the reverse strand, counting down.
GGTACCACACAAGTTTCAAGTGGGCGATAAAGTCTGGTTGCATCTCTAGAAAGAACACCTTACAAGAGCCCGTACCAAGGCTATGAGAAACAATGCTTTGGAGCACAACATTCCCCCATTCCTTCGCTTGCACCGAGTGTTCAATGTGGACCACCATCGACCATGCTTCCCACCATTATTAGACACAATAACAGTTAAATAACAGCTCACTAGGGACCAAGTTCAACAGAAGTTTCCTCATCTCATGGAGGAACTCAACACAATGGGGACCATTGCTTCCTAAGGGGGGACGAATGATCTAGGTGGATGTTGGTGGAAACCCACCTATCCTACTTGGACCCCCATAACTGTCTCTTTCATTTTTTTAGTTTCCTTATTTGTAGCACAGTTTACTATTTTTAGCAGTTTTTCAGGTCCTGAACTTGCAGAGCCGTTTTGAGGCCCTAAATGACTTTTTTTTGGGAAAACTGGGAGCAACATGGGTCTATGGTCCATGTTTCTCTTCCCAAAGTTGTAGTCCTCAGATAGATATTTCTAACGAGCTATGGTGCATGTCAAACGAAGATCGTATGCCAAAGTTATGACCCCGAGAAGTTGAAAAACCAATTTACCCAAAACGGGGCCCATAGTTTGGCGCTTCATCTCCTACGGTTAGGTTTTTGGATGTTTATGGTTTTTAATTGTTTCTCAACAATAAATAGGCATTCGAGCCTCATTGTAACATAGTTTAGAGGCATGTAGCCGCCACATCTCTTCTTAGAGATAAGGTACCATCGCCCTAGATGGTCCATTTCCATTTCTGTTTGTAAGCATATTTCAGTATTTTAAATTAATGAAATGAAGTATTATTTCTGTTGCATCTCTGTATTTCTGGTTATATCTGTAATTTGTTGTGGTCCTGTTTAAATCCGGATCATTTACATAAATGCATTTTGGATTTTTATAAACTTGAGATAAAAGAGAGGATTTTATCTACCCCTTTTTAAAGGGGTTCTTCATTGTTGAGTCAATCTTGCAAAATACAAGGATTTGATCTTAAACTCAAGAATTGGGGGAATTATGAACTATGTATGAAATCTTGGATCCCATCCCTTGATCCAATGACATACTTTATCCTTGAATCTTGTGTGTGTTAGACTTCCAAATATGCTTTCGTATTTTGGGGGTTTAGCCTCTCTTCACACCATTGGAAAATACCTTGGAATATTATATTATAGAAGCAGTAAAACAAATAATGGAAACACCAACATATGATTGAATATGTGCAGAAATGGATTTGTACAAAGGTTTTTGACATAAATAAATTTGACTTTTGAAAACTACTCGTCAACCCAAAAGTTGGATTATGAAAATGCATCTTTCTATTGTAGTACTTGTTTTTAAACATGGAATTTAGCAACACAATGTTCAAAAGGGCCAAGGAAAGTTAGGAAAAAATGAAAATCAACCTAGTGGGATTTTATTAAGGAATAACATCCACTAATTAGAAAGGAAAATCCAACAGACTTTGACCTACCATGGATGAGCCAAAAGTGGATTCAACATAAATTAAGTACACACTGCCAAATGAAGTTTCAACTCCACAAGGTATGAGACAAGAGGAATATATTTTTTCTCCAAAATTGAATAAGAAAGAAAATCCCCCACTTAGCACTTGAACTAAATCAAACTAGGTAGATCAAGCTAGAGAAGATGAGGCATTAGAGAAAATACAACTGCTAGATCAAGAAAAATTCAAATTGGAGGGAACAACAAGGACTTCATCAAAAGAAAAGGAATCTTGAATGACATTAGTAAAGAAAAAAAATATCCTTCAGTCGTCACAAACAATGATGACAAGAATCTAGGCACATACTCCAATTTAGCCATGAAGTAATTTTGTATTTTGTATGTACAAGAAATTTGTCAAAATTTATTCACATAGAAAATACCAAGATGTAGTTTTTATGCAGATATTATTTTCTATATTCAAAAAATAAGGGGCTTTCAATGTGATTGAGACCTAATGCTATAAATAGTGTATTCTTGCTATCAACCTTGGTTACAACTTTTTAAAATATAAAATCTCTTAGTTATGATTTAAGAAAACAAACATAAGATATATTTCCAAACTTTTTACAAATTTATTCCTTTATAATATAATTCCATATTGAAATACATGCACAAATCATAATGATGGATTAGGCTTAGAGACCCCGAAACTCTCACGAAGTTTTAAGTGCCAAGACATAGTGGAGATGGATAAAAAACTTGAAAGCCTTATGGAGAAAGATGTGGAAAAATAAGTATGCTACAAAAATTCCAACTTCTCAACTCGCTTGAAGCCAAATATTATAAGGATACCACAAGCCTCATGAATGTTAAAGTTGTTAGAGGGTAAATAACCCCATCTAAGAGTGTCCTCTCCTTACTGAATTGTGATTTTTCCACTTAAAAGTTCCTGAGAGAAGATATCACTTTAATTTTGGAAAAAAAAGAACAGGGAAATCATAAGAATGCTTCCATTGATATCATTGGGAAGGTGGAAGGTTGAGGTCCCGATAGCGGGAAAGAAGAGTGTGGCCTCTGGAGATGAGGGAACCTTTGATGGCTTGGAGATGCTCATTTTAAGAGAGTTTTGGCCATTGATCCCAAGAATCATCCTAGAATAAAGAACTATTGCCTCAAGCATTGGCCCAAGGTTACCCTCTTCCTATGGCTTCTAATGTGGAACATGAATACCATAGGACAAAATTCAACATGGAGGATTTTAAGGACCCTCTATATGTCAACTTTGTTTTTCTAATTCTAAGCATATCAATCATATTTTCATCAATTGTTCTTTCCCTTCAAATATTTGGGATCTTATGGCCATGATCTTCAGGAAGACTAATATGATTCATGATAATGTCATCTCCACCTTTGAGAATTGGACAAACCTCCCCTTCCTAAGTCATGTTATCAACAGAGTTTAACAATTAATCCCTATTTTTATCCTCTCGGAAATTTAGAAGGAATGCATTGAATGAATTTTCAAATAGAACCCAGTTACTTATAACTTTACATGACAAGATATTTTGAACAAGATCAAGGAAAAATATTTATTTTATCTTAGACGACATAGGATTAAAATTGCAATCAATTAGAGAAAATAATTCTCATGGAATTGGGCCTCTCCTATTGCTCCCCATGGAAAAATACCAATGTTGCAAACCCACCTCCCTCCAACCCTTCAGTCTTGTTCCCTCCTCCAAAAGGATTTATTAAACTAATTTTATATGGACATTCAAAGGGTAACCTAGGGTAGGAAAGCTATGGAGAAGTTCTCAAAGATTCCTCAAGGCATATCCTTCATATATGTTCCAATGTAATAAGCTACAATACCAACAATGGAACCAAGATATGGGCTTTGGAACAACGCATCACCATTTCTTGTCATCAATATTATCATAAGCTTATCATTGAAGGTTACTCCAAAACAATCGCGAATATATTTTGGGAATTCAATGCGACACCAAATCTTCCAAAGTCTCTCAAAATTGGAGGATGGAAGCTCATATTGCAATTGTGGCTAAGCTTTTATCTGGACTTCATGCCCCCCTCCTTACTCATGTTCATATGGAAGGAAATAAACTTGCAAATAAGTTCTCCAACTTAGGCCTTAGCACATCAACAACCCCTCTTAACATGGCCTCAAATTTGGATATTCCTCATCTTCTTCGAACCACTTGTTAGTATCTTTCCATAAAGGACTTCTCCCCTCTGGAGTGTGCTCATGAGTGGATGGTCTCCCCCCCATCACTTTGACATGATAGACACCATGGGTACATGTAGGTATTTTCATTTATATTTGATGGTGTATTATTAAAGTTTAAGGCTCAATTTCCATTACTCCACCACACAATAACGTACACCCCTAAACTGATGAGCCATGAGGTGCATAACCACCCTTCGCATTCCATAATTAGACATGAACAACATCAAGATCTGCTTCATTATCACCATAGAGAGGATAATGACATGGATAATATTTTAAGCCTCATAAATAATGGTTGAGGAAGTGGTGAAATTCAGAACTCTTAGTCTCATTGCACTACACCACCGTTGAGATATGCGTCAAATAGTGAAATTACAATTTTTTTTAATCTTCCTCGCAATATTTTTTCAATCAAGGTCTCAGTCCCTCGAAATTTTTGTGGACTAAAACCAGAGCTCTTTAGCATAATAGTTATGTTAGGAACAACCATCTTTTAGCTATTATATATTATTATTTCCTCCAATTGCAGTTGCGTCCACTTCCTTCGTCTCTTAGCTCACCTCTCTCCATGGTTCAAGGCCTCTGTCTTTACTGCAAGGCTTAGTCTCTTGGCAACCTCTCATCACAAATTCACTGTCTCCCTCTACTTGTTTGGGCTCTTTTTTTTGCCTCTCCTTTCATCCTTTTTCTCCTTCTTTTTTGCTCCAAATTGTGAAAATCCATCTTATTATATTGGTCATCTATGTATGACTACCCTCCATGTATCCTGACAAGTCAATATTCTCCTCCATCTGGGTTTCTCTTTAGTAGTAGAGATTCGATTATCAGATTGTAAATCTGTCATGGTCACCCTCAATGTCTTCCTTGTTGACTCCATTTTTTCCATATTTACTCAACCCTCTGTGCCCTTTTCACAACCCTCTTGTCTCATCTCCATTGACTTCCATATCATCCCTAATGTCTCTACCACCTATTTCATATTCAGCCTAGTTTCGTACTCTAATGTTATCCACAGTTATCACCTCGCAACCTCTCTCACCTCATCTCTTGTAAATATGACTCAATGGCATTCAACAATAGGAAGAAGAGGTGAGCATCGAGAAAGCTCCTATGCATTCGCCTGTTTTGAAAATCAATCAGTATCATCCTCCCAGTGTAAGGCCCAAGCCCAAATGCACAACGGCTTTGTGGGATTCTAGGAGATTGTACCTACGCTAGTTTATATGGAAATTAAAAACATTGAAGGAAAGGTTTTCTATAATATATGTTTCATCCCTAACCCACACATGAAGAATGATAACACAATTTGGATACTAGATACAGGTCCCTCTTCCCACTCCTTGTTCTCATGGTACATGTAGGTCATCAACATCTACTTTCACACAAAAATCCTTATGGGTAGAGTCTTTACAGATCATGATGATACACAACAAAAGAATGCCATTAGAATTGTAGAAATGGAAGAAAAGTTAGATCACATAAACTGCAAGCTCACCATCTTGGCTAGATGATCAACAAAAAATGTCTTCTCATTGGATGATGAGGATGATCCCATGAATCCATTGATGAGTGCTAATCCTCCATAGTGATAGCTATGATCCATAGTTATTTTATCTTTGCCTTTATCTTTTCTGATGTTTTCCATCTTGTAAATCTTTCATATGTAAGAGACTGACACAACCAACTATACCTTATGGTTTTTTGTTATTTGATGAACTAATCACGAGAGATCTTAGCAACCTCAAAGCTTTGAATCTCCACTTGGTTTGGTTTCCCTTCGAGACGACCAGTAATAAGACATTTTGGACTATGCAATATTTTAGTGTCGTAATGAAAACTTCCTAGCCTTGCAAAAAAAAACATTTGAAAACCAAATTTAATTTCAAGGTCCTTTAATTGCAAACTCCTCTAACCCAAATGCCATAATTCTAACCATCCCTCTAAGGAAATCATGAATATCTAGGACTAGGCTTGAATGTAATTTCTCTTTTCTAGTGTTGATAATACTCGATCCCATTATAGTTGACATCTAAAAATTTTGGTGATATGACAACACCACACCCCTTCCCCTTAAAATATATACTCTAGTTTAATGTTGAAAACCCTCTTACCCATTTAACACCATCCAATATATTTTAAATTATCCAATTATGTACCCACCTAATATCATATTTGTTTACCAATAAATTCCATGGCAATTGACCTAAAATGCATTTAGAAGGATTCAAAATAAACCAAGATTCAAATTTATTAATATTTAGAGATCCAATATCAACAATTTTACTAGAATAAATAATTTAATTTAAAATAACTGTAATTTTCCGAAATTTATAAAATCATTAATAAACATAAAAATTCATAGAAAATGATTGAAAATTCTTTTTTCTAAAGCTTGTGCGCTCAAAACTTTTTACTCACTTTTTCAAGTGGCAATTGGAATGATACGCTATAATTTTCAAGTTTAAATAATCATTTAAGTTTTAACCTCTAGCTCAATGTTTTTTAGATAAATTAAAATATGAAAATAAACATTTGAAAATAATATATATATTAATGTATGATATTAGATAAAAATAATTGTACGAAGAAAAAAAATCATAAAACTAGATAACATTACAAAAAAAATTATGAATCATTTTTCTATAAACGAGTGGTCATTAAAGGGGCGTATTTAGGGAGAGAAAACTATATTTCGAATCTGAACATTAAATATGATGGAGATGTTGTTTATGGGTTATCCTAATATTAAAATAAGAATAAAAAATAATATTTTAGTTTAAATAAAATATGTCGAGTTTATTTTGAATTTGAGTTTTCAGAATTTTAGTTTATTTATGTGAAAATATTAAGTGCGCCATCGTGATTTAACCTTTAGTCAATATCTAAAAAATTGTTATGATAGATCAAGCATTCATATTGGTTTCATAATTATTAGTTATAGACTTTCTGAAAATTTGTATGAAGAATAGAGAGTTGTCTATCAATAAGGTTATGAAAACTTTCCCGCAAGTTTTCGGAGCTCGTCTTTTTGAACACTAAATTTCCATCATCACGCATTAGAGTAGACACAACACAGTATCACTCTTTGAGACGGGTCGTCCCTTCCCATGAATTAACATGAACTCCCCATTCTTATTGAAGGCGAGACTGATCAATTGGAGATATATGTTTTTTTTTTTTTACATTTTGAATGAATTTTATTATTGTCTTATTTCCCTGACAATATTTTAGACTGAACAAAGCCCATAAGATTTCACAGTTGGGCGGAGATGGTGGTTTAGGCGGAGGTTTCAGTCTCGGTGGAGGTTTTGGGCTGGATGGAAGTGGTGCTTTGGGTGGAGGGTTGGTTTTAGTGGTGGTACAAACCTCCGTGGAGGTGGTGGAGTGAGCGGCGATGGGATTGGTTTAAGTGGACGTGTGGGGGGCTGTTGCTTTCTTGGAGGAGAGTTGGGTCTTAAGGTGACATCCGCTTGGGTAGCAGTGGATTGGGAGGTCACAGCTGTGATAAAATTTCATAAGACGCTAATGAAAGTAAAGGTAATGTCAAGGGAGCCAAAATACAATAAAATAGATGGGAGCACATGCAGGTTTACTTATTATGTATGTATGTGTAATTTCGTATATTAATTTTGTTTTATGTTATGTTTATGAGGAATTTAACAATTTTTTGGCCAAATGTTATTTCTTTGGTCAGTGTGGAGAGTTTACATGATGCAAAAGCATGGGTATCATGTTTAGTAAAGGAATTAGTTTTTTAAAATAGTATTTAATTATTTATTATATTTTTTATAGTTTTAGGAGAGAATGAGAATTATTGTAAATAGAAGAAAGCTCTAGAGTATTTTAGAAGAATTGAGAGATTTGAGGGTTAGTTAGATATTATGTGGAAGTAAGCTATTAGGTGAGAGTTTTTATGGATCATGAGAGATATTGTGAGAGTTTGTTTAGGATCTAGAACTTATTTTGGGTTCAGATCCACTTGTATAAATTTAGGTGAGCCCATGGAGCACAGAGTGGAAAATAGAGTGAGAGAGAGAAATGAGAAGCCAATGATTAGGCCAATAGTTATTTTGTAAATATTTTATTTATTAACTAATGAACTATTTTTGAGATTTTATGTAAATATTTTATTTATTAACTAATGAACTATTTTTGAGATTTTATGTAGATAGGTTACGTGGATTTCAGATTTATATTGTGTGTTTTATATTTTATTTATTAACTAATGAACTATTTTTGAGATTTTATGTAGATAGGTTACGTGGATTTCAGCTTTATATTGTGTGTTTTAATTTAAATTTAAAGGCCTTATAGTCTGCAACATCATTTTTGGTAGTAGAGCCTGGATGAACGTTGTTGTGTGTAGAGAATATATTCATAATCCTGCGTGACTGTCAAATATGCGAGAGGTGTGTTGAGTATGAACATGGTTAGCAGTTTGGCACATGCGTCAACGGACAATTCATGTTGAGACTAAGGAAGAAAAGTTCTCATATCTGGATTACCACCTAGAATTGGATGAAAGTTGGCTTCAGCAGCTTCGCTGGAAGAGAAATTGATTTTGTTGCGGGGTTTTTTTTTTTTTCCTGGCTGAAGCATGTAAGTTGGCCTAGTTCTTTTCATCGATGGGTTTCATTGATCATCCGAAAGAGTGGCGTAGATGTTGATGGTGATGACTGTGTGGAAGTGAGTGGATGGACAAGATTGTGAGGTAATTGTTGTTGTACTACCTATGGACGGGAGAAAAACGACTACATCTTCCCAAAGGCAAAAACCACTGCTTTCTCCAAAACCAGAGAAATCATTGGTGTCATAAAAAAAAATATTTGTGCTGGAATAAATTGCATGTTTTTTGTTGCATTGTTGCATTGTGTAAAGGGTGGTCTGCAAGGGTTGCAGAGAACTCTATAGTTTTGCTGGAGTTTAGCCGTCGAGGCCCATTAAGAGATAAAATTAAAGCATCATAACTTATAGAGCAACATTGTGTGAGATTAGAGCATCACGTAAAGATTTATGGTTTGTAACGTTGGGGATTAAGCCATGTAACTGCTGGATTGTCGATTTTGTAATACAGATTATTTTGAGCCCAGCGTAAGAAGAGTGAAGCCTGCGAGTGAAAGGGTGTTTCTTTCCTTTTTACAAATCGTGTTGGGATACTGCTGTGGCACTTTTTGTTTTGGCATTCAACGTTACAGGTGTTCATGGAGGCTCATTAACCTACAACACTAAAATTTCATCTATTGGAGGCTCATAATAAAGGAGCTGGTGTTTTAACATTAAGGATCTTCCCTCCTTCCAAGAATGCATATTTGGAGTGCGGCGTTGAATTAAAGTCGAAAGTTGCCTCAATTGCAATTGGATTCTTTGACATTCTTGAAAGTAAACTAGTGTTGTAAGAGAGGTATGGTAGTTGCGTTAGAGGAGGTGCGCCCCACAACATTCAATTAAATCTTTGTCAAGATTTAAATTGTATAGAAAATAGTGATTTTATTTATGACTAAAGGAGAGTGCAATGAGGAACAAGAAGGGAAGTATATATTATTATATATACATCTGCGTTTTGGGAAAAGGAGGAATCACACACGTAGAAGTCAAACTTTGGATGCGTGGATTGTTTTTTTTAATAATCTCATGATTATGGGTAGAAATAATTAGAAATGGGTGATGGTGATTCTGTGAGCGCATTCAAAGATGTGACTTTTATAAAGTCATTATCATATTTATAACTCAAACTTATGCACATGAAAGAATAAGTGGTGATATAAAGAGGATTATTAATTATTCCTCTATATAAAAAGGAGGTGAGATAATGAATGGGGTGTATAAGTATAGAGTGTGAGTTTACGGTGTTAAGATTAAAAGTTGATGTTATGTAAAGAATTATAATATTTGAACATATAAATGTATTAGGGGTGGATGTAAGTGAAATTTGTGAAGTTAATGTCGAAGTTGTATAGCTTGAGTTAGAGTTAAAATTCATTATTAATCATTGTTATTATTGTAATGAAGTTTTATTTAAAAGTTAAGTTCTTAAGTCAAAAAAAAGTTTATAGTCATGTATTGGTGTGTAAAAGGGTGCATTTTCACTTGTAGTCGACACCCAAATGTAAAGAGTTGATGCCAAATTAGAAGTATGGAGTTAAAGAGTCATAAGTCAAGTCAAAAGTGCATTTAAGTTTGAGCCATTGAATATACTGGGTGCATGATCGGTAGAGCTCGACACCGAGAGTTTGGTCAATGTATTGTAAAGAAAAGGGATATTACAGTTGGTTGTAGAAAAAGAAGTAGCGTACAGAGGATCTTATGCAAGGGAAGAAGGAGATGAAGATGGCTATGGATAGTCATTTGAGGAATTTAGAGAAAAGCCACAACCATGGTATTGTAGTTGGTGTAAGTGATGAAGAGTTCGACAAAGAGATCGTTGAGCTGAAGACATGACTTAACATGTTGATGGAAGTACTACAAAATCAGAAACATGCATGGATAATGAAGAAGACAGTTAGATGGGCAATCAAGTAATTGATTTCAAGAAAACAAAAACACAAGCTGAAATTTTTGTTAATGGAAGCGAAAACACTCTAGATAACCAAGATGAATGTATGCATTTGTGAACCAGAACAAGGATAGATAGATGCTTAGTGAGGATGATGATGATGCTGAAATGAAATTTTTTGATATGAACATGGGTTCAATTCCCATAGACGACACCACAAACTATTTAGAATATCTGCATATGGTAATTGAATCGTCAATGGAAGATAACAATTATGTTGGTTTTAAATCTAACAATCGGTGTGTGGAGGATGCAGGATGTGTTGCAGATGATGGACAAGACATTAATTTTGTTTCATGCAGGGACGAAGACCACTCTATTGAAGTTATTTTTCAAAAGAGAATGTAAATGTTGATGAAATGTGAAGAAGAACTACAATTGCTAAAAAAGATGTTGATGGAACATGAATCCAATCAAGTTGTAGATAAAGAAGAGAAATGTTCAAGCAGCAAAAATGTGGAACTTGAGATAAAATATAATTTGATGTTTACCAATGGAGATGGTCAATTGATGTTCCAAACTAGTAACAATAAAATTCAATCAGAAACTAAATTGGATGATGACATCGAAGAATTAAGGAAAATAATGGAAAAAGCACATAAACCAAGATATTGTGAGTTGAAGCAGAAAGAGAACAACATGATACATTTGACTGCTCAAGTAGACAACAACAAAGGAGGAGAATTGCAGCATAAAGTTTGGAAGCCTCGAAGACGAGAGAAGACAACCATCAAGCAACAACAGAATGATAAAGAAACTTATTTACTCCAATTGAAATTTTGGGATCCAGGAGGAATTTTATGAACTTATGAAGATATATGATCAGGACACCATGATTTTCTTTTACCTCGGGAGTTAGATGCAGGAGCATCTAACCTAGGGTATCATGTTTACTAAAGGAGTTAGTTCCTTAGGATAGGATTTAATTATTGATTGTATTTTCTTATAGTTTTAGGAGAGAATGAGAATTATTGTAAATAGGAGAAAGTTCTAGAGTATTTTGGAAGAGTTGAGAGATTTGAGGGTTAGTTAGATCTTATCTACAGATAAGGGATTAGGTGAGAGTTTTTATGGATCATGAGAGATATTTTGGGAATTTGTTTAGGATCTAAAACCTACTTTGGGTTTAGATCAACTTGTATAAAACTAGGTGAGCCCATGAGTCATGCAAGTGGAAAATGGAATGTGAGAGAGGAATGAGAGGCCAATGATTAGGCCAATAGTTCTCTTGTAAATATTTTATTTATTAATGAATTATTTATGAGATTTTACGTGCATTCGTATTGTGTGGATTTCAGTTTTACGTTGTGTGTGTTAATTTTAATTAACTGAAATTTGTGTTCCTAAAAGTCCCTACCAGATTATTGGAAAATTAGACATGGAAAAACTTTTCAAAATGTTGAAAAAATAAACTACAACCTTAATAATAATAATTAAAAAGGGTTATAATTAAGTGACAATTGTCATGATTAAGTGTTTGATGCTTAGAATTTTACCAATCATTTAAATTCTAGTCATTTAATTTATATATAGAAACATGTAACAAGATTTCTAATCATTAAGTTTTTTATTTTAAAATAATGAATAAAATTGAAATTAAATATTTGCAATAATTTTTTCAAAATAATTTTCAAATCTTTATTTAATAAATTTAATAAAATGTTATTTCAAATTAATAATTTTATTTGATTATTAAATAATATATATATATCTAAAATTAAATGTTGAAAAGAAACAACAAACATACAAATATAAATGTCATCTCAATATAACTTTAATATTACACAACATAGTAATATGAATTTAATATTACATTTTAAATTATTAACTTTAATTTATTTTTTATGAAAAAAATTTAAGATTAATTAATATATTTTCTCTTTAATAATGTTGTTATATTATTAAAAGAGATATATTATTTATTAAGTTCATTTTTTTTAATAATGATATTGTTATATATGCACGACATGATTGTTTATGGACAAACATAGACAACATAGTTAAAACATCGTCAACTATAGACATCCCTGCTCAACATGGATCTATGATCAAATATGGTCAAAATGGCCAACCATAGACGACCTAAAAAATTATGGTCAAACCATAGTCAACCATAGTCAAAGCATGGTTAACCAATGATAACCATCATCCAAATGGTAACCATAGTCAAACTCTGCTCAACAATAGTCAAACCATATTCAAACCATGGTGAAGTATAGTTAACCATTGTCAACCATAAAAAACCATGGTCAATGATGGTGAAATCATGGTAAACCATATTCAACAATAGTTAATCATGGTCAACCATCATGAAACCATGGTAAACTATAGTCAAACAATGGTCAAAGTAGTTAAACAATTGTCGAGGTTAGTCAAACCATGGTCAAGTATAATCAAATCATAGATAACCATTGTCAAACCATGGCTAGCCATTGTCAACTATCATCAAAATGGTAACCATAGTGAAACAATGGTAAACCATAGAAAATTATGGTCAACCATAAGTAAACTATAGTCAACCATAGCAAGTTATTGTCAACCATCGTCGACTATGGTCAAACTTAATGAAACCATAGTCAACCATAGTGAAATCATGGTCAACCATGTTCAACCATAGTAATGGTCAACCATCATAACCATCTTCAAATCATGGTCAAGTATAGTCAAACAAAGGTCAACCATAGTCAAACCATTATGAAACATGGTCAAGCATAGTCAACTATAGTCTATCGTAGTTAAACCATGGTCAACTATAATGAGAACAAGGAAAACCATGGACAACCATAATCACCCATAGTTAACTATAAACATATAGAAATTAATAGAAATTTTCTACTAGTGATGTATTCAAACTAAAAACAAGAGATTGAAAATTTCTTCTACTATTTTGTGGAATAGAAATTACAATTTATAAACACATGCAATGACATGCAACAATTAAAATACCACGAGAACACAAAGATTTACAGGGGGATCCAACTGGGAAAAACCCCTCTTCTATTTTTCATTAATCAAATGAGAATGAGAAACTATTACAATATCTTGCTTCCATCCTAAAACACACTCTGCACTGTAAACTCGTTCTCATGCTGATTTTCTTCCTCTAGCCAACACCTAGCCAATTCAAGGCCTCATCTTTCTCTTATTTCCTTGTGCAATCCAGGAGAAATTAGGCTCATAAATAATTGGAAATTCCCCATTTTCTTGCACAATTCCCAAGCAATTTCTCACTGTTGGACATTGAATAAACCAATCCTCCACGTGTGTTTCGCGACATGGACTAACCACCTCTCATGGATCCTTATTTCTAGGGATGTGATCATTGACTAACACATGTAGTTTTTGGTGTAATGACAATCGTGATCCCAGCAAGTGGTATTAGAGCACAGGTCATGAGTTTGATACACACTCGGCTCGTGTTGGGGGGAGATTGTTGGAAATTGGATAAACAAATGCTCCTTATGTGTTTTTCTACATGGAATAACTGCCTCTCATGGATCCTTACCTCTGGCGATGCGATCATTGACTAACACCTGTGGGTTTTGGTCTAATGGAAATCATGATTCCCAAGACTCATTTGCATAAATATCTAGCCTATACACTTAACTAGTATACAATTGATAATTACAACGTGTCTTTTCTGTTAGTATGAAATTTCTTGGAAGGTGTACCAAAAACATTGAACTTAAAATATTGGTGACATGTGACAGTAACAATAATTTATGGTTGCTTACCCTTCAGATTTGCAATAATAAAACCATAAAAAACTGCAACAAAATAACATATGTGATCCAAAAACAACAAAGAACAAAATATATCCAATGTAATAACCTGAATGGAAATACTTTTTAAAATGAATAATAAATCTTTATTGATAACACCTAGTGAAGCAGATCTAAAAAAGGTTATGCAAATCCCCCACCGTGGGATTGGTCCTTTGATTTCCTTGATCCTTTAGTATTCGATTCTCTCTCTCAATGTGTGAAAAACCAAAAACAATGTGGAGAACTCAAGTGGGAGCTCAGATAAAAAGAGATAATATCAGCGGAGATGAGAATGATCATGGTGAAGAATGAATGTAAAACCCTCTTATTTATAACAAAGCATTGAGTTGATCTCGAAAATGGAGAATAATAACCGTTAGGAATACTTTATTATATTTTTTGGAGAGGGAAAAGATATTCAAAATGGTCAAATATCTTTATTTAGAAATAATTAACAAATAAAATGATTTATTAATTATTTCGCGAGGATTAAGAATGGTGTGAAATTTAAATAATTATTAAATAGTGATTTAACAATTATTCCAATAATAGAATTAAGGAATAATAAATAAATAGTGATTTATTTAATTATTCCTAGGGAATTTAGTCAAATGTGACAATGAATAATTATCAAACAATTATTTAATAATTATTCCTAGTGAAAATTAAATAAATAATGATTTATTCAATTATTCTCATGGGGTTTTTAAATTTTAATCGGAAAATAATTTAATAAAAATGGCTTACTAAATTATTTCCCATGGTGAAAATGATTTTACTATGATAAAAATAATCCTACATGGTGTATTTCAATCCACCTAGTTAGATATGGCTAGGCGATCATTTTTTGGTGATAATAGATTGCCCCCCAACGTATGATTGTTAGGATCAAATTGTATGATTGACATGGTTGTAGATTGCACTTACATGAGACACCAAAGGGGAGTCAAAGAGAGAGAGAGAGAGAGATAGCTAAAGCAATGCAAGGATGGATAAAAATGGAGGGGGTGAGACTTACTAAACTGATAGAAGTCTCAATTTTGTGTTGGAGTACATGATCTCAAATGAGGCAAAGTAGGCATATCCATACCCACCAAGATAATTGCATACAAAAAATAATGGTGAGCCCAGCAATGTGGGAATGAGCTATAAAGTACATGATACATGATCTGCTGGAATCAATGGGCCATAAAATAATACAATGAATCCCATATACATAATGCACCTAGAAAGACACAGGCTAGGACTAAATACAATAACATTTGAGAAACATAATTCCCCTCAAGCTGACATGGTGAGGGGGGTCACAACCAAAGAAGCCTTGCTGAATGGGAAAGGGCTCTAAAGATTTGAATGGGTAATTTGAAGGAGATATTCATGTTGCGGGTGCTTCAAGCGGCTAAAACTGAGCCCATCACATTTGCGGAACTAAATCTGAGGCTAGATTAACATCTGCGGACATCCGGTCATGTCAGGGGATAGCTTAAGGGCCACCCCCTCATGAAGTCTAGATCATATCACACATATCCAGGAATCACTGGTACAATCATCTGGATCACCAATCCATCAAGTGTATGATTCCCAATCATGTGATAATGAGTTCACGTTGAGCACGTGAGGAAAGACCAATTCAAAGTGAAATAATGATTCCCTTTTCTTGCTCTGAGGCACCAAACAACTATGAATATTGGAACCAAGGTACACTGCCCTCTAAAGCACAATAAATGTGTTGAATTTGATAGAAAAGGGCCCACGAGAGTTAAGGAAATAAGGAATCCTTAACAGAGGCACGAGGTATCATAGTAGAGTGATTGATGGACTGACACCAGGGATGATGATGGAAGGAAACAAGATGAGTGGTGGACTAATAACTTCCCTTGTCAGAGAATAATATGTATGCTTGACCTAGCAGCGACTAACTCAATTCCAGAGGGGACGGTCAATTACTTAGCCAAGGGCTTTTTAAAGATGGAGCACTATAGAAGGAGGTCAAATATGAACATGATGGGATGGATAAGACACAAAGATGTATGGAACACTATAAATGGACTCAAGGGGACATGAAACAGACTCCATAAATGCAAAAGTGACTCATATTAGATGCTTTGAACAAGGGTGACTCAATGATGCTACCACATGGGGGAGTCTTGGAGGGGACCAAAAAAACATGAGTAAATGATTATTACTCATGACAAAAATTGACACATGAGTCAAAAAATGTATAGGTAAAGTGGTACCATAGCATAGATTTCTCAAATGAAGAAACTCGATTTTAATAGGCGGCAAAGTGAGACTGCATGGAAAAAATGGTTTCTTGGTGAAGTTTCAAATTATCAAAAGAAAATGGACACCCATTATAGAATACATTGAGAGATTTCCAATGGTGCTAACATTTCGAAAAACAGACTACGGTTTACTGCCAATGGGCGACGAAAAAACTAGGGTTTTTCTTACTAAAGGGCTTTTTGCACCCAAATCCAATTAATTTGCATAGTGAGTTGTTGGAGAATTTGGAGAGGAGGAGAAGGCCCTAACCTTATGGAGATCGTAACGGACAAACTGACCTTTGGAATCATGATCTTCAAGATGGAGGTAGGTGGTCTAACCTTGCTAATCATTTTTGGTGGATTAGACGTTCATATTAGGGCTTTAGCTCTCTAGGTGAAACCCTTTCTCTTCTTCACACTCAGAGCACACTTATTGGGCCCTAATATGCATTCTAGAATGCAAAAAATGGCTTAAGAGGTGTGTCTGATGCAGTTTTGAAGGCAAAATTTGTGTTCTAGGCTGAGAGGAAGAGCAGGATGGGGGGTCTCTCTTGAGCTGAAGTTTTATATCGATGATGTGTGTCATTGACACTAAACATCCAAAACATAATGGTATGTTGTAGGTATGGCAGATATGAAAGTATCATGGCGAGAAATCTATTTGGAGACCCTTCGTGCTAAGATTCAGGGTAATCAAGCAGTTAGAGGGGTTTGCGCATGGTATGGATTGCTAAAGTTCTTGGAGAACCCTCTGATGAGGGATAGTGAGCCCTTGTTGTCAAGGATTATGAGCTACTAGGACCTAGATCAGGAGGCCTTTGTACTATAGGGGCATAGGATCAAGATCACGATCCAGGACATATATTTTCTAAGAAGATTCCCCCTCTTGAGGGTGGTAGGGGAGATACATCCAGTGTTGCCTCGTGGTGAGTTTTTTTATTTTCACTATGTACTAGGGGTTCGCGCAAAGGTCACAACCAATTAGAA
Organism: Pinus tabuliformis; assembly: GCA_031772625.1. Taxonomy (NCBI): domain Eukaryota; kingdom Viridiplantae; phylum Streptophyta; class Pinopsida; order Pinales; family Pinaceae; genus Pinus; species Pinus tabuliformis. The sequence goes on along the minus strand of CM062816.1, from coordinate 1,251,397,233 downwards.
TAATGACCTAGAGAGGCTTGAGACACGAATTAGAGTCGTAGTAGTGTTGCAGATCTTGGATAATCATGTCTTCTATCACATCACTGGTGGGAAGATGATGCTAGTGGAGAGTGTGTTGGCACGAACCTACTATGGGTGGGCCTAGATGATGTTGTCAATATTGAAGCGATAGTTGACACTATGCAGGTGGAGGAACAATGATAATTGTTCTTTTGTGATAGTGTTATTCTCATTCTTCTTTGATAATATCTTGACTATCCATCTCGATGTAAAAATCTATGACGGGGGCCCAAAGGACCCCAGGATGAATCGTTGGGGCTAGCTATTGTGACTAGGTGGAGAAGGGGGAGTCAAACGAGTGTTTTGACCAAATTTTTTTACTCTTTGGGACCAGATGCCATTGTACATAAATGATAATCTGTATAGTCAAATGAACTATAAAGGGGATCCTCACTTACCACTTCCGTAGGGATGAAAATGGGGTACATATGGTAAGTGAAAATTGCTATATATTTGATGAATTTATAGTTTAAGAAATATGTGTATGTGGTACTAATTTCTAAACTTTATGGTATGCAGATATAGTATCAGTGAGGCCAGTAGGATACATAGGACGAGACACAACTCCTGGGGTTGTAGATAAAGGTGGGTTGACATCATAACAGAGATCAGGTAATGATTCCCTAGTAGAGGATCTTCAACGCAGATTTGACATGCTACTGACCGGTGTGAAGGAGTGCAGGTGGCATGAGTTACAAGATTTATATATAGATAAGTGCAATGGTCTTCCCTCATAGTGGCGATGGATCGAGTGGCACATTTCAATGGCCAGTGAGGCAGTATGAGACATACATGATGGTGGGATGGAGTGATTGGCTTGAAAGCCTACAAATGATAGTGATTAGTCATAGGGACATGTGGGTCTCCATTTTTGTTTTGTGGTAACATGAGAATGAGCATGTCGGATGTATTTAGAGTAGTGGACTCTAAACATTATATGTTGGATATTATGATACATAATTATGGCCATGCATATTTGTTGGCATTATGATACATATGTTGTACTTGATGGCAACCCACTCATCTCAGATAATAAATTATAATCTAGAGAAAAGTTCACGCACTTATATGCAGAGAAAAGTTTATTTCATCTAGAGAAAAGTTCACGCACTTTTATGCAGAGAAAAGTTTATTTCATGTAGAGAAAAGTTCACGCACTTTTATGCAGAGAAAAGTTTATTTCATGTAGAGAAAAGTTCACGCACTTTTATGCAGAGAAAAATTTATTTCATGTAGAGAAAAAGTTCACGCACTTTCATGCAAGGAAAAGCGCGTATATGTTGGAGAACTTACCTTTGGTCCATGGTAGTTAGTCCTTGGTATTTGAACCTATGGTTTTGGACCATGGTACCTCGTCAGAAGTGTTGATCCCAAGTATTGGGTTCGTCGTATTGGTTTATTATGGTTTTGGTCTGTGGTATTGCATGTAGAGAAAAAGTTCACACACTTTCATGCAAGGAAAAGTGCGTATATGTTGGAGAACTTACCTTTGGTCCATGGTAGTTAGTCCTTGGTATTTGAACCTATGGTTTTGGACCATGGTACCTCGTCAGAAGTGTTGATCCCAAGTATTGGGTTCGTGGTATTGGTTTATTATGGTTTTGGTCCGTGGTATTGCATCCAAAAGTGTTGATCTCACGCACTTTCATGGTTGGTTCATGGTATTAGTCCAACAGTTTTTTGATCCTATGGTTTTGGACCGTGGTATTGTGGAAGGCCTAAGACTATAAAAGAGGAAGGAGATCATTTGGCAAAGTATCATCAAATGAATTGAATATCTAATAAGTGCTAGATCTGAAATATTTGTGATTGGGTTATGGTGCAGATCTGGATCTGAATGAAGGAGGAACCTTAGCGCATAAAGAATGATAAGTTCTATTGATGGGTCATAATCTTTATGCTTGAATAATAGTATCTTTGTATGATTTTGATCTGTTATATGAGGCACATGCTTGATCTATAAATCTGACAATTTGGGTAAATTAGTGTCTGAATATTTGAAAGAAGGAATTATCCTTTATAGATCTGCACGCAGGTTTCAGGTTGTTGAAGTAGCGTATATCTTTAAATTATGATCTAGCTGCCTCTGTCTATTGCTGCAGTATTCTGGGTTCAGAATTTGGTGTGTGGTTACTGTTACTGTGTTCTGGGTACAACTGTCAGAGAAGTGTTTACTTGATTCAGTGCTAATTGGGAAAAGGAGATTGTTTGATGCAGATATACTTGATGATTGATTGATGTTCATGGATCCAGTTTGAAAATTTATGAAAAGTGGTCCTTGAAAGAAAAGAAGTAGGGGGTTGTAACTCCCTTCCAGGACAGAGGGTTGTAGCTCTCTGCAGGTTGCAGCCTGCGTACTGGTAAAGGACTGCACCAGTACAAAATCATTGTAAAAGGAATTTCTAATTGAAAGAAGATAGAGACATATTGCAGGAGGTGGTTTTCACCCACATTGGGTTTCCACCTTATATCTGGTGTTCTTTGGTGTGACTATCTGTTTTTCTTGTTCATGCTCATTATTTTATGGTACTGACATACAATAATTCAAAGTATAAATATATTGAAAAAGAATTAGATAATACTGATTCACCCCCCCTCTCAGTATTATTTCCAACAATTGGTATCAGAGCAGGTCCTTCTGAAGAAGCTTGATCTCTTGAAGGAAGATCTAACATCATGAGCAACTATGAGAGGGAAGCATCAATCAGGCCACCGATTTTTGATGGAACAAACTTCGTATATTGGAAGGTAAGAGTTACTGCCTATATTCAATCTTTGGGTACAGAAGTATGGGACATTATAGAAACAGGGTATACTTTTCCATCAGCTACTCCTACAGATTTAGCTGAGAAGAAGAAATATGAAACAAATGCAAAGGCGGTTAATACTCTTCTAGGATGTCTATCTCAATCTGAATTCGTGAAGGTTATGCAATATAAATCCGAAAAAGAAATATGGGACAAGATTGTTTTGAGCTACGAAGGAGATGAACAGGTAAAACGTGCAAAACTTCAAACCCTCAGGATTCAGTATGAGAATCTCAGAATGTATAATGATGAAAGTGTGGCTAACTATTTCCTTCGGGTAGATGAGATTGTTAATTGTATGAAAAACTTGGGTGAAGAAATAAAAGAGGCTGTTGTGGTTGAAAAGGTCCTAAGATCATTGTCCCCCAAGTTAGAATCTAAAGTGTCTGCAATAGAAGAAAAGGAAAATCTATGAACTCTTACTATGTCTCAGCTACACGGAATTCTAACTGCTTATGAAATGAGAAAAGGAGGTCCATCAGACAGGAGAGAAGCTGCTTTTAAGGCTTCAGGCAAAGGAGACTACTATGAATCAAGTCACGTGCCAGCAGAAGAAGAAGAAGAATCAATTTTGTCAGAAATCTTCAACGGGGTACTGGAAGGTTCAGAGGTAAGCTACCTTTTAAATGTTTTGCTTGTGGAAGAGTAGGTCATTATGCTGCCAAATGTCCTCATAAGGATAAGATTGGCAAAGGAAAGGAACCTGCCAGATGGAACAAGAAACAGAATGCAAATAAGAAAAGCTACTACACTCATGAAGACAGTGATGGTCTATCAAATAGTGATGAAGATGAATGAGGTAATGACTATAAACTTTTAATGGCATTTGAAGATGATGATTACATGGATGCTATAGATGTGGATAGTTTTTATGAAGAGATTTCTAGACTTAAGACATGTATAGAAGAAAAGAATATGATCATTGATACTCTACAATTTCAAATTGATGAAAAAGAAAAATATCTTGAAAAGTTAGAAGGTGAAATTGTTGGCCTTAGAAAAGAAATTGAGAAAACAAAGGCTATTAATCTTAAGTTTGTCAAAGGATCTGAAACTCTGGATGAGATCATCAATGTACAGCGTTCTCCGTTAAACAAGACAGGTCTGGGGTATAATGGAGAAACATCTCAAGCATCCACCTCAAAGAGTTATCTTGATGCAGCAAGAAGGAATGAGCAAAAGCACAATGGAGATCACCAGGTAAAGCAGGGACAAATTACATCAAGAACTAACAAAGACTACCAGGTAAACCAGGGGCAATCTGTCTTAAGGGTGAACAAAAGCTACAACCAGCCACAGGTAAAATCTTCTCAATTTGCTTCAAGAATGGATGACAATAAGAATTACAATCATTTGGGTGGTAGATTTGATACCCGTAGAAGTTTCTTCAATGGCCAATGTTTCTCTTGCCATAACTTTGGTCACAAAGCAGTTCAATGTGTTGCATATAAAACAATCATGACTAGAGAAGCTCAAAAACAAAGAAGTATGACTGGGATTACAAAAAGGACCTATAACAACTTTTCGGCTCTTGAAAATGAAATTGAATGTTCTATTTGTAATAACTTCGGTCATGAAGATTCTGAATGCAGGAGAAGATTTCAGCAGACAAAGGAACAAGCCTCAAGCACCAGAACATGGAGAATAAAGGAACCACAATCAGAAAGATGTGGGATAGCCTTTTATGCAGAGGGACAGGAAAATCTATGGTACATCGACAGTGGATGTTCGAAGCATATGACAGGTGATAAAGAAAAACTTGAATCATATTCTGCTTTAGAAAAGGGAAAGAAAGTTTCTTTTGGAAATGATACTCCAGCAGCTATAAAAGGAAAAGGCACAACTCAGTTAAAAGAAAAGGTCAAAGCTGGAAATGTTTTGTATGTTGATGGCTTGAAGCATAACCTTCTGAGTGTCAGTCAGATGTGCGATCAAGGAACCAAGGTAATATTTCGATCAAATGGATGTAGCGTTCGTGATCTTGATACAGGGAAAACAATGATCAAAGGTAGAAGAACTCCAAATAATATATACATATTTGAAGAAGGACAACAACAATGCTATTTGAGCAAGGATGATGAACATTGGTTATGGAACCAGAGGTTGGGGCATCTAAGCTTTTCACAAATAAGGAAGGCATGCAAATATCAGGCAGTTCGTGGTCTTCCAGATATCAAAATTCCAAACAACACTATATGCAAATCATGTCAGTTTGGTAAGCAAACCAGAACCAACTTCCCAGAGAAGGAAGGATCAGCCAGCAGGCCTCTTGAATTAGTCCATACAGATGTATGTGGTCCTTTCAGGACGAGGTCACCTCGAGGAGAAGAATACTTGATATTATTCATTGACGATTTCTCCAGGTTTGTTTGGTTAGGAATTTTGAAGCACAAAGACAAAGCATTCGAAAAATTCAAATCCTTCAAAGCCTTGGTTGAAAATGAATCAGGTTACAAAATTAAGTGCCTCAGGTTTGACAGAGGTGGGGAGTTTACCTCAAATGAATTTTTCGATTTCTGTGAAGAACATGGGATAAGAAGGGAATTCTCTACAGCTAGAACTCCTCAGCAAAATGGAGTGGTGGAAAGGATGAACAGAACAGTCCAACAAATGGCCTGTGCTATGCTTGATGAGTCCGGAACTCCCGCAACTTTCTGGGGTGAAGCTGCATATGCTGCGGTTGTTATTCTCAATAAAACAAATGTCCGAGTGAATAGCACTCAAACTCCTCATGAACTCTGGTATGGTGAGACTCCTTCGGTAAAACACTTCAAAATCTTTGGGAGCAAATGCTATATTAAGAATACTGATGAGCAACTTGGCAAACTTGAACCTAGAGTAGATGAAGGCATTCTTCTTGGTTATTCTCCACACAACAAAGCATATAAGTGCTACAATAAAAGACTTGGAAGAATTGTTGACAGCATTGATGTAGTGGTTGATGAAAAAGGATACATTCCTAGGCAAGTAAATCATGAAAATATCGAAGAAGATGAAGACTACCCTCAAAGACAGAATGATAAAGAAGAAGAACCTCAAGAAGCACCAGAGGAACAAATAAGGGTAGAAGAGAAGACTCCATCCAGGTACGTTAAGAAGAATCATCCAGAATCTCAGATTTTGGGGCAAAAAGAAGCAGGTGTACAAACAAGAAGAACAATTGCAGAAGCTTCAAGCTATTTGGCATTACTCTCATCCACTGAACCACAAAATGTAAAAGAGGCATGCAAAGATGAATGTTGGGTCAAAGCAATGGATGAAGAACTTGAGCAGATCGAAAAGAACAACACTTGGGAGTTGGTTCCTAGACCAAAGGATAAGAATGTTATAGGGACAAAATGGGTCTTCAAAAATAAGTTGAATGAAAATGGGGAAGTAATTAGAAACAAGGCCAGACTTGTTTGTAAAGGGTATGCGCAGCAAGAAGGAATAGATTTTGAAGAAACTTTTGCTCCTGTTGCAAGACTTGAGGCCATCCGAATGTTCCTTGCTCTCTCAAGCTTTCAAAAGTTCAAAGTATTTCAAATGGACGTGAAATCAGCCTTTCTGAATGGAGACTTAGAAGAAGAAGTATACATTGAGCAGCCAGATGGTTTCATTCTTGGAAATGATCCAAATCTTGTATGCAGATTGAAAAAGGCTCTCTATGGTCTTAAACAAGCTCCAAGGGCTTGGTACTATCGTTTGGACAAATATCTTCATCAACAAGGTTTTTCAAAAGGATCAGCAGATAGCAATCTTTATATAAAAATTGAAAATGACAAATTGCTAATACTTGTTGTGTATGTAGATGACATTATCTTTGGCAGCAATGAAGAATCTATGAGTCAAAGCTTTGCCTTGGTGATGCAGAAAGAATTCGAAATGTCCTTGCTTGGAGAATTGACATATTTTCTTGGTTTGCAAATCCAACAAAATGAAGGAGGGATCTTCTTATCTCAAACCAAGTATCTCAAGCAGATTTTGAAGAAATATGGTATGGAAGAAGAAAAACCAGTATGTACACCCATGGTCACAGGATGTAACCTCAGTGCAAATGATGAATCAGCAACAGTGCATCAACCAACTTACAGATCTATGATTGGAAGTCTACTTTATTTGACAGGTACCCGACCAGACATCATGCATGCAGTGGGAATAGTTGGAAGATTTCAGGCAAATCCAAAGGAAACTCATCTTCAGGCAGTGAAGAGAATCTTCAAATATCTTCAAGGGACTCAAAACTATGGCTTATGGTATCCTAGAGATACAGATCTCACACTTCATGCTTATACAGATGCAGATTGGGCTGGAAGCGTGGATGACAGGAAGAGCACAAGTGGTGGTGCATTCTTTATGGGTTCCAGATTAGTATCTTGGTTCAGCAAGAAACAGAGTTCGATTGCCTTGTCTACAGCTGAAGCAAAATATGTTGCTGCTACATCTTGCTGCACTCAACTCCTTTGGATGATGCAGACCTTGCAGGATTTTCAAATCACTTGTACACCACCCATCTCCATCTTATGTGATAATACAAGTGCAATCAGCATTTCAAAGAACCCAGTCATGCATTCAAAAACCAAGCACATACCAATCAAGTATCACTTTCTCCGGGAACAAGTGCTTGAACAAAAGGTCAAGTTGGAGTATGTTCCTTCTAAGGAACAGGTTGCTGATATACTCACCAAACCATTGCCTAGGGAGACCATTGAATACCTCAGGCAAAAGCTGGGGGTTGTTGATGCATCATCTTGTTGTTGAATCTCTTCTGATTGTTGATTGTACGCAAGGTTCATCTGAAGTATATGCGTACATGTGCTGGGTTGCGGATTGGTCAAAGATCGAATGGAACAGGTTCAGGGGGAGCATATCATGGATAGTTGGCATTATGGAGGAAGTACAGAAGGAGATCATGGATGCTAGTCTGAATATTGTTGCAATACGTCTCTATCTCTTTCATGGTCATGGATTATGGTTCTTCTTTGCAGATCTGGTTTATAGTCAGGGGGAGCATAACCCTTTGCCCTTGATGTCAAAGGGGGAGAGTGATTGGTTGTTGTTGCCATCAAGTCCAAAGGGGGAGATTGTTGGCATTATGATACATATGTTGTACTTGATGGCAACCCACTCATCTCAGATAATAAATTATAATCTAGAGAAAAGTTCACGCACTTATATGCAGAGAAAAGTTTATTTCATGTAGAGAAAAGTTCACGCAGTTTTATGCAGAGAAAAGTTTATTTCATGTAGAGAAAAGTTCACGCACTTTTATGCAGAGAAAAGTTTATTTCATGTAGAGAAAAAGTTCACGCACTTTCATGCAAGGAAAAGCGCGTATATGTTGGAGAACTTACCTTTGGTCCATGGTAGTTAGTCCTTGGTATTTGAACCTATGGTTTTGGACCATGGTACCTCATCAGAAGTGTTGATCCCAAGTATTGGGTTCGTGGTATTGATTTATTATGGTTTTGGTCCGTGGTATTGCATGTAGAGAAAAAGTTCACGCACTTTCATGCAAGGAAAAGCACGTATATGTTGGAGAACTTACCTTTGGTCCATGGTAGTTAGTCCTTGGTATTTGAACCTATGGTTTTGGACCATGGTACCTCGTCAGAAGTGTTGATCCCAAGTATTGGGTTCGTGGTATTGGTTTATTATGGTTTTGGTCCGTGGTATTGCATCCAAAAGTGTTGATCTCACGCACTTTCATGGTTGGTTCATGGTATTAGTCCAACAGTTTTTTGATCCTATGGTTTTGGACCGTGGTATTGTGGAAGGCCTAAGACTATAAAAGAGGAAGGAGGCCATTTGGCAAAGTATCATCAAATGAATTGAATATCTAATAAGTGCTAGATCTGAAATATTTGTGATTGGGTTATGATGCAGATCTGGATCTGAATGAAGGAGGAACCTTAGCGCATAAAGAATGATAAGTTCTATTGATGGGTCATAATCTTTATGCTTGAATAATAGTATCTTTGTATGATTTTGATCTGTTATATGAGGTGCATGCTTGATCTATAAATCTGACAATCTGGGTAAATTAGTGTCTGAATATTTGAAAGAAGGAATTATCCTTTATAGATCTGCACGTAGGTTTCAGGTTGTTGAAGTAGCGTATATCTTTAAATTATGATCTAGCTGCCTCTGTCTATTGCTGCAGTATTCTGGGTTCAGAATTTGGTGTGTGGTTACTGTTACTGTGTTCTGGGTACAGCTGTCAGAGAAGTGTTTACTTGATTCAGTGCTAATTGGGAAAAGGAGATTGTTTGATGCAGATATACTTGATGATTGATTGATGTTCATGGATCCAGTTTGAAAATTTATGAAAAGTGGTCCTTGAAAGAAAAGAAGTAGGGAGTTGTAACTCCCTTCCAGGAGAGAGGGTTGTAGCTCTCTGCAAGTTGCAGCCTGCGTACTGGTAAAGGACTGCACCAGTACAAAATCATTGTAAAAGGAATTTCTAATTGAAAGAAGATAGAGACATATTGCAGCAGGTGGTTTTCACCCACATTGGGTTTCCACCTTATATCTGGTGTTCTTTGGTGTGACTATCTATTTTTCTTGTTCATGCTCATTATTTTATGGTACTGACATACAATAATTCAAAGTATAAATATATTGAAAAGGAATTAGATAATACTGATTCAGCCCCCCTCTCAGTATTATTTCCAACAATATTTTTCTGATGATTGTGATTTTACATTTGTTTAAGTCATAGATATTTCTAAATAGGATAGGATTATGCACATGATAAATTTCATTCAATTGCATGACAAGTAGTAAGGAATCAAGACAAAAATGAAGGTGAAGGATGTGGCAATCAAGGGCGTCAGCTAACAAACCTATCAAAACACTATATTCAGCCCGATCATTGGTGGTAGATCCATTGCAAATGCCGTTGGAGTGGAGTAATGAATGTAAGGGGTGAAAATGGCCCAAGTTGCCGAGGCTAGATTCCTGGTGAGGAAACTTGCACCATCGAAATAACCAATATAAGGTGTGGATTATGGATCCATATGAGAGATGCAAGAAGAGAATGAATAAGATGGTTGGGGATGCAATCTACCTAGATGCAAGAAAAAATAAAAAGATAAACTCATTTCAATGGGAAATGTTATGGGTAAAATTTCTTGAGGTAGAGTGTATTGCGGGGGTTGGGAAGGATTTTGCCTTCTGGACCCTTTAAAAGGTATGCCCATTTTCCTAAACACTTATGGATGATGTAAGGTCCTAGCCATAATGGTTCAAACTTTTTGTGCCCCAAGACATCATGAGATTGGTCATAAACAAGAACAAGGCCGCCTTCATGGAAGCTACGAGGGTTGAATTTTTGGTCATACTGAGCTTTGGTGCACTTTTTGGCCGCTTCAACTGTTTGCAATGAAACATGGTGGTCTTCCTTGGCGTGCTCAAGTATGAGAAGTTGTTTTTCTAAAGGTTAGGTTTCTAGGAGGAGTTTGACGACAAGGTGGAGGAGGGGATTTCCCACTCGATTCATAAGACTGCCTCTTCTCCAAAAACAAGGTTGAAAGGTGTGAACCAAGTGGTGGTTTTAACATAAGCTCTATAGGCTAACAAAGCATGGAAGAGCATTAAATTCTAGTTGGTCTTGTGTTTATTCATCTTCCGATGAAGCATAGTCTTAATTATTTTGTTGGAAACTTCAATGTGGTCATTGCCTTTGGGGTAACAAGAGAATAAATATTATTGTTTTAACCCCAATAGAGAGTATAACCCATGCCATATCTCATCTTCAAAGTATCGGCCATGGTCGGAGACTAATTGTTTCAAAACCCCAAATTGAGTGATAACATGGTTAAAGAAAAAGAGGGTTGTAGTAGCTGCAATATTATTGAAAGTTGGCATGGATTCAACCCACTTGGTGAAATAGTCGACAACCATGATAATATACTTATGGTTATTAGAAAATGGGGGTAAACACTCCATAAAGCCAATAGTTCATTTACAGAAAGGATTGACTGCAATGACGGGATGGATGGGAGCAGGTGGAGCTCATGCTTTCAGGGCATATAACTGGAAATTGGGACAATGTTTGACTGCCTTAATGTAATCACTAAAGAGAGAAGGCCAAATGTAATTGGTGCACATGATTTTCTAGGTAGTGGCCATTCTGGAGAGATGACCACCACAAGCGCAACTATGGAAGGCATTGAGAACTTTCCCAACTTTAGCATGGGTGAGACAATGATGGAGGATAGTTTCAACATCGCGACGATAAAGATCACCACCGATGAGGAGTTAGAGAGGAGTTTGATGCCAAATACGTCGTCAATCACCATTAGTGAGATGGGGGGAAAATTTTTGGGTTCGCAAATAGGTAAGGATGTCACCATACAAAGGACCATATGAGGTAATGGTGAACAAAGTGTTCATATGGAAGATCATCATTTAAGAGCGGATTAGGCGCACCAGTGGGAAATTCATAAATGAATTCAGCAAAAAATAAACATTTTTTACTCTTGGGTGTGACAAATTCGAGATCGAATTCTTGAAGGATAACAATCCAATCAGCGTACTTCCCATTAATGATTTGTTGACTCAACAAGAAGGCCATGGGGTTGGAATTGGTCACAACTTTGGTGGTACGCATAATGATATAATAACGAAGCTTTGGAACATAGAACAAAATAGCCAGTGCCAACTTTTCTTCATGTGATTAGGACATAGGGGGCCATGAAGGTTTTTACTGACATAATAGATGATTTTTATGAATAAAATATATAGAAAATAATGTAAATGATAATAATCATAAATAATGATAATTAATTAGTACTAAGAGGCATGTCTAAGGAGACATGACCATTCATAAAGGGACACTTTCCTAGTATATAAGCAAGCCCCTCATTCTCAATTATATCATCATTCTTATTCATACATTTTAATATATATATTCTTGTATCTCAATGGATATATACATATTCCAAGTCTTCTGGAGTATTTAACTTGAAGAATGAACTTTGTTCATTCCATTTGGTATTAGACTTGTTCGATCCTCTGGCTACTCAACCCCTACACAAAATCTTTGTTCTCGGATCCAGGTCTTTGATCGTTGAAATTTGTCAACCTTGTTGTTGTTGTGTTTGGAGTGTTTGACTATATCGTCTGTAGAGATTCTCCATCTCGTTATCAAGCCTTTGGCCATTTAAAATAATAATAATAATAATAATAATTAAAAGAAAAAAACAAAGAAAAAATCAAAGAATCTATATATATATATATATATATATATATATATATATATATATATATATATATATATATATATATATATATATATATATATTCTACATTATTTAAAAAAAAATTATTAAAAAAAGTATACTTAATATATATTTAAAAAATAAATAAATAGATAAATTATATAAAAAAACAAAGGATAATTTTTTTTTTATAGAAATATAAAAAAAAAAAAAAGAGCAAAGACAAGAAGGGCAGTTGAGTTGCACCCCATCTTGTCAGAGCCAACAGTATGTCCTTGCCACGACCACTCTACTCACCTCCCAATGTCCTTCCCACACACATTACAACCAGTAACTTGAGCATGATCAACCCATCATCATCGTAGTTGTCGACGCTCCACAACACTTCACCACCATACCTAAAATCACACCCAACGGTTCCCAACACCAATGACAACAGCCAGGGTCGAAAGTTGTTTCCCCTATATATTCATGTTTCCGATAATAATTGTCTGCTACCTCTTACGCTCTTGGGCCTCAGCTTGCATTGCCTTCTACCCCTTGACCTTATCTTTGGCTCTACATCTACTTTTGTGCCATTCCACTATTACGTATCTCCCACCCCCATTGACTTTTGTCGTGCACCAATCAGCCATCGTACCACACGCAAGTTTCTCCCCACTTTTGACTTGTGCTCCCATGCCAAAACAAGTCACTCTTTTGTACAAATCTGTATATTTGGCCATCCAAACCCTTTATTCTTCACATGTTTATTTGAACAATCACGACTTTACACAAGTCATTTTTCAATTTTAAATTTTTTAAGGGTGGTCAAAGGTTCTTGGTTTATATGATTTTCAAAAATCAATAAAAAAGAAATATATAAAAGGGTGTTGTGCTTTTATGCACGGATTACCAGAAAGAATATCAAAAGGAAATATACCTGAATATAACTATAGGAGATAATCATATTTATTATAATATTATTACTATCAATATATATATGTGTGTGTGTGTGTGTGTGTGTGTGTGTGCGTGTGAAAGAAATTATTAAAAGGGGTATTTTGAAATATTGAAGAGAGATATTTGAGGAAGGCAAAAGGCTATTGGAGGAATTTGAGGTAAGTTTATCTTGACAAAAAAAAATGACATCTAATTCGGACTTGAAGGAAGGAAGATTTTTAGGAGCCTCACGTTGCACTGCTCCAATGCTATTCAAAACTAAAGGGAATCTTGCAAGAAAAGATGTTATTATTTCTATTTCTCCCATTGAAGGGAAAAATTATATAAACACTAACCTTGCTAACCAATTGGTGATTCTGGGGTCAAATATAATTGAAAAATTATACTACTTGGGTAGAAAACATTATGACATAACCGAATTACAATTAAGCATTGGTGATTATACTTTTATATCGCAATTATATGTTCGATCCCTATGGAATGATCGAGATGACATTATTCTAGGATCACCATGGATGGAAACCCTAGGTTCCTTCATCCTGAATATGAAGAAGAAGGTTTTGAAATTTTCTTACGAAAATAAAAAAATAATCCTACAAGATCTTACAGTGAAGCTAAATTTAGCAATACCAAAAGACATACTAGATATCTCAAAAGTAATTTTTCAAGAAGGTAAAAAAGTACTACAAAATATGCAAAGAGAAGTTGATAAGATCACCACTGACAAAAATGAAGAAGTTTCTCGGCTCAAAGACCATAGCAAAAAGTTACTAACACAAATCAAGAAGCTTAAGAAGGACAAGAAGTCATTAAAAGACAAGTTAGAGAAACTTACTCAAGAAGTATCGAAGTCTCCAATCGTAACAGTCCAGGTTGAAGATAACAAAACTAATACCGAACTAGTCAATATCAAAACTCAAGAAGAGGAAAAACTAGATGAAGTAAAGATGTACTTAGAAATTGCAGTTTCAACAACAAAAGATTCTAGTGAAGATCCAAAAATTAACCATGCAACTTCTATAGTTGAAGGAAATCAAATACTTCAAATACATCAAGAAAGTGACACAAACAAGATAAAGGAAAGTCAAATCACTAAAATTCCTTATCAACATCTAAATCATGAAAGTAGACAATTCAATCAAGCTACCTATTTAGAACATAAACAACAAACCTATGTTCCAAAGAATATTGAAGTGCACACAACTTAGTCTAGTGATAATAGTTCATCAAAATTTTCCAGCCACAAGATTCCATAGAAGATTGATCTAGGATGGTATGATCCCTTCTCAGTGCGACAATTTTTTTTGTCACTTATAGGACCATATCAACTTTTATCGATGAAAATGACAATTCCGAGACAAGAAGACATTCGAAACCAAAAAAGAGATCAAGCCTTTTTCATCAACAATATTTGAGGACAAAGATTTTTGAGGGGGAAGGCAATGATATGAATAAAATACATAGAAAATAATATAAATGATAATAATCATAAATAATGATAATTAATTAGTACTAAGAGGCATTTCTAAGGAGACATGACCATTCCTAAAGGGACACCTTCTTTGTATATAAGCAAGCCCCTCATTCTCAATTGTATCATCATATTATATATATATATATATATATATATATATATCAATGGAGATCTACATATTCCAAGTCTTCTGGAGTATTTAACTTGAATAATGAACTTTGTTCATTCCAATGACATGCTCATTTCCAGAAAAATATTCTTGGACTAGGACCCCAGCGATGGAATAGATGGACACAAAGATATACAAGGATAAATACCTTTCAAAGTCAAGTGGAATGATCAAGGGAGTGGAAGTAAGAACACATTTGAGGGAATCAAAAGACTATTGAGCTTGGTCATCCAAAACAAATGCAATGTTAGATCGAAGGAGTCTAAGAAACCCATACATAGTGGTGGCATAGTCAGGGACAAACCTACGAAGAAAATTGGCTTTGCCTTGGAGGATTTACAACTAGTGAAGGGTACGAGGAGGAGGAAGTTTTAGAATGGCTTGAACTTTGAGAGGGTCACAAGTGATACTGTCTTTTGACACAATGAAGCCAAAAAGTGGCTGTGAGGAATGAAAAAGACACACTTAAGGGTATTGAGGTGAATATTATATTTGCAACATCGAAGAAATATGGTACGCAAATCAGAAGGTGTTGCGACCGAAGTTTGGAACAAGCAGTGAGATCATCGAGATATGCAAGGATAATATGAACTAGGTCGTGGAAACAATAATACATGGAATGTTGAAAAGTGGTCCTAGCATTCTTTAAACTAGAAGTAATGACCCTATAGGCGAAATTTCCCCATGGAATAGTGAAGGTGGTTTTAAGATGATCGACATAACTGATACATATCTCGTTATATCCAGAGAATCCATCCATAAAGGAAAGAACCTCATTCCCCACAAACACATCAATAATTTGATATATGAATGGTGTGGGAAAGGTGCCTTGGGGACAATCTTTGTTCAGATCAAAAAATTCTGTGCAGACACAAATGGCTCCTTGTTTCTTAAGAAAATGAATGGGATTGAAAACCCATGTGGTGTATTCGATAGGATAGATGAAACCGACCTGCTTGAGATTATCAATTTCAACTTTGATAGCTTCACATTTGGAAGGATCGATAGGCCATTTATTTTGGCAAATAGGATGGAATTAGGCCATGTGTTGATGTGATGTTCAACAATGGCAGGATCAAGTACAATAATTTTAAAATAAGACCAGACGAAAACATCACGGAATTCTTTGAACAACTTAGTGTAAGCATCAATTTCTTCGGGTTGCATTGTGCCCCCAAGATGATATTTTCTTCAATCCCCAGTTTATTCGAAATTTTGATTTTGATGGTAGGGGAAATTTGAGCCATATTTTCTTCTTCAAAAGTGTCTAGTGTAGGAATTCTATTTTCAAACCAATCGACTTCACAATGAATGAATTCTTTTGATTCCAAAACATATTGGTCATGGGTTTTCTATGGAAGGAAGTATGCACAATAGTGCATATCATCCCAAGGATAATCAGGGGTGATCATGGCTTCCATGATGTCTTCGTTAGAATGATAAATGGGGGTACTATAGGAAGACCACATGATGAAGAGGAGATACCTAAGGCATCTTCATGCGATACAAGGTTTACATGCGCACCATAAAGGTTGGGAAACAGGTGACTAGTAGATGTAATATCTACTGATGTTGAGACCAAAGTGTTCGTCGAAGAAGGTTCAAAAAAATCAAAATATGAGACATCAAGGGAGTCCCAACAAATCAATCTCATAGATGAAAATAGGTAGATAATAGGATTGGTACTATCCCTCATCTCGACATCAAGGGGAGGGATCACAATGGGTGTTTCAGAAACCACCTATTCTAGAATAGGGGTCAGACCAGAACTTATAGGTAGAGGAGAGGTGGAATCACTATGATTGACCTCTAATTTGTGAAGCACTTAAATTGTATCACGAAAGTCTTCGAGATAGGGACAATAATGAGAATAATGGCCATAATTATCACACAAAGAATAGGGGTGATTCATGTGTAATGATCTGTTCTTCTTGGTTTACTCAAGTAAGTGACATGGACCTCAGGATTGTTAGAATCAGGGAAGGTATCAGAGACCACATTCTTTATATATGGGGGTTTAGGACAATTATTGGTGGTAGGACCCACAACATCACACAAATCACATGAAGGAATAGACTTTTTCGGTGTAAGAGAGGCTCGAATTGTTGGGGGTGCCTTGCCTTTGGTTCCCTTTTATTGGGCTTTGCCCCCCTCAAATACTTTCACAATATGAGTAGGTTACTATTGAAGTTTTTGTGGAACTAAAGCATAGGAAGGGCTAGGAACAACATGTTGAATCAGGGTCAAAGCAGTGTAAGGTTGGAGTTGATTTGGGGGAGTGTTTGTGGGAGGATTAATGTACCAGACTAGGATCCACAAGGTAATGTTAGGTAGACTCAATATAGCCATAACAAGTGTAGAATAAACTCTCAGGGGTGGAAATAAGAATGGTATATGATCATATGTGTAATGACCTAGGTGAGATTGGCTCTTAAGGAGTAGGTGATGGACCATAATAAGCACCAAGAAAGTTGGAATCTTTGTAGACTCTAGGAGAGACATTGGTAATGGGTGAGATAGAATGATTGCTAGTCATCGATGAGATAGTGGATTGAGGTGAAGTTTGAGATTTTGGATCATAGTACGTCAATTGATTGATAGTGATGATCTTTCCATTATGAGGGAAGCACATCTTACGGTGAACCATAGATGTGACAACTGACATAGAATAGGTATAAATATGACCCAAAAGGATATTGTAATCTAATGGGACATCAATGATTTTGGTGTCAATAGAGACAGTCTTACTGGCAACAGTGATAGGATAGTTGCGATATAAGAAAAGGGGTTGTGAAGGATGACCATCCCAAGCACGAAGAGTGATTTTGGCTGGGGACAGGTCTAGTGAGCCAAGTCGTTTCCAAAAACTAGCAGTTATCACATAGGTGGAGGTGCCTTCGTCTATGATACATCGGTGGAAAGTGGTGTTTCTTATGGAGACCGGTATTTGAAATGCGACAGATGAAGGTAAGGGAAGATGTTACGATTTGTCAATGTCAAGTATAATCATACGATCTTCATAGGGATCCAAATCACCTAAATCAAAGAGTAGATATTTCTGTTGGGATAGGGACATCTGGAGGACTTCCAACATTGAGATGGCAGCAGGAGATTGTGCCAAGTTATCTACTATGCTCTAGGTATGGTTGGATTTAGCAAAAGCATCGTTTAGACGTAATGGACCTTGGGGATCTTGGGGATAACCTTTACCTTAGGCAAAGGGAATGTAATGTACCATTGGATGATGATAGTGGCTCTATGGAAACTTAGCGTTGGGACTCAAGCGTTGACTTAGTGGGTGGATTTTCATATTAGCACGAACGAGTCTGAAGATTGACTTGTTCGGTATTGACCTCATTAAAATTCATCATATGAATCTGATAATAATTGTGACTAGATGGTGGAGGTGGGGGAGCTACATGACTGTTGGGCTGTTAATATGCCATTATTATTGTCACTTGTGAACGTTTATTCCACCCATTTCTACCATTCTTCATCATGTCATTTATTATAATTTATTATATAAATCCATTTTATGATGATTTATGCTCTTATATTATTTATTCTCCTTTATTTCTAATAAATTGATGATTATGCATTATTTTACCAATGATAGTTCTAATAATTTGGTTATAACATTATTCACCATTTTTAGCCTCCAAGATAACTTCCAGATTGAAGATTTGATTTTTAAATCTGCCAACTCAGAAATTCGCTGGTTTAAGGAGTGACAGTTTTGCGGTTGAGATTCTGAGCAAATGAAGACGAATTTGAGAAATCCGGAACATGGGTTTTGTCCAGAACGGGCCCAATTAACCTTAGCCAAGAACAGTTTGCCCAAATTCGGCTTGTACAGGGAGAAACGCAGGGTTCTTTGAGCACGATTTTCTCAGATTTGTAGTTGCGGCCGTCCTCCAAACTTTAGCTGCAAACCCAAATTCGTCTTGCTTTTGTTGAGAGATGAAAGGAAATATATTTTCTTGTTGATCATCTGGTTAGAATCAACCCAAATTTGTAAAACAAATCATGTTGTAATTATCTATGCTCTCTGATCTTTCTCTATTTAAATGAGAACAAAGATCAGAGAGGGGGAGACGTGATGATGGATTTGGGGAATGAGAAATGATGGACAACGATGGTGGATTATTCATGCTGTAATTCTTAAGCTTTTGTTGTTGTAATGATTCCACAATTGGCTGATTAATAAATGATTTGGGAGTGTTGTTCATTTTTCTCATTCTGAAGTAACCCCGCAGCGTCCGCTGGCGGCTAAGGGCCCAGCCTCTGGTGGAGTACGCTGCTGCTGCTGCTGTATATTATCTTTTTGGTTTATGCGTGATTTGTATTATCAGCTTGAATTGGTAATCTGGTGTGTTTTATTATTGCAGTTCTGTTATATTTCATATATCATTCTCTGCAACAAGAAAGTCGTAATGTGCATTCTGATCTTATAACGTATTGCTATCTCTTTAAAGTCGTTAATGTAACATTGATGTTCTCTACAGAATGCTATTGTTATTTAATTGCGGAGTAATCAAGCTGCAACCTTCTTAAGTTGGTATTACTGTATTTGTCCATGGTTTATACTTCATACGATTGCTGTTCAATTGACATTGTGGTTCCATCATGAATTGTAATCGTTACCCTTTCTAACCAGGATTAATACTTGCGTATCAGACTCAGATTACCGTTTCTTAATATCCCTGTACACTGTGTGTATTATTTATTTTAGCACCGTAGGCTGTTCCATATTTCATTTCTAATTAGTTGCCATTCTATTTCCGTTTGTTGTCTGATTTATTTGATTTGGCTTGGTTGTTGTTTGCTTCCATTAAATTAGAGTTTGTCGTTCAGTTCTTTTAATCCCAGTTGCTATTCCATTTACGGCTGTTCCATTTTAGACCTGCTATTCCATTTCCTATTTGCTGTTCTATTTTACTTTATGCTGTCCATTTACTTGCATTTATTGCTTTGATGTGAGACAAGGTCCAAGGCTGCTGTGAGCCTCAGCAAATGCTACCACGCTCCTTGATCCATGGTCCATGCTCTAATTCCTTTTGCATCAATTTCTAGAGGACTGAGTTATTGCTACTATATCCTCGATTGATGGTTGTTTGAATGAATGATTTAGTTTAGAACATTTCAGTTTCTTGCTGTTCTAATTAGATTCTTTTTCAAGCATTCATTTACTTTTGGGTTTTAAGCACTATACTGCAAAACATTACTCTTAAGTAAATAGCCGCCTCAGACAGAGTACACTCTTGAAATAAAAAGTCGTCCCTGGGTTGATAATTAATGTGAGGTAATTAGGAGTTCACAAGACACCTTTTTATCACTCCACATTTTGGCGCGTGTTTTTGCTGTTCCTTTTTAAAAAAGGAACAACAGTTTCGCGTTTTTGTGTGTATTTTTGCTTTTTTTGGTATGCATTTTCTTTGTTGTTCCCTGCACAGAACACCACTTTCTTTTTGAGTGTTTTTGCTGTTCCTTCAAAAAAAAAGCAACACTTTGAGAGTATTTTTGAAAGCAACCCTTCCTTTCTCTTGTGGGATTATTCATAGTTCATCTCAACAACATTTTCCTGATTCTCTTTCATGGCATGAAGTACACTACTTTTATGAGGACAAGAATTATGGATTCTATTGAAGCAAGTTAATATCATTCACATTATGATCTTTAACATGACAGCTCCTTGATGATAGATTCTTTTCAGAAGGGACACAATTATTTATATACTACTTTACTGCATTGTTTTCTGTTGAACATGATATTGATTGATCATCTTAATACCATGCTGGTTCCATCATCCCTGGTTATAATCTTCTTTGTCTGTAATAAATGAGATTATGGGTATATTTTTTTCTATTGACATCTTCAACTTCTTCCGCCATCCCTGCTCTTAAGGAGTACTGAGCCTCCCTCTTTTTATCATAAAAATGTGTAATAATAACAAAATTTTGTTCACAGATCGAGGATAGGGGGTCTCATTACGAGCCAGCCTACCATGTTCATAAGGCTGTAACAAAGTGACATTCCCATTATGGCCACCACACCAGGGTTATGATCCATTGGATAGCCAAATTATCCTTGGAACAGGAGGTCTCATCACGAGCCGGCCTGATCACTCTTGCTACATCCTAGTGAATGGCAGTGTGGTTATCTGGTTACCATGCCAGCACATTGATCTCTTCTGTAGAACAACACTGAAACTCTCTAGTTAAAAATTGAGATTCTGGCTCATATGGGTTAAAAAGCAACCCTGCCGGGGCTATGGACGCCTGCTGGCAGCAGCGGCTCTGCTTATGGTATTGAAGTTATATCTTATCGTCAATTATTATTATAATACCCTTTTCTTATTTTTCTTTTTATCAGAGAAGTTATTTCCTTAATCTTTTCCCTGTTTTGAACCTTTATGCATGAGAAATTGTTTTATGATCAATCACATCATTTTCAGCTAGAATACTGCCAGTAAAGCATCTTTTTGGCATATTGTTGTCCTTTTTCTCTTTTCATAACATATCATCAATCCAAAGCGTCCTATCTCTTATTCATAACTATCTTTACACACTTTGCTCTCAATATAACCATAACTTTCACCGTCCTATCATTGATAAGTGTACTCTGCCTCCCTTACTGATATATTGTTCATTCCATTGCCTTGCCATCAGCACCACCCCTTTCATATGCTTTATGGTTATATTAGAGTGGGGAATGTCTGCATTATGGAATTGCATGTGATATGATTACTACACTTTGCCATACCTTGTTGATTTGACAACATATTAGTATTGCATGTATACATAAGTTTTTCTAATTGTAATTTTGCATGCATCTTATCTGTTGCTATTCAAAGCTAACACTATGGATTCAAGCACATTGTATGCAAAATAGTGCTTTGTTTACAGGAGAACAACAAGTATGGGCATAATTCTATTCGTAGCATGACCACACTATTGCACTTCACAGTAGAGGCTCGTGAACATGAACAATTCTTCAGACATGATGTGCTTCCCTGGATTCCACCTTTTGCATCACTTTCAGCACCAACTCTGTCTACATCAGCTTCAACAACTGCCAGTCCATATATGTCATTCCACATTTTTTGGAGGTAAAACTTGAGGTAAAATCGCATAGTTTTCTAATTTATTATGAATTTAGG
The DNA here is from genome assembly GCA_031772625.1 of Pinus tabuliformis. NCBI lineage: Eukaryota > Viridiplantae > Streptophyta > Pinopsida > Pinales > Pinaceae > Pinus > Pinus tabuliformis. The sequence continues at coordinate 1,251,375,419 of CM062816.1, read as the reverse complement.
AGAATTTAATGAAAATCTATTTTGAGCATTATTTGTCATCTTTCATTCCACATCTTTACCACTTCCCCTTTTTCAGCAGCATATCATTTTCGAGTGTGGGGGAGTGTTCCTTTTATTCATTTCTTTCTTATAACCACGTCATTCATATTCTTTATCATCCATTGCTATTCTTATTCATTCTCAATGCCTCCCTTATTCCATGTTGTTTTACACCAAGCATAGACTTCAACAGATAGTAGCAACCACCTCAATTTGTTTTCTAGCATCGCATGAGGGCATGCTAATTTTTCAAAGAGGGGGAGGAATTGCTATACATGATGGATATTTTCTACTTTCTTCCTTATTTAAGGCATACAATTTCATTTTTACACAGTGCAGAAATTGATTTCCACATATTTTTTTAAACTATGAACTCAATCCTTGTAATTTTTGGAAAACACATACATATCATTAATACAAATCCACACAATTTCAAGAAATATTGGTCCATAAAATTTCGGAAATCATGCACTCTCACCTACAGCCATTTTGTTTATATCTCATGATCCATGCATCAAAACGATCTGATTTTTGGATCATAGAAGCCTTCATATATTACAAATCTACTTGAAACATTTCAACAAAATCTGGTTTGTAGTTTTTGGGAAAATGGTTAATGAAGTTTGTTGTTATCTATGTCATATTTTGCTGCAACCTCATACATATAGTTGAATGTCAATGTAAAAATTGTTATGCCTTCATCGAGATTGCTAAAATTGAATATTCATTAATTAAGGAAGCATTCATTCTCAAATTTTTATTGCTTGGTTAACACATGGTTTTTGTCTTTGGGTTGCATGAGGACATGCAATATATTCAGTTTTCGTTGCATGAGGACATGCAACATATTGAGTGTGGGGGTGTGTTGGGTCGTTAATATGCCATTATTATTGTCACTTGTGAACGTTTATTCCACCCATTTCTACCATTCTTCATTATGTCATTTATTATAATTTATTATATAAATCCATTTTATGATGATTTATGCTCTTATATTATTTATTCTCCTTTATTTCTAATAAATTGATGATTATGCATTATTTTACCAATGATAGTTCTAATAAGTTAGTTATAACATTATTCACCATTTTTAGCCTCCAAGGTAACTTCCAGATTGAAGATTTGATTTTTAAATCTGCCAACTCAGAAATTCGCTGGTTTAAGGAGTGACAGTTTTGCGGTTGAGATTCTGAGCAAATGAAGACGAATTTGAGAAATCCAGAACATGGGTTTTGTCCAGAACGGGCCCAATTAACTTTTTTAACGGACGGTTTTCCCAAATTCGGCTTGTAAAGGGAGAAACACAGGGTTCTTTGAGCACGATTTTCTCAGATTTGCAGTTGCGGCCGTCCTCCAAACTTTAGCTGCAAACCCAAATTCGTCTTGCTTTTGTTGAGAGATGAAAGGAAATATATTTTCTTGTTGATCATCTGGTTAGAATCAACCCAAATTTGTAAAACAAATCATGTTGTAATTATCTATGCTCTCTGATCTTTCTCTATTTAAATGAGAACAAAGATCAGAGAGGGGGAGACGTGATGATGGATTTGGGGAATGAGAAATGATGGACAACGATGGTGGATTATTCATGCTGTAATTCTTAAGCTTTTGCTGTTGTAATGATTCCACAATTGGCTGATTAATAAATGATTTGGGAGTGCTGTTCATTTTTCTCATTCTGAAGTAACCCCGCAGCGTCCGCTGGCGGCTAAGGGCCCAGCCTCTGGTGGAGTACGCTGCTGCTGCTGCTGCTGTATATTATCTTTTTGGTTTATGCGTGATTTGTATTATCAGCTTGAATTGGTAATCTAGTGTGTTTTATTATTGCAGTTCTGTTATATTTCATATATCATTCTCTGCAACAAGAAAGTCGTAATGTGCATTCTGATCTTATAACGTATTGCTATCTCTTTAAAGTCGTTAATGTAACATTGATGTTCTCTACAGAATGCTATTGTTATTTAATTGCGGAGTAATCAAGCTGCAACCTTCTTAAGTTGGTATTACTGTATTTGTCCATGGTTTATACTTCATACGATTGCTGTTCAATTGACATTGTGGTTCCATCATGAATTGTAATCGTTACCCTTTCTAACTAGGATTAATACTTGCGTATCAGACTCAGATTACCGTTTCTTAATATCCCTGTACGCTGTGTGTATTATTTCTTTTAGCACCGTAGGCTGTTCCATATTTCATTTCTAATTAGTTGCCATTCTATTTCTGTTTGTTGTCTGATTTATTTGATTTGGCTTGGTTGTTGTTTGCTTCCATTAAATTAGAGTTTGTCGTTCAGTTCTTTTAATCCCAGTTGCTATTCCATTTACGGCCGTTCCATTTTAGACCTGCTATTCCATTTCCTGTTTGCTGTTCTATTTTACTTTCTGCTATCCATTTACTTGCATTTATTGCTTTGATGTGAGAGAAGGTCCAAGGCTGTCGTGAGCCTCAGCAAATGCTACCACGCTCCCTGATCCATGGTCCATGCTCTAATTCCTTTTGCATCAATTTCTAGAGGACTGAGTTATTGCTACTATATCCTCGATTGATGGTTGTTTGAATGAATGATTTAGTTTAGAACATTTCAGTTTCTTGCTGTTCTAATTAGATTCTTTTTCAAGCATTCATTTACTTTTGGGTTTTAAGCACTATACTGCAAAACATTACTCTTAAGTAAATAGCCGCCTCAGACAGAGTACACTCTTGAAATAAAAAGTCGTCCCTGGGTTGATAATTAATGTGAGGTAATTAGGAGTTCACAAGACACCTTTTTATCGCTCCACAATGACCTTTTGTAGGTTCAGCAACAAGATATCCTTGGTGAGGAAAAGGATTGGTAAGCACAGCTGGTTGCGATGAAGCAGGAGGAGGAGGAGGAGCTATGAGTTTCGGTCCTCTAGCTACTTGAACTTCCAATACTTGACACATCTTAGTAAAAGGGGGCACTCATGAGTGTAATGGCCATATATATCACAACAGAAACAAGGTTTGTTCATACGAAGACCCTTGTTTTTCTTAGGTTGTCTGCCCTATTGTTGGGTTATGGGATTAGGTTGGGTTCTCTAAGGTGCATTAGGTGGTGGCCCCTAACTACCTTGATTACCTTGAGATTGGGGTTAAGGGGATTGCTTGTGCTATGTTGAGAATACACTTGACCTTCTGGAGGAGGTTGTTGTTGTGGAAGAGATGGAGGAGGCATGCGGGGCTGGGGCGCTAGTGCCAGTGGGGCTGGAGTGCTAGGAGGCCCATACAGATAATAAGGAGATGGGTAAGGATAAACATGTGGAGAAACATTTGACCCTGGAACTTTTTGATGTAGATGGGGATATGCATATGACGTGTTGGGACCTAGATAAGAGTTATCATATGGAAGATTGGGGGAAGCATATGTGCAAGAGGAGTTGGTCCCTCCCTAGGGTTGACCATAACTCATCGAAGGTTGACCATATAGTTTAATTTTAGTGTGTGAAATGGTTTTAATGATTACATCAGTTGCATGAGATGCCCCCGGTGCATTAGCAGTGCCAGGCTGAGGCAAATTGGGAATGACAGTATAAACATAACTTGACTCGGTGTAGTTCTAATCAAATTTCAAGGCTACTTGGAGCACATCTTCATCTGATTGAGGAAAGTGAGAAGTGGCATCTTTAGAAATGGGGGCCAAAATTGATCTAAGGAACCAATCCATATAGATGTGGTCTTCGTGTTGGCATTATGAATTAGGTGTTGTCCTTGATGGAAACTTGCCTGATGAGTTGTCCTTGATGACAACCTATGAGATGAATGGAATCCCACTTGATAAGTTGTCTCTGGATGAAAATCTACTTGTTGAAGTTACAAACAGGATGTTTTTACAGATGTGACTGAGTGTTTTGAAAAATGTGATGGAATTCAGAGGTAGAGGAATGATAAAATTGGAAGTTCAAGAAGTATATGCAGGCTCTATTAAGCCAAGTCGTCTATACACACAAGTTTAAAGAAGAAAAGTTGCATATGGTTTTTGCAACATGGTATTCTAAATACCATGGGTATTTACCATGGTATTGGCCCATAGTAATGAGTGCGATGACAGATATTGATCTCGTCAAAGATTACCACCAACACTAGTGTGGTTTTGACTCATGGTATTGAAAAAGAATAATCTATATAAGGTGGTGAAGATCAAAGTGTGTGAGAAGTGCAAGTAATGGAAATCTTATGAATAGTTAGATATAAATAAAATATGCATTTTATGAGTTTTTTATGCTTTGCTTGATCTAAACTAAGTGTGCACCTAAGAGTTTGATGATGGAAAAGATCCAATAGATCTGAAATAATTATGCACCGATGAATACAATGATGGATTAGGATCATGAGATCTGAAATGACTTTTCATTGTATGATTTTCTCATGTATTGACTAGATCTAAGTACTCACACATGTTTTTATCTTTGAATATTATGATCTCGGTTGTTCTCAAGTTCTGAAGAGTTGTACAATTTTAGGTCAAAATTTACATATTTATACATTGGTTGGTCTCGGGAAAAGATCTTATACACGCAGACTTGCTTCTTCAATGTAGCGTATACAAAGTAAGGGTTTTTGTTCATAAATGATTGATCAACCTCATCAATGTTGCTTCTTCTCTGTTTTCTGTCAATGATATCCTCGTGATTGATCTGAGTTGAGTGATAATGTCTTAAGTAGAATTGATTGAATGATGGAGTTGAATTTGGTTATGGATTTATTGAAGAATGTTAAGATTACTTGCAGATTGTGATTGAAGATTAGAGACAGTTCTGTGACTAGTTCAGAGTGTTACAATAGATCTAAGTATGATTAAATGTTCTTTTTCAGAATTACAGTGGTCAAGTTTTCAATTTTCCGTATATTAAAATGTGTGCATGGGTATCTCTACAGAAAAGCGCATATACGCACTAGTCTACTTAAGCTAAGTAGAATATACATTTTGGCATCTGAATAATCAGGGTTTCAGTTGATTATGTGTGTTGATGTAGTATTATCAGTTTAGTTATGTGTTCTGGTTACAATGATCTCACTATTACAGTTGATTGTTGAGTTTTGATTAAGTATCAGTTGATGTCAAAGACTGATGATTGTATTACAGTGATGAGTTATAGTTTGATTATTGATATTAAGTGTTGATAATGGGTCTAGACCAAAAATTTGCTAAAAAGAGACCTACAGGTTATGATTTGTTATAACAGGTAGATCTAGTGTGAAAATTTATGAAACGTGGTTCATGGATGTTGCTGAGGGTTGGAGCCTTCAGTGATGAAGTCGAAGCTTCCTACTAGTAGTAGGTGGTAATCAGATCAGGGGTTTGGATCTCCCTTCCAGTGGGAGATAGAGAACAAGAAAAGGTTGTAGCCTTCTCCAAGTGGGTGCCTATGTACTGGTATGATTTTGCACCAGTGCAAGATTGTAAAAATATTTTTCTTTATATTAAAAAGAAGACTTAGACGACATTAGAAGGTGGTTTTTCCCACATTGGGTTTCCACCTTAAATCTTGGCGTTCATGTGTGTTATTTATATGTGATGGTTTATTTTGTTCTTATAGCACATGGTTACTATCTATCTATTTTTTAATAAATTATTGATACACTGGATGAAGACAATAAAAATGATGAATTAACTGAAACATACATTTACTATATGTACGTTGACTGTCTTAAGAATAGCCGCGTACACACCCAGGTTCCTTTCAGTAAATTCGCGTATAAAAATCATAATATGAAATTTAAAAAGTTATTGATTTGAAAATACTGATTCACCCCCCCTCTTAGTATTTCTCCCAACAATTGGTATCAGAGCAGGCTCTTTGGCAGAAGCTTGATCGCTTGAAGGAGATCCGTCAAGACAATGGGAAAGAAGCAAAAGAAGAAAGCACCTCAAAAGAAGAAGACATCTCAAAGAGACAGTGACAATGTTAGAGACAATTGGCTATTAGATGGAAGCAAATATTTAGATTCAGAATCACCTCAGAATGAAGATGATCAAGCAAAAGAATTATCAAGTACTAATTTTTGGTCCTCTGTTGATACCTTTCCCTATTCATGCAATATTGAAGATAATGAATATGACAATGAAACATCTGAATTTTATCTTATGGGTAAAATTGAAAGAAATATAATGACCGTGGAAGTAGAAGTTAAAAGGATCATAGATAAAATTAGAGGTCAACAAGATCTATTTGATAAAAGGGAATGTGCCTACAAAGCAAAGGCTACCAGGTTAAAAACTAAGTTGAAGGAAGGAAAAAAATAAATAAATAATACAAGGAAAAGGAAGATCAATATGAAAGGCTGCAAGATGAAGTAACATCATTGAGAAATCAAGTGAATGAAAAGGATACAACAACCAAGGAACTTAAAGAAAGAACCAGTTACTATGAAGGTCTTGAAGCTGAGGTCGTATCTCTAAAAGAAGATATTGAAAAATCAAATAAGAAGAATGAAGAACCACTTAAAGAATTTGAAGAACAAGAAAATGAGATTCTCAAATTAAAACAACAAGTGGAGGAAGGAAGAAAAGTTGAAGAAAACATGAAGACGGAATATCTAGAAAAGGAAAAGAAATATCAAGTTGAGGTAAATATCCTAAAAGGTAAATTAGAAGAAAAGGATAAACTTTTATGATTTCAAGATAGTACTAAGATTTTGGATAATATTATTAGTAGTCAAAGGTCTCTTACCATCAAATCTGGTCTTGGTTTTCATGAAACTCTTAAAGGTGAATCTAGTTCACCAACTGAGCCAAGGAATTCTAATGCAAATTTTGAAATGCTCAACAAGGCGATAAGAAGTCAACCCCATCAACAACCAAGGAAAGAAAGTCTTCAAATAAAATCATTTAATCCTAACTATAGAAGTGTTAATCAATTCTTTCCTCTCATTAATAATGTTGAATGTTATATATGTCATAATTTCGGACATGTTGCAACTAGGTGCAGAAGTAGAATGTTTCAAGCTAATAATCGTCTCACAAAAATATCATCAGCATCCATGTACTTTAACAGATATTTTTTTCTTTCAATATGTTTGGTCACAAATCCATTGATTTCTACAAAAGGAATATGAAACATATAATATGTTATGCTTGTAACAAGTTTGAGAATGTAGCAAAGGAATGTGGAAACAAGTCTATGGATCGCCATAGACAATATGGTAAACAACAAAATAAGAACATTGATATTAGAAAATATGAAAAAGATGGATCCAGCAATAAGAAAGAAAAAGAAGATCAGATAAGGTGTGGTCTTGCTCTCTTATGATTCGAAGACAAATATGAATGGTACATAGATAGTGGATGTTCTCCTCACATGACTAGAGATAAGAGTAAAATGGAGTATCTCATGAAGAACCATCATGCTCATGTTATTCTTGGATTTGATGTTTTAGCAAACGTTCAAGGACCAGGTATAGTCATAACAGACTCAAGGAGAGCTTAAAGTGTCAAATTTTAGTATTCCACCTTCCATACATGGACCTTATGAAGTATAGGCACATATATGCATGAGTTCTAAACTGCATAGTTGTGTATATGTTGGTTTGATGAACAACAGTGGGACAAACTGAGGAAAAGGGTCTAATATGATTCAATCAATTATCAATTGTCTTTTTTGTCTTGATGGTTGATGATCACAGTCTGTTGATGCTATTTAGAAGTGCTTTTCACCCTCATACATTGTTGATGACTTAATGTATAACTGGTTGATGATGATGCCTTGATGATTCTTATTGATATACGAAATGATCAGATCTGACAGTGAACAGTTGGCACAGGTTCAAGGGGAGCATTTTCTATGCTTCTAATAATGCATTGTTGGCATTATGTCTTCTTTAGAAGTCCTTGGTACATAAGGATGCTTATCAATGGTGATGATGCTTATGTTGCTGAAGTGTTTAAATGATGCATCATGTTATGCTACAGCCATGGGTTGCCTATGATGAAATCACAGACGCTACTTACATTTCTTCAGCCACATAGTTGTTTTGATGTTACTGATTAGATTTAAGGATGATTCTTTTGATGATACATATAGTACATATGTTATGTTTCTTACATGGTGATATTCATAAGTTCAAGGAGAAAAAAAAAGCTTGAGTACATAGCTTCATTACTTCTATGTTGTTGTCATCATGCCTTAAAAAATGCATAAATTCCATATGGTGCAATTATGGATGAGGATTCCTATAGTTCTTGGTTCTCACATGGTATATTGTTTGAGTATTAATGCTCTTTATGGTATCAAGAAAGTTTGACAAATGACTGTGATCTCATGGTTTTCTTTTCACATTGATGAGAAGCTATATAAGGATCACATGGATGATTACTTAAATTGCATATTGGTTAATGATGTTGGTATAAAATATCTTCTTGTATGAAGAAAATTGGCCAAGAGAATGGTTTTATTGCAAGTTTCATGAAGACATGGCTATTTGGAGACATGTTTTACCTAGTCACAGAATGATGATGATAAGGAGTGATGAATACTTCTTCCTATCTTACTGTATGATGATAGGCTTGTTTCTCACATATGTTGATTATCATGGTTGATGCTTATCAAGTGTGGTTTGTTGTGGAAAGAAAATGCAGCTCTTGGTACAATGATTTCATGAGGATATTGTGGTCATGGATGATGACTATGCTTCTTTCACATGTATATGATATGATGTGAATTGTTTTGTGAAGATATAGGCATTACTGCTTGGAGATATGGCATATTCTTAGTTGATTCATGAAAGGCTATGTTTTTATGAACATAGATTAAGGCTTTTTCTACTAAATAAAAAGAGCAAGTTGATCTTGATAAGGTCAAGAAGATTAGTTGATAGCATATATATATATATATATATATATATATCAAAATATGTATGTAGCATACTTAGTCACAGGTTGATGATATTAAAGCTACATTGTCTTATCTTGCAAATTGATGATGGACATTTATAGGTTGTTATGGTGCAGATCATATATGGTGTATGATAGTTGTTGATAACTATCATGGTCTTGTTTAAGTCTTTGGTATTTGTTATAAATGTCATGTATATCATTTGAGGTAAAGGTCATGTAAAGACCTATGATGATGTACTCATTGTAAAATTCAGCCATGTATGAACTATTGTGGTCAAGTCCTTTTGGACATATGATGAATTTTGAAACCCCACTGTGTTTGGGAAGTTGATGGAATAATGATGTCAAATGTGAAAACCCATTGTGACTTAGTGATTGATGTAAGTATTTGGTGATAGGACAAGTTCTATGAGTCATAAAGTCATGTACTTCATTATACATCCGTTAGAGATTTCAACTTGTGCTAAGGGGGGGCATTGTCAGTATTCATATTCAGCCTTCAGATATCGAAGTCTTCATTCAACATTGGTCACCCCGTTGCCCTTGATGTCAAATGGAGAGGGTAGCTTGGTGTTAGGAGAGTAGCTTGATGTTTTGAAAAGCTTGGTGCTTGACTTGATGTATTTACAGGTTCTGGTGAACAAACACCAAACTGGTTGCCATCAAGTTCAAAGGGGGAGATTGTTGGCATTATGAATTAGGTATTGTCCTTGATGGCAACCTAATTAATGAGTTGTCCTTGATGGCAACCTACTTGATGAGTTGTCCTTGATGACAACCTATTTGATGAATGGAATCCCACTTCATAGGTTTTCTCTTGATAAAAATCAACTTGTTGAAGGTATAAAAAGGATGTGTTTATAGATGTGACAGAGTGTTTTGAAAAATGTGAGAGAGTTCAGAGGTAGAGGAATGGTAAAGTTGGAAGTTCAAGAAGTATACGTGGATTCCGTTAAGCCAAGTTGTGTATACACATAAGTTTAAAGAAGAAAAGGTTCTTATGCTTTCTTTACCATGGTATTCTAAATACGAGGGGTCGTTACCATGGTATTGGCCCATAGTAATGAGTGCGACAATGGATATTGATCTCGTCAAAGATTACCACTGGCACTAGTGTAGTTTTGAACCATGGTATTAAAAAAGGCTAATCTATATAAGGTGGTGAACATCAAAGTGTGTGAGAAGTGCAAGTAATAGAAATATTATGAATAGTTGGATCTAAAGAAAATATGCACGTTATGGGTTTTTGATGCTTTGCTTGATCTAAACTAAGTGTGCACCTCAGATTTTGATGATGGAAAAGATCCAATAGATCTAAAATAATTATGAACCAGTGAATATAATGATGGACTAGGATCATGAGACATGAAATGACCTTTCATTGTATGATATCCTCCTGGATTGACTAGATCTAAGTACTAATACATGTTTTTATCTCTGAATATTATGATCTCGATATTTCTCATGTTCTGAATAGCTACGAAATTTTAGATCAAAATTTGCAGATCTATACGTTGCTTGGTCTCGAGAAAAGTGCGTATACATGTGGGTTTGCTTCTTTAAAGTAGCATATAAAAAGTAAGGGTTTTTGTTCATAAATTACTGATTGACCTCATCAATGTTGTTGCTTCTGTGCTATCTGACAATGATGTCCTCATGAATGATCTAGGTTGAGTGATAATGTCTGAAGTAGAATTGATTGAATGATGAAGTTGAATTTGGTTATGGATTGATTGAAGAATGTTAAGATTAATTGTTGATTGTGATTGAAGATCAAAAACAATTCTATGATTGATTCAAAATGTTACAGTAGATTTGAGTATGATTCAGTGTTCTTTTTTAGAATTGCAGTGGTCAAGTTTTCAGATTTCAGTATGTTAAAATCTGTACACGGGTTTATCTACATAAAAGCGTGTATACATGTAGGTTGCCTTAAGCTAAGTAGCATATATGTTTTGGCATTTGAATAATCAATGTTGCAATTGAGTCTATGTGTTGATGTAGTATTCCAAGTTCAGTTATGTGTTCTGGTTATAGTGATCTCACTGTTACAGTTGATTGGTTGAGTTTTGACTAAGTATCAGTTGATTGGGTTTCAGTGATTTGTTGATTCAATTGTGTCAGAGATTGATGATTGTATTAAAGTGATGAGTTATAGTTTGATTATTGATATTGAGCTTAAGTGTTGATAATGGGTCTAGTTTGAAAATTTGATGAAAAGAGGCCTACAAGTTATGATGTGTTGTAGCAGGTGGATCCAGTGTGAAAATTTATGAAACTTGGTCCATGGATGTTACTAAGGGTTGGATCCTTCAGTGAGGAAGTTGTATCTTCTTGCCAGCAGTAGCTGGTAATTAGACCAGGGAGTTGGTGCTCTCTTCCAATAGGAGTTGTAGAATGAGAAAAGGTTGTAGCCTTCTGAAGGTGGGTGCCTGTGTACTAGTATGATTTTGCACTAGTACAAGATTGTAAAAAACTTTTTCTTTATATTAAAAAGAATATAGAGATGACAACAACAGGTGGTTGTTTCCTGCATCGGGTTTCCACATTAAATCTTGGTGTTCATGTTTGTTTTTTATGTGTGGTGGTTTATTTTTTTCTTATAGCACATGGTTACTGTCTAACTAATGTTTAACAAAGTATTGATGCACTGGCTAAAGACAAACAAATGATGAATTAACTAAAACATAAGTTTATTGGATCTATTGAAAATGGTACAAACACACATAAAAAATCACAGGTGACAAATGTTGCAAAACATAGGTATGAGGCTCCAAAACCTAGGATGCTCAAGGGGATCCTAAGGGGGAAAGGAAAAACCCAAACTCTAAAGGGAGAAAAGGTCAAATAAACCTATCCAAAAGTGTTGTAAAGTAATGGATCAGAATTTCAAAATCAGTGGCTGAAAACAATGAAACCCTAGACTCCTCACATAGCCAATCTCTTCCTAACAATGTGGATGTGTACTCTAAACCCTAGGGGGCTTTTTCCTTTCCCAAAGAGAAAAACGAAGAGAGTATAGGCCTAGGGGATACTGAAACAGAGATAAGAAACCCTTCCCAGTCTACACATAGCACTATCAGCAAGTCTAAAAAAAATCTGAAAAAAATTCAAAACAAAGGTATTGACCTCGAAATAGTGGAAAATGCAGTTGTTCGGCCAAAAAGTGTGCTCTAGAACACAAAGCTAGGGATGAAAAGTGTATTTTTCTCCTAGGATTCTCAGTCAGTGGATCTCGTACAGATTTTTTCATCTCCTACTCAACTAGTACCTGTGACTTACAGAAAGAACCAGAAAACCACCAGAATCCGAAAATTTGACAAAAAGGGAAACAATACTATAAATAGAAATTGAGAGACTATAAATAGATGTAGAAAAACCTGAAACTTACTGAAACTTCAATCACCGAGAATGTTGTTATTACACCAGTGGAGTCCGTTACACAACATTTTGTCACTGTCCCTGTACTCCCCATCCATGATCCTGGAGGACCTCTACAGTGAACCTGACATGCTTTCCCATCATGAAGAAACTCCCAGTATGTCCCTCTTCATGAGCAAAATAATTCCCCTTTGCATCATTTCCAAAGAATATTCGTTTTATCCCAGTTTACAAGACCGACACTACTGACCAGTTTCCTCCTCGCGCTAATTTGCAGAGATTAAAACTACCCCTAGCGCCGTACGGAGTGACTGAGCCCTTTTCTAGTCGCGTCGATCCTCTTTTGGCAAGTTTTTTAAATATGGAGTTGAAGCTTCCAACTCTAGAAGATTCATAATGGAATTTTAGTAGATGGTTGGGCTAGATGGAGCCAAGGAAGTTAGTTTGGGATCCTTTCCCTTATTAGGATGGAACAAACTCAAGAGATAAGACCTTCTCCCATGATGAGAGGAACCATCTCCCATCCATTCAAGCTATATAAACCTCTCTTTTCCCAAGCTAAACTAGTTTTCGAATGAGTTTGAATGATCAGCAAGACATCTATAGCTTGTAGCTTTCTAGTGTTTGTTTGAGGGAGAATAATGTGTTTTGGTTTGGTTTGAAACTAGAGGGAAGAGGCCTTAAAACTTCCATTGTTGGGGCTATCCATGAGATGCTAGCAGAAGTGTGGGAACCTTGATACATCGAAGGAGACCGACAATGTCAAGGCATTGGTTGTAATCTCTTTCTGATTTATATGAATACAACTATTAATTGATTTCCTACATGAAGTGTTATTTTACATCTTTATGGATTAATGTTCCTTCACCTATTAAGTAGGCTTAATACAATATTGTATGCTATCATGTTTGTTGTTGTTGTTTGTTTTTTTGTTTCAGGTATTCGAAGGAAGGAAATGGAAGATAGCTAGACTGAGGAAGTAGGATCATCACCAAGCAGAATAGCGTTCTAAGAGGTAGTCACTCTTAATTGATTCCAGCTTAATGATATTTTCCATAGATTGTTTGTTTATGGCTAGACCTTCTCTCTCAGGCTAGAGGAATTGTTTGTGTCGGCATTGAGAATTTACCTGCACCATAAATTGGCAAATCCACTAGGGATCCAATCCTTTTGCTTGATTGATTGTCATTTTATGGTTTTGTCTAAAATTTTCTAGTATCACCATTTCTCTCTAATGTTCTCTGATTTACCTGGTTTTTTTCTCTGAGCCTCAGATTTACAGTGGCAAGTCTGGTCTTAGCCTTTGAAAATTTTTATTTTTACCTTCAATCCTCAATCACCACGTTTATTATTCTAACAGTCGCGCTGATCAGCGCGAGTTTCTAAAAAACAGTCGCGCCGACCCCCTTATGATGCTTGTTGTTAGTTAGGTAGTCGCACCGATTCTTATAGGTGGAGATCAGGGTTTACCCTATATCATATCCAGTGTGTCTTACCCTTCTGATTTTCGTCTCTTAGCTTGTTTTGACTGTGTTCTCCCTGGCTGGAAAGCTCTTTTAGCTTGGTTTGTATGCTTGGTTGATTTGCATTTTCTTCACTTGATTTCTTGAGTTCTTGGATGGTTTATAACCATAGGGAATCTAGGTCGTCATCAATTCACTTTTTTGTGTGCTCAGCAAGTCAAGTTGATAGTAAAAGTTGCTCTTTGCATTTCATTGATTAGTCCTTTTGTTGCTTTGATTTACATTTAACAAGTTCGAAAAGTTTCGTTTGGTGTTTGAGCATCTCTTTTCGGGCATAGATCACATTTCTCATCTTGTTTTTGGTTGAGTCTTTGCATCATTAGTTCAGAAGGAATTTTGTTTTGTGCTTTTCATTTGCTTGAGGTTGATTGCATTGGAAATGTTTCATTGAAGTGTTTGTGAAAGATTTGTTTTCTCATTTCATTGAAAAATACATCATTCTAGTTTGGTGAATCAATGTGTTAAATTAGTTAGCATCATTGAAGACTAGAGTTGCATCATCATTTGCATTGGAAAAGAAATGAATTCTCTTTACTGTTAAAAGGACTAGTTGAAGTGCATTTGATACGAAGATTCATTGAATTTTGGAGATTTATTAGTGAAAGATTTTATTCTTTGATTGTTGCATTGATTGTGTGTTCTCTATCTCTCAATTACTGTTAACTTTCACCGAAGACAAAGATTTTTTTTCTCATATAGCTGCATGTAGGAGTTTTTTTAGTTGATAGCGGTAGGGCCTTCTAATTCAAACCTAATTCAAGATCAACCATTGAAATCTATTGAATTAACCTAAGGAAGCATTGAAACTTAACGCTTATATTTAGAAGGTCTAGGCTAGAGACGTGTTCCAGTGTCTTTAAACCTAGCATTTGTCATTCGCTTCGGGACTAGACAGCGCTAGTATGGACTTGTGCTCCCCATACCATCACGTATATAAAGGGAGACCCCCTTAGGTTGCAATCCTTTATCCATAGGAAGTTGAGTCTTCCGCCTTGTAAACATGATACACCGAACACAACATTCGGGGAGATTGTCTACCCGTACTTCTCGGTTTTCCAGGAGGTATTCTGCAGTTCACAGTTTCCTGGTAATCATTTTGCCTAGATCATCCAGAGTAGTCATTTTGGTATTTTTGACTCTTTAAATTTAAAATATCATCGAGCACTTGTCCTTTCAAGCTTGTTCAAACTAAAGGAGACTAGAGTCACCTTTTTCCCTTTTCTCGACTCTTAAAACATGAAAAGAAAAAGCTTTGTTTCAGTGTGTTAAAATTAACTAGCCATGAAATATTCATGGTTAAAGTTATCTTCCTTAGTGATTCTTTAGGTTCATTTCCAATGGCAACATTTCTAGAGTCTACCAGTCAAGGATTCCCCTTGGATGGGAATCCTGGTCCTTTTTTATCTTTTGGAAATGTTGGTGCTCCTTATATGGCAACGTTGTCCCTCCATGGTTTAACCATTGGGTTACCTATCTGATTATTTTTTACATCGGTGGTCCTAAGTGTCGTAACTTCTGTCCAGCCATCTTCTTCATCTGAACCAGATCACGTTAATTCTAAGGTTGACCTCTCACCTTCGTCCCCTGTTTCTTCATCTTCCCCTTCTACTTCGTCTAGTGAAAGTTTGGAATCGGGTAACCAGGAGGCTAAGAAGAAGAAGAAGAAGACAAAGAAGAAGAAATCAGATAAGAGAGAGGTCAACCGTGCAACTGTTACTCCAAATGCACCTCTTGTAGACAAAACATCTGATCCTCCACGAAGGTCAGATTCCCTTGAAAGTTGTGTAAGGGGGACCATCTCCTGCGAGACTGTCCTGGCATTCCCAGAGTCTTAGAGGTATGGTCTCAAGACCTGAATTGACCATCCCCATCGACCTATGGAGATCATGTCGGTGCTACACCTTCAGCTAATGATGGTAAGAAGAAGGGAAAGATTATATTCCCTTGCAGGTTATGTGAAGGGAAGCATCTTCTTCACCTTTGTCCTCTTATGGATAAAGCTTCCAAAACTTTTGAAAACCTTACAGCTCCTCAACCCCAACTTCTTGTTGGTTATCAGAGGCTTTCTTCTAACCCTCTCCTAGTTGGTAAAGAGATTAACTTGGATTCATCTCTTCCCTGTCTTGATCTTCCCGAGAAAGACTCTCTTCTGTCTGTTCCTGACCAACCATTGGTCAAAAAGAGTGTCGACTTGTCTCTACCTTCTATTGATCACTTTGTTCCCAAAGAGAGTGGTGATCATACTGCTCATGTTCTTCTCGTCTCCTCAGATTATCATGAATCAAAGAGTGACCCTCCTGTCCCAGTTGTTCAGGAGAGCTTTTATTCTATTCCTAGAGAGCATGGCGGAAATCATATGATACCCCCACCAAGTAGTTATGTCGTCTCTTTTGATTGGAGTTAATTGACTGATTTCCACCTCCCATCTTATTTTCCTTTCCAGATCATAGTACAAGCCTATAATATGGTAGTACATGGAACTATATTAAATGAAGGTGCATCTGTTAGCATCATGTCTTCTACTACTTGGAAAGCTTTGGGCTCCCAACAACTTGTGCCTGTCACTCAAATTCTTTTGGCTTTCAACAAAGGAACTAGTCAACCCTTAGGGGTCCTTGCAAAGTTCCCTATTACTTTGGGAGGAAAGACCGTCTATATAGACGTGATGGTAGTTCAAGGTCCCTTAGATTTCAATCTTCTCCTTGGATGCAACTATGTTTATGTCATGGGAGCTCTTGTTTCTTCACTTTTCCATGTGGTTTGTTTTCCACATAAAGGGAGAGTTGTGACTATTGATAAACTGTCATTCATTAGTCACCAAGCGCCTCCTTTGCAACCATCATCCCCTATCAGATCTTGTTTGCATGAAATACCTTCCCCACCACAGGTCAATTATGTGGCTACCCATTCCGTCTCTGCATCTGCTGATGATTACACAGATGATATTGTACATTATGTACTGGGGGCATTGGAACTCGATCTGTATTTGGTACCAAATGACATGTATTCCTCCAAAAGCATGGTTCTTCCATCTAGTGAAGACCTCTTGGGAGCCATGTTCTCTTATGGCTCATGAAGAGACGTCGTGAGTATAGTTCTTGGTCTTGTGTCAACCTCGTTAAAAAATGAAACAAGGTGTCAAAGTATGCTTCCTCGACTTGTGTCAAGCTCCTTAAAAAATGAAACAAGGAGTCATGAGGATAGTTCTTGGTCTTGTGCCAACCTCATTAAAAACTAAAACAAAGTGTCGGAGCATGGTCCCTGGTCTTGTATCAAGATCCTTAAAAAAATGAAACAAGGAGTCTTGAGGATAGTTCTTTTACTATGTCAACCTCGTTAAAAAATGAAACAACTACCTTTTCCAAATTAAGTATTTGATTAAGATCTCATCAAATTCCAGTCGAGTCTTTCCTTGATCTCGAAAGTGAAACTTCATTCCATCCACATTTTAGGAACTTGATGTCTACTTCGGTGAATGAAATGAGGTTTGGGGGGCATTTTCCTCGGCTCTCTTCATGCCGGGGGCATGCCATTTTTTCATCCAAGCATAGTTTTTCCTTTCAAGCTTGTGTAAACATGAAACTAAATCCAAGCATAGCTTTTCGTTTCAAGCTTGTGTAAACATGAAACCAAATCCAAGCATAGTTTTTTGTTTCAAGCTTGTGAAAACATGAAACCTAATCAAAGAATAGTTCCCCATGGTTCAGGCTGGTATAAAAATGAACCCATCTCCATTTTAACCCTCGTGATTGCCAATTTTATCATCCTCTCCCATCAGATAAGCCTTGGCTTTTTCTCCATTCCATCTCCACCATCTCTTTGGCCGATCATTCACTTTCACTTGGTTGTTTTACCCTTTCTTGAGGAACCGCAATGATGAGTGGTTTTACTAGCCAACCTCTTGACCTCTTAATTTTAAGAAGTTACACCATAACCGGAACTAGTTGTTACCCTTTACCACTCGTTCCTCTAGGATGAATCACCTTTAAGCTCTTTTCTGACTCGTAAAAAATGAAAAGATTGCCGATTATTTTTCCATTTTAGACTCGTTAAAGCAAATAAAAGCAGGGAGTATGCTTTAAGCTCTTTTCCGACTCTTAAAACAAGAAAAAATTGCTGAGCTCTTGTCGTTTTGAACTTGTTAAAGGATGCAAAACATCGTTTACCCAGTATATGTTTACCCCTTTTTCAAGTTGGGTCAAACTATTTACGAAAAAGGTACTCCTTGACTAAAGTGCTCAAGCGGTTCTCTCAAGTATCGTTTTCTACCTTTTCGGAGTCGAGAGGCACAAATCTACAAAAAGGGGCCATGTGGAGTTTTCTTTTCCATGTCTTTTCCAAACTATCTAAACATGAAAAAGACACCGAGTTACACCTTTGTCGGACTCGTTAAAATATTCAATGACATTGGATTCATTGCCATGACGGACGTGATAGTCTCCTTCCTAGGGCTCATTAAACTTACTATGTTGGATTCGACAGAAGGATGAACTTATAGTGCAAGTACATGCTATCCCCTTCAAGCTTGCGATAAAAAATAATGGGGGTACCTGCCAAAAATGGTGCGGGGAAATTAGAAATTCTATCAGTCGTGTCGGCAGCTCACTCTTGAACATGACACTTTCTGCTTCGTGTCGGGTTGGGATATTCTCCTTTTCGTCGTTTAACCTTCTTGGGATTGGTCATTCATTTTTGCCTTCCATTTGATCACTGCCACGTCATCATGACCACTGATCCTATGAATCCAAAAGCTGCGAAACCCCGGAATTGTGTCACCGATATATTCAAGAGTTAGTCCTTCTGCAGTTACACTTACTCATGTTTCTCTGTATCATCTGAAATCATTTGCATCCCTTTGTCTCATGTCGATGATGTGGGATAGATCATGCCCTTCCTTCAACAAGGTCACTTCCTGTTGACTTCAGCTCATTATCTAGGAAGTTGGTCGAGAGACTCCCTTCCAATACCTTAGAGATTGCATGCCCTAGTGGCAAGTTATTTGCACTCGACGACAAGCCCACATCATTAGCTTTCGATCGGGTGATTTCATGAGTGTTCAACATCAGGTCCTTTATTCACATTCCATGAACTATGCTACTAGTACCTTAAGATCCATTGTCATTATTGGTGGTTTCTCTTGTGCTTGTTCACGATTCACATCATTGACCAGTAATCAAGCGACTTTCTAGCATGTTCGACTTCAACGCATTCATTAACGTGTTAGGATTTGTACTTTGATCGGGTCGTTTGGAGCGCAAGACCCTGGCTTCATATTCCACTAGTCCACGTTGTGAGGTGATGTGACATGATCATCTTGATCTACATGTTTCTTTCAGATGGATGGATGTGACCATACCATGAGTTGTTATATGTGATCCTTCTCATTATTGGATGGTTGCGACCATACCTTGGTTTCATTATGATCCTTTCTATTGGATGGTTGCACCCATGCCTTGGATCCATTTACATGATCTTTCTCTGGATGGTTGCATCCATACCATGATTCATGTATCATTTCTCAGAGTTTTCAGTGATGTATACGCATCTATGCTTTCTTGCGGCTTTTTTGACGACAGACTTCGGTTCCCTATATCCACTTGTAAAGCATTTCACCCATCACTCTAGTTCGGCCTTCACGCTTTAGGGGGCATTTGTTACACAACATTTTGTCACTGTCCCTGTACTCCCCATCCATGATCCTGGAGGACCTCTAAAGTGAACTCAACATGCTTTCCCATCATGAAGAAACTTCCAGTATGCCCCTCTTCATGAGAAGAATAATTTCCCTTTGCATCATTTCCCAAGAATCTTCCTTTTATCCCTGTTTACAAGGCCGACACTACTGACCAGTTTCCTCCTCATGCCGATTTGCAGATATTAAAACTAGCCCTAGCACCGTATGGAGCGACTGAGCCCTTTTCCAGTCACGTTGATCCTCTTTTAGAAATTTTTTTAAATATGGAGTCAAAGCTTCCAGCTCTAGAAGCTTCGTAACAGAAATCTGGTAGATGGTTGGGCTGGATTGAGCCAAGGAAGTTAGTTTGGGCTCCTTTCCCTTATTAGGATGGAACAAACTCAAGAGATAAGACCTTCTCCCATGATGAGAGGAACCATCTCCCATCCATTCAAGCTATATAAACCTCTCTTTTCCCAAGCTAAACTAGTTTTGGAATGAGTTTGAATGATCAACAAGACATCTATATCTTGTAGCTTTCTAGTGTATGTTTGAGGGAGAATATTTTGTTTCGATTTGGTTTGAAACTAAAGGGGAGAGGCCTTAAAACTTCCATTGTTAGGGCTATCAATGAGATGCTAGCAAAAGTGTGCGAACCTGGATACGTCAGAGGAGACCAACAACATGGAATTGGTTGTAATCTCTTTCTGATTTATATGAATACAACTATTGATTGATTTCCTACATGAAGTGTTATTTTACATCTTTATGGCTTAATGTTCCTTGACCTATTAAGTAGGTTGAATACAATATTGTATGATATCACGTTTGTTTTTGTTGTTTGTTTTCTTGTTTTAGGTATTCGAAGGAAGGAAACATAAGATAGCTGGAGTGAGGAAGCAGGATCATCACCAAGTAGAATAGCATTCTAAGAGGTAGGCCCTCTTAATTGATTCTAGATTAAGGATATTTTCTATAGATTATATGTTTGTCGCTATACCTGCTCTCTAGGGCTAGAGGAATTGTTTGTGTCCGCACTGAAAATTTAACTGAACCATAGAGTCACCATTTGTTAGTATGAAATTTCTTAGAAGGTGTACCAAAAACATTCCACTTAAGTCACTGGTGACATGTGACCCTAACAACAATTTGTAGTTTCTTACACTTTCGATATGAAATAATAAAACTAGAAAACCATATAGCAAAATAACATATGCAATCCAAAAACAACAAACAACAAAGTATATCCAATGTAATAACCCAAATAGAAAGACTTTTTAAAATGAATAATAAATCTTTATTGATAGCACTTGTTCAAGGAGATCTACAAAAAGGTCTGCAAATCCCCTCTGTGGGACGGGTCCTTTGATGTCCTTGATGCTTCATTAATCGATTCTCTATCTCAATGTGTGAAAAACCCAAAACAATGTGGGGAACTCAAGTGGGAGCTTAGATAGAAAGAGAGGATAATGGTGACAATGATAATGATCATGGTGAGGAATGAATGGAAACCAATCTTATTTATAACAAAGTATTGAGTTAATCTCGAAAATGGAGAATAATAAAATAATATTGACCAAATCAAGATCTAACCGTTAGGAATAATTTATTATATTTTTTGGAGAGGGAAAAGATATTCAAAATGGTCAAATATCTTTATTTAGAAATAATTAACAAATAAAATGACTTATTAATTATTTCGCAAGGATTAAGAATGTTGTGAAATTCAAATAATTATTAAATAGTGATTTAATAATTATTCCAATAATAGAATTATGGAATAATAAATAAATAGTGATTTATTTAATTATTCCTAGAGAAAATTAAATAAATAATGATTTATTCAATTATACTCATGGGGTTTTTTAATTTAAATTAGAAAATAGTTTAATAAAAATGGTTTACTAAATTTTTTCCCATGGTAAAAGTGACTTTACTATGGTAAAATTAATCCTACGTTGTGTATTTCGATCCACCTAGTTAGAAATGGCTAGGTGATAATTTTTTGGTGATAACATTTTCCCTCCACTCCAATCAGTAAATTTGAATTCTATGCATGCAAAGGATATAATTAGTTGATTGATTAATTGACTGATAGATCACTGAGTTAACAATAGTTCTACTACTCAACTGACATTTAGCTGACTCAACCAAAGGATTGAGCTCAATTAATTGATATCAACTAAAAATAATTGAATTAGATTGTTAAATCATAGTAATAACTACGTGCACAACTCTACTTCTAGCCTCTAACTCGAATTCACTAGGATAAGTAGGTGAATCCATGTCACTCAAGATAACTTCAATCATATTCATCTGTTGATGTGGAAAATCGATTTACTCAATTTGACTAAGGCAAAAGTCAAATTGATAATTTCTTGCTACACTATCTAACGCTCCCTCTTAGCAAGAAAGGGATTTTTCACCACCCCAATCCTACACCTGTGGAATCCGAATTTGCCTCTTGCAAATTCCTTTGTCAAGATATATGCATATTTCTCCTCGATTGGAATACATTGGAGCAACGTAATTCTCCTTTGCACATAATCCCACATTTGATGGTACCTGATATCAATGTGCTTGGACTTGTAATGAAAAAATGGATTCTCAGAGAGTTTGATACAACTTTCATTATCACGGTGAATTTGTAATGCCCCCCTCCCACATTTACCCAAGCTTATCGGTCCACCAGGGTAAACATGTGACGAAGAGTTACTATGATATGATTCAACTACCTAAGTGTAGTTAAGCAAGTGGAACTAACAAACCAACACTTTACAGACCTCCCTAAGGTGTTACAAGACCCCCAAGAGCTAATCCACCAATCCAACTACCCAAGCCATGAGTTAACCTAGCCTTTCACTGAGTTGAATGCCCATTCGCTCCCACAAGGCCTCCACGTGATTGAAACCCTATGGTCATTCCCACAAGACTGTAAGGGAGAGACTGCATTCGTTTTCAGCTAGTTATGTGCTTTCTACCATGAGATTTAAGCCACTTTTTAAAAGCTAGTCTCCATAACACATCCTAGAAGTTGATGAGATTTTGCAAGAAAATAAATGACACCAAGAAAAAGCCTCTCACAAAAAACTTGATCAAGGACTTGACCTAACCAAGCCTAACCATGATACACATTTCGTTCAACACATTTTGAACAATATGTAATCTAAAAGCTATAAATGCATATGTGAAGATAAGGGTCTAATACTTAACTGAAAATCACCAAGAAGGTCTAGTGCATTCTTATAATAGTTTCAATAACATATATTAGGTAACTCATTCAATAGCCATTCATTTACCAATCAAAACACGTTAAGAGCCATAACCAAATTTTGTTATAAACGATGCTTATAACCAACATATAATGAGTAGAATAATAATGATAGAACAACCATTAAAGCCACATAATAACAAGTATATTTACACACGGAATGCAAGAGGAAAAGATCTCTTATTAACATATTTAAAATTCAACCAAACCAAGGACTTCCATGTACCACCTGACCATAGATTAGGCTCAACCAAATCTTTCTTTGAAGCAATCACCCTCGTGCCATATTCCAGTCATGAATGTGGGACTCACAACAAAACCAATCAAGGCTTCCTCAAGTGTTCCCATGTATTTGGCCAAGGGATTCCTAGGCATAAACAATAAACATACACTTTAGGCTTTGCCACAATCTCACCATATACCGATCAAGGGATTACTAGGCCCTAAACAAGCATGGATGCCTCGGGATCTGTCCACCTAAACTGTGGAAAATTTGTCTACCTCCACCTCTAGTATTTACCGTGTTTCCCATCATTAAAGATCAAGGGATTCCTAGGCCCAACGAGGTCACCACCCTGTAGTATTCACTATGTATCCCACCATTATTGGTTAATGGAATCCCAAGACCAACAAGGGTATTCACAACTAGGCTATACCGTGTATCTTGCCAAGGGATTTCTAGGCCTTGTGATTTATCCTGAGACCACCCCACTGAGTTTCAAACCCATCCAAAAATCTAGCTCAACCAAGGAAGAGAACCCCATCAGACCATGCCTATCTGAAAATGGAAAGGCAAGCCTGGAAACCACTATCACACCTAGCAAAACCCATGCCAATGATAGAAAGAGAACCAAAAACACACATGCATGCACCATGCATGCCAAAACTAGCAAGGAAATCATACATGCAACTCGAAGTAATCACGTTGTAGAGGCTTGATCCCATTGTTCCTTTCTTGATCTTTGCTTCCTTTTCTTTCTTGTCCTTCATTAGCCTTCCTTCCTCCAATGCTAGAGTGGTCCAAGAATGCTCTAAGTTTCCAAGAGTATGAGAGAGTATAGAGAATAGACAGAGCTCCAAAACTAAACTGACAAAACGTTGTGAACAGATCCTTAAGAGCCTTTTTATCAATGAGGCCTCTATTTTTTTCATTTTCCATTATTTTTCCTTCATTTTCCTCACCATATGCAACCTGTGACCTTTCACCTTCGTTTACTCCTAATTTCCTTTATTTTCATAAATAAAATATCAATTAATGTCACTTTTCCTTTTCAATTCCTTTGTCAATTTCCTTAGCCATAATAACCAAATGAACACCCACACTTGGATATTTTTCCCACCATTCAGTTAGGAATACATTTCCGATGACCTTGGTCTTATATTTTTTCCTTTATTAACTTTATTTCATGGATTTTTGATTGGGGTTGTTACAGAACCCTCCCCCTTGGGAGAATATCGTCCTTGGTGTTCAATGACACCTACAACCAACAAGACCGTTGAAAAGGAAAACATACTGCCCATGGAGATTTATAACACAGCTCATTGTAGTATTTACAATGACCACTGATCAAGATATGTCAATCATGTCGTTTACTAGAGCTTTATAACACAACTCACTGCAATATTTACAATAATAATCACATATACACTTATGCACATTTTCTCAACCAAAAAATAAAAGGACAAGATGCCCTTATCAGCAACAAGGGAATCTAGAGGCTCACACATCCACCCTCAAAGTAATGCCAGGATTCACGTCCTTCGCAGGAAGTCTAGAATCCACTTCCAAAGTCAAAGTTGCATCCAATGTCCAATGCCACAATCATGTGCCACTTGTCCTCTCAGTGAGTAGTTATCGTCTCATTGTTCCAAGGCGCACTCCCAAAGTTCTAATGTTTCCATATGGAAATACTAATGACCAAAATAAATGCATTCCCTAGCCTTCCCTTCCCTGCTACATAGTCCCTTGAGCAATTCGGTCACCCTGTTCCATGCAATCATACACCCTCCAAATTTCCTGACATCCCCTATCCTAGGAAATCCATCCCTTGGCAAAGTTTTCTCGCATCAGAAGGTAAAAAAAATGAAGGTATATGCATGCCTCAAAACCAGCATATCGGTGATAGCATTCCCATGTAAATCGATGGACACTATTGGGTACTAGTGTCCCACAATGGCCATGCTCCTAAAGTGCTTTACCATCTTATTGTTCCCTATTCCAATTCCTTTTGTTGTTGCTGCTAATTCTTGCAGCTAGTTTCAACCACCTAAACCAAGCATTTCCATGCTTTCCTATACTAAGCACGTAATTTCCATTAGAATAAAAAGGAATTGAAATAAATTCAAATCATATCTCATTGGTGGCCTTTCAATAAGGTACACTTTCAATTCTATTTACTTCCTATCACAACCAGACAAACTAGCATCTTTGATTAAATCGTCATGTATAAGCATATTACATTTGGTTAGCTTGAAACACAACCATCATAAATCAAAATCATAGATCCCATGCATAATTAAAAACTAAAGTAAAATATTGATACTTATCTTTGCATGATTCTTTTCTTCTTCCTTTGTCCTTTATCCTTTCCATGCACACACTAAATCAGTTTCCAAACCCAGCAAGCACCCAATTCATTCTCTTTAAGCAACAATGGAATCCATAGACTAAACCACCTCCTCCATAAATATTAGCAACAAGGGTATACAAACACTAAATTGCCTCAGCCCTCAATAGCAACAACAAGGGCATCCAGAGACTAAACTACCTCAACCCTCAATACCAACAAGGGACCATACAATCTCATATCTTCATGTCCCATTGCATTGTACAACAAATACACATAAATAGAGTACAACACAACACATACTCCAACACCCAATGTTCAATGCCACACATACACCCACATTCAGTGTACAACATGACACATACACCTACAACTTGTGTACAACATGACACATACACCTACAGCTGATGTACAACACAAAAAATTCACCTACACCCAGTGTACAACACAACATATACACCTACATCTCGTGTATAACACAATACATATATGTACACACTATACAATACCACAAATACACATGTCATGATACAACAACTACAAAATACCTATAATACGGTACCAAATATACACAACGCAACATGTACGATGTGTACACAATACCACATGCACACAACGCCACCTGCACAATGTGTACAAAGCACCCAATGTACACAACACCACCTACACAATGTGTACACAGCACAACATGTACACTGCACCACCTACACAACGTGTACACAATACCACATTTACACAGCACCACAAGTACACAACACAACATGCATGACATGTACACATCACCACCTGCACACAACATCGCATGTACAATCATGCACAAAACACCACATGTACATAACACCAAATGTACAACATGCACACAACATCATATGTACACAACACCTAATATCCAACATCTGCACAACACCATATGTACACAATACCCCATGTACACAACACCAGAGATACAACATGTACACAACAATATAACCACATGTCCAAATACTACATTGTCTCTACCAGGAAACCTTGCTTCCAATGTCTTTCCACTATCCATGCTTATCCCCGCATGTCGCACAACACACTAATTTCATTCTATTTATGTATCCCTCAACATTACTTGACATGGCATAGACATGGGCATAGTATAAATACATAATATCAATTCATATCCACATGATACTAACCTCATAAATCTACCGGGATACTCTTCCCACTTGATTGCTCCCAAAACCAGGAACCTCTTTATTCCTCCACAAACATGATCCCTAACGACCCTGTTAGACAATGACATACATACATAGATATAAACATTAGCATAAACAATCATGATCTCTAATGACCCTTTCAGACAATGGAATACATACATACATGTATATATATAGACATCAACATAATCGTGATCACAAAATAATTAATAGATATGATAAGGTCAAGGTTAAGAGAGCTCCCTTTATCTGCACACAACATGCAAAACATCAAGAACAAAAATTCCCAACATATCCAAGTAGCCTAAAATCTACTTTATTTATGTTATATGTCGCCTTTCTCATGACTATACTATGATTTTCCATTTACACCAATGGATCCAACCAATCCAATTGGACGTCACATTCTTTCCTTCAGCTACCCTTTACTCATGCACATGGCTTCATCTGGGTAATGCCCTCCTCCCACATTTACCCAAGCTTACTGGTCCATCTGGGTAAACATGTGAAAAATATTTACTATGGTATGATTCAACTCCCTATGTGAAGTTAAGGAAGTGAAACCAATGAACCAACACTTTACAAACCTCCTTGAGGTGCTATAGGACCCCAAGAGCTAATCCACAAGTCTATGTTTCCAACCCCTGCGTTAACCTAGCCTTTCACTAAGTTAAACCCACATTTTATCCCACACAAGGCCTCCATGGGACTAAAACCCTCCAATCGCTCCCAAAAACCTACAACGGAGAGACTGCGGTTTTTTCAACTAGTTTTGTGCCTACTACCACAAGATTTGAGCCTTTTAAGGGATAGTCTCCACATCACATCCCAAAACTTGATGATACTTTCCAATACAATAAATGACACCAAGACACAGCCTCTATTGCAAAACTTGATCCAGGACTTGACCTAACCAAGCCTAACCATGACACACATTTCGTCGAACACATTGTGAACATGTAATCTACAGGCTATAAATGCATATCTGAAGATAAGAGTCTGATACTTATCTAAAAATCACCAAGAAGGTCTAGTTCCTTCTCATAATAGTTTCAATAACATCGATTAGGTCATGCATTCAATAACCATTCATTTACCAGTCAAAACATGTTAAGATCCATAACTAAAATTTGTCATGAAACCATGCTTATAATCAATATATAACCAGAATAATATCAGTGATAGAACAACCATTAAATCCACATAATAACAGGTACATTTACTCATAAAACACAAGAGACAAAATCTCTTATTAACATATGTAAAAGCCAACCAAGCCACAAACTTCCATGTACCACCTGACCATAGGTTAGGTTGAACCAAATCTTTCTTTCAGCCAATCACCCCCACGCCATATTCCAAGTATGAATGGGGGAATCACAATTGAACCAGTCAAGGCTTCCTCAAGCATTACCATCGATCCTGTCAAGGGATTTCTAGGCTCAAACAATAAACATACACTTTAGGCTCTACCACAATCTTGCCATATACTGGTCAAGTTATTACTATGCCCTAAACAAGCATGGATTCCTCTAGATCTCTCCACCTAAGCCGTGAGGAAATTGTTTGTCTCCACCTATAATATTTACTGTGTATCCCACCATTATCGATCATGGGATTTCTAGGCCCAACGAGGGTATCAGCAACTAGGTTTTACTGTTTATCTCACCAAGGGATTCCTAGGCCTTGTGATTTTTCCTTAGACCATCCCACTCAATTTTGAAACCATCCCACAATCCAGCACAACAAAGCATGAGAACCCCATCACACCATGGCTATCTGGAAATAGAAAGGCAAAGCTAAAAAAAATTGTCACCCCTGGAAAAACCCTTGCCAATAATAGTAGAAGAACCAAAAAAACACATGCATGCCAAAACTAGCAAGGAAATCATACATGCAACTCGATACCTAAAAGTAATCCCATTGTAGCCACTTGATCTTGCTCTTCCTTTCTTGATCTTTGCTTCCTTTTACTTTCTTGTCCTTCCTTAGACTCCCTTCCTCTAATGCTAGAGTGCTCCAAGAATGCTCTAAGTGTCGAAGAGTATGAGAGAGTAAAGAGAATTGAGAGAGAGCTCCAAAACTGAACTGACAAAAGGTTGTGAACTGATCCTCAGAAGCCTTTTTATCAATGAGGCCTCTATTTTCTTCATTTTCCATTATTTTTCCTTCATTTTCCTCCTCATATGCAACCTGTGACATTTCACCTTCCTTTTCTCCTGATTTCCTTTATTTTCAAAAATAAAATACTAATTAATGCCACTTTTCCTTTTTAATGCCTTTGTCTTTTCCTTTGCCAATTTCCTTAGCCATAATAACCAAATGAACACCCACACTAGGATGTTTTGTCCAACATTCAACTTTGAATACATGTCCCATGACCTTGGTCTTATATTTTTTCCTTTATTAACTTTAATACATAATTTTTCCTCATGCCTTTGTCCAGATATATGCATCTTGCTCCTCGGTTGGAATATACTGTAGCAACATAATTCTCCCCTTCACACAATCTTGCAAGTGATGGTACTTGACATCAACGTGCTTGGACTTGTCATGAAAAACTAGATTCTTAGAGAGTTTAATAATACTCTGATTATCACAATGAATCACTCTCGGATCCATTTCCTCACTAAAAATACCAACAAGAATTTTACTCATCCATATGGTCTCAAAAGTTGGTGGACTTGCCACCATTTATTCAGCCTCTGTTGAGCTGAGTTCCATAGACCTATGTTTCTTGATATACCAGGAAATAGTTGTAGACCCAACACTGAATATGGAACCTGAAGTAATTTTCCTTTCTGATGGAGTCCATGCCCAAACTTCATCAGCGAAACCTTGGAGATTCACTCCCTCTTTCATCCTGTAACATAACCCATATTTAGTTGTGCCTATGAGGTACCTCAACACATTCTTTGTTTCCTTCCAATACAAATTGGTAGGCTTCACCATGGCTTGACTCAAATGATTAATTACATAGCATATGCTGGGCCTTCTGTTCACATGATACATCAAGGATCCCACAAGTTGTTTGTAGATGGTAGCATATACTCCTTCTCTAGAAGAAGCACTCTCCTTCCTCCAGCTGGTAGCTAGAGGTGTGTCCATAGGCTCACAGTCCTCCATGTGGAATCTTTGAAGTATTTCAAAGGCATACTTCCCCTAACTTACAAAAAAATTCCATCACCTTTCATTACTTCCAACCCAAGAAATTAATGGATGAATCCCATGTCCTTCATCTTGAATTCTTTTGCAATATCCTCCTTGCAAGAGCGAATCAGTTGCTCATCCCCTGTAAGTATCAAGTCATCAACATACAAGACCAAGATAAGAAACTTTTCATCTACCACAATGTGGTATAGGTTGGCATCTTCTTCACTTTTAATGAAGCCCAATCCATTGAGATTTGTGTCGATCCAAGTGTACCATGCTTGGGGTGCCTATTTGAGACCATACAGGGCTCTTCTAAGTCTACAAAGTTGTGTCTTCCTATCATACTACTCAAATCCCTCTAGCTGCTCTATGTAAATTTCTTCCTCAACAACACCATTGATAAAGGTTTTCTTCACATCCATCTCGTGGATCTTCCATTCCATCTATGCAACTAATGCAATAATTGTTTTGATCAAGGAATATATTTCCACTCGGGAAATTTTTTCCTCATGGTCCACTACCTCTACCTGAGAGACGCCTTTGGCTACTTATCTGGCTTTTTACTTTTTGATGCTCCCATCAGATGAATGCTTCACTTTGTAGATCCATTTGGATCCAACCATTGACTTCTTCTCTGGCCTCAACACCACCTCCCATACATGATTCTTTATGATGGAGCCATACTCCTCCCCCATGGCATCAACCAACACTATTTGAAAAATTCCTTCCTCAAATGAAGAAGCCTTTGACTCAATGAGATTTTTCATGTGAGTTGTATACCCAATGTACCTTTTTGGTGACCTCCTTTACCCACGCTGAGATGTAGTAGCACCCACATGCTCTCGTCCATCCTATACCAATCTGTCGACTTCTCTGGTTCTCTTCCTCCCCTCTCTGGAAGGTTCTAGTTGAGTGGGTTCCTCCACTCGGCCTCTTGTTTTCTCCTTTGCATGTGGTTTCTCCACAACATCTTGAAGCTCTACATGAGGCTCCTCCTTTGGAGCAAGAAGCACCTCCTCTAGTGGGATACTCACCTCTCACTCTAGAGAGCATCTCATAGCCTTCTCCTCATGAAATTTGACATTTCCCCTCACTATTGTCACCATGAGTGAGGGTTAACACACCTAGTAATTATCTGATGTCTTTGTGTATCCTACAAAGACTCACATCTCAGCTATAGGCTCAAGTTTCTTCATGTTATCCTTGGATACATGACAATACATAGTAGCTCCCAAAATTTTCAAATGATATGCATCTACCTTTCCCCAAGAGAAAAATTCTTCAGGTTTGATCATGCCAAGTATTCTATGAGGGTTCTTGTTCTACAAATAAACTAAAAGGTTGCATGCTTCTACCCATAGATGTAATGGCATCCCCTAATCATGTAACATGGCTCTTTCTACTCCCACTATTCTTTTGTTCTTCCTTTCAGCCACCCAATTTTGTTGTGGGTTATGGGGTGCTATTAATTTTTTTGTAATACCTTCTTTGGCACAAAAGTCCTTGAAGTTTCTAGAAACATATTCTCCTACATTATCACTTCTCAAGGCTTTGAATTTTTTACTAGTCTCCTTTTCAACAAATGCTTTGAATTAAAAAAAATTGAGAAAACTTTATCCTTCTTTTGCATGAAGAAGATCCAACATTTTCTTGAAAAGTCATCAAAAAAAATTACATAATACCTATTTTTTTCTATAGAGGTTTTAGAAAATGGTCCACACACATCAGAGTGGACTCACTCCAAGATTTATCTAGCTTTTCTATCTCGGTCCTTGAAGGTAGATTTGACATTTTTTCCCAATGTGCATCCCTTGTAGACATCATTCTGATCAAGAGTGAATTTCGGGAGATTGGTGCTAATCTGATGCATGATTTTTAAAGCCCCGTGGTGTAAGTGTCCCATGCACCTGTGCTAGAGATCTCCAAAATCTTGTCTCTGCACTTCTCCTTCCTTACTACTCAATGAAGCACAAGCTTCCATCTCAAGTTTGTAGAGATTCTTCACTCCAACTCCAGTTTGTTTCACCTTCTGAATAGCTACATGTCTTACAAAGGATTTTTGCTTGCTGAAAACAACATCATATCCATGATCCTCCAATTCAACTACATAGATCAAGTTCTTCTTCAACCCAAGTACATACATGACATATTTCAAATGAAGATGGGAGTTTGAATGCCTCTTAAAGGTTATGACACCAATTTCTTTGGTATTGTATGTCCATCATCCCCAAGTTCTATGTGCATCCAAAGATCCTTCTCCTTTAGGATACTCAAAATTTATTTGGCTCTTGTCATATGGAATGAGGTACCTGAATCAAGATACCACACACTCCCCATCATAGTGTTGGCCATGCATGAAATTAGGGTGAAGTCTAATTCAATTTTTGAGGCAAGTGATTCACCTCCTTATCCTTATGAAGGTTTCTTGTTAGACTTCTTGTGCATAAATTTTGTTGCATAGTTCCCAAATTCATGGAAGTGAAAACATTTTATCTTTCTCTAGTCCTTCTTCTTGCTATTGTTCTCACTAGTAGCTAGTTTTCTTTAGGTATTCTTGCACTTTCCTTTCTTTCCCTTCCCAACCAAGGAAAATTTCTCTTCCTCCTCATCTTTGGATGTTACTCCATCTCTAGTATTATTTTTAATTTTTTCTTGCACCAAATATGCCTAGAGACTCTCCCAATTGGCTAATTTTTCCCTTCCATTTAGAGAGTCTGGGTAACTATTCTAGGATTTTGGAAGGCCTAGAAGAGCTAGGATCACTAGTTTTGAATATGGTACAATTTCTCTTGCTCCTCCAAGTTCATCTTGACACTAAGTGAACCTAGAAAGATAATGTGGAATAGTTTCACCTTTCTGCATGCAAATATTTCTGATTTTATCCTTCAATGCCAATTACCTGGCATCACTATTATTCTTAAGCAATTCAGTGAGTGTATTCGACATAGAATATGTAGTCCCCTTGCCATGTAAACTCGAGACTACGTGGTCTCACACACCCTCAAGGATTATCCTCTTAGTCTTTGCAGTATCCTTCTTCCACAGATCAAGTGCTTGAACATCTACAACTCCTGGCTTAGGAATATTTGACTATGTGTATTCCCAAACTCTATTTTCATCTAGGACATCTTCCATCCTATCCTTCCAGTCACAAAAGTTAGAGGTGCTCTCCAGGGCCTAGTCCAATTACAACCTGATATAAGACATATTCACTCCTGCTTCGCTAAATCTGCAAATCAAAATATCTAAAGGAGAATATCTATCGATTGGCCTTTAATGTGATTTCTACTCTAATACAATGTAGAAATTAATAGATATTTGCTACTATTGATGTATTTGAATTGAAAGCAAGAGATTACAAATTTCCTCTACAATTTTGCGAAATTGAAATCACAATTTAGAAACACAAGAAACTATATGAAACCATTAAAAAACCACAAGAAAACAATGATTGACACAGGAACCCAACTCGTAAAAGCCACTTACTTTCGTTTCATTAATCAAATGAGAATGAGAAACTATTACAATGTCTTGCTTCGATCTTGAAGCACACCTACACTGTAAACATGTTCTCCTACTGACTTTCCTTCTCTCGCCAACACTTAGAAAAATCAAGGCCTTAGCTTGCTCCTATTTCCTTGCTCCTAAATAATAGGGAACTCCCTATTTCCTTACACAATTCCCAAGGAATTTCTCACCTGCGTAGTTATCCATCTTGTACACTCAACTAGTATATAATTGATAATTACAATGTGCCTTTTCCATCCACTCCAGTTCGAAAATTTGAATTCCATGCATGCATAAGCTATATTTAGTTGGTTGACTGGTTAACTAATAGATCACTAAGTTAACAATAGTTCTACTACTTATCTAACCTTTAATTGACTCAACTAAAGATTTGGGCTCAGTTAACTAAGATCAACTAAATATAATTGAATTAGTTTGATAAATCTTAGCAATCACTACATGCATGACTCTACTTCTAGCCTCGAACTTGAATTCACTGAGTTAACTAAGTGATATTTCCATGTCACTCAAGATAACTACAATCCAAGTCATCCACTGATGTGGAAAATTAATTTACTCAATTTGACTAAGGAAAAAGTCAAATTGAGCATTTCTTGCTACACTTTATAACAAAACATCCATGGGAAACCTATAAAGCATAGTCAAAGCATGGTGAACCATAGTAAGCCATAATCTACCATAGACAACTATAGTGAAACCATGGTCAACTAGCAAAGTCAACCATAAATAGCCATAGTTGAAGTAATGTCAGCCATAGACATACATGGATAGCCATGGATAACATAGTCCAACCATGGTTAACCATAGTCAAACCATGATCATACCATAGTCAAACTATGGTCAACCATAAAAATTCATAGTGAAACCATGGTTAGCCATCATCAACCATCATCAAAATTATAATCATATTGAAACCATGGTTAACCATAAAAAACATAGTAAAACAATAGTCAACAATAGCCAAGTCACATTCAAACCATGGTTAACTTTAATTAACAATGGTTAAATGCAGTCAACCATTTTCTAAGTCAAATCATGGTCAACCATAGTCAACCATGGTAATCATGGTCAATCATAGTCAAACTATGGTTAACCATCATCAACCATAGTTAAACTATGGTTAACTATAGCTAAACAATGTCAACCATAGTCAAAACATAATCAAAGCATGGTATACCATAGTAAGCCATAGTCAGGCCAAGGTAAACCATGGATTACTGACCCATATTCAACCATGGACATCCATGGACAACCATGCCAAACATAGTCAAACAATAAACAAACAAATAAATAGTAAATGTCATACCAATATAAGTTTAATATAACTACACAACTTAGTAATATAACTTTAATATTATAATTTAAATTGTTTATTATATAACTTTAATATTGTTTACAATGTCACAAATAACAAACAAAATTGTTGTAATATGTTGAACAATAAACAATGACATCACAATGTGTTAAATAACAAACGATGTCATAATACAACGAACAACAAACATTGTCACCATGTGATGAATTACAAATGTCCTCACAACTTGATGAATAACAAATGATTTTGCAATGTGATGAAAAGTAAACTTCTTTGCAACATGATAGACAACTAATATTGTTACAACGTGAATAAAAAAACAACGTCCCAATGTGATGAATAAAAAACAACATCGTAGTGTGTCAAACAACAAAAATCGTGGTAGTGTGATAAATAATATACTTCATCATAATGTGACGAAAAACAAACAATCTCAAAATATACCGAACAATGCCATAATGTGAAAAACAATAAATGTTATTGCAATATGACAAACAACAAATGGTGTCACAATGTCATAAAGAATAAACTTCATCACAATGTGTTGAACTATAAACAACATCGTAATATGATTAATAATAAATGTTGTCACAACAAAATATGTTGCATTGTGATGAACAACAAATTTCATTAGAATGTGACAAAAAACAAACATCGTTGCAACTTAGTGAACAATAAACATCATTAAAATGTGACAAGCAATACAAAATGTAGCATTGGGACAAACAATATATGTCATTGCAATATAATGAACAATAAACAAGTTGCAATGTGATAAATAACCAATCATGAAGCTTTTTTATGTTTAAAATATCTAAATTGAATATAATTTAAATCTTAACATTATATATGAAACAAAGATTACAATAGTAATTTTTTTAAATTATTATTATGATGTTTAAAAAAATATATATCGATATCAATATACATAAATGTAATATATTTTATTCACTTTTAATTTTATTATTGTTTTTATGTGAACAAATTATCAAGAATTTTTTTATAAGATTTATTTATTTATATACAATTTTTTTTGAGTGATGTTGTTAGATTATTAAAAACAATTATTATTTACCACTTTTATTTATTTATTAGTAATATTGTTATATATGGACAACATAACCATCCATCGACAAACATAGACAACATAGTAAAAATTGTGGATAAGCATACTCAACTGCAAACATCCATGGATAAAATGGGCATGCATGCTCAACATGGACTACCATGGTCTCCTACAGTCACCCATGATCAAACCATTGTAGACCATTGTCAAACCATGGTTATCCACCATCAACCATCATCAAAAGGGTAACAATAGTCAAACCATAGTTAAGCCATATTCAAACCATGGTCAAATATACTCAACCACGGTAAACTATAATAAAAACATAGTCAACCATAATGAAATCATGCTCAACCATGTTCAACTATAGTCAATCATAGTCAACCATAGTGAAACCATGGTCAGCCATCATCAACCATCGTCAACTTTAGTCAAAAAATGGTTTTCCATAATCAAGACATAATCAAACCATGGTCAAGAGTAGTTAAACCATGGTTAACCATCATCAAAATGGAAACCATATTGAAACCATTGTCAACCATAGTCAAGCAATATCCAAACCATGGTCAACTATATTCAACCATAGTCAACCATGGTTGAACATAATGAAACCATAGTGAAACCATGGTTAACAATGTCCAATCATAGTCAATCATGGTCATCCATCATCAACCATCATTAACTATAGTTAAACCATGGTCAATTGTAGTCAAAAAATGATTAAGAATAATCAAACCATGGTCAAACATAGTCAAACTATGGTCCATCATAGTTAAACAATGTTCAACCATAATGAAACCAAGGTAAATCATGGACAAAAATATTCACCCTTAGTCAACCATAAACATCCATGAATAACTTAGATAGCATAGTCAAACCATGGGTAACCACAATTAGCCATAGTCAACCATGGACAACCATAGTCAATCTATGGTCAACCAACAAAGTCAATCATAGATAGCCATAATCAAAGAAAATACTATAGTGTCAACCCTAGACATCCCTAGATAACCATAGACAACATAATCAATCAATGGTCAACCATAGTTGACTAAAGTTATTCATAATGAAACCATGGCTAACTATCCTCAATCATCATTGATATGGTAACCATAGTCAAACCATGGTCAACCACAATCAAACCATATTTTAACCATATTCAAACCATGGTCAACTATAGTCAACCAAATCCAATCATTGTTGAACATAGTCAACCATGGTATTGACAAGGTGAAATTAATTGTCAACGATTTCAAGGGGATCACCCTAGTATGAAGTCCCAATTAGACCTCACACCATTTGGGATAGGCATCCCATCTAGTATGTAGGCCCAACTACCCCCATGTTTGTTTATTTTCTCTTTGGTTTTGAGTGACGAGGTGTTAATGTGAAGGTGAGTGTGAATATAAATCAACTCACAAATGATAAACTTGAAACACAAAGTACAAGAGTATAATAGAAAAGAAATAAGATGAAGTACATATCAAGAGGATTAGTTAGCTAAAACCTTCCAAGACATATAAGAATGAAGAGAGCAATAGAAACTAATTACAAAGTAGTTCACAACTAATAACTAGTGTAATGTGTGGAATGAAAGAGCATAAATCCATTAGAAATTATGTGAGCCATAAGCCACAAATTAGTTCATTAGCATATAACTCATGTGAAAGAAAACATGGACACACAATATAAGTATAGGGATCAAGAAAGTGCACAAGAATATTGCCAACAATGCACAATGTCTCATTGATAATGCTTAAATCTCAAATACATGTACCACAAGTGCATCAAGATCCAATATTGGAAGGCTGGTTTCTCATACGATCTTCAAAATAATTCCAATGCCTCATGACATCTCAATACGAAATATGAAGAGTAAGAGTGTCAAGAGCCACATATGTGCTAAAAACCCTTTCCTAGAGGCATGAGGGTATACTTATACAAATGGGTAGGTGACTCTGTGCCTTCCCCATGACTTCTGAACTACCTCATGACATACCACACTCCTAATGAATTTTTCATATTCCTATTGCTCCTACATTAATCTTGGTATTCCCTCACTTTCATGACAAAATAATACCTACAATACGAAAAAAGAAATACAATGAGTCAAAATTTATGACATGCATTCATAGATGATGGATGAGGTCATTAGTTGCACTTGTTTATCCCTTTCCATGCAAGTGACTGATTCATTTTTGTTGTTTTCATAATAGTATAAGCCTTGCATTAATAATGGTCCCTATGGAGTTTGAGACCAACTTTTTATTTTTGAGTATAATTTTATGGGATATATGACTTTGCATTTTAACCAAGTAAAAACTACCAAGCCATGAAAGTTCAAGTAATTTTGGTTGTGCTAAAGCCCATGATTGTAGTTCTTGCATGGTTTCATAAATGTCCAAAGGTTTTCCTTGATAATTTTGATAGTTAAGTGACTTCGTGACAATCTAAATATCGTAAATTGAGAACTTTTTCTTAGTGAAAAGTGTATACTCATGCTAGTAATATCCTTTCATTATTACTTCTAAAATCTTCAACCCATGTTCTACCTTTTTCCCTATGTATATCATGGATCCTAATAATCCCATGAATATGATGACCACTCCAAATTTGAAAGTGTTACTATGGAACAATAGGGCATAGTATTTTGCAATGAATATAGAAAGGCAAGAGCTTCCAATATTCTATTCAAATTCAAATGTAAAATTTGCTTCATCTTAGATTACTTTGGCCCTTGCATGGTTGGATCATCTTGTATGTCATTATTTTGTACACCTTTCTATCTACAAAATCCACAAAATAACCATAGAAATGGGTCAAAAATACCAACCTTTACATGTCAAGCATCAATTTCCATTAGTGGAATAAAAATTAGTAGCATTCCACATGTATGAATTGAGGTTGTGATGCCCATTTTCTAATAGAACTATTGAACAATTGGCAATGGATTCAAAGAGTAAATAAAGAATGATGCCATAAGTGAGAAGGTTATAAGCACATGTGATGGTTCTACTAAGGCTATATTAAGTTTCATTTTGATTTCAGGTTTTGCAGACTCATCTCCAATCAATAATTGCAATTACTTTTTTTTAGGTGATTGCTCAAAATGGATATGAGCACAAAGATGTCATCAATTCTTAGACCAAGAGCTAGAAATGGTATAATTGAACTAGTGATGTGAATTTTGTCCCAATTGGTGAAATGAGTCCAAAGCTAGACAAAATTGAAAGTGACAAGCCCATAAGAACTAGCATAGTATGAGAATGACAATATCCATAACATTAATGAAAGAAATTACTGAATATATAGACACAAGCATGATGCTCAAAAGGGTCTGCCATTGAGGTGTATGATTGGCATCTGCAATAAAATATTTTGTAGATTTCCACATGCAGAACTGGATTTGTATATCTGAATTTGACTCGGCTATTCCAAATGTTTTTTTGGCACATTTTCTCGCAATGGACTCGGAGCTTTAAGAACATAACCTTATGTGTTTTCATTGAGATCCCTTCTCTAATTTTCTGTATAGATTTCCTTTATCTTTTCTTTAAAACAATAAACTACCCAATATAAGGAAATGTTCATCTATCTAGTTGTCATTATCCAAATATCATGCTAAAAATGTTTACACAAAGTTCCTCATCTGTTGAATGTTATGTTTGTCTCTTTGATAACATTATGAGGAAATTATGCCACATTGAAAAGTTGATTTTCCACCTATATTGTCTCTATTTTTGTTGGTTGAAATTGTGCCATGGCCAATAGTATGTAAATATGATATTCCTTTATTCTTTGAGACTATCCCACATTTATAGTCACTAGCAACCTTTCTACATACAAAACCTATATCTTCACCTCCCAACCTTGACTTAGGCCTTGTCTTGATTGGAGCTCCAAGGAAAACACCTACAACACTACTAAAACCCTTGTTTGGGGTGACTAGAGTGCTTGGGGCATTCTGATTTGACCCATAATATGAATCCACTATCAGAGAGATTTATTTTTTCATCTTTATACTGCTTTGAGAGAATCACCTCCAAGAATGATCCACACACTGATTGAATAAAAGTTTCTTCATTGGAAGCGTCATCACTTGGTATACTAATTTTTCTATCATCATCACTAACTAGACCATCAGTATTATGTGCTTTTGATTTAGAGTATTTCTCATAATGCAAATCCAAAACATGCACTATGCATGACCTTGACTAGGGAGACATATTTAGAGCTTTAGCAAAATCTAGTGAGTCACATTGATTTGTATTTCCTAAACTAGGTATAGTGTGTTGGAAATAATATTGAGACGGGGGGTGAATCAGTATTAGTCAAGTCAATGTTATTTTTCATTTCCCTATTCTGATTTATATACGCTACTTCAATGAAGGTAACCCGCGTGTACACGCAACTGTGTTTAAGGAAACCAGCGTATATCCAACAAGCTTAAGATTCAGTTAATTCATCATATGTTGTTCTTTAATGAGTGATTCATTAACCATATAAACAGTAACCATGTGCAATAATATCAAAACAAATCAAAACACACATGAACACCAAGATTTAAGGTGGAAACCCAATGTGGGACAAAAACCACCTACTACTGTCTTCTTTTAATATAAGAAAACCCTGTTTACAATCTTGTACCGGTGCAGACTCATACCAGTATGTAGGCACCCACCTACGGAAGGCTACAACCTTCTCTCATTCTCCAGCTTCTACTGGAAGGGAGCTACAACCCCCTAGCTCTTGTACTAGCCGATCCATTTACTAGTACGTAGGCATCGGCCTACTGAGGGCTCCAACCTTCACTCATTTTCTAGCTGTTACTGGAAGGGAGCTCCAACCCCCTGGTTCTTGTACTGGCTGATATGTTTACCAGTACATAGGCGCCAACCCACAGAAGGCTACGACCTTCTTATTTCTTCTAGGGACCACATTTCATAAATTTTCAGATCGAATGCTCCTAGTACACAACAATACACATGAAGGCCACTGTTACACAGTAATTTGTCACTGCCTTCCTGTCAGTCACCCTACTATGCCAATCACTAAGTTCATGCCTTCTGAACTGGCCCAAAAACCCATTTTTCTAAAGTTCTATTCATCAGCGCGTCTGTTTGCAAAATACCCGCGACGACTGGCGCTCCATAGTGTATTCCGCACGCTGCCAGCTCGGAAGGACATCACTTTTCCGCCCTGGTCGCCAGCGCGCCTTTCCCGTGTTCTTCCGCGCTGACATGACTGTCCTAGTTATGTAGACGCGGCGACATCGCGTCAGTTGCCTCATAATCCGCGCTGATCCAGTTTGGACGAATTTGTTCAAACAACCAGCCTTCCAGATAACTCCAGGCTTGGTTGTTAGCTTTGTGAATGTCGACTCCCTTCTATGGCATGTCTGTTCGACCCTTTGCAACCATTTCCCTCAAAGATAAGCTCATCCTTCCACCCTTTTAGGAGGCTCCTTCTCCTACATATACTTCCACCATTACCATGAGCAGCTAGTTAGACATAGCTTGGATTGTATAGAGCTTATAGTGCTCAGATTGCTGCTACTATAGGTATTTGGTGTGCTAGGTGTGGAAGTGATTGATTGCTTAGGGAAGGTTGTTTTGTGTTGCTTGTGTGAGAGAGAGAGTTGTTTGTCTTGGGAGAATCATCCTCAAAGGTGAATGCTTGAGATACATGCTGACTGGCCCCTCCTGAGAAGGTTACCGACGTCAGAACATTTGGTTGTACTCTTCTCTATTCTGATTAATAATAGATGACTGCTATTATTGTTCCATTCTCATTTGTACTTGCAATGGTTAAATGTGAATTACATCTTTTCTGACCGATGTATGGTTGCTTTTACTAGATTTCACGCTTGCGTTTGTTTCCTCTTCGTGTGTGCAGGTATCTATTCGCGGAGATCGCGGAGGATCGTGATCAGCCAAAACGAAGGAGCGAAGGCAACATCTCTTCGTCAAACGACAGCGCTGGAATCCAAGTAGGTGCTCTTTACCTCTTGTTTAATTGTAATTAGGAACATGCATAGCAGCATTGTTTGATTGTTGCTAGACCCTTGCTGGGCTAGTAGGGATCGCCTCTATCCGTAGAGGGGATTTACCTCTCCAACAATTTGGCGACTCCGCTGGGGATCAGCCTTTTTGTCTCTTGAGTCCACTTTTGTGTTTGACTTTGATTGGTCTCTTTTTCCGAGATTCTGGGATTGTCTCTCTGCTTATAAACTTTCTGGGTACATCTGGGAAGTGTCTTGATTGTTAGAAGGCTTTTGCTTTTGGTTTGGGAAGTTTTTGCTTTGGCTTTGCTTGTTTTTTATCCTCAGCGCGTTTTAATTCAGAACAGTCGCGCTGACATCGCGCCCCTGTTCCTTTGGTATCCTTTTCATCGCGCCCTTACGTCTAACAGTCGCGCTGACCTCGTTTTTAGAGACAGCGCGCTTTATTCGTGTCCTTCCGCGCTGGCATCGCGTCCCCGCTTCTTTGTGATCTGTGTCATCGCGTCTGTGTGGTTTCTTTCCGCGCTGACCTCATTTTTCTGAGACAGCGCGCTTTATCCTTGTCCTTCTGCGCTGACATCGCAAAGTTGCTACAGGGCTCCTCCTGTCAGCGCCGAGTTGCTGAAGGCTACCCGCGCTGGTCCTATAAAGTTCATTTTTGACCAAATTAGCCTCCTGAACCTCTTGCTTTGACTATCCCTTCTTCTCTCCACCTGCTTTGTGACTTGCTTTTCACTGTCTGAACTCTGAACTCCTTGATTGTGAAGTCTAGATCCATAGGGTTCCGATTTTGCTTAGTTTTTGGTGTTGCGAATACCTTCCCTTTTGCTTTCGCTGCTTGGTTTGTGTTTACACCATCACTTTTTCGATTGCTGAATGGTTTTGAGTCTCTAATTGACTGGTTGTAACTCTCATCCTTCGGGTGTTTGCCCTTTTCTGTTGATTTTGCACTCTAGCCCTAGGGTATCTAGTGGCCGTGTGTGTGTCAAGCCTTCCGTGGGGATTTTGTTTTCTCGTTTGACCAGCCAACTTCAGATTTGTTGCGTGCACTTGTTCAGTGATTGTTGGAGTGTCTTTGGTTGTGTTTCCGTGCAATTTCTCGCTTTCCCCCTTGTTTCAATCCTTGCTTGACTTGCCGAGCTTTGATCACATAGCTCGTGCAGAACTTAGTTTTCCTTTTGATTTGGGAATCTTTGTTGAGTGTTTTGGGAACTTTGTGTGCTTTCATTAGGCAATTGCATTTTGCTTGGTGTTCTGGTTCCTCCAAATTATTTTAGATGCTTCGTGTCACTGAAAGAAAATCAAACTAGTGGCTTTGCTTTTAAAAATTGAAAAGGAAAAGAATGTTTCATTGATTTGCATTTTCAAAAGAAAAAGTTTCCTTTCCTCGCTTTTAGTTGCATTAGGCTGTTTGATTGATTGTGTTCGTTTTGTTTGATTGAAATCTCTTTACCCTTCTATAGCTAGAATTCATCAAACAAAATGATTCTCTTTGACATGTAGTTTGCATCTAGGTAATTGTGAGAGAACATACGATAGGACCTGAAATCGAAACTTAATCTCAAGATCAACTATAAAATGAACCGAATGAATCTAAAAACGCATTGGAACTAAACGCAAATATCTAGAGGTCTAGGTTAGAGACGTGTTCCGGCGTCTTTAAACATAGTCACTGTTGTTTCACATTACGGTTGGGTGATTCCTCCTTCTGTGACTCGATAGTGGTCTAACACGGACTGTGCTCCCACGTACCGTCGCGTATATAGGGAGACCCCACTAGGCTTTTATCCTTTATCCATAGGAAGCCGAGTCTGCCGCCTTGTGAACCGTAACGCACCGAACACAGCATTCGGGAAGATTGGCTGCAGTACGGAAAGTCCTTGGCTCTCATATGATTGCTGAGGTGTATAAGCAGTTTTACGGGTCGCTTGGTAAGCCTTATACCTAGAGTCTCCAGAGCAGTCACTTTTGATCCTTTTCAGACTCCCTAAATGAAAAGGTGCCTGTGAGCGTCTTGTCACTTCGTGCTCATTAAACATTCGAAGGAGACTAGAGTCATCTTTTCGTCCTTTTCTCGACTCTTGAAACATGAAAAGGTCAAGTTCAGTTCCTGTGTCTTAAAAATTTATTTGGCCACGATAACATCACCTGATTAGATCTCGTGTGCGTTAGCTTGAGTAGGTTTCGTTTTCGTTTGCTATGGCAACTTTTCCGGTATTCACTAACCCAGGTTCCCCATCAGATGGGAATCCAGGACAATTCCCTCCTCTTGGGAATGTTGGTGCTCCGTATATGGCGACGTTGTCCCTACCAGGGTTAACTGTCGGGTTGCCTGTGTGGTTATTTTCAACCTCTTTGGTCCCTACCGTATTGGC
The DNA here is from genome assembly GCA_031772625.1 of Pinus tabuliformis. Taxonomy (NCBI): domain Eukaryota; kingdom Viridiplantae; phylum Streptophyta; class Pinopsida; order Pinales; family Pinaceae; genus Pinus; species Pinus tabuliformis. Next base: position 1,251,331,482 of record CM062816.1, on the reverse strand, counting down.
TGTTAGTCCATCAGTCCCTCCACCTGAACGACATCATGTTGATCCTAAGGTGGATCTCTCCCCCTCGATGCCTACTTCTACGTCGTCCTCTTGTACTTCGCCTGGTGAAATTATCGATGTGAGTAACCAGGTGGCTAAGAAGAAGAAGAGGAAGACCAAGAAGAATAAGTCCCCTCAGGGAGAGCCTACACACATAGTCCCCCTCTCAAGTCCAGCTATCCACTCCAGTACACCTGAAGTCGGGTCACCTTCTTTTCTTCCGCGGAAGGTTAAGTTTCCTTGTCGATTATGCAGGGAGGACCATCTGCTTCGTGATTGTCCTGGCATTCCCAGGGTATTAGAAGTTTGGTCCCACGATCCGGCCCGCCCTTCATCGTCCACTAATGATCATGGCGATGCTACCTCATCAGTTGGGAATGGCAAGGGAAAAGGGAAGATTCGAATTCCCTGTAGACTTTGTGAAGGCAATCATCCCCTTCACCTTTGTCCACTCATGGATAAAGCCTCCACTATTTTGGAAAGTCTCCCAGCTCCTTCACCCCAACTCCCCGTTGGATATCAACGTCTTTCTGCAGCTGCAGATCATTCGCCTCCCGACAATGAGATTGGTTCACATTTTTCTCTTGTCCAGGCCCCTCTTCCCGAACCTGGCTGTGTCCAGCCTGTTCCAGACCAACCATTGGTCGGAAAGAGTGTTGACTGGAGTCCACCTCCTGTCGACCACCCTGTTTCGGAAGAGCAAAATTCCCATGTTCTTCTCGTCTCATCGAATTCTCCTGAGCTTGATAATGGTTTGCCCGTCCCAACCTCTCCGGAGAATCCCGATTCGGTTCCTTCCGAGCAGGGGGGCACCCATATGGTTCCCCCACCAAGTAGTTCGGTCATTTCCTTCGATTGGAGTTGTTTGACTACCCCTCCCCTTCCATCCCATGTGCCTTTCTGGGTCACCGCCTATGCCTCTCATATGGCATTGCCTGGCACTGTGTTGGATGAAGGCGCATCGGTTAGTCTTATGCCCGTTACTACTTGGCAGGCTTTGGGTTCCCCATCGCTTGTACCTGTCGCACCGAATCTCACCGCCTTTGACAGAGGAACGAGTCAACCATTAGGGATCCTTCCACAGTTTCCTATTACTTTGGGACGCAAGACCGTCTATATAGACGTCTCGGTTACCCAAGGTTCTTTAGACTTCAGTCTTCTCCTCGGTCGTGACTATGTGTATGCCATGGGAGCCCTTGTTTCTTCACTTTTCCGTGTGGTTTTCTTTCCACACGATGGAAGAATAGTGACGATCAATCAATTATCGTTCGTTCGTCCACAAGCCCCTCCGGCACAATTGTCCTTCCCTCCTGGTTTTCATCCACCTGTTGCATCTGTCTCACCCCAGATCAACTACGTGGCCACCTCCCCCGTGCCTATATCCAGCAATGTCGCCGTCGTGCATAGTGTCCTGGGGGCATTGGGTCCTGACTTCCGAGATATTGACCTCCCACCGGGAGCGCCGCTCTTGGAAGCCCCGACTTCCTGTTCATTATGATGAAGTTCGGGTGGAGCATAGTTCTTTTCCTGTGTCAAGCTCCTTAAAAAATGAAACTAGGTCTGGTCGGAGCATAGTTCCTGAGCTTGTGCCAAGCTCGTTAACAAATGAAACAAGGGTTATGAGGATAGTTCTTTTATTGTGTCAACCTCATTAAAACATGAAACAACTCCCTTTCCAAATCGAGTCTTTTGATTAAGATCTCGTAAAATACAAGTCGAGTCTTTCATAGATCTCAAGAGTGAACCTTCATTCCATCCACTTTGTTGAATGTAATGAAGCTTGGGGGGCATGTACCTCGATTTGCGTTATTATGCTGGGGGCATGCGAACTGATAACAAGCATATTTTTTCGTTTCAAGCTTGTGTAAAAATGAAATCGAATCCAAGCAAAGTTCTCCATGGTTCAAGCTTGTGTAAAAATGAACCCATACCCGCTTTACATCTCGTGATTTCTATCTTCATCTGCTAAATTCTGCTAGATGAGCCTTGGTTGTTTTCATTCCATCGCCACCATCTCTTTGGCCGATCATATGTTCTCACTTCGTTGTTTATCCTTTCTTGAGGAACCACAACGATGAGTGGTTTTATTAGCCCGCCTCTTGACCATTACATGTTTTGAGCAGTTCCACCATTTCCGGAACCAGATGCTACCTTTTATACCACTCGTTCCTCTAGGACGAGTCAGCTTTAAGCTCTTTTCTGACTCGTAAAATGTGAAAAGATTGCCAAGTATTTTTCCCTTTTTGACTCGTTAAAGAGAATAAAAATGGAGGTCTGCTTTCAGCTCTTTTCCGACCGTTTAAAGATGAAAAGATTGCCGAGTTTCACCTTGACTCGTTAAAAAGAATGAGAGGCGGTCGTTTTAAGCTCTTTTTCCGACCGTGTAACTTAAAAAGATTGCCGGGTGTTTGTCGTTTCACACTTGATATCGGTTCTAAAACGACGTGCTTCTGACCGCTTTTTTACTTTTTCGGGTCGAAGGCACTATCCACGAAAAGTACTCCTCGGTCGTAATGATCGGGCGGTTCTTTCGAGCATAGTTTTATACTTTTTCGGGCTCGAGAGACACAACTATACGAAAAAGGACCCCCCTGGAGTCTCCTTTTCCGCAATCTTTTCAGACTCTCTAAACAAGAAAAGATGCCGAGTTTTTCCTTTGTCAGGCTCGTTAAATACTTGATGACATCGGACATTGTCAAAATGACACTCTTCAAGCATATGATATCCCCGTCAAGCTTGTCATCCAAAAATAACCGGGGTACCTGCCAGAAATGGTGGGGAAAATGGAACTGTAATCATAGTCGTGTCGGCAGTATGTCGCTCTTGAACATGGCACTCTTCTGCTTCGTGTCTGGGTGGGACCATCTCATCTTGTTTTTCACTGGCCTCCGTGGGTTTGGGTTATCCTATTCGACCTCTCATCTGCCCATCGCCATCATCACTATACCTTTTGCTCATTTGATGTCCAATACTGCCAAACCCGCTACAGTGCCACCGATATGTTCGAGAGAAGTTGACCTCTGCAATAGTACAACCTCATCTGCTATCTCACACAAATCATTTTTCCTCTGTCTCGCGTCGATGATGTGGGAAACATTATGGCCCACCTTCGATCAAAGTCACTTCCTGTCGACTTCAGCTCATTATCCGGGAAGGTGACTTAGAGACTCCCTTCAGGTGCCTTAGAGCCTGCATGCCTCAATGGCAGGTTCTTCGTGTTCGACGTGAGGTTTACATCATTGGCCTCCGATCGAATGATTCCGTGGGTGTTCGACACCAGCTCATTGATTCACATGCCGTGGATTGTACCTATAGTACCTTGAGGGCCATTGTCATTATTGGTGGTACCTCTCGCGTCTGTTAACAGTTTTCATCATTGACTGGTAATCAGACGATGTTCATGCATGTTCGACATCAACCCATATATTCGCATGCTTGAACTTGTACTTTGTTCGGATCGGGACAGAGCGCAAGACCCTGGATCCCTGTCTGTTATGGTCCAGGTTGCGATTTTGTGGATGATCATTACATGACTCATTGATGGATGGCTGCGCCCATACCTGAGTCGTCATGGATGGCTGCGACCATACCTTATCATTATTATGGTCCCTTTAGCTGGGTGGCTGCGTCCATTCCAACAGACCTTTTCGCATGTCTTTTTGGATGGCTGTGCCCATGCCTAGACTGCATGTACTTGATTATCAGAGATATTTCGGTCCTTCCTGGTGGTGTTCCAGTTCGGCGTGTGTTGTAAAGCATTTCACCCCTCCCACTCTCTCGGTCTTCATGCTTTAGGGGGCATCTGTTACACAGTAATTTGTCACTGCCTTCCTGTCAGTCACCCTGCTGTGCCAATCACTAAGTTCATGCCTTCTGAACTGGCCCAAAAACCCATTTTTCTAAAGTTCTATTCATCAGCGCGTCTGTTTGCAAAATACCCACGATGACTGGCGCTCCATAGTGTATTCCGCGCGCTGCCAGCTCGGAAGGACATCACTTTTCCGCATTGGTCGCCAGCGCGCCTTTCCCGTGTTCTTCCGTGCTGACATGACTGTCCTAGTTATGTAGACGCGGCGACATCGCGTCAGTTGCCTCATAATCCGCGCTGATCCAGTTTGGGCGAATTTGTTCAAACAACCAGCCTTCCAGATAACTCCAGGCTTGGTTGTTAGCTTTGTGAATGTCGACTCCCTTCTATGGCATGTCTGTTCGACCCTTTGCAACCATTTCCCTCAAAGATAAGCTCATCCTTCCACCCTTTTAGGAGGCTCCTTCTCCTACATATACTTCCACCATTACCATGAGCAGCTAGTTAGACATAGCTTGGATTGTATAGAGCTTATAGTGCTCAGATTGCTGCTACTATAGGTATTTGGTGTGCTAGGTGTGGAAGTGATTGATTGCTTAGGGAAGGTTGTTTTGTGTTGCTTGTGTGAGAGAGAGAGTTGTTTGTCTTGGGAGAATCATCCTCAAAGGTGAATGCTTGAGATACATGCTGACTGGCCCCTCCTGAGAAGGTTACCGACGTCAGAACATTTGGTTGTACTCTTCTCTATTCTGATTAATAATAGATGACTGCTATTATTGTTCCATTCTCATTTGTACTTGCAATGGTTAAATGTGAATTACATCTTTTCTGACCGATGTATGGTTGCTTTTACTAGATTTCACGCTTGCGTTTGTTTCCTCTTCGTGTGTGCAGGTATCTATTTGCAGAGATCGCGGAGGATCGTGATCAGCCAAAATGAAGGAGCGAAGGCAACATCTCTTCGTCAAACGACAGCGCTGGAATCCAAGTAGGTGCTCTTTACCTCTTGTTTAATTGTAATTAGGAACATGCATAGCAGCATTGTTTGATTGTTGCTAGACCCTTGCTGGGCTAGTAGGGATCACCTCTATCCGTAGAGGGGATTTACCTCTCCAACAGCCACATTTCATCTAATTTTCATACTGGACCCATCAACAACATTGAAGCTCAAAGTCAATCACCACTGTGATACAACCATTAAATACATCTGCATTAACCAATCATTGAAACTCAATCATAAATCTCTGAATCACCCACAACTAAATCACTAAAGTCCCATCATCACTAAAGCAAATCACAATCAACCAATCAATCTAAACATTTAGTATACTGTCATCAAAAACACAGTCACCAGAACAGAGAGCAGAACCCAGTATTCTGCAACAATAGCCAGATCCAACTGCAACCTCAAATATTATATCTCATAATGTATACGCTACTTTGATGAACCGAACCAGCGTGTATACGTGCTTTTACCAAATCCAACCAGCATATACATCTGTAAATATTAATTCATAATTTTGCAGCTATTCCAGACTTCAATCATGCCCAGATCATAACATTTATAAAACAACACATGCATCAATATTCAGATCTAGATTATACATTATCAAATCATATAATGATAATTCATTTCAAGCCTTAAGATCCTTATCCATCATTAGATCTTATCCCTCATCAATGGTTAAAGTTCATCCTTGGTTCAAATCAACCAAAGCACCATCAGCTAATAACCTGCATACTAGATCTCACACTTCATCAGATATTCAATACTTGCTCCCCTTGGCCTAATGATCTTCTCCTCCTTATATAGTTTTAGGCCGTTCTCAATACCATGGACCAAAATCACTTAGGACCAATACCTTCGACCAAATACCTAGGGTCAATACCTCAACCCAAATACCTTGGACCAATACCATGGATCAAAATACTATGGACCAAATACCTCAGACCAAAAACTTAGTTTTCCAAGATATACATGCTTTTCCTTCTGTGAAAGTGCATGTTTATGTATACGCTACTTGTGTTCAGTGAACCTGCGTGTATACGCAGCTTGGTCAAAGTGAACCTGTGTATACCTCTCTTTCTTCATTCTTTGTTATTGTCATGCTACACTGTGATCTTTCATTTGAGTGAGTTGCCATCAAGGACAACACCTGTATCATAATGCCAACAATCTCCCCCTTTCATCTTGATGGCAACCACAACACCAAGTCACTCTCCCCCTTTGACATCAAAGGCAAAGGTCGGACCAAGATATTCTCCCCTTTTGATATACATTATGCTATCCATGCTCCCCCTGAGTACATGCTAAATTATCTAGTTGAGCTCCCCCTTTGTACATGATGAGATGCACTATTTCATCCATGCTCCCCCTGAGCATATGCAGAGTCTGCAAAAATATTTTCTAAAAGAATAACATGACTCTATAACTCAACTAAGTGAGTATGACCTTCCTATGACTCATACATACATCCATCTCCCAACCAAGTGGCGATATACCAAATTTGACTCATCCTCCCAACCAAGTGGGGATATACATGATAGAAAATTACATCGTCCATCCCATGTAAAGTGGGGATACAAATTACATCATATGACCAAAAAGGACTCATCAAAAGACTACAACAGACAAAGACAAATTATTACATCATGGGTCTTTATATGATCTTTACATTGAATGATATACATGACATTTATAATAGAGACCAAATATCTAAACAAGACCATGATATTCAACATCAACTATCATACACCATGTATGATCTACTCCATAAGTATTTTTCAACAACATCCAAACCAACAACCTGTATATGTCCATCATTAGTTCCCAAGATATGATAGTGTAAATATCATCAACCTGTGACAAAGTATGTCTCCATATATCAACTCATCCTCTTGATCTCATCAAGATCAACTTGCTTTGTTTCCTTAGTAGAAAGAGCCTTATCATAACCTTCCATGAATCAACTAAGCATATGTCATGTCTCTAAGCGGTAGAAAAAAAACATTCGCATCATATCATATGTATGTGAAAACACCATAGACATCATCTTTGATCATAACATAATTATCAAGAACTGCATGGTCTTTCCACAAGAATCTTCATTATATCATCACTAGGGAACATCCCACATCATCAACCATGATAATCGACATATGTGAGTATCAACCTATCATCATAAAGTAAGACTTCATCATCATTATTTGACTAAGTAAGCCATGTCTTCAAATATCCATATCTTCAAATAGATAAGTCTTCATGAGCCTTGCAATAACCCCATTCTTTTGGCCAACCAACAATATTTATCAATATGCAACTTAAGTAATCATCCTTGTATCAGTATACTGTATATCCATCAAAAAAATAGCAATATGTATCTAGTAAATCATGAGCTCATGGTCATTTATCAAGATTTCTTGATATCATCAACAGCAACAATCCTCAACCATGTGAGAGCCAAGAACTATAGGAATCCTGCATCATATCTACACCATATGAACTTTATGCATCTTTAAAGTCATGATGTCAGCAGCATAAAAGAAATAAATGGCTCATCATCAAATAATGAAGTTGTGTACTCAACCTTTGTACTTCTCCTTGTCCTTATGAAGATCATCATGTAGGAAACATATACGTACTATATGCATCATCAAAAATCATTTACAATCATCCATAAATCTGATATGAATACCAACTTATGCGATCCTAAATATCATCTAAGATTTTATCATGGGCAACTCATAACCGTAACATAGCAAGACATATAAGAATTATCATCATTGATTAGGTACCAAAGACTTCTAAACATAATGCCAACAATGCTTTATTAGAAGCATAGCATTTTCTCCCCCTGCACCTGTTCCACCTGTTCACTGTCAGATCTGATCATTGCATATGTTAGTAAGAAGTATCAAGACATCATCATCAATCAGATATACATCAAGTTATTAACAACTTGTGAGGATCAAAATCACTTCTAAATAACATCCATAGACTATATTCATCTATCATCATGACAAAAAATATAACTGATAATTGTCTAAAATATATCAAATAAGGTTTTCTGAGTCTGTCCCATTGCATTTTTCTTCAAACTGCATATACATGACTATGCAACTTCTAAATCGCATATATACGCGACTTGTCTTCACGTAACTTGTGTATGAGTGTTAGAACTTTGAAGTTCCATGCTTTCAGCTCCCTCTGAGTCTGTTATGTCTGTATACTTTGCTATGCCACATCTTTCTGACTGTACTTCATTTTTCTTCCATATCTTCGAGTGTGATGATGTTTTCTCCCTTTGGTATGGTGGCCAAAATTTTCTCATGCATTTCTTTGCTATATGTCCAAACTTGTTACAAGCATAACATCTTACATGTTTCATATTCCTTCTATAACAGTCAATGGCTTTGTGACCAAACATATTGCAAGAAAAACAATATCCCTTAAAGAACCTGGAACATGATGATCTTTCTGTGTGATGGTCTTGAACCATTCTACTTCTGCATCTGGCTGCAACATGTCCAAAATTATGACATATAAAATATTCAACATTATTCATTGGAGGAAATAACCGACTATCACTTTCACGGTTAGGAGTAAAATATTGTCTTTGAAGACTTTCCTTCCTTGGTTGTTGATGGGGTTGACCTCTCATCTCCTTGTTGAACATTTTAGATTTTGCATTAGATTTCCTTGCCTCACCTTGTGAGCTAGATTCACCTTCAACATATTCATGAAAATCAAGACTAGTTTTGATGGTAGGAGACCTTTTACTACTAAGAATATTATCCAATATCTTAGTATTGTCTTGAAATCGTAATAGTTTATCCTTTTCTTCTAATTTACATTTTAAGATATTTACCTCAACCTGATATTGCTCTTCCTTTTCTAGATGTTGCTTCTTCAAGATTTCTTCAGCCTTTCTTCCTTCTTCCACTTGTTGCCTTAATTTGAGAATCTCATTTTCTTGTTCTTCATCTGCTTGAGGTAGTTCTTCATTCTGCTTATTTTCTAGATCTTCTTTTAGAGGGAGGATCTCATCTTCAAGACTTATATAATAACTGGATCTGTCATGAAGTCTCTTGATTGTTATATTCTGATCATTTATTTCATTTCTTAATGATATCACTTCATCCTGCAGCTTTTGACATTATCTTCCTTTTCCTTGTACTGCTTCCTTACTTTGTTTCCTTCCTTTGGCTGAGCTTTTAATATGGTAACTTCTTCTTTGAAGGCACACTCCCTTTTGTTAAATAGATCTTGTTGATCTTTGATTTTATCTGTGAGTCTTTTAACTTCTGTCTCTATGTTTCTTTCACTATCACTTCTAATATCTCCAAATTTGCATGAACAAAGAAAAGTATCACTAGAAGACCAAAAATTTGTACCTGATGCTTCATTTGCTTGTCCATTTTCAATCTGAGGCAATTCGGAATCTAAATACTTGCTTCCACCTAATGGCCAATTGTCTCTCCTGCTGTTGTTGTTCCTATGAGTTGTCTTCTTCTTCTGAGGCGCTTTCTTCTTTAGCTTCTTTCCCATTGTTCTATGGATCTCCTTCAAGCGATCAAGCTTCTACCAAAGGACCTGCTCTGATACCAATTTTTGGAAGTAATACTGAGAGGGGGGGTGAATTAGTATTAGTTAAGTCAAAATCACTTAGGACCAAAATCACTTAGGACCAATACCTTGGACCAAATACCTAGGGTCAATACCTCGGACCAAATACCTTGGACCAATACCATGGATCAAAATACCATGGACCAAATACCTCGGACCAAAAACTTAGTTTTCCAAGATATACGTGCTTTTCCTTCTGTGAAAGTGCATGTGTCTGTATACGCTACTTGTGTTCAATGAACCTGCGTGTATACGTAGCTTGGTCAAGGTGAACCTGTGTATACCTCTCTTTCTTCATTCTTTGTAGTCTGATATGTAATTGTTTGTTGTTGTCATGCTGCACGGTGGTCTTTCATCTGAGTGAGTTGCCATCAAGGACAACACATGCATCATAATGCCAACATAGTGTTGGTATTTAAGCTCATTTTATGATTCTTTTCCTCTGAATCTAGGCATTTGTCAAAGCATAAGGTACGGGCAACACTGAGCTTAGACTTATGGACATTTCAAGTCCTTTTAGTCTTGGTGGGGTTATGTGATGGAGCGTGGCCGTCATCGTCATCAAATATCACCATTGAGTTATGAGACTTTTTAGGTGCAAAGATGAATTCCTATGAACCAGAATCCAATGGGTAAAAAGTACTCATCTTCAGGGTCTTGGCATCACTCTAGGGATTCTATGCAAACCTTTTCATTCCACTTTAATCCCTCATCATAATAGAAATTGCCAAAATCACTCCTTGTCGTAGAAGAAATTTTGGCTAATGGAGTTAGGTTGGTAACTAGACTCCTATCATTATCCCTATCAACAACAGGTGTTACAAATGCCATTGCCAATATGACATTGTCCATTGAAGGGCCCACCAGTTTGACCTTTTCACTAAACTTGGTCTCCTCTATAACCATTCCCTTCTTTGTTTGAGAAGGAAACTCCAATGGATGCATGGTTCCTTTAGCCAATTGTTGCATATATAGTTGGAGTCTAAATGCACAAAGGGCCTATTTCAATTGGGATTAGATCAAACATGAGGAAGGTAGTTCAATGGAGTGCAATGAAATGTATTTGAGCAGTCTAGGATAGGGGACTATGCTTCAGTGGAATGGAGGTAAATATACTATAAATATATCTTTGTGATGCAATGAGGGGATATTATTAGTGAGTCCTGGTATTGTACCAAGAAATTTGAAACTCCCAAGGGATCCTCAACTCAAATTATCAACTCAGGGTTCTATTGAAGGCTCAAAATTCTTTTCCTACAACATTATACAGGAGACCACCTGGTCCGGAACTTAAAGCATCTCCTTTTCCATTTGGAATGGTGGTTCCAATTGGCTAAACTAGGTCCACTTACCTTTTCCCTATTTCTATCGATGTAAGATGTGTCTTTAGTTACCAATAGGCAAGGACATTGGATCAATTTTTCTTGTCGATCAGGAAAGAAAATGACCCTTAAGTTGTTTTAATGACACAGCCAAACCATTACAAAGTTTTTGCTCTTAAAAAGAAGACTTCCACAATGCAAAAGTTATGATAACACATGCAGGATCTAATCTCAAATGTAATTAATCTAACCTATCTCGATTGAAGGAAAGGGAAATCATTTTCTCAATTGACAGCTAATTAACTTAATGGGGAAAAGAAGCTTTAAATAATTGGAATTAAGATCAAGGAATTAGATAAAGGAAATAGCCCACAAGATCTAATTCCTAATTAACAAAAATACTTAAAATTAAACACTTAGTAAATAGTTACATAAGATCCTATTGAAAATATATCTAATTCCTTATTTATCATATGCATCAGAACTAAAAATATTCAGGATGAATTACTGAATTAGTTCAAATAAGACATCACTTATGCAAGCAAACAATTATTATCCTAAATCGTACGATAGCTTACCAATCTAAGATTAAAATTATTTGTTCCTATGCAAACTTTAGTTTTCATATTATATCTAAAATTAAGCCTGTAGAATAGTATAAGAAGACTTCTAAATGAATTAACGCTCAAGATTCAACAACAGTGCTTAAATCTGATTATTAACTCATACATTTGAAATATAAATTGAAATACTGAAATAAGAATTCATTTCAATTAAATTTTGTAAACAATAGTGCTAAACATCATTAACTAAAATAAAACTTTATTAATAAATGAAATAAAATTACATATCTTCATAGTACAGCAGTAGTGCACAATTCTATGGACTTGCATTCGATTTCTGCTTGCAAAAATGGCCTCCTCCTTACAACAGTAGTACATAATAAAAAAAAAAATTCTCTAAAAACAAATGAAAATACAACAATATCGATCCTCCTTTCCTAGATTCCTCTCACCTACTGCTCTAAATCCCCATTACAATAATGCTTTTAAGAATTCTGGAATTGGAGAAGAGAAGCCCTTGCATATTCTACAAGCAACTATTTATAATTAAAAATGAATTCTAAAATAGGAGAGTTGTTGATGAACTAATCTTCTCCAAAAATTCTCATTGGTTGAAATTGATTTTCTTCTATTGTTGGAGAAAATTTGATTGATTGAAATCTTCTTCCTCTCATCTCTTCAATTGTTTCCCTGCAAAAAACCAATCAAAATTTAATTAAATAACAAATTAAAATCAAAATACCAAATCTGGAATATAAAACATATTCAATAAAAACTTTATTACATAATTAACAAAATAAAAATATGAGCTTTCTATTGATTCTTGTGAATATCTATTTGGTAAAGGAAAACATATATGAATGGATCTGCATTCAGTAGAAGCTATGGGCAAATGAAAATGTAGAAAAATAAACCCATAAAATTAGTTTTGTTTAAAAAGTTCTATCTTGATATTCTGTTGAATTTTGGACTCATTAAATGATCAAATATTATTATTAAACCACCTCATAAATATTCTCCATGATTTTAGCTTTCCAACGAGCCATCTTGGGCCTCATTTGGCCAAGTAAAACTCAACTTATGAACTTCTAAAGTTGAGGAGTTAAAACTGCGAGAATTCTGAAAATTTTGTTGTGTGGGCTAAAAATGGAATTTTAAAATTAAATTCCAATCCTAAATTAAATTACAATTATTTATTAATTAATGTAATTTAATTCTAATTAAAAACTTAATTTAATTAATTATAAACGTAATTTAATTAGTCTTAAAAGTGATTTAAAATTTGATTAAAATATGAATATATTATATTAATATTATAATTTAATTATATTATAATTACAATAATTAAATTATAATTATTATATAATATATTATAATAAAAATATAATATAATATATTTAAAACTTAAAACCAACCATATGAAATCACAAATTAAAACCAAACAAAGTTACGTAGCCATGGGAGTTAAATGGAGGAGGAATTAGTGAGGTGAGATGGAGTGATAAGGAGGGTGAGTGGAGAGTGAGGTGGAGGGATAAGGAGGGTGAGGTGAGCATGACGGAGAGGAGGTCAGGAGTCATAAGGAGGGTTGACCAAAAACCATATATTAAAGGTAAATAGTCGTGACATAAAACTTATTGCAAATCGCAATTTGGAAAACTTAAAATGAGCGCTCAAAATTTTTATGATATGCGATATCGCATGTTTTATATCACATCACAACTTTTTATCGCGTTGTAAAATTTAAATTGGCATTTTTTTAAATTGAGATTTTGAAAGGAATGAGGTGATGTGGAGTAGGGCCCACGTGGAACTAAAAATTCTACAAAATGAACTACAACCACTTTGCAATTTTGAGATTTCAGGTTTGGAAATTTGTTTTAAAATAAGGAATTTGAATAAATTACCGAGATCATGGAAACACATTTTTTTAACTATTCTACAATTTGGTTGGATCATTTTGTAAGACTATTAGTGAAAAATGAAAAAAAATAATAAAAATTAACTAAGGGTTAATATTTACAATGAAATACTATTTTAATTGGAAAAAATGAAATATTATACATTTTATACATTTTTTAACTGAGGTGACGAAAATAATCAAACTTCAAAGGAGTGTCATTTGAAAACCAGTTAACCAAATAAGGTGAAACAAGTATCGATGAAAAGCTTGCTTAAAGGTGAATTCAATGAAACAATCAAAATAGAAATCTGACGAAAATGAAGAATGGAAAAATTATAGGACAATTAAGTAAATGAGAATCATAAAAGGTGTTTTGCCAAAAATCAATGTAAAGGGTCCCCACTATTTGAAGTAAATGAATGAAAAATGGGGGGTGTTGAGTTTTGCCTACAATAATGGTGACACACTGGGAAGAACTAGTTATCTCTAGTGAAAGATAATGAACTTTAATTTACCCAAAGGTTAAAAATCATTGAGTTCATGAAATTGTCTAACAATAAAAAAAATTCATGGGTTCCACATAAATATATTAATCAATATCAGTTTAAAAATACAAGTACTCAAAGTACACTTGAGTAAAAGTCATGAATCCAAATTTGGGGAAAAATTATTACGTCGTATGAGAAATAGAAAAAGGTACAGATAAGAGTTTTTGATATAGCATATATCCATTGTTATAAATGGTCTATGACATCGCTTCACTGCCAGCGAGCCTAAACAATACCCCAGCAAAGTTTTCCTTTATGCATAGATACAATCCTAGCCTCGCTACTAGTGAGTGTCCATAGCCCCAACAGGTTTACTTGTATTTCCCATGCTTCATCTTTTAATCACCTTTTTTATAAGCACAATTTGCAAGATTTTAGTTTATCATGTATTTGAGTAAAAGAGGTGGGATGGTACTAGACATTTATGTTAATGGATATAATACTTTCATAATGTTGACTCCAAATTATTTTCCTATGACTATCAATCAAAGGATTTTATGTGGAGGGATGGGAGGGATCCATTCTGTTAAACCTTAATCAGTTCTTTCCTTGAAAAAGTAAACTATATCACTTAGTAAGGATGTGAGTTCCTCCATGACAAAGATTTAAAGCAAGATGGTTTTATGGCTCCATACAGATATGCCTTTAATGTTAAATGAAATTCATTGAAATAGATAGAGTTAAAATATTTCTCATGTATGCCAACCATTGTCGAGTGAGGAAAAGTATTTCACATAAATTATGGCAGATTCAACAAAATCAAATCATAATTGAAAGAAAATGGAAAAGAATTTCAAAGAGAAATCAATGAACAAAAATAAAAAATGAAGAAAGCAAAAGGTGAAAGAAAAAATTCAAATTTAAAAGATAAACTCCAACAAGACTACTTATATGAAAGTCTCAACAAAAGAAGTAAAAGAAGATAATCATGTGAACGTTGCTTCTTATGTTGAGATTTAATTTTTTTTATCTTGCAGAGTTATAAGAAATGAGGCTCTCAAAATATAGAGGGTGAATAGCAGTGATGATAGATAATATGCTAATGAGAAGTCCCTCTCTGTTGAAAATTTTCTTTTTTCATAACAAAAGCTGCATAAAGGAATCTTAACCATTTTCTAATAAATGTAATGATCAAGAAATAGACTAAAGGTTCAGAAACTCCCTAGTTTAGTTGATTCAATGAAAATCATTACTACTTCTCTCAAAAACTTCAAAGCAAACCAAACAAAGGAGAATTAGCTTCAAAACTGATTTGGTAGAGGTGTGAAAGGTTCATGAAGACCTGCAAAAATAGAGTTTAAGATCAACAAAAACTAAAAACAAAAGTAAGAAAATGAATGAAAGTGGGCATATGAAACTTACGATTGGAGAATTTCAATTAATCTTACCTGAGAGATATTATCTTCTCTAATAAAAGATAACTTCTTATTTTAATTAGAATTAAAAGTATGAAGGAGTTGAATCCTTTTGGAATTTCATTAACCTAGAACCATTATTTATTAAATCTAACTAAGGCAAGCAATAAACGAAACTGAAACTATGTTTCATGTTCCGTGAATCAGAATAAACCAAGTCCACATAAATGAGAACGAAAGGATCCTTCTTTATGAATTGCAGCGATGAATTTTCACTTTTATTTTTATCATTCTAAATTTATATAAGCTCCAAAATATTGAAATTGATTCAAAATCCCAAATAATGTAGCAATGAAGAGGACTTGAATCTTTATATAATAAGTAAGGGGTGATATATCAAAAATTCAAAATAAAAGAGAATTTAAATATAAATTAACCATGATTTGTTACCTTTACCTATTCCAAATTCCTTATTAGTGAAGAAGATTGTCCAAAAGGGTAAAAGAGGCCCATGTGCATACACTATGAAGAATGTATATCCCTAGGTATGCACATATGATTGTATTGAAAGAAAAAATATCAGTGAAATCCTATGGTTGTATTTTTGAAACATGTGATCTTCTCACCTTATGATAAGATTTTGAACGTAATGGTTAAAGAATACAAGTGGGAAGAGATATCCTAAGTCTTTTATCGGAGATTTGATATCGAGTGTGTGAAAGGGTAGCAGCTGATTGGAAGTCACGATATAAAAGTTTTGATATGGATAGCAGGAATTTTATCAGAGATCAGAGGATTAAGAATATTGGAGATTGATGATTGGAGTATCGGAACAAGTATGGGATGTAGCATTGTTGATACACCGATGTGCGATGTCGAATGGACCTGATAATTTTATTATGTGGATTTAATTTCATATCAGATCCGAGACATTGGAACTTTTAAGCATATGCCCCAACCAAAATTTTGATTTATTAATGGATGGCGATATCTTTTAAAACTGGGTTTAAATTTCATAGCGGATCTGGGGGTTGTATGGACATTGCAATATTGGCGAAGTCATCTATTGTATATCAGTGATTAAGAATATCAGAGATATGTGTATATCACAATGTTTTGATTGATTCTTATATAAAATGTTTCGATGTTCAGAAGCTCCAATAAGGCTACATGACAATCCTGTGGGGCCAACAACTTTTAAATTATTTAATTCAAAAGAAAGCAACCAACTTTAACTTTACCTTTTAATTAAAAACCCCCTTTTTTTTAAAGTTAATTAACCATCGGGCGTATTCGATCGGAGAAATATGTTATCATAACTTTCTTATGAGGAGAGTTGCGATATTTTTCTGATCTAATATGAATTTTCTGATAATGAATTAAAGGGCTATCAGGGGATTTAATGAATATAAGCAAAATTAAAGAATTCTCAAATTCTGTCAAAACAACAAATACTTCCCTAAACATATTGCATATTTAGAAATGGTTGCCTGCTTGCTTCAAGTCTCCAAAATCAAGCCAATGAAGACTTGCAAAAATAAACAAAAGATAAATAGAAAATAAATTATGAAAAATAAAATCAAACAACAGATGAAGATGAACATGTTAATGAATACCTAGAAGAATTTTGATTGTCAATTCACCTTATGAATCTTCAAGTTCTCCCATTTATTTCTCAAAATTTTCATATGTTTAACATCATCTACTTATTCAGTCTAAAAATGCTAAGTAATGAATTTTAAAATTGCATCCACCTCAAATTTACATCAGAGGACAAGAGTGGTGAAAATGAGCTCTTCAGAAGTACTCGTGAATCAAAGATTGCCAAGCCATAACATTTCTTTGGAATTTCTTCATACATGATTTTAAAACATTTTTTTCAATGTGACAGAGTTTTGCAAAAGCAAGACAATCAAGCGGTTCATAAGCTTCTGATATGTTTTAAGCCACTTTGTCAGAAAATGAAAAGGGATGTCGAGAAAAACTTGGATTCATTACTTGCTTATTAAAAATCTAAATAACTAAATAAATGAAAACATAAAAGGAATCTAATCTAAATTAATCTATCCCTAATTGCTAACTGAATGAAAGGAAACATGACTAGGTATAGTCATACTTCTAATGTAACAATTCTCTCATTTTGTTTCCTGTGTGTATGTATAGATCAAATATCAGTAACAAGAATATAGTTAAAGAAATAAATTTGAACCTAATATGTACATTAATTTCTAATCTATTTTTATAAAGAAACCTATTTACAATTACCTTCTCTTGAAATGTCCCTTTCATCAGAATTTCAATTGGGTCATAGAAATATGGATGGATTTCCATTAGTGATTGGGAGAGTTTCAAAAGAGAGGATAACATACCAAATTGTGAAAATATTAATTTAGATACAATGACCTGCATGTAAGTCTTATGCACATATGTTAAATTATTAACAATCTTCTGTGAAGGGAAATTTTCCAAATGTCTTTCAAATGGGTCAATAAAGTATGGATGGAAGTTTGGTAAATTCAACGGGAGATCATTAATTGAATTAGATTGTTGGTCATATTGTGAAAATACACTCTCTTGTTGGCACTATTTTTTAGAAGAAAGAATAAATTGATAAGAGATGAACATCAATTGGAATTGGAAGAGTAATAGATTTTGATGTTCATGATTATAATTTGAAACCTCATATTCCCATTTAGGCAATGCATCAATTGAGTGATCAATATTGAGCTGCACAATATGCTAGCACAAAGTATCTAAAAATCGAAAAATGAAAACAGAAAACAAATCTGAAATTAAATAAAATAAGTGAAGGAAAAACAATAAAATCAAATCACTATTGGTACAACCAGTGTTACAACACAATTGGGACTGATTTGAAAGGATTTCCTCTTCACAAGAACTAGCCAAATTATGCAATTCGAATGATTCCCACCACCAACTTATGAATTAAAGAGAAGATCATGAGTATGAATATGAATTAGAGCTTTGTCATCATAAGAATCGTAAATTGGTTTTGATTCTTGAACACTGAAATCATGAAGATAATTTTTTGCTCGAGAATGAGAATTAGTTGGAACCATTTCAGAGTTAGTAATCCAGCTGGCCCCAGAGACACACACGGGACAAAGAGGGCTTATGGAAGCTTGAAAATCAAAGTGATCAGAATGCTTTCAAACTAGGAACGGAGCGTAGATCTCGTCGTCCTGATCGCAGCAGTGTGAATGGTTCGTCAATCCGAGCTCATATGAGGGAGAACGAGCCAGTCAAAGTTTTGGTTGACTTTTGCTAACTGGGCAGGCTTAATGGAAACACAATTTCGAAGTTTTTCTAGCTAACGAAATCCGGCCAACTCTGGCCAGATTTCGTGTGAATTTGTGGCCTGTTTAATTTTACTCCTTCGATCAAATTTTGGAATTTTCTAAATGGCCTTATTATTATTAAAAAATTAAAATATATATATATATATATAAGGGAGGTGGTGGGCCACCACCCCCACCACCCCACACCTCTTCATAAGAACATACGTTAATCATTTTAATGAGGAGGTTGGAGGGTATCAAGCCCGTGCCAGCCACGTGGGTTGGTTTGCCACCATGCGGCAACCCCATGTACAACCCATTTACAAATGCACCATATGATGCCCCACTTAAACAACAACCATTTAATACAATAAAAATAACGTGCCAACCTTTTGCTGCAGAGGTTATGGGGGCAGGCCGCCCAATGTGGCCCCAACCCCCCAAAACAAAGTACATACGAGTTTTCAAAACTAAAAGGGCATGCTAATGGAGGGGCTGGGGTTTGACCACCTGACCTCCTTAATATAATTCTTGCCTTATACCAATCCGCCCAACCAACTTTTTTGTAAATTCTGACCACAAAAAACTTATATAAACCTTCATTTGCCCAGTGCACCCAAACATGGAGGAGCAGGAGCGTGCACAGAAATTGAGGCGATAATTTTTAATTAATTTATTGCAGGGGGAGCCATGATTGGGCAAAATTTTCAAGAGGGTGAAATTTTTGCAGTGTCCAAATTGGACAAATTTTATGTCGATCTTACACCTCTCAGCGACATGAACCCGATGGTGCAATCAATTTCTTGATCTGAGCAACAGATTTGTAGAGGACCCAGAGGAGGGAATCTTTAAGGAATCTAGGGGAAATCTAAAAGATTCCTTGAGCCCCTGATTTCCACTTTCTCAGAATTCAAAAATTTGATAGTCGATTTTGCACTATTCGACACCACAAATCTAATGGTGCATTCTGATTTTCCATTTTCTCATTTAATTTTTCGGCCACTTTTCGAAGTGGAGTGCAGGGTTAGTATTTGACGTGTGAGCAGTCATTCCATGAGATTCGATGCTGTGAGATGGATGGTACAGCAAGCTTCAACAATTTAACATCCTTTTCTTCAGATGGCCTGAGGATGTGAGGTATATGTAGTGTGTTCATGTACTTCATTTTTTTGCTATGAGTTGCATTGTGCTGCATAGATCCCTATTCGATGTTTGATGTGGGATCTTATTTTCTTCCTTGTTTCATGATTCCTGCTTGATGTTATGCAGAATCATCTGTGAGATGTACTTCTTCTCATGTGTTTATTGAGATCCCTTTGTGGTTATGTTGATGGGATACTCATGTGCCACCATGTATGTTTGTATTGATATCCCTTCCATGCCATGTTGGTGGGATGCTCATTATCATCATGTGTGAATTTAGGTCATGCTAATAGGAGTCCTTTTTGAATGAGAGTTCCTGCAGCGGAACATCTCTTGGAGCCACTCCTGCGTGAGGGCATTTTCCTTGTATGATAGCGACATCACCACCTATTTACATCATCACTATTGTCAGCACTTAATGCAGTGGCCTACACCATCTTGACACTAGGGCCCAGAGAGGTAGTCCCTCTTGGACGAACTCCATTAACAACGTCTTGTTATTTTATGTTGTTGATGATTGTCATGTGTCTTATTCTTTACAACATGCACATGTATTCATTTATGTTCTTTTAAAAATGTAGTTGAACACATCACCAAAGTAAAAGGTCTTGGAAGGGTCCTTTGTCACACTCGGACCTGGATCAATTAGAGTGTTCTTCATTCCCACATGTGATTTGAATTTTATCATGAGCATTCACTTGAGAAGAAGACAAATCAACATCCTCAATGGAAGATTAATTATCATAAATGACTTCATAACACTCTCTATGATTCCCTTGAATCTCATCTGATGTATCAAAACAAGAAGGAATATGAAGCACATGTTCATTAAAGCCAGAAGAATTATGAATAATTGATTCTCTATCTTGATAAAAACTAATTGCAAATTCATTTATATCAACCTCTCTATTTTCTGAAATAAAATTAATGTTAAGAGGGGATAAATTACTGTGAGAAAAAAATCAAGATAAAGGGGAAAATGTGAATTTGAAGAAATGAATCTGAAATACTCTTTATTTGCAGATTCAAGTGCATTTTGGTCATTGAAAATTTCATATTTATGATCATTCATTTCTCTATTAATGCTTCCTTGAAGAACATTGCTTGGCTAACCTAAATTTGTCTTTTGCTCAAGATAATCAAACTCAGAAATTTGTACAACAGATCGCGTATTATTGAAAACTTTAATTTATGTTTGTACTTGCTGATTTATAATCTGATTTTCTGAATCATAATGATTTTTTTATTTTAAGGCAGTGGTTTCTCTATGATTATTTCTAGTATGTTCTTGAATTTGATTAGATTTGTGATAATGGTTCATTAACATGATTATCATTAATGTCGTAAGAGGTGTGTACTAAATTTAAGAAATTATCATACATGGCTGAGGCCACTTCATCATGATTCATATGCACCTCTATATCAGAATTTTTTATAATATTACTAGGAGTTGAAAGAGAATCATCAAAGCTTGCAATTGTTTCATATGGGATGGGAATGCAAGGAAGAGAACTAATATATTCAAACCAATCTATTAATTCAATTTTTGAAGGTTTGTCTTCAATTTTAAATCTCAAACAATTTAAACAAAATCTAATGGTAAAATCCATGAAAGATTCATTTTCAAACCTTCGTAAATTTTTGAATTCATCACATACTTGTTCATAATAATAATGAAATAATTGATAAAGGAACATTGTGATAAATTTATCCCAATTGTGAATAGACGAAACTGGAAGAGATTGACACCAACTTCTAGCTTTTTGTGAGAATATAAGAGTAAACATCTTGCATAAAATACCTTCATCGGTTCCTTGAAAATCAGAATTTGAGAAATTTTGAATAAATTTTAAATCATGATTAAATGCATAAACATCTCTCTTACCGTTAAACTTTACCTTTGACAAGTGTCTTACTATTTCTGGTGGAGTATTGGCATATGCACATCCAGAGATACAACTCCAAACCGAAAGTTTAAGAGGATCCATTGTGATTAAATAAAAATTTAAAATACAAAAACTACAATAGAAAACAAGTCTTTAGGCCCTACTTCTAGCGCCAAAAATGTTGAAGGCTTGAAATTATCTGCCTGCAACATTATAAGGGAGACTACCTGGTCCAGACCTTAAAGCATCTCCTTTTTTGTTTGGAATGGTGGGTCCAACTGGTTAAACTAGGTCCACTTACCTTTTCCCTATTTCTATTAGTTTAAGATGTGTCTTTAGTTGCTAATAGGCTCAGACATCAGATCGATTCTTCTTGCTAATCAGGTAAGAGAATGGACCTTAAGTTGTTTTAATGGAACAATCAAACCACTATAAAGTTTTTCCTCTTAAAAAGAGGACTTCTAGAATGCGAAAGCTATGATAACACATGTAGGGTCTAATCTAAAATGCAATTAATCTATCCTATATCGATTGAAGGAAAAGAGAATCATTTTCTCAATCGAGAGCCAATTAACTTAATGGGGGAAAAGAAGATTTAAAGAATTGGAATTAAGATGAAGGAATTAGATCAAGGAGATAGCTCACAAGATCTGATTTCTCATTAACAAAATATTAATAATTAAACACTTAGTAAATATTTACATAAGATCCTATTGAAAATATATCCAAATCCTTATTTATGATATGCACAAGAACTAAAAATATTCACAATGAATTACTGAATTAATTCAAATAAGACATCACATATCCAAGCAGACAATTATTATCCTAAATCATAAGATAGCTTGCCGATATAAGATTAAAACTATTTGTTCCTATGCAAACTTTAGTTTTCATATTATTTCTAAAATTAAGTCTGTAGAATAGTTTGAGCATACTTTTAAATGAATTAATGCTTAAGATTCAACAATAGTGCTTGAATATAATTATTAACTCATACATTTGAAATATGAATTGAAAGATTGAAACAAGAATTCATTTCAATTAAATTCTGTAAACAATAGTGTTAAACATCATTAATTGAAATAAACATTTATTAATAAATGAAATCAAATTACAGATCCTCACAATATGGCAGTACTGCACAATGCTAAGGGCTTGCAATCGATCTATGCTTGCAGAAATGGCCTCCTCCTTACAACAATAATACATAATAAAAAATATTTTCTCTACAAATACATGAAAATACAACAATATCGATCCTCCTTTCCTAGATTCCTCTCACCTACAGCTCTAAATGCCCATTACAATAATGCTTTTAAAAATTCTACAATTGCATAGAAGAGAAGCCCTTGCATATTCTACAAGCAACTATTTATAGTTAAAAAATGAATTCTAAAATAGGTTAATTTAAATTTTCTTCCTCTCATCTCTTCAACTATTTCCCTGCAAAAAAATAATCAAAATTTGATTAAATAAAAAAATTAAAATCAAAATACCAATCTGGAATATAAAACATATTCAATCAAAACTTAATTACATAATTAAATGAAAAGAAATTTGATCTTTCTATTGATTCCTTTGAATATCTAATTGGTCAAGGAGAGCATAGATGAAAGGATCTGCACTCAGTAGAAGTTGTGGGCAAATGAAAATGCAAAAATTAAAATCAGAAAATTAGTTTTGTTTAAAAATTTGTAGCTTGATATTCAATTGAATTTTAGACTCATTAAATAATCAAATATGATTATGAAACAACTTCAAAAATATTTTCCATTATTTTATCTTTCTAACGAGCCATCGTGAGCCTCATTTGGCCAATTAAAACTCAATTTATGAGCTTCTAAAGTTGAGGAGTTAAAATGCCAAAATTCTGAAAAATTTATTGTCTAGACTAAAAATGGAATTTTTAAATTAAATTCCAACCCTAAATTAAATTAAAATTATTTATTAATTAATATTAATTTAATTGTAATTAAAAACTTAAATTAATTAATTACAAAATTAATTATAAACATAATTTAATTAATCTTAAAAATGATTTAAAAATTAATTAAAATATGAATATATTATATTAATATTATAATTTAATTATGTTATAATTATACCAATTAAATTATAATTATTATATAATATATTATAATAAAAATATAATATAATCTATTTAAAACTTAAAACTAACCATATGAAATCACAAATTAAAACCAAACAAAGTTACGTGGCCATGGGAGTTAAATGGAGGAGGAATTGATGAGGTGAGATGGAGTGATGAGGAGGGTGAGGTGAGAATGAGGTGGAGGGATAAGGAGGGTGAGGTTAGCATGACAAAGAGGAGGTCGGGAGTAAGGAGGGTTGAGCAAAAACCATATATTAAAACCAAATAGGCGTGACATAAAACTTATCTCTTCTCTGCAATTCCAGAATTCTTAAAAGAATTATTGTAATGGGGATTTAGAGATGTAGGTGAGAGGAATCCAGGAAGGGAGGATCGATATTGTTGTATTTTCATCTATTTGTAGATAAACTCTTTTTTTATGTTCTACTGTTGTAAGGAGGAGGCCATTTCTGCAAGTAGAGATTGATTTCAAGCCCATGGCATTGTGCACTACTGTCGTACTTTGAAGATTTGTAATTTGATTTCATTTATTAATAAAGGTTTGTTTCAATTAATGATGTTTAGCACTATTGTTTACATAGTTTAATTGAAATGAAATCTTATTTCAGTCTTTCAATTTATATTTCAAGTGTATGAGTTAATAATCAAATTAAAGAACTATTGTTGAATCTTGAGCGTTAATTCATTTAAAATTTTGCTTAGACTATTCTACAGGCTTAATTTTAAATATAATATGAAAACTGAAGTTTTCATAGGAACAAATAATTTTAATCTTACATTGGCAAACTATCTTATGATTTAGGGATAATAATTGTTTGCTTGCATAAGTGATGTCTTATTTGAATTAATTCAGCAATTCATCGCGAATCGTTTTAGTTCTTATGCATATGATAAATAAGGAATTTGATATATTTTCAATAGGCTCTTATGTAACTATTTACTAAGTGTTTAATTGTTTGGTTTTTGTTAATGAGGAATCAGATCTTGTGAGTTATCTCCTTGATCTAATTCCTTCATCTTAATTCCAATTTTTTAAAGCTTCTTTTCCCCATTAAGTTAATTGGCTCTCGATTGAGAAACGGATTCCCCTTTCCTTCAATCAAGATATGTTAGATTAATTGAATCTTAGATTAGATCCTGCATGTGCTATCATATAATTTTCATTCTAGAAGTCGTCTTTTTAAGATGCAAACCTTTAGAGTGGTTTGGTTGTGCTGTTAAAATAGCTTAAGGGTCATTCTCTTGCCTGGCCAACAAGAAGAATCAATCTGGTGTCCCTGCCTATTGGTAACTGAAGACAAATCTTAAACCGATAGCAATAGGGAAAGGTAATTGGACCTAGTTTAACTAGTTGGAACCACCATTCCAAATAGAAAAGGAGTTGCTTTAATGCCCGGACCAGGTGGTCTCCCTTATAATGTTGTAGGTAGAGAATTTTGAGCCTTCAATAGGTTTATACAAACTTAGAGGTGACAGTGCTATATGCACAACAAATTGGATTCTACTCATGCCACTCTCAGTGATGAAATTAGATCAAATTTCTTAGAGACCATTCCTCCTTCTGAATTAAAATGAAAGCCTACTGATGAAGATACTATTGAAAAAATAATTTTAGCTATGAAAGTGGAAATTCCATTTACTCAACTTGTAGATGATAATTAATCAATTCATGAAAGGACAAGGGCTAATCTACTTGCAGAAAGAAAACTATTTTCTCTTGCAAAATTCATCAAACTACCAAATCTACTTGTAGAAAGGAAGCTACTTTATCTTTCATAATTCATCAAACTACCAACATAATTGCATGTATCATCTACCTAGTTCATACTTGCTCAAAAATCAGAAGTTTACTTGCATCATACTTGTGACAAAAAAACTAATTCAACTCTATATTTCATTGAGGAAAAGGAATGGTTGGAGTGGCCTAGGAGCTTTCCCTGATCGTGAAATCATTGTTGGGGGTCATTATTCATCTTGATTGAACTAAATTTGAAGTGGGGATAAAAACTAGTGTACAAAAGTGGTGTTATAGGATTGCTATAGGTGGTTGCTACAGGAGGTCATATATTGCTACAGGATGGGTTCTGAGTGGTCTTTGAGGGTGAAAATGATGTCTCGAAGGTATGGAGAGGTGGATGGAGGTTGAATAAAATTAAGGGATGTTGGGTTGAGCCCCCTTAGCCAAGCTCGAGACCTCTCAAAGATTTGTCTTGCACTAAGATGAATGCTCACGGTGTCTTAAGTTTACTAGGAAAAATGATTTATGCAAATAGAGTTTTAGGACATAATTGAAGGTGGAAAGAGAATATGAAGGAGTCCAAGATGGAAGTGGTAAAGGTGCCCTTCCCTGTAGATCAACACAACCATATAATTAATCACATGCATGCATCCATTTATCATTAACAAAATGAGATAACCTATGATGGAAAAGATGAGTTGAATTTAAATAACATCTATTTTATGACATAACACTAATCTAATCACTAAACTGAATTCTAATCTACAAAAAAAATTTGTAAAGCAGAACAACTAACATTCATCCATTTCTATGAAATCATAAACCCAATATTTTTGGATTGAATTTGTTAGTCCTTCCACTCATTCTCCCAAAAGAGAGGTGACATAGAAGCTTGCAACCACAGGTTTTTATAGCTTAATCTCTACTTAAATGAAAGAAACTATGAACTTCTTGGAATCAAGAACAAATACAAGTACGAAAAGAGGGACCAAAGCCTCTACATTGGGCTCAAATCCAATGGTCTCATCCCTCTTAAACTAACTCAGATGCAACTTAAAATCTAACTCCAAATTATAAAAAAGTAAAGGTCCCATACATCATATAAAAGTTCAAAATGACAATGTCAAGCTTGAAGCTCAATAGCTACACCTAGCTAAATAAAAACTTCGAATCTTAATGATATTTTCTTCTTGCTTATTCATACAAAAGGGCAGCTCATAGTATCTCCCTTCAAAATAGGAGTGGTTCCCTCTTTGACATTGAAAATGGTGGATATTTTCCCTTTTGAACTTCACTTGGACTAGGAGACACTCACCTGTCGATGAATTCGAACTAGTGAGACAGGATGTTGTGATCCCAAGCCGAGTTAGTGAGTTAAGTAGGTGAAAAAACCACCTAGATTCTCTCCTAGTTGTCTCCATCAAGCCCCTACATAATAATTTCCTAAAAAATCCTTCTTTTCCCTGCAACTAAACCACATTATCCCACATACTATGACAAACACCTTTTACTCCTCTTACTAGGCATAATAATAAAAAAATGTGAATTAATGTGAGGTAAGGATAGTTTTAAGGCTATAGGACGACATGATGATCTTAAAAATATACCTATTTATGGGACTAATCAATTATGATGTGTTGCATCACATTTCTTATGGTGTACATATCAATTAGTATGTGCCATTGCACAAGTCTAGGCAACAATTTATGAAAGAAAGATGTGAAGAAACTTTGGATGCAATGACCCTCAAACCTATGCCTTTGAAAAACTATCCTTCATTTAACTAAAACAAGGATTGATACTACATTCTTTTTTACCATTATAGTAGTCACTCCTAATCAAATAAGGCAACATGACTGGATGGTACAATGGGTTTTTGATGAACATTTGGAACCCACCAAAGTGCTTTGATCAGAAATGTTGTCAATTCCCTCTCTTTTCTCTATTTCACTACAGTGATGACACTTCAATGTCACTATATCCACATCCATGGATGAATGTTCCATATTACCTCTACAATAGAACATAACAATACAAATACCACAGATTCTTGTAACAACCCCTTGTTCAATTTCCATGTAAATATAAAATAAGACCATGGTCATGGGACACATATTCCAAGTTAAATGGAGGAGAAAACATCACATTGGGGGTCACTTTAGGTTTATTTATGGCTATGGAATTTTTAAAAGGAATTGGCAAAGGAAAGAGGCAATAATTGGTATTTAATTATGAGAAATAAGGAAAATAGGAGAAAAGGAAGGTGAAGAGACACAAATTTGCATGCAAGGCAAATTAGGGGAAAAATGAAGGAAAATGAAGAAAATAGAGACATCAATGATAAAAAGGCACCTAAGAATCTGTTGACAACTTTTTCTCATTCATTGATTAGGATCAGCTAAGGAGAAGGAATAAGCACTTAGACAAGCAAACAAGAAAAGCAAGGTAGTGCATGAGGAAGCTTAAGCCTCGGACAACGGAGAGTAAGGACATAAATTAGGTATGGATTGTAGGTAATAGTATGCATGTGAGATTTAGTATGTTGAATTTTGTGTGTATGGTATATGCATCTAGTTCCTTGGTTATTTTTTTTCATTGGCATAGATATTTTCCTAGATTCATAATGGTTTTAGCCTTTCCTTTTCATTTCCTAGATAACGATGGTGTTGTGGTTTTTCCGCTTGTTTTCTAATTGGTTCTTAGGTTCCTAATGGTAGCAGGTTGGAAAAAATGCTATGGAATCCCTTGAACAACTTGGGTTGAGTTACTAGTTTATGGAGCTATTGGTTGGGACAAATGCTCTAGAGCCCTCGGTGTGTTGAGTTACTAGTCCATGGAGCCACAGTTGGAGGAAATTCTCTAGATCCCTAGAAGGTTGTGGGTTGAGTTACTAGCTCCTCGAGCCTTGGATAGCTTGGGTAGAGACTGATTTCATTGGTGTTAGTGATTTATGGACTGTAGAGGTGAAATATTTATGGTTGAGGGTTGAGGTGGTTTGGGCTTTGGAAGCCCTGGTTAGTTTTGTTTTGTTTTATTTTATAATATCCCACATTCATGCTTCGAATATCATGTGGGAGTGATTTGATGAAAGAAAGATTTGGTTCAACCCAATCTATGTTTACGTGATATGTGGAATTCCATGACTTGGTTGGTATTTTCATATATTAATAAGAGTTATTTTCCTATTGTGATTTATGAATACTTGTAGTGATTGTGTTGTTGAATTTCCACGGGTTTTATAATGGTTATTTGTAGGTTGTATGATAGTTATATGATGTAATCTATCTATGGATCTTGACATGTTTTGATAAGTTATTGACTCGTTGTGAATGAATGGATTAATAAGTGTTATTGCAACTATCTAGAAAGGGCTTAGAGCCTTCTTGGTGATTCTCAGATGAAGAATATCAGTTTATGATCAGTATGCATTCATGACTTGTAGGTCACATGTTTTTCATATGTTCAACGAAATGTCTGTAATGGATTATTTATCTTTGGGGTAAATTTATTGCTTGATTCTGATTAAATAACTTTGTCATTACCTTTTATCGCATTCTATAAAGTTATAAGAAATTTCGGGTAGTGGTCTCGAGGTTGGCCTAAAAAGGTGGCATAGATCCTAAAATTGCATGCTCATAACTGGAGGATTTAGGCCATAACCTCATGGAACAATGCTTTTGCATGTGTTTGGGATCTCATAACTAGACTCTTTCCTTGTTGTGTGTGCGGTTGGGGTGCTAAGTCAGAAAAGAAGGGTTCGAGCTCAGGGATTGATCATCTAGGGTGGTTTTTTAGCTCCTAAGTGATATGTAGTCCTTGTGGGATGTAAATAAGTGTTTGATTTTTAGGCCCCACTTCCTTAACTAGAACTTGGAGGTCGGGTCATGTCATAGTGACACTCGTCTCATGCTTACCCTTGTGAGCTTGTGAATTTGGGTAAATGTGGGAGGGGGCATTACAAGGTGGTAGAAGAGCAAGGTTTCAACACTAGAACTCGGGGTAAAAGCAAATTGTCATATAGGTTTGTATGTTTGGCATACACGTATGATGGTTAATGGTTTTTATATGCATTGTGGTTATATGCATGCATGTCATTCTATTGTTGTTGTGGTTACATGCATGATAGATGATAGTTGATCGATGTGGTCATATGCACATGCATCGAATAGTCATGCACGGTAGTTAACTTGTTTTTAAATGGATTGTAGTCATACGCATAATGATTATGGTCATTGCAACTAAGATATTTATGTTATATCCATATCACTAATCCGAACTGGCCTATGCATATGGTTATGGTTATGATATTCAGGTATGATTCAATATACATGATCTGATTAAAAATATTAGTCTTGCTCTCCTAAAATCCTCCTTAGATTGTAAACAAAATTCCATTCATGTGCTTAAGGATTCATGAGTTTATTACAAGTGAAAATGAGTTTTATGTTAATTTTATGAGCAATTTTAACATAAATAAGAAATTGAACAATGACATATAAATGTACAGAACATCACTAACAACACATCACAACAGGAAGATGATGAAGGAGTTCACCCCTCGTTAGCTACGTCTCCTTGGTCTAGCTTCCAATGGCTTAGGCTTCTCTATTATGCTCAAACGTGTAAAAATATGTGTTTACAATGCTCAAATGCTTCTGTAACCTACTCCAATGAGTCCAAAATGTCCAAAAATGGCTACCTAGACTCTTTCTGCACCCAATTTGGTCGAAAACTAGAGAACTTATGACCTCTCCTAATTTCTCCACTATCCGCTCTACAAATTACCCAAATTCAGGCATTGAAACCTCATTTTTGCCCCGATTTCCGCTAACAGGCCACCAAATCCACTGAAATTCGGGCGGATTTGTCAGACGGTTAATTTGACCGCCGAGGCATAAAATGTGGAAATTTAGGGTCACATGGAGGGCCATCCGCCCAGGGGCTAGCCCCCAACTTTGGCCCCTTCCCTCTGGTGGTCACATAAACCTTGGCGATTACAGTAACAGTGTTTACATGGGGAGGTTAAGTCCGCGTCCACCTCCAAACTATGTGGCATTTAAGTTTAAATACATCGCGAAGTCATATATGGTTAAGCAATAACTTGTGTGGTGCAATGGTAACGACTTTGGATTTGATTTGGGAGGTTGGGAGTTCGACCCCACTGCCTACGCCCAAACTATAGCAACATTTTTGGTGGCTTCCCGGGCTGCCACGTGGAGGCCTCTAGCTGGGCCACGTGTCATCCCATGGTTGGCCATCATTCTGACCAAGAAAAACCCCTAAAATCCGACCAGTCAGAATGTGCGAATCGACACAATTTCATTAGCCAAAGAGCCCTTTGACCAAGTCAACATCCACATCACCTGCCCAGTTAGCGCCACGTCAGCAGTACAGACTACTAACTGGGCTGTCCTTTTTTTTTAAATTTGCTTGTTTGGGAAAGTGAACAAAACTCGTTTCTGGAGTCATACAGAGTTCGTTTCGCGCGAAACGCGTTATGCAGCATTTAGGATGATGACCATTACACGATCGTCTAGGTTCCACACCAATCTGACAACTTTGAACTTTGAGCTATTCTTTTTAGCACCTAATCATTCCTCCCCACTATAAGCCTTTTGGACCCCAAAAGATCACTCTCAGTTGTCCGGCAGGAGAGGGTACAATTTCCTCACCTTTCTAATCTCGATCCATTTGGCCTTTGAAGGATTTGTTCCCTTGAGCCCAACTCAAAGGTAATCAAAATTCCCTCATTTTGAAGACCTTGTCCTTCTATCAAGAATGGTGTCTTGCTGTAGTTCATCAAGGTATTCAGGAGAAAAATCCTCTATGGAAGGAATTTGGAAATTTTCTCCTTAATCTTCAATCAATGGAGTCTCATATAACCTTAAGTTCTCAACATTAAACAACAACATAATTTTGCAGATATGAAGGAAAATCCAACCTGAAGGAATTGTTACAAATATTTTTTAAAATTTTGAATGGACCA
The DNA here is from genome assembly GCA_031772625.1 of Pinus tabuliformis. NCBI lineage: Eukaryota > Viridiplantae > Streptophyta > Pinopsida > Pinales > Pinaceae > Pinus > Pinus tabuliformis. Next base: position 1,251,300,150 of record CM062816.1, on the reverse strand, counting down.
TATCTATTTGGTTTTAGCTTTTTACCTTCTCCTTTAAGCCTCTTTTTGCTAATGTGAAGCCAAACTTCATCACCGACTTGGAACTTGTGATCTACACGATGCTGGTCGTGCCTTGCTTTGTACTTGCCTTGGCTCTTTTCAAGCTGTTCTTGAAATGTTTGGTGTACGAATTAGATTTGTTCAATGAACCTTCTTTCTTTTTCTATGTCATTGTGACCATCAATAGCAACAACTTTGCCAAAAATGAAATCCAAAGCAGACTTAGGCAAGTATCCCAAATATTCCTCAAATGGCAATGTTTGAGTTGAAGAGCACTAGGCCCGGTTGTAAGCATGTTGAATATAGTGCAAATTTTCATCCCATAACTTAGGATTCTTGCTGCAATATCCACGAAGAAGATGTATCACTATCATATTCACCACCTTTGTTTGACCATCTTTTTGCGGATGAAAAGTTGTACTCTTTTTCAATTTGGTATCCATGAATACCCACAAGCTTGACCAAAAATTCACAACAAAGTGAGAATATCGATCACTAACAGTGGATGTGGGAAATCCAAAATGCACCCATACATTGTGAAAGAATAACTAAGTAGTTTGTTTAGTTGTAACTTCCTTTTTACATGGCATCAAAATACACATTTTGTTGAACCTATCCACAACTACATACAAATAGTCATGACCTCTTTTTGACAATGGAAGACCTCCTACAAAATCCATAGAAACACTCTCCCGTGGTCATGAAGGAACCAAAAGTGGTGTGTACAATCCTAAATTCCTATTGCTAGGCTTAATGACTGCACATAATGAACATCCTTTAATAAAACGTGACACACTTTCAAGCATACAAGGCCAATAACAATACCCATGTAGATGTGACACCGTCTTACTTACACCGAAATGACCAGCAATAAGAGAAGTATGTGCCTCTCTTATGATGTTGACTCTTTCTCCCTGTGGAATACAAAGCTTTCCAATATGGTACAACAAGTTATCATGCAAATGATAATCCAATTCCTCTACTTGGTTACCTTGACTCAAGATTGCATAAACATCCTGAAAGTCATTGTCTAATGCATATTTCTCAATATAACTTTCATGCAGAATAGAATTATGCTTAAGTAAGGTAGTTGCACTAACAATATTCCTAGAAAGCATATCAACAACTTTATTGTAGATACCTTTCTTATACCTGATTGCCAAGTGGAATTGTTGGAGAAAACCCATCCATCAGAAGTGCCTTGATTGCTGCAACTTTGATTAAGATTGTAAATATTGCAATGATTGATGATCAGTGTGAACAAAATTTTCCATACCCATCAAGTAGTGTTTCCACTTTTTCACACTTTGCACCAATGCATACAATTCATTGTCATATGTAGGATAATTAATCACTGCACCATTAAAAGTTTCGGAATGAAAACAGATAGGCTTACCATGTTACATGAGATCTACACGCATGGCATAATCACTAGCATCAGTGTGAATCTCAAATGACTGTCTCAAGTCTAGAAGTGCAAGTACTGGAGCTGAACTGAGCGTTTCCTTCAATGCATCAAAGGCCTTTTGTTGTTTGCCTCCCCACTAAAAAACCTTTTGCACACTTGTCAATGCATGCAAAGGAGCTTCTATAGAAGAAAAGTTAGCAATGAATTTCCTCCAATACTGTACTACTCTAAAAAAACTTCTTACCTCAGTAACTGTCTTGGGCCTTGGCCAATTTAAAATGACATCAACCCTTGAGGGATCTATTTTCAGCTCACCTCCTCCAACAATATGACCCAAGTAAAATAAAAAAGTTTTTCCAAACTCGCATTTTGACATCTTTAAATACAATTGTTCTTTCTTTAAGACATCAAGTACATTTCTCACATGCATGACATGTTAATCACGAGATTTACTGAGAATTAAGATGTCATCTATGTAGACTATAACAAATGCATCAAGAAATGGCCTCAAAACATCATTCATCACATGCATGAATGTAGAAGGAGCATTACATAAACCAAAAGGCATAACTAGCCATTCAAACAAACCTTGTTTTGTTTTGAATGTTGTCTTCCAAATGTTTCCTTCAGAAATTCTAATTTGATGGTAGCCACTCCTGAAGTCAAAATTAGTAAAATACTTTTCATCTTTCAATTGATCAAGTAAATCATCTATTCTAAGATGTGGATAATGGTTCTTTACCATAATTTTGTTCAATGCACGAAATTCCACACACATGCACCATGTTCCATCCTTCTTTGGCACCAAAACAATAGGTGAATCACATGGCGAAGAAGATGGCCTAATGCTCCCTTTATCCAACAACTCTTTAATTTTCTTTTTAATTTCTGCACTTTCCATCACTGACATCCTTTACATGTGAATGTTAGGAAGAAGACAATCTTGCTGCAATTGTATCTCATGTTGGATTCCTCTCTTGGGAGGCAATCCTTTTGGTTCCTAAAAAATCTCATCATATTGGTTAACTACATCAACCAATTCAGATTTCAATTTTGAATCACAACCCTTAAAAGCTTCATTATAAACATCATTTTTGGGTTTCATCATTAGAAGCATAAAATTCCTGCTTGAATTCACTAATCTTTTCATTTGCCCCGCATTAGCAAGTGAAAGATTTAGTTCCTTTCTATGAGATCTCACAATGTATTCTACTCCATCTTTGAATAAATGGTATTTTTTTCATGTCTATGGAAGATAGATTTTTTTTCATAGAGGTATGGGCTAACCAAAACTATACCGCATATGTCTAATGGCACATTGACATCAAGCTCCACTTCATCTATGAAATTTGCAGTAATAGCGAATTTTAGTTTACACTTTCTAGTAACTTGCAATTGTGCATTGTCACACACCCATCCAAGTGGATATCATTTATGATGTGGAAGGTTTCCAAGCGTAAAATTTTGACAATGTTTTCATCGATAAGATTGGCTTGAGAGCCACTATCGAAAAGTGTATCAGTTTTGCTATGTTTGGAGATCACCCTTATGTGAAAAGGTTATATCCTCTACTTTTCATTTGGAGTTTCATTGTGTGAATTCGAAGTACTAGTGCTAGCAATGGATTCATTTCCTTTCCAACGTATGGTTTTAATTTTAGTTTCATCACCCGAATCAGACCCCAAATCTTGTTGAGTGGTTGCAGTTGTCTTTTGTTTTCCCTTGTTGTTGAATTTGTTTGGTTTCATTTCGGGATGAAGCTTCCAACAATGAGCTTCATCGTGACCCTCTTCAGAACAATGTTTGCATGTTAATTTCTCTCCTTCCTTCTTGATAGATGCATTTCTTTCCCTTTCCTTTGAAACCATTTTCTTTTCCTTTACCCTTAAATGGTTTTTACTAACTTCTTCTAGAGTGTTTTTCCTTCTTGCCTCAAGTTAAGTGGCTTGTACACGCACATCATCTAAGTTATTGGGATTAAACATTAATATGGTATGCCTAAGGTAAATGTATAAACCCCCTATGTTCTTCTTCAATGTGTCTTGTGATTACAAATCTACACCTAACATTACAAACCTTTTTCTGAATTCTTGGGTGTAATCTTGCAAATTTTGACCTTTAAGTTGTCTAAAGTTGTACCAATTCATGATGGTCTTCTACATATAATCTAGAGGGTAGAATTATCTTTTAATTGCATCAATGAAATCAGACCAAGAAATTGAGATCTTACCGTGCTTTTTTATTTTCTCTTGTTCCTTTGATTCCCACCATACTAGTGCTACAGCCTCCATTCTCAAGGAAGCTAGCTGAATATTTATGTCATCCTCTTGAAGGTTTTGAATTCTGCAATAAGCATCCAACTAACGAATCCAATTATCAAGCTTCTCTGCATTCACTTCACCATTATACATGGGCAGCTCAAATTTAACATCAAGTTTTAATAAGGGTGATTTACTAGTTCCTTTTGAGGTATGTTGATGAGTATGAGTAAGGGTTGTGTTAGTGGAAGAGGTTGAATATGCCTTTGAATAATAAGATGAAGAAGATGGTGGAGAGGGTGGAGGTTTACCTCCATTTCCATTACCTCCTGAAGAACCTTCTCCTTTGGGAGGTTTGGAGATTTCACCCTACAACCTCGTATTCCTCTCTCCGTAGAGGACCTTCACCATCTTTGTCATATCAAATAAAGCATTCTTGAAGGCCTTCTCATCTTCTGTCACGTTTGTAAGTTCTCCTTCATGAGACATGTTCACTAGAACCTCAACTACAAATTGTGGAAGAACTTATCTTGGAGATTGTGGCAACCTTGCCTTCCTTCCCCTTGACCCAATTTGAGGGCTTTCAACCAACTTCCCTTCTCCTCTTTTGAGTTTTAACGTTGTAAGCATGACGTAAACTTGCAAATAGTTAAATCCTTCTTGCACAAATAAAACCTAATGCTCTGATACCAAAATGATCTGATTAAGAATATTAGTTTTGTTGTGCTAAAATCCTCCTTAGTTTATAAACAAAATGTTATTCATGTTCTTAAGGATTCATGAGTTTATTGCAAGTGAAAATGAGTTTTTATATTACTTTTATGATCAATTTTAACATAAATAAGAAACTGAACAACAACATATAAATGTACAGAACATCACCAACAACACATCACAATAGGAACATGATGAAGGAGTTCACCCCTCCTGAGCTACATCTCCTTGGTCCAACATCCAATGGCTTGGGACCCTCTATTATGCTCAAACATGTAAAAATATTTGTTTACAATGCTAAAATGCTTCTATAACCTTCTCCAATGAGTCCATAATGTCCAAAAATGGTTACCTAGCCTCTTTCTACACCTAGTTTGGTCAAAACTGGAGACATTATGACCTCTCCTAGTTTCTCCACTATTTTCTCCACAAATTGCCCAAAATCCAACATCGAACCCTCATTTTCACCCCAATTTTCGCTAATGGCCACCAAATCGTCGAAATTCAAGCGCATTTGTTAGACAATTAATTTCACCACCGAGGCCTAAAATGCGGAAATTTAGGGTCATATGGAGGGCCATGCGCCCAGGGGCTAGCCCCCAGCGCTGGCTCATTCCCTCTGGTGGTCACATCGACTTAGCGGTTATGGTAGGAGTGTTCACATGGGGCAGCTAAGTCTGCGCCCAGCTCCAAACTATGCGGCATTAAAGTTTAAATACACCGTGAAGTCATATATGGTTAAGAAATAACTTTTGTGGTGCAATGGAAATGGCTTTAGACTTGAGTTGGGAGGTCGCGGGTTCGACCTGTACTGCCTCCACCCGGACTATAGTAACATTTTTGGTGGCCTCCCGGGCTGCCACGTGGTGACCTCTAGTTGGGCCACGTGTCAGCCTGTGGTTGGCCATCATTCCAACTAAAAAAAACACTAAAAGCCTACCAGTTAGAATGTGCCACTTCGCATGATTTCATTAGCCAAGGATCCCTTTGACCAAGTCAACATCCACATCACCTGCCCAGTCAACGCCACGTCACCAGACTGTCATTTTTTTGGAAAATTTGCTTGTTTGGGTAAGTGAATAGAACTCGTTTCTAGAGTCATACAGAGTCCATTGTGCATGAAACAAGTTGCGTCAGATTTTGGATGATGAGCACTACGCAGTCATCCAGTTTCCACTCCAATCCGATAACTTTGAAATTTGAGCTATTTTTTTAGCACCTGATCAATACTTATGATATTGTGTCGTACTAATTTGGACTAACTTGTGTAGATGTGATAGCCTCCCCTGAGAGACATTGAGGTATGAGTTTGCTTATGTCATTTATTTAGTTTATCTAACATGGTATGTTTACAGGAAATAGAAGATTAGGGATGAAGAGGAGAATAGTGGACTATGATTCACATGACTCCCCTTACAAGCATGACATGAAATCTATGGAATGGAAAAGTGGCATGATTATTTGGCATGTTTTCAAGTACAAGATGTATGAGAAATGAAAATCAATTTTTGGCAAGTGTGCTTAAATTTAGTAGAGATTTGGAGATCCCATTTCCATAATTGGACATTAGAGGTTGGGCCATTATAGTTGTTGCCTCCTTCTACCGTAGTGTGAACCATGGATAGTAAGGGGTTATGTTTACAGGTATTTTGAATGTTTGATTAAGTTCATGATATGATTATGTGCCTATAATATTGCATGAAGGAATGTTCTTGTTTTAAGACGGTTATACTAACACAATATGTGATGAAACAGATGACATGCACTTGAGTGCAAGTGGGTGCTAGTTGTAGTAGTGTGACTAATGGTGTGAGTTGATTGTAGACTATGACATGGTTGGTAGTCTTCATAAAGGTTTATTTCAAATTAATAGACACGATGTCTTGATCTTTGGAACATGTGACTGTCATGTGTGAAAAGTTGTAAGACAACATGCTTGGTATTAGCTTGAAAATGCAACACTTGATTTGTTTATATAACTAAGCACTAGGTGAAGTGATAGCACATAATAAGAATCAATTGTAATAAGGAATAAAAGGTAAAAGAAACGAATTGAGTGAGAATTCATGAACATGTATTTGAGAGGTTGTTATCTTAAGGATGATATTTGAGATAATAGGTTGAGTTTTAATCTTATAAAGGCATGAATAAAGGCATAAGCTAATGTTTCATTATGCAACCATAACAAATGGTTTCTAGTTATAAGTGGATTCGTCAAGAGAAATGGAATCCCTTGATAAATGGTATGTGTAGGTTTTTAGTTGCAAGGCAACGTGCTAGGTACAACAAGGTAAGGTAACTAGTATGTTGTTAGATTTATTTATGTGCTCACAATTATGTGTTTATGGTAGTATGATGGAGGGAATTGCATGGCAAAAGAGACTACCATTAAATCTTGAAAAAGACTTGGGTTGATATGAGTTGGTTGGCTCCATTGGGATAAATGGGCGGTGGCATGACATTCATGAGAAAGGTAATCAAGGAACGTAAAGAAAATGGATATGAGGTATCAAATGCGTTGGCTATGTTGGGAACTATTTTTCTCAATGTTGTACATGCATTACATAGATAAAGGGATTTCACTTAAACTTGACCTTATGACATGTAGTAATTATGTTTTCATCATGATTATGCTAACATTTATATATATGTATGAGTCACTGCCATTATATGACAGGGTTGTCATGGATCATTCTTGTGGAATAGTGATTTCTCTATGTAGGTGAATGGCATGAAGAGGTTCGTGGCTATGAGGAATCAAGCGAGCATACTAGCCCTAACATATCTACGATTTTACTATCATGTGGATATGATTTCATATTATGTGTTAATAAATGTTCCTATGTTTATGATATGGCAAGAAATACTGAGGGATACATCAGTGAAATGAAAGAAGTGTGATCTGTGACATGTGATAAGCATGGAGAGTGGAAAGAACATAGACCCAAGATTTGGGTTGTCGATGCACGCAGTAGGGAGTGGGAAATACACTAGAGGCAATATCGTCTCGTAGAGATGCTATGGTCTCTAGATGTACAATACTTCTGCCATGTACATGTTTTACATGTTGTGTTGTGTACATGTCATACATGTTGTGTTGTGTTCATGTCATATTGTGTCATGTGTATGGTGTAGTCGTTTTATTGAGACATGTGTATTCATTGTGTTGTACAATGTGTACAAATATGTATTGTGTTTTACATCGAATGTAGGTGTATGTGTTGTATTATACATTGGGTGTAGGTGTATGTGTTGTGTTATACACTAGTTGTAGGTGTATGTATTGTGTGGTACATCGTGTGTGGTGTATCTATTTTTATGGACATTGTGTCTAGTATACATGTTGGGGATTGGTTCTCTAGATCCCTCAAGGATGTGGGTTGAGTTGTTAGCCTCTGGAGCCTGCAGTTTGGGACAAATTCTATGAAGCCTTGGATAGTTTTGGATGAGACCAACCTTGAGTTGTTGATATTGAGAGAAGAGGCAGTGTAGTCTTTGGATTCCCTTGTTTTTTATATTGGAGATAAGAGAAGGCACTGGGTTCTTGCCAAGTTGGAAACCAATCCAGTGTGTGCATGTGGATGAAGAGAAGAGAATGCACTAGATTTTTTTCCAGGTTTCGAAACATATCCAGTGTGTGTATGGAAAGGAAAAAGAACAAAGGCAGAAGCAAAGAACCGATTGAAAGATAAGTATTAGTATTTTATTTCAGTTTTAATTATGCATGTGTTCTATGATTCTAATTTATGATGGTTGAGTTTTGAGCTAATTGTATGTGATATTTTTATAAATGATGATTTGATCAAAGAGCTAGTTTGACTTGTTGTGACACGAAGTAAACAGAATTTCAAGTGTACCTTATTGATGGACCACTAATGAGATATAATTGGAATTAGTTTAAATTTCTTTCTAGTCTAATGGAAAATATGTGCTTGCTATAGGAAAGCATGAAAATTCCTAGTTTGGGTTGTTGGAATTGATTGTCGAATATGTTAGTAGCAACAATAAAAGGAATTGGAACATGCAACAGTATGTTGATAAAGTACTTCGAGAGCAAGGCCATTGTGGGACACTAGTACCCAATAGTGTCCATTGATTGCCATGAGCATGTTATGACCGATATGATGGTTTTCAGGTAGGGATATTCTTTGGTTTTTGGACCTTCCAATGAGAGGAAACATTTCCAAGTGATGGATCACTAGAGGGCCTATGTAGCAAAGAAGGGGGTGCCAGTGGAACTTGGAAGGTGTCTGACTATATGGAAGGGGGTGATCAAATTACCAGAGGGACTATGTAGTAGACAAGGGAAGGTTGGGGAATAAATTTGTTTTGGGCATCAAAATTGTGTTGAAAATGGCAACAAGAAATGCTAAAAATAGAAGTGCTAAAAATAGCACTGCTATAAATAGCAGTTCAGATATCAGTGTTGGACTTAGCAATAAGGAATGAAAAATGGAAGTGCTAAAAATAACATTTCGGGATGGATTCCAATTTTAGTTAGTCCCTGAACTAAAATTGAGAAGTAAAATTCGATTTTGATCCTAGCAGTTGTTTGTAAAATAATTAATTAATTCATCTTGAGTTAATTAGTTAAGGAAAATCAAACACGAAGTCTATGTGGGGACTTGCAATAGTTTCTCCATTAATTGAGGAATTTATACCTCAGTTAAAGAGATAAGGATGAGTTGTAATTAGTTGGCTCAGTTAACTGAGTCAAGTCCAGTCAGATTAATTCAAACAGTTTGTTGAATTAATTGTGAGTTCAGTTAGTTAATGCTTGCATGCATGTAACTGTTGTTCTCCAGATAACTGAATATTCTCTCATAAATAACTCATGCATGTTAGTTTAGACAAAGACCCAATTGACATCATAGGAGGGATAGTGTACTATCAGTTGGATGGATTTTTCCTATAAAGGAAACTCATCCATGGAGAAGGATTTATCTCCTTCAGGTTTGTGTAGTTAATTCTGAGCCAAGTGAGCAGTGTGAGGTGGGAATTCACACAAGTGGAAGCAAGGAGAAGGTTTGTGAGAGGCCTTTGATTGTATATGAGCAGCAAGGGGCTTATACTGAGAGCTGGTTGGCTTCCAAGCTAAGGCTTTGTGTAATTCTGTGACTATTTTCCACTTGTATGATAATACAGAGTTGGGGTTTTAGGTTGAGGCTTTCCCCGGGTTATTTCTTCTGTGTTATGTGTGATTGCTTCTCATTCTCAATTATATGTGTTCTCATTGATCGTGCTCAAATTGATTAAGCTTCTGCAAAGTGTTGTAGAAGTAGATCTTGTATTGTGTTTTAGTATATTGCATAATCTGTTGATCTATAGTGGGAATTTATACATGTTATTGGAGCAAAGGTGATCAAGGTGAAGAACAGTATACTAGAAGGAGAATTTCAAAGTTTGGTTCCTAAAGATAGATATTGAGTTCTTATCACATCTCAATTTCACCAATGGCGTTCAGTGGTTTAAGACTCGAGTATGCCCTTGATGGCACCTCGAATTATATATCCTGGAAGGATCGCAGCGAGGCAGTATTTAGAGGATAATGGTCTAAAGGACTTCATTGATTAAGAAGTCCCCAAGCCAAATGATGCTACTCAACTGGCAAAATGGAAGAAATGTGTGGCTAGAGCAAGGAGAATCCTCCTGGAGGGAGTTCGAGATCACATTGTCTCGAGCCTCCATGGGAAGGAGACACCATTTTCGATGTGGAAAACATTGAAATATTTATATCAGAATAGTAGCGCTCAGAGGAAGTTGGCACTGAAAGACAAGCTTTGTAAGATCAAGTGTGAAAAGAGCGACATGATCTCTACATATTTGAACAAGCTCACCACCTGCAGGGATGAGCTTGGAAGTGTAGGGATCACGATTGCTGATGATGACATGGTGAGTCTTGCAGTCCTTGGTCTTCCTAAGAGTTAGAATAGCTATCAAGACTCGGTTAATGGAAGAGAAAAACTGCCAGATTGGGAACGACTTTGGTCAGATCTGATGCAGGAGGAGATAAGAAGAAGCACTAGAGATGGATCTTCTTCATCCAAGGAGGATGAAGAAAATTGTGCCTGAGCGAGTAAGAAAAATAAAGGGAAGGAGAAGGATTCTCATCCCGAATCAAGTTATTCCCATGGTGGGAAGAAGTTTGACAAATCAAAAGTGCGATGCTTTCGTTGTCATGAGGTGGGCCATTTTGCTACAAATTGTCCACTGAGGAAATCCAAGAAGGGATCCATGGAAGGATCAGAAGGTGAGGCACTGGCCTCACAGTTCGAGTTGGATTTCACACTTTTCGCATGCATGGTTTCATCCATGGTGGGAAATGGTTGGTTTCTTGACAGTGGAGCTTCTTTCCACGTGATTGGCAACAAGAGTTTGTTCAGTACCTTGGAGGAGAAGGATCTCTAGATGCGGATCGCGATGGGTAATGATCAAAAGTATGGTGTCTCAGGTGTAGGCACAGTTGTTTTTCAGATGAAGCATGGAGCTCGCATTACCTTGACCAATGTCAAGTATGTACCAGAACTGAAGAAAAACTTGGTGTCAATCGCAATGCTAGAAGACAAAAGCTATGATGTAGTATTCAGTAAGGGAAAGGTTTTCCTTAGACACATCATCACTAGATAGGTGAAGCAGATCAGTTCATGAGTCAAGAACTTGTATGCTCTTGATGTTCAAGATGCATGCAAAGCCTTGAGGAGCAAGGCAAAGGTTAGAGACTTGATGGTTGAGAGGAAGAGTACATTACCTCCCAATATGTAGCGCCAGAAGAAGTCTCAGACAATTGTGGAGGACCCACAATTGGTGAAGCAGATTTAGGAGGTTGTGGAACAACCACAACTAGAGAAGCCAAGAAGAGACAGAGTGGAGGCATCCACTCATGCAGAGACCTCCAATAGGGGGTATTTGAGCCAAGTGGGCAGAGGGAGCACATGCATGCATACCTCCAAGTAGGAGGTAGGGCGATGTGGAGTGACAGTCCCAAGAAGGCTGGAATAGGGGTAGGATCATTGAGGTACCCAACCTCTTTTATTAGACCTTGCTACAAGAGCCCCGATGAGGAGTAGTAGGACTAGATGAGTGGGTAGAGATAGATGTGGATGGAGCGGCATAGAGAGCTATAGTACAGGAATCCCAAGACAGTGCAGAGCTAGTGGGCTACAAAAATGCAAGAGGCACAGGAGTGTTGCACCAGTGTAGGATGGCACAGAGAGGTGTGAAATAGTGCAAGATGCATGGAGTGTTGCAGCAGCTCAGAGGTCACAGAGGGAGCACTTGTCAGTGACAAAGGAATCTTCAGCATCAGAGGATGTTTCTAGCCCAACAGGGAGGTCAGTTGGGAGATTTTTTTTGTTTCCAGAGTTGTTGGAGCAACAAGACTTGGGAGAAGTGTTGCATGAAGAACATTCCAAAGGTTCAGGATTGGGTTCAAGTTGAATGCCTTTCTTGTTGAGAGGGAGTGTTGAAAATGGCAACAAGAAATGCTAAAAATAGCACTGCTATAAATAGCAGTGCAGATACTAGTGTTGGACTTAGCAACAAGGAATGAAAAATGGAAGTGCTGAAAGTAACATTTCTAAAAATAGCATTTTGGGATGGATTCCAATTTTAGTAAGTCCCTTAACTAAAATTGAGAAGTAAAATTCGATTTTTATCTTAGCAGTTATTTGTAAAATAATTAATTAATTCATCTTGAGTTAATTAGTTAAGGACAATCAAACATGAAGTCTATGTGGGGACATGCAACAGTTTCTCCATTGATCGAGGAATTTATCCCTCAGTTAAAGAGATAAGGATGAGTTGTAACATTGAGTTGTAATTAGTTGGCTTAGTTAACTGAGTCAAGTCTAGTTAGATTAATTCAAACAGTTTGTTGAATTAATTGTGAGTTCAGTTAGTTAATACTTGCATACATGTAATTGCTTCTCTCCAGATAACTGAATATTCTCTCATAAATAACTCATGCATGTCAGTTCAGACAGAGACCCAATTGAGATCAAAGGAGGGACAGTGTACTATCAGTTGGATGAATTTTTCCTATAAAGGAAACCCCATGGAGAAGGATTTATCTCCTTCATGTTTTTGCAGTTAATTCTGAGCCAAGTGAGAAGTGTGAGGTGGGAATTCACACAAGTGGAAGCACTGGACCCCAAGAAAAACTGCGCAAGGAAATAGGAGGCTTGGATGGCAGAGGAGAAGGTTTGTGAGAGGCCTTTGACGATCTATGAGCAGAAAAGGGATTATACTAAGAACTGGTTGGCTTCCAAGCTAAGGCTTTGTGTAATTCTATGACTATTTTCCACTTGTATGATAATACAGAGTTGGGGTTTTAGGTTGAGGCTTTCCCCGAGTTATTTCTTCTGTGTTATGTGTGAATGATTCTCATTCTCAGTTATATGTGTTCTCATTGATCATGCTCAAATTGATTAAGCTTCCACAAATTGTTGTATAAGTGGATCTTGTATTATGTTTTAGTATATTGCATAATCTGTTGACCTACAGTGGGAATTTCTACACATTGCTAGATGGAATCAGAAGCATGTTGGGGGTGTGCATTGGAAAAATGAGTCGGTAATTGTTCACTAAGAGGAAAATTAGAGCAAGGGCTGTAGTGTTGGACATTGGATGCATACTTTTATTTTGATAGTGGATTCTAGACTTCCTAGGAAGGTGGTGAATATTGGTACTACTTTTTCTTGAGAAATCAGTGCTCATAGGAATTAGGGTTTGATTCCTCTTTCTTAATAATTAATTTTGAATTATGTTGGATTCTTTATATTCTTTATTAGTTTATATTTCATCAAGAAATTCCCAAATTATATGTATATGAAGATCACAAAGACAAGAGACACAAGATTTAGGTGCTCAGCCAAGGGAAAACCCCTATAAGGGGAAAACCCAGTCAGACGCTTCCTTCATTAGATTCAAATCAATATGAGACACTTCCAGACTTCTTAGACCTAGGCAAAGACCTCCTATAACCACTAAGTCAACCCTTACCTTTAATATATGATGCTTGTCAAAGTCTCCAAGTGATAGACTCCTAGTAACAACTTATCTCTAGAATTTCAGCCCCGTAACAACAGAACATCGCCGCCTAGCAAAAAATTTCAGACTTGCAGTAAAAAAATATTTTTGGCCCCAGTAAATGCTCAGAAGCTTTGCACATGTGAGAGATAGATGGCCTAGAAACTCAAATTAGGTCTTCCCATCAAACTTCGTCCTTCTCCATCTACTTCTGTATTTCTGCTTCTCTTCCTTGAAGATCAAACTTGATGAGTGAATGTGACAAATGGATAGAACTACCTCTCTCTATATATAGCCTTTCTACTGGGTTGAATTTCCCTAATATAGTTGAATTCATGGGGACAAGGCTAACTTGGTGTGGAGGTGACAATTGACCTCTTTGACTCAAAAATAGTTATTTTTACATGATACAAAATCCCAAGAAGCATCTAATAAAAATGACAATGTCTCTAATGACTCACGACAAAATCTAGAAGCCTTCAATAGAGGATTTGACCTAGAAAATGATGACCCAAGCGTGAAACACATGCTTTAATAAGCCATTTTATTTCATAATCAAATTACTTTGACAAGTACTCTTATGAAGATCGATACTAGTTAAATCAACACTCCCTCTTAACTAGGGAGGTATTCATAATTAGAAGTACATGGAAGATTTCAAAATGATATGAACTACGAAGATTTATAGCACACTCAGTGTTGTGGAGTAGATACCTGACCATGGTATTCTATCTATGTGGGACTAAGGGGATTCAAGCTTTATCCAGTCTAGGTACCATCAGGGTTTTAAGCTCTACCACCAGCACAAGGATCTAGGTTTGTATCCAAGGTCGGAGCTCCATGACCAACGCCACCCTCCCTCTTTAGGATGTAGACATCAACACATAGGCTGATCAGATGTCCTCCCAAGCATCTTGCCATAATATGCTCTATCTCTCCCTATAAACTAAACTAGATATATCCATTTTTCCAAGCAAGTTTCCAAAGTGTTCAACCTTCTTGTGGAGTGATTTACCTGTAAAAACACAACCCCAATCATTAATAAAATTTCAAATATATATACAAGTAAAGAAAAGCCTTTTGAGGTCCTCAATCATTCAAATGTTGCTTATATCTTCATCAATTTATCCAAATACATCTAGTCGGAAGCTTTTCACTTCTCCAGCAACACCAAATATAGCCTCAGTACTTTTCAAGGCATTTGTAGTACTTTCACTTACTTCAAGGTATTTACTGTCATAATATGCCCTCCCTCTCAACTGGGAAGATACACCCTTTCTTCTATCCAAGATCCCTCTCAACTTAGGGAGATCAACCACTTCCTTCTTCTATAACATCGAAGAACCTTTCATAGCTTCATTCTTTCTTATAGCTTCCTTCATCATGCTTATTATGAACATCTTCATCATCCTAAAGATTATGTACCAAAAAATGTTTAACAGCAAGTGTAACCAAATGAAGACAAATATGTTTTTCATGTCATTATAATGGAGACATCAAAACATTCAAACTTTATACATCAAATACCTAAACCTAGTTAGGTTCATATTTAGTAAAGGTCACATCTTTTTATATACTAGACTTCAATAACTTTCTAGGGTTTTTTATCAAACCCTAGACTTCAACATTGAGACACAAAGCCTTGGCAATTCAATCAAAGTATAGTACTATACATCTGAGGTATCAATAATATATTTTTACAATTACAAGTTAGACTCTACTAGGGTTTGTTGCAAACCCTATAATTTTCATTAAAGTTAAATCATATCAATAATAATATCATCAAGTCCTATAATATCAATCTTTCCTATATTTCACAAATAAACATGAATATCATCAATTAAGTTAGCATACTTGCATATATATAGGATTTTATAATCATGTACTAGCATTTCAAAATAATATCTTCAGATGGATTGATTGAATAATTTTGACCAGGCTAGGGTTTTGATCAAAGAAGCGAATATACACCTAGGGTTTCAATCATAGGATATTACTATAATTATTACAAAGGTTTTTCTTATAAACCATAATTCACCAAATCCTAAATATCTAGGGTTTCAATACATAACTTAGACATTAACAACAAACCCTAACTTATCAAAAAATTAAACATCTAGGGTTTCGGTTTATAAGAACAATCCCTAAAAGAATAGGGTTTTTGCTAAAACAATATCAAAACCTTAAACATCAAAATAATATAGTTTTCATCATAGGTTCTAGATTTCATAAAAAAAACTAAGAGGACTATGGTTTCAACCTTATTGGTAACACACCCTAAGCACCAAAAAGCTAGTGTTTTATAGTGAAACCTAAACATTACAATTTCATAAGAATGATCAAGTGCTAGTATAACAAGGGTAGATTAAATATATCAAATAATCACCCTAAAGAGAATCATTAAGATTCAAAATATTATACATAATGATGTAAGTAATGTAAAGAAAATTCTGAAAGAAGAATGAGTGTACCTTTTACATGAAGAGAACTTTAAAAAAAACTTATAGTCTAATACATGCCTTGCGTTATTCCTTAACAAACATTATAGGATGTTACACACCTAAGTTAAAAGTTCATGTAATAAATTTAATAAAGGAAAAATAAGACCAACGTCATGGGACACGCATTCAAAGTTGAATGTTGGGTAAAATATCCTATTGGATGTTCATTTGATTTATTATGGCTAAGGGAAATTGTCAAAGGCATCGGTAAAGGCTTTGAAAAAGAGAAGAGGCATTAATTGGTATTTTATTTATGAATATAATGGAAAAGAGGAGAAAATGAAGGCGAAAGTTCACGGGTTGCATGTGAGGAGGAAATGAAGGAAAAATAGAGGAAATTGAAGAAAATAGAGGCCTCAATGATAAAAAGGATTCTAAGGATCAGTCCACAATGTTTTTCATCTTAACCTTTTGGTCAATTTAGTTTTTGATCTCTCTCTATTATCTCTACTCTCCCATACTCTTGCACACTTAGAGAATTCATGGAACACTCTAGCCTTGGAGAAAAGAAGGAAAAGGAAGTACAAGAAAGAAAAGGAAATCAAGGATCAAGCAAGTAATAGTTGTATCAAACAAATACATCAATATTACTTCCAGGTATCGAGTTGCATGTATGATCCCCTTGCTAGTTTTTGCATGAATGGTACATGCATGTGTATATTTGGTTTTGTTGTTGTCATTGGCATGGGTTTTGTCAGGTGTGAAAGTGGTTTCAGCTTTTCCTTGCCATTTCTAGATAGCCATGGTCTGATAGGGTTCTTTCATTGGTTGAGCTTTGGATTTCCAGATGATTTGAAACCGGGTGAGGTGGTCTCAAGAAAATTGCCAAAGGACTAGGAACACCTTGATCTGTAATGGTGGGATTATGGTAAATCCCGAGGGTGGAGATCGGAAAATTCCTCAAGGTATTAGTGAAGAAATCAAGAGGCATCCAATATTGTTTAGGTCCTAGTGAACCCTTAACTGGTTTTGGCGGGATTGTGGTAAATCCTGGTAGTGTATTTTTTGGTTTGGGCCTACGAATCCCTTAACTAGTAATGTCAGGATTGCAGTAAAGCTTGGTTGTATAGGACGGGGTTTCGGGCCTAGGAGTCCCTTGATTTGTTTTGGCAGGATTGTGGTACCACCTGAGAAAGCCCTAGTTGATTAATTGTGAGTCTCATTCATGCTTGGAATATGGCATGAGGGTGATTGGGTGAAAGAAATATTTGTTCAGCCCAATCTATGATCAAGTTGTACGTGGAAGTCCCAGACTTGGTTTTATTTTTCCTATGTTAATAAGAGTTATTTTTTCTCTTGTATTTTATGAGTAAATGTACTTGTTATGATGTGGTTAGGATGGTTTCTCTATCAATGTTATTATTATTTTTTATATGTTTGTTATAAGCATGGTTTCATGACGGACTCAAGTTATGGCTCTTAATATGTTTTGATTGGTAAATGAATGCATGACCTAATAGATGTTATTACAACTATGTTGAGAGGGAATTAGACCTTCTTGATGATTGTCAAATAAGTTTCAGATCTCTATGTTCATATATGCATTTATGGCCTGTAGATTACATGTTTTCAATATGTTTGATGAAATGATTTTCATGGTTAGGCTTGGTTAGGTCAAGTGTAATAGCCTTGGTGAAAATTCCATGTAATAAAATTTAATAAAGGGTAAATAATAACCATGATTGATGGGACACTTATTCCAAGATGAATGTTGGGAAATACATCCCACTGGGTGTTAATTTGGTTATTAATGGCTAAGGAAATTGGCAAAGGCAATGGCTAAGGTTGTGGAAAGGAAGAATGGAATTTTTGACACAATTATTTATAAAAATAATGGAAATTAGGAGAAAAAGGAGGTGAAAGGTCACAGCTTCCATGTGAGGAGGAAAATGAAGGAAAAAAATGGAAAATGAAGAAAATAGAGGTCTCATTTATAAAAAGGCTTCTGAGGATCAGTTGGTAACCTTTTTCCAGTTTAGTGTTGGAGCTCTCTCATTATTCTCTCTCTCTCTCTCTCTCTCTCTCTCTCTCATACTCTTGGATACTTAGAGTTTTCTTGGAGTACTCTTGGAGGGTGTGTCATACTTGGGTTTTTGGAGAAAGAAGGAAAAGGAAGAGAAGAAAAGCATAATAGGACATCAGGATCAACAACTAAAAATGGATTTTATTGTAGGTACCAGGTTGCATGTATGTTTTCCTCACTAGTTTTGGCATGCATGGTTTATGCATGTGGATTATTGGTCATGATCTGTCACTAGCATGGAGGATTGCTTGGATTTACAGTGGATTTCCTAGCCTTTCCGTTTCCTAGATAGCCATGGAAATTGTGGGTTTATTTCCTAGTTTATTTTTGGTTGGTTCTCATGTTTCCTTAGCTTGGGTTGAGTTACTAGCTCCTGGAGCCTTGTTTGGACAAACGCTCTGGAGCCTTGTAACAACTTGGGTTGGGTTACTAGTCTCATAGCCTTAGTTGGAAAAATGCTCTGGAGCCCTTGGTGGGTTTAGTTACTAGTCCTGGAGCCCTGGTTGGAGAAATACTCTAAACCCCGACAACGGTTCTAGGTTGAGTTACTAGTCCTAGAGACTTGGTTAGAACAAACGCTCTGGAGCCCTGGATGGTTGGGATAGAGACCAATCTGATGATGGTTTTTTGATGTCTGACCGTGAGGTGGAATCATTGTTTGATGGGTTGAGGTGGATGGCCTCTGGAAGCTCTCGATGGTTTTGGATTGATGTGTTTTATGAGATCCCACATTCATGCTTGGAATATGGCAAGGTGAATGGTTGAAGATACATTTGGCTCAGCCATTCTACGGTCGGGTGGAATGTGGAAGTCCCATCCCGGGTTTGGATTTTGCATCATTAATATGAGGTTATTTCTCCTTGTATTTCTATGAATATTATACTAGATTATACATGGTTTATATGGGTGTGATTTCATTGGTATTTTTTCTACTATTATGCTAGTTATGTATGTGTTTTATGACAGTAGCTATGTATGGCTCTCATCATGTTTTTACTTGTAAATGAATGGAAAATGTATCTATGACCTAATGGATGAAATGGACATTGATGTGTTGAGGCATCAATACTTCTTAACGATTTTGAGCTAAGTATGAGACCCCTATGATCAGATCTATTATTTACACCTGTAGATTACATATTTGTGATATGTTTGACTAAATGTCTGTCATGGCTAGTAGGGGTCCAGTTATGGTCCAAATCAAGTGATTTCATTCATACTATCATTTCCCTGTTATATTACTATTCTAGAGATGTCATTCATTTCTTGGCAGTGACCTGGGATCTGGGCCTGAAAAAGTGGCTTAAATCTCGGGGACGCTGGAACAACACTATACAAAAGAGTCCCTGGGCGTTGGCTTATATGCCTATGATAGTGTCCAAAGGTCCCTGGACATTGGCATGCCTATAGCATAAGAGCATCTAGAGGTCAAGTGGTCCAAAATCTCAGTGGGTCATAGGGGCTAGTTGGCAGAAAGGTTATATTAGTTCCTAAGGGTCCTAATGCTGATGTTGAATGTTTTTATGGTGTGTTTCTATTGGTTCCACTTCGTTAACATGACTTAAAAGGTTGAATCATATTATAGTGGCCTCTCATCGCATGTTTAGCTCGACTGGACAGTTTCTTGGGTAGATGTGGGAGGATTGTGTTTCAGAGTGGTATCATAGCATGGTTAACCCCTCGAACTAGATGGGTTGTGGATTGGTCATGCATGCATGTCAGTTTCTTGTGTGTCTCTTACACTTGCATTCCATGTGTTTGTTGCATTTGCATGGTGTTGATCATGTTTGTAGTGATGTTGTCATGTCGAAGTTGATGTTGTTATTATGGAATACATCATCATGAGTGTATCGCTAGTTACATGTTGTTATATGTCTCTTACATGTATCATTATTGTATGCTTGGGTGCATTCTTGTATGTTTGGTTGCATCCTTGTATGCCTGGTTCCATGTATCGTTCTTGTACGTTTAGTTACAAGTAGTGTTTGTTTATGCTCGATTACATGTGTTTATTCATGTGTGTGGTTGGTTACACATTGCTTATGCATGTTAATGTTTGCCTATGTTCAAGTGGATATTGATGTAATGATTGTTGTCATGCATGAGGTCGTACTGTGTGTTGTTGTTAAGGTCATGAATTGATGATTGGACCCTAGCTAGAATGATGGTTTCATGGTTATATTATTATGTGTTATGTTTCTATACGTTGTCATGATTATGTTATACATGTATCACGCTGACTTTTTGATCCTGTAGACAAGGTATCCTCTTCAATATATACTGAGGTACATTGGTTTCTTGTGATTTGGTTTAGATGACATGATATACCTTGCAAGAAGAAATATCAAATGGATAGCAAGATGGTAGACTACAAATACTCTCCCTATGAATCAAAAGAGCAGTATGGTGTTGGGGATTATTCTGATTTGGAAGATACATTGAGAGGCTTAAAGGAAGAAATAAGGAGTTGTAAGGTAGATAATGACATAATCATGCAGGCACAAGAGAAACAAGTAGAGGTAAATGCAATGATACTTCATATTTTTTCAGAATTGCAATGATGGGGACCACGTCAGATCAACTATGAGCATGAGGATAGAACTAATGGGGCATATGATAGTAGGTTGCATGGTGGTCATGGGTTAGAGAAAGAGATGACCTGGTTAAACATGGCAGATTGTTGGACACTCCGGATAGGAGAGGGTATAGACAAGTATAATTCTAGTTCTGATTCAGATAGGGACTATGATCGTCATCACTATCATCCTTACAGGAGGAGTGGAAGGGGATACTTTTCAAATGAGTTTGAGAAAGTAAGCCACCTGCTTTTGATGGAGAGATGAAGAAACGACAGAGTGCAGAGGCATGGTTGTTCGACATCAGGAATTTCTTCAGGTTACATGATTATTCAGAGAACATGAAATATAGAGTAGTTACATTCAGTCTCAAAGGTGAAGCAAACATTTGGTGGGAAGATGTGAAGAATGTTAGATGTATTCGTGAGGAGGACTTGAATTGGAGTGAGTTTGAGCACCTATTAAAGAAGAAGTATTTGTCGGAGATATATTTTGATGACAAGAAAAAATAATTCTATGAGCTAAAGATGGGATCAATGATAGATTATGAGTACACTAGCAAGTTCTTGGAGTTACTAAGGTATGTGCCTTATCTCACGGAGGAGAAGGCCAGTATTCAGAGGTTCATTAGTGGATTACCGGTTGCATTCAGAGATAGGATTGAGTTTGATGAGCCTAAATCACTAGAGGAAACCATTCAAAAGCTAAGGCATTTCTATGAACAATCGAAGCGTATATTTGAGACTAAGCTAAACTATAAAGGTAATGCAAAGGAAAAAGGAAAATGGGACAAGAAATGAGAAAGGCCTTAGGGTATAGATAATAAATAGAATTTTGCACCATCTAAGAAGTTCAATGAATTAGATAGAGGACAAGGATATCGATAAGAAGAACAGAACAAGGATGCAGGCTGGAATCCTATAGAGTGTTGGACTTGTTTCAAGGATCATCGCATGAGATATTGTCCACAAAATCAGGGTGGTAGGCCTAAGATATACAATGCACAGGACTCATAGATTGTTAGGGATGTTGGTCAGAGTATTCCTTGTATTTTTGCAGCATTGGATAAAAAAAAGGCAGATCATCAAGCATCTATCATTGAGATGGACGATAATCTTTGTGATCAAGTTACTTCTATTTTGATTGACCCTAGATATAATTATAGCTATGTTAGTCCTCACTTGGTAGATAAGTGTGGTTTGAGTAAGGAATTGCATATAGAATCTTGGTTAGTGTAGTTGGCTACAGATACAAAGAAGTGAGTTCATCGTTGGGTAAGAGCTTGTGCATTTGATTTGAATGGTATGCCTACCACAACAAATTTGAATATATTAATGTTGGGATCATATAATATGTTGTTGGGCATGGATTGGTTGTATCTTCATAGAACCAAGGTGGATTGTTATGACAAGGCCATTGAGTTCTTGGATGATAATGGGGATCCAAGAGTCTTACAAGATAAGAAGAAATCTACATCAGTTAGGATGGTGATAGTTATGTAAGGAAAGTAGAGTCACAGGAAAGGGTGTACGTTATTTGTAGTACACATTTATAGTGACAAGGGTAAGGAAGCTGAGGATGTAGATTTTTTGAGTAGGTACTCAGTTTTACAACAGTTCAAGGATGTATTTCTTGAGGATATTTCAAAGTTTCCACCTCACAGGAAGGTAGACATTTCTACTGAGTTAGTGCCAGAGGTAGCTCCAGCATCAAAGGTACCTTACAGGATGAGCACACCTGAGTTGTTCGAGTTGAAGCTACAATTGAAGGAAATGTTGGACAAGGGATACATTAGGCCAAGTGTATCACCATGGGCGCACCCATATTGTTTGTGAAGAATAAATATGATACTCTTAGATTTTGCATTGACTACAAGTAGTTGAACAAAGTGACCATCAAGAACAGATATTCGTTACCGAGGATTGATGACTTGTTCGATCAGTTGAAGGGAGCAGCAATATTCTTAAACATTGATTTGAGATTCAGATATCATAATGTATGCATCAAAGAGGAGGACATTTACAAAACGCTTGCTGGACCAGGTATGGGCATTATGAATTTGTTGTAGTTCCATTTGGCTTAACTAATTCTCTATCTACATTTATGTGCTTAATGAAAAGTGTTTTGCTTCCGTATTTGGATAAGTTTGTTATTGTGTTCATTGATGACATATTGGTATATTCTAAAAATGAGGAAGAGCATGTCAAGCATTTAGCAATAGTGTTGAGGTTGTTGAGAGAGCATCAGTTGTATTCCAGGCTTAGCAAGTGTAGTTTCTTTCAAATTGACATACACTACTTGGGACATGTCATCTCCAAGGAGGGAATTGCAGTAGATCAAGAAAAGATAAGATCCATCATGGAGTGGGTAGCTCCTAAGAATGTGGATGAGGTGAGATATTTTATGGGGTTGGCAAGCTATTATAGGAGGTTCGTCAGAAACTTCTCACAGATTTCTTATCTTATCACATCATTGAAGAGGAAAGGTAATAATTTTGAATGGACAGAGGAGTGTGAGGCCAGTTTTGAGTAGCTTAACTGGTTCTTGACACATGCACCAGTGTTAAAGGTTGCAGATCCAGACAAAGACTTTGTAGTCTGCACAACTGCTTGCAAGAAAAGACTTGGTGGAGTCCTTATGTAGGATGGACAGGTGGTATGCTTTGAGTCGCGCAATTTGAATGAGAATGAGACAAGATATCTCGCACATGATCTTGAGTGGGCAGCGATTATATATGCATTGAAGATGTGGAGACACTATATTCTGGGCAAGAGGTTGACATTAATGAGTGATCACAGTGGTTTACAGTATCTATTTGACCAATCAAATCTGAATGGTAGGTAGGCTTGGTGGTTGGCTATAATCAATGAGTTCGATTTTGAGATCACATATATCAAAGGTAAAGAGAACACAATGGCAAATGTTCTTAGCAGGTAGATACAAGTAAATCACTTAGCATCTATGATCTCCTATGGGACAGACTTACAGGATAGGATCTTGTAGGAAGGTTTGCAAGATGTCAGATATATGGATATTATGCACAGGTTGCAACAGATTATAGGTATAGGTACAAGTGATAGTACAGGTATAGGTGTAGGTGCATAGGATGTGGGATATTGCTTTACAGTAGATGGATTGGTTAGGTTCAAAGACAAGATATATGTACTGGATAACAGTGAACTCAAGAAGGTGATCTTGAGGGAGTTTCATGTGAAACTATATTCAAGTCACCTGAGTTATCATAAGACACTCACAACAGTGAAGAGATTTTATTATTGGCCGAACATGAAGAGAGATGTAGTAGAGTTTGTTGCTAGGTGTTTTGATTGTTAGCATGTGAAGGCAAAGTGTAAACATCCAGGTGTACTGCTACAGCCGATTGCGATTACAAGATGGAAATGGGAGGTCATTTCCATGGACTTCATCATAGGTTTTCCGAGGACTATGAGACAGCATGATTCCATCATGGTTATTTTGGATAGGTTGAAAAGGTTTCTCATTTCATTCTAGTGAAGTTTACATTCTCAACTAGGGATGTATCATAGGTATTCAACAGAGACGTGGTCATATTTCATAGAGTTCCAAAGAAGATTCTGTCAAAGAGGGATGTGAAGTTCACTTCCAAGTTTTGGAAGGAGTTGTTTGCAGGTTTGGGAATAGAGTTGGCCTCCAGTACAACTTATCATCCATAGACAGATGGACAGACAAAGAGGGTCAACAGGATGTTTGAGGACATGTTGAGGATGTATGTGATGAATCAACAATGGAAGTGGGAAGAGTATCTTCCACTGGTAGAGTTCGCTTACAACAATGGGTATCAATAATATTTGAGGATGAGTCTGTTTGAGGCATTGTATGGGTAGAGTTTCAATACTCTTATCAGTTGGAGTGATCTAGTTAACATAGTGTTGATTGGACTAGACATGTTAGCAGACATGGCACAAGAAATGAAAATAATCAAGAAGAATTTAATGGAAGAAAAGGATAGGCATAAGGGCTATGTGGATCATAATAGGTTTTTCAAGGAGTTCCAAGTTGGGGAACATGTGTATTTGAGCATCAAACCAAAGAAGAGCTCCTTGCATATTGGAACATGAGCCAAGCTGGCACCACGGTTTTGTGGACACTTTAGTATCATTAAGAGGATTGGTCCAGTAGCCTATTGACTTGCAATGCCTTCGAAAATTAAATTCCATGATGTTTTCCATGTGTCATTATTAAAGAAGTACGTTAGATATACTGATCATGTGATTGACTGGTCTCTATTACAGGTGGAACCTGACAAAGAATTCTAGCCGGAGCCTTAGTGTATATTGTAGAAAAATGTGCTCATGCTATGGAACTAAGCAATCAAGTAGGTTAAGGTGCAATTGAAGCACTTTGGGGCCGATGAAGCTACATTGGAGATGGAAGATCAAATGTGGGCTATATATCCTTCCTTGTTTTTTGATTAAGGCAAAGTAGTTTTTCTATGGTGTTTTGGTATATGTATTAGTCTATGTTTTGGTATATGTTTTGGTGATGTTTGGTATATGCACATACGTATATGGAAGTAAATACTACGATGAGATATGTTATAAATCTCCAATAAATGGTATGGGTATCATGTCATTATGATGTTATGTTTGTTATGTTTTTATGTTGGTTTTCTTCTTAGGACGTTGATCATTGTAAATACTACAACGAGCTATGTTATAAAGCTCCATTGAAAATATGTTTTTCTTACATCAATTTTGTAGTTATAGGTGTTGTTGAACACTGAGAATGATGTTCCCCCAAGGGGGAGGGTTTTGTAATAGCCCTGGTGAAAATTCCATGTAATAAAAGTTATTAAAGGCAAAATAATAACCACAGTTGATGGGAAACTTATTCCAAACTGAATGTTGGGTAATACATCTTAGTGGGTGTTCATTTGGTTATTAATGGCCAAGGAAATTAGCAAAGGAAATGGCTAAGGTTGTGGAAAGGAGAAATGGTACTTTTGGCACAATTATTTATGAAAATAATGGAAATTCGGAGAAAAAGGAGATGAAAGGTCACATGTTGCATGTGAGGAGGAAAATGAAGGAAAATAATGGAAAATGAAGAAAATAGAGGACTCATTCATAAAAAATCTTCAAAGGATCAGTTGGTAACCTTTTTTTAGTTCAATGTTGGAGCTCTCTTGTTATTCTCTCTCTCTCTCTCTCTCTCTCTCTCTCTCTCTCTCTCTCTCTCATACGGTTGGATACTTAGAGTTTTCTTGGAGCACTCTTGGAGGGTGTGGCATACTTTGATTTTTGGAGAAACAAGGTAAAGGAAGAGTAGGAAAGCACAAGAGGACATCGAGATCAGTAGCTACAGTGGGATTTTCTTGTAGGTACCAAGTTGCATGTATGTTTTCCTCACTAGTTTTGGCATGCATGGTTTATGCATGTGGATTATTGGTCATGATCTATCACTGGCATGGAGGATTTCCTCTATTGACAGTGGATTTCCTAGCCCTTCCATTTCCTAGATAGCCATGGAGATTGTAGGTTTATTTCCTTGCTTGTTTTTGGTTGGTTCTCATGTTTCCTTAGCTTAGGTTAAGTTACTAATTCTTGGAGCCTTGTTTGGACAAAAACTATGGAGATCTGTAACAACTTGGGTTGAGTTACTAGTCCCATAGCCTTGATTAGACAAATGCTCTAGAACCCTTGGTGGGTTGAGTTACTAGTATTAGAGCCTTGGTTGCACAAACACTCTGGATTCGGACAACAACTGTGGGTTGAGTTACTAGTCCTAGAGCCTTGGTTGGAACAAACACTCTGAAGCTCTTGACGGTTGGGATAGAGACCAATATGATGATGGTTTTCTAATGTCTGGCCATGAGGTGGAATCACTGTTTGATGGGTTGAGGTGGATGACCTCTGGAAGCCCTTGATGGTTTTGGATTGATGTGCTTTATGAGATCCCACATTCATGCTTGGAATATGGCACAGTGAATGGCTAAAGAGAGATTTGGCTCGGCCATTCTACGGTCGGGTGGAACATGGAAGTCCCATCCCGGGTTTGGATTTTGCATCATCAATATGAGGTTATTTCTCATTTGTATGGCTATTATATTGGATTATATGTGGTTTATATGGTTGTTATTTAATTGGTATTTCTGTTGCTATTATGTTAGTTATGTATATGTTTTATGACAGTAGCTATGTTGGGCTCTCATCATGTTTTTACTTGTAAATAAATGGGCAATGTATCTATGACCTAATGGATGAAATGGAATTTCATGTGTTGAGGCATCAAAGCTTCTTAGTGATTCTCAGCTAAGTATGAGACCCCTATAATCAAATCTGTTATTTACACATGTACATTACATATTCGTAACATGTTTGACGAAATGCTTGTCATGGCTAGTAGGGGTCTAGTCAAGGTCTTATTCAAGTGATTTCATTCATAATGTCATTTCCCTGTTATATTACTCTTCTAAAGATGTCATTCATTTCTTGGCAGTGACATGGGCTATGGGCCTGAAAAAAGTGGCTCAAATCTCGAGGACACTGGCACAACACTATGCAAAATAGTCCCTGCACATTGGCTTGCAGGCCTATGAGAGCATCCAGAGGTTCTTGGACAATGCCATGCCCATACCATGAGAGTGTTCAGAGGTCAAGTGGTCCAAAATCTCAGTGGGACTAAGGGGATGGTTGGTAGAAAGGTTGTATTAGTTCATGAGGGTCCTAATACTGATGTTAAATGTTTGTATGGTCTCTTTCCATTGGTTCCACTTCCTTAACATGACTTAGGAGTTCGAATCATATCATAGAGGCATCTCATCGCATGTTTACCCCAACTGGTCGATTGATTAAGTAGATGTGGGAGGAGGGTGTTACATCAAGTACTTTATCTATTTTTTTGTTAAATCCTTTATCTTTGTTGGGTTGTGTTATATTCTTTCCACAACTAGCCCACGTAGTTAACCGGGGGGTTAGAGGGGGGGCGGGCCCCCCCCTCTTTGTTGCCTCGATTGAATAGTGGGGGTGTCACATGGGGTTTGAGGGGTGCAAGTAACCCCCCTCTATGGTGTCTAGGGCAGCGCCCCAGAAAATTTTGTTTTTGGACCCTATACTAGGTTGGGCAGACCTACCTATGGTTTTGTGCATCTTTTTCGCACATGGTTTTAGATGTGATGGTTTTCGGTCCATGGTCTGGACGCGATGGTTTTTGGTCCATGGTTTTGGATGCGATGGTTTTCGGTCCATGGTATTGGATGCTTCGGCATGTATAAATATGTATTGTAACATTGAAAGGAACATAATGAAAAATCAAGCTAGTAGTACCGGTTTTGGGATCCGTTGGAAAATCTCTGTGTATATGTATTTTATGTGTTATGCTCTCGCATTTTTTTATTTTCTATGTTTTAGAGTTCATATGCAGGTAATTTCTATACGGGGTTAAAACCTACATTTGGTATCAGAGCTATTTTGGCTTCAAAGAGATGCCTTTGTTACTGAGGGGTTTCGCTCGGGCTTGTGGTAGACCCTGTTCAGTGGGAGATCTGCGAGATTGGTTCTGGTGGTGAAAGAAGATGGCAAGCAGTGGAAAGATAGAGATTGAGAAATTTAATGGTCAGAGTTTTGAGTTGTGGAAACTCAAGATGGAGGATCTATTAGTGGATAAAGATTATCGAATCATGGTAGATCCAGGTACTAAACCAACGGGAGAGTCTGATGAAGAATGGAAGAAGTTGGATCGGAATGCAAAGAGCACAATATGATTGTGTGTCTTAGATTCAGTATTGCTGAATGTATCAGGGGAAGCTACGGTGAAGGCTTTGTGGGACAAGTTAGGGACTTTGTACCAATCTAAGTCTCTAGTGAATAAACTATTCCTACGGAAAAAGCTGTATAACCTAAGGATGAAAGATGGAGACTCAGTGACAGAGCATATGAATGAATTTGATAGTATGGTAAGTTAGTTATTATCTATTGATATTAAAATTTCAGATGAAGATAAGTGCATTAGTTTGTTGTGTTCTCTACTAGATTCGTGAGATAGTCTGGTTATTGCAATGGTAGCAATACAACTGCCTTGCAGTTGGATGAAATAGTCTTATCCTTGCTGACGGAGGAGATGAGACAGAAAAATATGGAGAGCCAGAATGGTGATGCCTTGTGTGTACAAGGACAGTCCCCAAAACAGAAACAAAAATAACTCAGCGAGTGGGAGATCTAAATCTAGAGGGAGATCTAAAACTCCAGGAAAACCTGTAAAGGTGGTTTTGTGGAAATGTGGAAAGGAAGGGCAATACAAAAGGGACTGTAAATATAAAGCTCCTGATAAAGGAAAGGGATTTGATGATGCTCCTTCTGCAGAGGTGAAAACCACCTCAGATGAAGGTGGGGATGTGTACTTGGCTTCATCAAGTACACATGTAGATCATGAGGCATGGTTTATTGACTCAAGTGCATCCTTTCACTTCACTCCCCATAGAGAGTGGTTCTGTGAGTATGAGAAATACAATGGTGGTGATGTCTTCTTATGGGATGATAGGAAGGCTAGAATCATTGGTCGTGGAAAAGTAAAGTTGAAGTTGCAAGGTGGAAGGGTTATAACACTTCCAGGTGTTCTGCATATTCCCGTATTGGCCAGAAATCTGATTTATGTAAGCAAGCTGGATGATGTAGGTGTAAAAATAGTGTTCGAGAAGGATACCTGCAAGATGGTTCGGGGAGCACTGGTATTAGTGTGGGGAGTTCGGATTGGAACTCTGTACAAGATACAAGGTAGCACTGTTTTTGATGGGTGCAACAGCTCTGTGGTTCCTGAAAGTGGAGCAGAAAATCTAGTGGTCTCTGGAGAGAAGACCATGTTGTGGCATCAAAGGCTTGGAAATATTGGAGAGAAGGGCATTCGAATACTTCATGGTAAAGATATGGTAGATGGTATGAGTAATATCTCTTTGCATTTTGATTTCTGTGAAAATTGTGTATATGGGAAGCAGAATCGAGTGAGTTTTCCCTCTAGTGGTAAGAGGGTGAAACAGATATTAGAACTTGTGCACAGTGATGTGTTTGGACTTGTGAAAGTTCCATCACTGGGTAAGTCTGTGTACTATGTATCATTTATAGATGACTTCTCAAGGAATACATGGATATATCTCCTTAAGAAGAAATTTGAAGTCTTTGACAGGTTTAAAGAATTTAAGGTTCTGGTGGAAAACCAAACAGAAAAGAAGATAAAGGTGTTGAGGACAAATAACGGTGGAGATTTTTACAGTAAGGAATTTGAAGAATTTTGTAAGAAGTGTGGTATAGCATGGCAGAAGACTACTCCATACACACCTGAGAAAAATGGATTTGTAGAAACAATGAACAAGAAATTGATGGAAAGGGCAAGAAGCATGCTCAGTGGTGCTGGGTTAGGACAGGAATTCTGGGCAGAGGCGGTGGAGACAACATTTTACCTAGTCAACAGATCACCTTCATCAGCGTTGGAGGATAAGACTCCACAAGAGGTATGGACTAGTAATAAACCCTCTCTTTCACATCTGAGGGTATTTGGATGTGATGCATATGTACATGTTACAAACGATAAAAGAACCAAGTTGGATAGTAAATATGAAAAGTGCATCTTTATTGGGTATAAGGATGGTTTAAAGGGTTATAAGCTTTGGAACCCAGTAACAAGGAAGCTGAGATGTGGTGTTCAGAGAGGTGAAAGATGTTATTAAGCATGAAGTCCTACCAAAGGAACCTGAGAAGATAGGGTTTGAGCTTAAGGAGGAAGAGTCAGACTCTACAACAGAGGAGGAATCAGAAGACGAAGAGCCACAAACTCCAGGTGTGAGAAGAAAAGTTCGAGAAAGAAGGCAGCCAAAAAGGTATATTCCATCTGCTTTCTGTTCAAATTTTTCTTTATTTGTTACTAATGATGATCCCAGAACTGTGAAGGAAGTAGTAGATTCAGAGGATGGTAAACTCTGGAAAGAGGCCATGGTTGATGAAATGGCATCTTTGCACAAAAGTGAGGCTTGGGATCTGGTGGAGTTGCCGGCTGGAAGGAAACCCATTGGCACCAAATGGGTGTTCAAGAAGAAGACAAATGCAGAAGGAAAGGTGGAGAAATACAAATCTCAATTGGTAGCAAAAGGTTATTCCGAGGTGCCAGGAATTGGTTTTGGTGATATTTTTTCTCCTGTTGCCAAGGTAGCTTCTTTTAGATTACTTTTATCTTTTGCTGCTTCTTTTTATTTTGAGGTAGAACAGATGGATATGAAGACAACATTTCTTCACGGGGATCTGGAAGAGGAGATCTACATGAAGCAACCTAATGGTTTTGCGGTGAAGGGTAAGAAATAAATGGTATGCAAGTTAAAGAATTCTCTGTATGGGTTAAAACAGTCACCAAGGATGTGGTATCAGAATTTGATACATTTATACGGGGACTTGGCTTCACCAGAAGCAAAAAAGATCACTGTGTGTATTTTAAATTAATTGGTGACTGTGTTATTTATCTGGTCTTGTATGTGGATGATATGTTGTTGGTTGGAAATGACAAAGAAATTATCCAGGATTTGAAGACCCAATTGTCCTCCAAATTCTACATGAAAGATCTTGGTGCTACAAACTATATTTTGGGCATGGAAATTAAAAGATATCGGGAAAAGAGGAAGCTCTGGTTAACAGAGGAAGTATGTCGAGACAATACTGCAGAGGTTTAATATGAAGGATAGTAAACCGGTGAAGGTTCTTATTCCTGTAGGTGTGAGGTTATCTACTGAACGGTGTCCCAAGACACAAGAAGAGGAAGACGACATGTCCCATGTTCCATATGAAAGTGCAGTCTGTAGCATGATGTATGCAATGGTCTATACTAGACCATACATTTCACATGCAGTGGGAGTGTTGAGAAAGTTTATGTCAAAACTAGGGAAGGAGCACTAGATAGCAGTGAAGTGGGTTTTCAGGTATTTGCGTGGCACTAGTGATTATGGTTTGTGATACCAAGGAAGACTAGGATTGGACAGAGTGTTGGATATTCATGGCTTTGTTGATGCAAACTGGGTTGGAGATCTGGATCAGAGAAGATCTACAAGTGGGTATGTGTTTAACCTATTTGGAGGTGCAGTCAGTTGGATGAGTAAGAAATAATCTATAGTGGCACTATCAACTACAGAGGTAGAATACATGGCAGCCACTCATGCAAGCAACGGGGCAGTTTGGTTGCAAATATTGTGTTCAAGTATGGGGTTAGTACAGGGAGCTATAAGGATATACTGTGACAGCCAAAGTGCAATTTTCTTAGCAAAGAACCCTACATATCATTCAAAGACAAAGCACATTAATGTTCAATATCACTTTGTGAGGGATATGATAGAAGACAAAAAGGTGTTGCTGGTAAAGGTGGACACTTTGAAGAATATTGCATGTGCATTGACAAAATCTGTGAGCTCTGAGAAGTTCCATTGATGTAGAGAAACAATGGGTGTTGCAGGGCTAGATAAATGACTAAGCTCTCTTATGGCCCCCTATGAAAAGAAAACAACAAGTGGGAAAATGTTGGGTTGTCTTATATTCTTTCCACGACTAGCCCATGTAGTTAACCAGGGGGTTAGAAGGGGGGCGAAACCCCCCCCCCCCCCCTTCGTTGCACCGATTGCGTAGCAGGGGGGTCACAGGGGGTTTGAGGGGTGTAGGTAACCACCCTCTATGGGGTCTGGGGAAGCACCCCGGAAAATTTTGTTTTTGGACCCTATATTAGGTTGGGCGGACTTACCTATGGTTTTGTGCATTTTTTTGGCACATGGTTTTGGACGCGATGGTTTTCGGTCCATGTTTTTGGACGCGATGGTTATCGATCCATGGTATTGGATGCTTCAGCATGTATAAATATGTATTGTAACATTGAAAAGAAAATAATGAAAAATCAAGTTGGTAGTCCTTATTTTGGGATCCAATGGAAAATCTTTATGTATATGTGTTTTATGTGTTATGCTCTCGCATTTGTTTATTTTTTGTGTTTTACAATTCGTATGCAGGTAATTTCTGTACAGGATTAAAACCTACAATCTTTTTGTCATATATTATTTTGGAAAGTCTCATCAAGTTCTAGGCAATAGTTGGGAGTCAAGTCATGAAAAGGTGGCTTATATTTCGAGGTCGCGGTCTTGGAACTGGGAAATCTAGCCTACAATCATTGGGAGGCATAGTTATGAGAGTGACTAGAGGGTTACAGTCACCAGATTTCCTTTTCATCATAGTGATTGGGGCTCTAGATCACTGAGAAAGAAGGTTAACTCAGGGGCTGGGCACCTAGAGTGGTTGTTTAGCTCTTGTGGATCTTGTAGCTCCTAGGGAAGGTCCGTCAAGTTTTAGTTTTGCAATTCCACTTCTTTAACTGTACTTAGGAGGTTGGGTCATGTCATAGTATCCCTCAGCTCATGTTTACCATGATAGGCTAGTGAAATTGGGTAGATATGGGAGGGGTGGTTACGAATTGGTATTAGAGCATGGTTCAATATGTGGACGAGATGGGCAGAATGTGTTTGTCATGCATACATTTTAGTTGTTTATGTGGTTGTTATGCATCCATTTTCATGGTTAGGGTTATAGTGCATGAGGTCATGGTATGTTGTTGGTATTGTCATGCATGAGGTAGGTATATTGATGTGACTGTTATTATACATGTATTGTGATAATCTGGACTGATTTTACAGATGAGATATACTCCCCTGAACTTCACTAAGGTATGTTTATTATGTTTATATGTTGGTCTAGATGACATGGTATACTTGTAGGAAGAATAAGCTCAAATATTACTAAAAAAATAGTGGATTACAGTTCACAAGACTCCCCTTATAGATCATATGAGACGCCAAGATATGAGTACTCTCTAGACATAAAAGATACTTGGAGAAGTTTGAAGGCAGAGATAAGAAGTTGCAAATCTGATAATGACAGGATTATTCAGTCATAAGAGAGACTTGCTAAGGAATAAGAGTAAAAAGCAGAGGTCAATGCAGTTATCCTTCATAGTTTGTCCAACTTGCAGAGACATGGAAAACCGTAAATCGGTTATGTATGGGAGGATATGACTAATGGGGCATATGGCAGTACGTCTCATGATGAACGCAAGTCATATAGGGATGACATGGTTAGAGATGGCATATTCTTCAATACACCTGATGGGAGAGGTAGTGGAGATGGGTTCTACTCTAGTTCTAGTTCAGATAGGTATCATGATCATCATCAACATCATCCTTACAAGAGTGATAGGGGGTATTTTCCAGATGAGTTTAAGAAATCCAAGCCACCTACATTTGACGGAGAGCTGAATAAGTTGGAATATGCAGAGGCATGGTTTCTTGGGATAAATGAATTCCTTGAGCTTCATGACTATACAGAGAACATGAAGGCCAGGATAGTTATTTTCAATATCAAAGGGAAATCAAACATTTGGTGGTAATATGTGAAGTGGTCTATTACAGGACACATTTTCATATATGTTCAATAGGTATGAAAACTAGGTCTATCAACTTCCTTGAACACTTTGTCATAATCCCTTCACAAAGCCCTAAGCATCACTTCTCCAAAAAATTTGAGTTTCTCAAAAAATTAGCTCAAAAACATTGTTTTTAGCTGCAACACTCCTTGCATGATTGGCCACCTATGCTCAACGCGTGTTTCATACTTGAGCACCATCTCTAGTAAGTACATGTTGTTCCCTTTTCTAGGTACATTGATTCTAGAAATTTGGGGAAAATAAAAAGTATCTATGAAACTTCCTCTTCCAGAAGCTTCCAAGGTGGTTTTAACTATTTACCATGGATAGATATCTTGAATTCCTATCTGTTCCTACTCTAATTGACCTATATCTTCTCCCTTGATCTCATCCTCCCATCATATGTGGATCTCAAGCCTAGAATGGTAAATCCTAAACTACCACTCATACCCTATATATTCGCTGCCTTCCATAGCCTTAGGGTTGGATTTTGGAGACTGATAGTACCCTCATGCTACTTCTTTGATCCTAAAGAGTCATCGCATTCATTCACTAGGGCTTATGTTGAGGTGTGCTTTGTCACAAGGATAATTCAATTTGGGGAGATATCTAAAAAGTCAGAATTTTATTTATGGTTGTAACTCTCTCCTATATTTATTAATACAAAAAGAATCTTGTTTTCCTATATTTCATGTGTTACATTTGCACTCATGTATTGCAATGCCATGCTGACTAATTGAATAGATATTTTAGATTATGCTACATGGATTATGGTTCATTTGCTTGTTTTAGTTGTGTGTGTGGGTTCTAATTATAGCACTTGGAGCTAGAATTAGAGCTTACAAGTAGGGAGGAAAGGAAATCTTGCTACATATTACATGTGGCCTTCTTTCCCATTTTCTAATTTATCTAAGGGAACCTTGAATCTTTTTTTCTACTGTTTTTCTAAATAAGAGCACTACATCTAGGGAATTCACCTTTGTTTGAAATAGTGAAATTTCCATATAAAAAATTGGTGACTCCAATGGGGATCAATATTTTCCCTTAGTGGTTTCTTTGATCTTAGCACTTTTCACCTCTAAAAGAAACCTTAATTTACTTATTCAGATAGTGATTGACCTTAGAAAAGCAATTTTTTGAGCTTGGTAGGGTTTCTTGTGTCATGTTTTGATTGAAATATCCCCAACGCATTCTCTATTGTTAGACAGAGCACTTTAGCGCACATGTTCCTTCTTTGTGTCTGCGCTCTAGTGCACTAGTGTTTGTTCTGCACCTGTGCTAATTCCCGTAGATTGCAAAAATTTGCATTCCTTGGCCTTGCTCTTCATTCTTCTTTAGTTCAAAAAGTTTTCCTTGTGTCTATGAGTTTGTATTTACCTCTAAAAATCCATCATGATGTTTGTTTCTTGTTTTACTAGCCTTTGTTAAGAATTTCTTTGGTTTTTATTTTTATTATCAATTAGGTATTTTATGAACATTTTACTTGATTAGTGATTGACTTGAAGAAATTTATATTTCATATTCTGTGTGGTTTCTTTTACTAGTGACCTTCCCTCTTCTTAGTTTTCATTGCATTTGAAGATTAAGATGAAAGAGAAAAAAATCTGATCATTTTACATATTTTGCATTGCATATATGGTTTTGAATGAAATTAGGAAATTGGAGAGGTTGCATTTCAAAATTTTGATTAGGAAGTGTTGTTTGTTGCATCATTTGTTTGTTGCATTCTTGTTTGAATCTTTTCCTTCTCATATACAATTTTCATCGAAAAGTAAAGAGTTTGTATTCTCATGCTAGATTGCATTACAGGGATTCAGATGAACTCATGGTGAGTCTTGAAACTAAAATCTAATTAAAAAAAACTTTAAAATATACCGAATCAATCTAAGGATCATTTGAAACGTTAACACAAAAATTTAGAGGTCTAGGCTAGAGGCATGTTATGGTGTCTTTAAATGTAAGAGTTAGCATTCCTCGTTAGCATTACATTCCGGGGGTGATATCCCGTTCCACATACATAATTGTATAGGATCATCCTCCACATACCTTCAGGTATATCAGATGTCAGTTGATGCATGATAAGTATTTTGGAATGCGCTCATCGAACAGTTATGAATTAGACAACACTACTATAGACTGCACTTCCACATACCTCTGGGTATATTTTGGAAGTCCACCATAGGATGCAATCCATCCTTAGGAAACTGAGTCAGCTACCTTGTCACTAGTGACACACCAAGCACACAATTTGGGGAGATTTTCTGTACGTACATAAATCCTCAGTTTATGAAGGTGCTATATTGCAATTCATAGTGAATTGTTAATTCTTATATGCCTAGTTACCCCTTTGTTTCAATTTGTGTCTTTAATTTCTAAAATCAACCATGGAACAACATCCTCACCATGGAATAACTCCTTAATGGATCTTAGGCTGAGAGTAATGGCAATAGTTCCTAACTCTACCAATCAAGGAAACCCCTCTAATAGGAATCCTAGTCCTTTTCCTTCTTTTGGAAATATTTTTGTTCCTTATATGGCAACATTGTCCCTTCCTAGATTTACCATTGGTTTTCCAGTTAGGTTGTTTTCGACCCCTATGGTTCTGAATGTCCAAACTGCTCCTCAACCAAGTTCTCCTCCACCTTAACAAAACCAACCTCAAGTTGATACTACAGTTGAACCTTTGCCTTCTTCACATGTTGTTTCTTCATCCCTTTCTTCCTCCTCACCTCGTGAAAGTCTTGATTCAAGTAACCAGGAAGCTAAGAAGAAGAAGAAATGGATGAATAAGTAGAAGAAAATAAGTAGGGGGGAACAAAAAACCCATTGCTACCAATGCAACTAGTATGGAGAAACATTCCAATAATCCCTGCAAAGTTAACTTCCCTTACAAGTTATGTAAGGGTGACCACCTTCTTAGAGATTGTCCTGGTATTCCCAAGGTATTAAAAGTGAGGTCCATAGGCTCACATCAGCCTTTATCGTCAGCTTCTATAGATCATGCTGGTGAAAAAGGATCAACTAGTGATCATAAGTTCCATGGGAAGAAGGCTAATGTTTCCATGTAAGTTATGGTAAGAGAATTGTCTAATTCATATTTTCCCTTATGTGGATGAAGCATCCAAATTATTGGGAAATCTTATTGTTTCTCAACCACAACTTTTGACTAGCTACTAGAAGATTTTCCCTAATCCTCCTCTAGTTGATGAAGTGATTGATGAGACTATGTATCCATTCAATCACACTCTCTTTGAATGTGAATCCCATGAATTTTTTCCCAACCAACCATTGGTTAAGAAAATGGTTGACTCAATTCCACCTTTAGTTTATCATACCTTTCCCATAGAGAGTGAAGTTTATAGCACTCAGCTTCTTCTTGCTTCTTTAGGTTCCAATGAACTGGGGGGGAATATTCTCATTCCAGCAACACAAGGGGACAATCCTCCCATTCCCACGACACAGGGGGGAAATCCTCCCATTCCCACAGCACAGGGGAGAATTTCTCCCATTCCCATAGCACAAAGGGGCAGTTCTCCCATTCTCACAACACCCCATCCAAGTAGTATGGTCACTTCCTTTGATTGGAGTCAACTGGAAGGCTATCGTCTTCCTCCTTACATTCCCTTCCAAAACATAGTATAGGATTATAATGTGGTTGTACCCGACACCATCATAAAATAAGGCATGCATGTTAGTATTATCTCCTCAACTGCTTGGCAAGATTTCAGTTCTCTGTAGCTTGTGCTTGTTACTCAAAATTTGTTGGCCTTTAATAGAGGAATTAGTCAATCGTTAAGGATCCTTCCTCAGTTACCTATTACTTTGGTAAGAAATACTATATATATCGATGTGATGGTATTTCAAGGCCATTTGGATTTTAATTTACTCCTTGGACATGACTATGTTTATGATATGGGAGCTCTTGTCTCTTCACTCTTTCATGTGATGTGTTCCCTGCATGAAGGAAGAATCGTGACCATTGACCTGCTTTCATTCATTGGTCCTAATTTTACTCCTAATCAACCAAATTCCCTAAATGATCCCTATATACATGTGGTATCTTCCCCACCACAGGTTAATTATGTGGCAACCTGTTCCATACATGCGTCTACTGATGATCTAGTAGGCGATGTAGTGCATCTTGTACTGGGAGCACTAGTGGCTGATATTTCCCTTGTATCCTTTGATATGTATCCCTTCTAGAGCATTGTTCTCCCATATGATGAGAGATTCTTGGAAGCCATGGTATCTGGAGAGCCATGATTAATATAACTAGAGATCTCAGAGTAGAGTTCCTTTACTTTTTTCTGCCTCGTTAAAAAATGAAACAAGGTTCCCAGAGCAGAGTTCCTTTTCTTGTGTTAATCTTGTTAAAAAATGAAACAAGTTCGCTAAGAAAAGTTCCTTTTCTTGTTTCAAGATTGTTAAAAAATGAAACAAGGTCTGTGAGCATAATTATTTTCCTGTGTCAAGCTCATTATAAAATGAAACAAATCACCCTCTAATCCAAGTCTTTGACTAGATAACATAAATGTTGAGTCACGTCTTTCACTTGATCTCATAAATGAACCTTCATTCCATATTTCTATAGTAACTAGTAATCTACATAGCTGAAAAAAATGAAGCTTGGGGGGCATGTACCTTGAATTGATTCATTATGCTAAGGGCATGTAAACTTATTTCAAGCATACGTTTTCTCCTTTTGAAGCTTGTGTAAAAATGGAAATAATTTCAATCATAGTTTCCCATGTTTCAAGCTTTTGTAAAAATGAAACCATTCTCATCCTATTCTTGTGATTGCAATTTTTATCAGCCTATTTTTTCCATATGAGCCTTGGTTTTCTCTTTCCATCATCACCACATTCTTGGTCGATCATATGCTTTCACTTGGTTGTTTTACCCTTTCATGAGGAACCATTGTGATGAGTGGTGTTATTATCCTGCCTCTTGACCATTAGATGTTTTGAGCAGTTCCATCATGAACAAAACTAGTTTCTACCCTTTATACCACTTGTTCTTCCAGGAGGAGTCCTCTTTCAGCTCTTTTTGGACTCCCAAAACATGAAAATATCGCCAAGCACTCGTCTTTTCAAACTCAGTAAAGTAAATGAAAAGATTCTGCCAAGTATAAGTTTAACCCTTTTTCTAGATTGGGATAAACTATTTACAAAAAGGAATAATTTAGTCAAACATGGATAAAAGGCTCTCCTGAGTATCATTTTCTGCCTTTTCGAACTTAAGAGACTAAACTGACAAAAAATAACATTTGGAGTTTTATTTTTTTCTTCTTTATCAAACTCACTAAATATGAAAAAGAAGTCGAGTTACACCTTCTTTGGACTCGTAGAAGCATCAAACAACATTGGAATCATTGAACATGATGAGACTAAACCTTGTTAAAAATAGTCAAAAGGATTCATCCAAAGGATGAACTTATAGATCAAGCATAGGTTATCCTTCTCAAGCTTGTCAAAAATAAAGAGGTATTGACCAGAAATGGTTGGGGAAATTGGGAAAATAGGGTACTTGACCTATTAATGGCAGTGAGTCACTGTTGAACATGACACTCTTTCACTTCATTTTCGTGAATGTTGGGATGGGAAACCGACTTGCATATTTGGTTAATCACACCACATCAAAATCCTACATAGTTGGTTTTGAGTCAATGCTTCCAACTCCATAAAGTGTCACCGGTATGTTCAAGAGAAGTCCCTCAGTTGATATATGATACGATATTCCTAAGTGTTTGTTTCATGTTTGTCGTTCTTGAACCAACTCTAAATAAACATCATTCTGTCTTAAATATTGATACCCATTTTTTGTCATTGATGGGGGATACATCAAGGCCCTCCTACAATGGGTCACTTCCTGTCGACATAAGCACATTATCTAGGAAGTTGAATTAGAAAATCCCTTTAATAGCTTGCAACTTGCATACATCAATGGTAAGTTTCCTTGCTTTCAATTGTAGGTTCTCATCACTGACCTTCCACCAGAAGACTCTGTACAGTGTTTGACTTCAACTCATTCATTCACACTACATAGATTGTACTGTGATACCTTGAAATCCATTATCATTATCGGTGGATTCTCTTGTGTTTGTTAACGACTTACATAATTGGTTGGTAATCATATTGTCTCTACCATGTTTGACTTCAACTCATTTAATCGCATGGTTATAATCGTACATCGAGTGATTAAGTGAATGATATAGAAGACTCTAGATCAAGTTTCATCCATTCAGGATATGTTTTTAGGATTCATACCAGATCACAGAGTATGAGGGCTATGATCATAAATACGATTGTCTAAACATGGGTCCACACTTTTTCATTAGCGAACGATATTTTTTTATCACTACACATGTAATATGGATTATATGCTGAGTATGGGTATGCCTCCCTCAGTAGTGGTATCATGATGAAAATGTATTGTAATAGATGATGATCTCGACCAATTTTTCTTGATATGGATTTTTCACAAGGTAACCACTTCAGTCCTCAGCCATTGCTTCTGAATTTGTAATTTAGGGGGCAATCTGTTATAGGAAATTTTTTCATATATATTCAGTAGACCTACAAAATGAGTCAATCCACATCCTTGAAAACTTGTTCATAATCCCTTCACAAATACCTAAGCATCACTTCTCCAAACAATATGAGTTTCTCAAACAATTAGCTCAAAAAAATGATTTTTAGCCCCAACGCTCGTTGCATGCTTGGCCACTTGCACTTAGCGCATGTTGCACACTTGATCACTAGCATGCATCAGTACAAGTTGCTCCATTTTGGAGGTGCGCTAAATCTATAAATTTAGGAAAAAATAAAAAATATCTTCAAAGCTTCCTCTTCTAAAAGCTTCCAAGGTGTTTTTAACTATTTACGATGGATTGAGATCTAGAATTCCTATATGATCCTACTCTAATGGACCTATCTCTTATCCCTTGAGATCATCCTCCCATCATATGTGGATGTCAATCCTAGAATGGTAAATCCTAAACTACCACACTTACCCTATATATTTACTACCTTCCATACCCACAGGATTGGCTTTTAGAGACTGATAATGCCCTCATGCTACTTCTTTGAGCCTCAGGAGTCATGACATTCATGAATTAGGCTTGATCTTAAGGTGTGATTTTTGAGAAGGAAGGACAAATCAATTTGGGGAGACATCTGCAAAGTTAGACGTTTATTTATGGTTATAACTATCTCCTATATTTATTAATACAAAGAGCATCATGTTTTCCTATATTTGATGTGTTATGTTTGCACTCATGTATTTCAATGCCATGTTGAATCATTGAATAGATATTTTAGATTATGCTACGTGGATTGTGGTTCCTTTGCTTGTTTTAGTTGTGTGTGGGTTCTAATTATAGCACTTGGAGATAGAGTTGGAGATTACATGCAGGGAGCAAAGGAAAGCTTGCTACAGATTCCAGGTAGGCTTCTTTCCCATTTACCAATTTCTCTAAGGGAAACTCGAACCTTGTTGTCTTACATTGTTCTAGATTAGACCACCAGATCTAGGGAATGCACCTTTATCCATAACAGTGAAAATTTTGTATAACATGGTCAGAGACATCAAGAGAGGGGAGATGACTTGGCATGAATTCAAGATACGTTTCAGGGAGAAGTACTTGCCAGAGAGGTACTATGATAGTAAATCCAAGGAGTTCTATGAGCTAAAGATAGGATCAATGACAAATGAGGAGTACATGAATAAGTTCCTAGTGTTACTGAGATATGTGCCATATCTTAAGGATGATAAAGCCAAAATTTAGAGATTTGTCAATGGATTACCATTAGCATTAAAGTATCATATTGAGTATGATGAACCTTGATCGTTGGAACAACTAATTTGGAAGTTGAACCAATGTTATGAGAAATCAAAGTGTAAGAAAAAATCTAAGCAATGTTGGAAAGGGAATGACAAAACTAAAAGTAAATGGCCACTGAAGTGAACAAGACCTCATGATGCAAGTTAGAAAGAGAATGTTGTTCCTTATAAGAAGTTTAATGTATTTGATAAGGGAGATGGGTCTCATGCTAGAGAGAAGCATAATAGAGTTGATGGTAGGAGACAATTGCAACGTTGGATATGTTAGGTTCCTATACCAATAGGAGTCATAATTTTGAATGCCTAAGGTTAAGCCTTGTAATATTGTACACACCTTTGCTTTCTACAAATGTTTTCCATATTAAAAAATTAAAAAATGTAAAGAGGGTATGTCCTAAAAGAAAAATAAAAGGACAAAAAGAATGAGAAAATGTCAAAAAATGAAAATATATGAACCCCAAAAAACAAAAAGAGACCATGAAAGTGAGCAAGTCTAAATGCCACTACTATTTACTTTTATGCATAATAATGATTGTGTGCAGCTTGTTATTCATGCCACAATCCATGGTAATCAAACTGTTTAATCTTGATTATATCATGCTTTGAATTTTATGTTTATAGTTAGAGAATAAAATCTAACCAAACAATTTAATCTTGGCAGATCATTAGATAGGTAGAGAAAATAAAAGGAGCTCATCAGTTTAATCTGAGCCCTTGGATGATATAAGGTTAGAAATAGATAGTTTGTTTTATTAAAGAAAATATAGAATAAGGGTTTTCTAGCCTAAATGCACCCAAATAAATGAAGAAACAATGTTAGAATAGGTAAATGGGTAAGTAGAAGGTTGCTGAAGTATAAAGTTAATTGGATCAAAATGCATGCATCCTACCTAGAATCATATTTCAATATGTATGATCAATTATGGAAGCGAAAAAAAAGTTTTTCAAGTTAATGTGATTAACTCCCCGTCATTCATTTTCCCCCTTACTAATTTCCTATCCACAAGTATGCTCTACCACTTTAAATCCTTCAAGTTAAAGAGGCTTAGGGCATTTCTCTAACTTTTGGTGGGACCGGACCCTCAGCTTAATAACTTAAGGACATCAAGTGATAGAATCCCCCTCATGAAATTCATCTCCCCCTCATTACCCTAATAAAACCCCTTTTCCTAAGGTTAAAACTCTTTTGCCTAGGAAAAGTAAAAACAACTCCATGTTAAAGCCCTTTTCATTCAAAAAACCCACAAAAAACATTTTATTTTAAGTATGAAGTGTACGCACAAATATTACACTTTACACTATTCTTAGGACGATATCCACTTCGTCCATCACATTTCACATTAGTTTTTAACTTTATTATATAATTCCCCGATAAAACCTTTTCCCGTATATTAATTAAATCCCATAAGTAAATACCCCCAACCCTTAGTTTTAATAAAAACTATATATTTACCCCTTATCCCAACAAAACAAACAAATCCCCTCATTAGTCTTAAATAATCACAATTCTCCGTAATTAAAACCCCTGCCGCGCCCCCCCCCGTAGCCTAAGCTTTTATCACCCGCGTGCCTCCCTCACTTGATTGTCGTCCAATCACTATCCCCTTCATCCAACGGTCCACAGACATATCGGCCACGCTCGATGGCCAACCATTACCCACCTAATAAATCGGTTTTCTCCGCCCCTTTGACTGCTATGTGCCGCACTCTGGAGTAGATCGGGTGACCCCTCCAAAATACCACCCAACCTCCATAAGCAGTTGGATGGCCTCGGAAACCACCTCCCCGATCAACTCGCCGAACCACCTACCATTCATTTGAAATCACCCGCCAAAAAATAATCGTTGCTCCATAAAAATGTTGAGAATCCCTTTTTCACCCTTTTTCTCTCCTTCTCCCTATGAACCTCTGCGAACTAGTGTGATTCCTACAAACGTTGAATTGACCATTTGAACTTCGAATTCACTCCTGAAGAAAGTTGCAGAGACCCCAGTCGACCTCCCAGTCCATACCAAATTCATTTGAACCTCTGCAGCTGACATGAACTCCAAATTTGCAGATAATTCACCCAATTCTAGGTATTTCACTAGAAATTACCACTCGCCCTTTCAAATTTGGAAACGTTCAGCCTTGTACAGTGTTTTAATTAAGTAAAATTAATTAAAAAATACTCTAAATTGGAAAACCCACGGCCAAACCCTCTGAAAGATTCTAGTTTCCATTCAAAACCCCTAAATAAACCTGTAAAGCCAGATTTAAATCCACAAGAACTAAATTATGGTTGCCCCTATTGCCTTGGACGTTAAACCTGTCACAACTCCTCATTTGGACCTCGACCACCCTCCCTTAGCTTACAGGAATTTCCAAATTAAGGATACATCTACCCAAACTCTTCAGCTTAAAATCCATTATTTAATTAAGGACAGATACCTCAATCATGCTGATGATATTGGCCTTTGGGAGTCAAATTTGCCCAAATACCAGTTCCGAGAGGTACATGTTTTCCCTGAAATTGTCCACCAGTGCCATGCCTATTGCATTCCCAACCTGAGAGCTATTATGTCCCCTGATCAAAAGGTTTTGTTCACTATTACAGTTGATTCCATTAATGAAATGTTACAAATCCAAGCAGGTCAAAACCTAACCCCACTCACCATTGGGGATTTGCTAGACCAATACTCCAAGTTGAGTCCATCCAGGTTAGCCCAAATATTCCAGACATTCATTGTAGAAGAGCGATATATTCCCAAAGATCCCCCTCCATATGTTTCTACCATGTTCTCTAAAAGGTACAAAAAAATCATCACCATGATATCATTTGTTCTTGGCTGCACCATTGATGAATTTGTTGATGAACCTGTCCTGGCCTTCATGTCAATTTGTACCCCAGAACAACCTCCTGCTATTTTGTACAATTATGCTAAGTTCATAGCTGAGAGAATGCATGAAAAGTTCACCATGATGCACAATGAGAGAGTGTTTAAATACTCATCTGTCCTCTACCATATGTTCC
This sequence comes from Pinus tabuliformis, assembly GCA_031772625.1. Taxonomy (NCBI): domain Eukaryota; kingdom Viridiplantae; phylum Streptophyta; class Pinopsida; order Pinales; family Pinaceae; genus Pinus; species Pinus tabuliformis. The sequence goes on along the minus strand of CM062816.1, from coordinate 1,251,255,282 downwards.
TATACTATCAACCAGACAGATTTCCTTTTTCCCTTTAGAAGTTGGATACCAAAGGCCAGCCCAAGTCTATCATTTTTTGGACCTCACTATTCCATAAGTTTGAGTCACCATATACCCATTCAGATTTCATAGATTCTTTTGTTCATCCAGTCATTACTATGCTGACAAGAAGCCCTCCACCCAGGATAAGTCTAGAGATCAAAAAGGTCCCTTAGTTGTCTAAACAAAGCAAGGTGGGAGATTGGTACCTTTACTAAAACCACACAGAGATAAGAATTTATGGTTGTCATCTTGCACCATATAAAATACCTAAATACCTCCCCATGAGGTTATTTTCTCTAGAGTACTATAGACAAATAGTGAACTCTAATGAGATAAATCTTTTCTCGGCCAAGAAAAGATCACAACAAAGTAAAAAACTAGTTAGGCCCATTCATCTGCAATTCTAGAGAGGCAAGGGAGGAGGCAGACCAAATTTTGTAGCAAATGAAGTTCCAAAAGAGTTTCATGTGGAGGTGTGACCCTCAAGAATTTATGACCGGATTGAGAAAGCAGGTCAAGTTGGGACCTTATGTTCACCACCCCATACCATAGATAGAAAGATATGCCAATCAATCTGAGTGGGTGGAAAATACTCTTGTAGACAGAGACAGTACAAAGGTATATGTGGAGAATACCTTACATGACTTAGAAAGACAGTTTGATGAGAACTCGTTTCTGCAGGTAACTGAATAGCAAGAAGTAGCCATGAGCACCCCTCCTATCATGCAAACTCCTTAGAATGAGGAAAAGAACCCCAAGAGGACCAGGGAGGAACCATCAAGTTTAGGAATGCGCACATCAAATATACAATATGAGACCAATCAAAGAAAAATACCTAAGATAAATCATGTTTCAGAGTAGGAAGACACAAAAAGCTTAGTAGAAATAATTGATACTGAGATGGAAAGAAGTAAAGGCATAGCTCCATCTGAGGAAACACAGGGGCCATCCACATCATAGACCTAGATTTTGGAAAGGAAGCTAAGTGTAGAAGTATCCTCATTTAGTAGGCCTACTGATATGGATAAGGATATAAAAGATAGATATAAAGAGATCAAGATGAGAAATGAGAAACTAAAGGCCCAAACTTATGCTCAGTATCTCAAACTCACACCTACTAATTAGACCAGGTTGATGTCTATTTTCAACATCAAAGAAAGAAAACTACAGATGTCCTTCATAAAACCAACTGCACAATAGCCAAGGACATCAACAGATTACAAGAGAATTGATTTTGAAGTGATGGCAATGGATATTCATCCCACATACCAAATCGAATTTCACAAGCAGGCTAGAGAGATGATATACTCCACCCTCACAGGTAAAGCCATAGCTGCTCATCAGTTACAGAATTCATTGAGAAATATCTCAGCTCAATATCAATTAGAGAAGGCCTCCTCATAGGCCAAGGATACTAGAATCAAGTCTCTGGAAGTGTTAGTGATTGAATTGGGACATGACCCCAAAGATATCAAAGCCACTAAATAGTTGATAAAGAAGAAAAATGATGACATTGTTGCACTGAAAACCAGACACAAGAGGTCTTAGAGAGCCAAACCAGACATGAAGAGTTGATGGACTTGGTCCTAAAACTTAATGATCAGTTAAAGGAACTATTATGCACCAATATCATTAAGCCATCCATTCAAGTGATTTTTGAACAAATAGATCTGATAAAGATAGCTACAGAAGCTATCCAAAAATTCAAGGAAGAACTAGGAGACATGCTTGAAGATGCTACCAGACTTATCGACTTCCTCAACAATAAAAACAAGTATGAACTTCAGGAATTGGATATAGAGGATAGGACAGAAACAATTTTGGAGGTAAGAAAGGTCCTTTCCAAAAGAAACTTAATGTTAAACTTGGAGGACAAGTGTAAAAATATACAGGTAGCAGTTGATAGATTTATGGCCAAGTTTCAAATTTTGAGAGAGAAAGGGTTACCGAGTCCTTTGGTCATAAATGACAATCTCATGACACAACAAGATGATAACAACAAAATCAGAGAGCTAGCTAAAGAACAGGCCAGTACATCATCGATAAAGGGATTGCCAACAGGCAAAGTTCTTTACCAGACATTTGAAAACCTGTTTTTCCTCCAGCATGAGGTGAAACACCTATTCATCACTAGGCCTACTTTTGCTAAGTACACCGAGGTAGATGAGATATACAGGAGGATGTTGAAAATCAAGTTATCTGATGTTGAATTATGGGAAAAATTGACTAATTTACTATAGTAAAATGTAGTAAAAAGGTTAATGTAAATTAGCAGGGTAAAAGGTAAAGGCAGGTTAGCATGATTAAAGAGTATCAGTGTCAAAGTGTATCAAATGAAAGCCAAGAGTGAATGCAACTTCCAACCTAAAGAACCAAACAACAAGGCAACATAAAAGGCTAGAAACCCAACTATAAAGGCCAACAGCACCAAAATACTAGGGACAACATGAATCAGTTCAATAGTTGTCTCTACCTTCTAGCAAGAAGATATTTTTATTTCCTAGATTAAATCTCAAGTTAGTTTGAGATATTTTGTAATAATTTTTGTATAAATACTTCACAATTCAAAGTATGTAGTGTGGATTCTTAGACATTTCTATAGACTTCTTGATCAAAAGACTGTAAAGCTATTGTATCACTGACTGGGCCAACAAGCTAGATTGATGAATAAAGACAAGATATTTCATAGGATTCATGTGTTAAGTGAAGTGTAGACAAGTATTTTCTCATGTTGTTGTTATCTTTCTTAAAGTTTTTCCACAATCTTTAATGTATTTATGAATCTGAATGCTATAACTGGAACAATATCTCAGAATTTGTTTAATTACACTCTGTTTTAATAGTTAGGCATTTAAATGTTTTCAACTGATATCTAAGTTAAAGAATTCTTAATTTCTCCTTAGTTTAGGTTGTTTCTTGCTAATCCATATCAAAGGATTCTTAATTTCCCTTTGTTTTTATTACCCTTTATTCCTCCTTTATATCTCAGTCTTAGAATTCTTAATTGCTCTATCACCCTGAATAAAACCATTTCACCCTCCTATTTCAAAGACCTGCACTTTACTCTACTAGATTTTCCTCTAAACATTCCCTTTAGTGAGTTGATCCAATCCGGTTTCCATTCTATTGACTCCATAGCCCAATGGTCTAAAGATATCATTATATCCATCTGTTCCAAGGATTCCACCATCCAATCTTCAATACAAGCCAAAAACCCTCGCTGAAAATTCATAAGTAGCTTGAAATCCCAGCAAACAAAGCTAAATCATATAGAGAGAACCCTCTCTGAGCCATAGGTTGGCTAGAGCCTATGCTTAAAAGTTGGTTTGTGGTTACCTTGGTCATTTTCTTTCTTCTAATAACTTCTAGAGAAAATTCTGAGTGATAACAGGATATGTGGAAAGGAGAATCTCAAGAAGGATTTTCTGTCGTATCAAGGTGGTAGGCCTCAAATATACAGTGTTCAGGAGGCACATATAGTTGGGGATGTTGTGTATATCATTCCTCATATCTATGCATCATTGAATAATAAGCAAGAGAATCACCAAGCATATGTTATTGATATGGACGGTAAGCTTTGTGATCAAGTTGTTTCTATTTTGATTAACCCTGGATCTAATTATAGTTATTGTTAGCCTCCTGTTGCAACAGGTGTTCATCTTTCATGATTGACAATTTTACATGCCAAATATGTCATACTTTGCATGCTGCAATGCTCCATATTTCTAGAAAGAGGTCAAAGAAGAGACCATGAAAGTGTGCCAGTCTAAATGGCACTATTGTATTCCAATTTTGATGACTTAACCATTTTGAAGAATGTTCTGTTAAGGGAAGTCCAAACAGCTGAATCTTGGCTTCCCTAGGTTTTAATTTCTTGTTTTAGAATGTAGAGAATTGATATCTATCCAAACAGCTTAATCTTGGCAGATTTGTAGATAGGTAGAGAATCAAAGGAGCCCAACTTCTTAATCTGGGCCCTTGGCAGAAATAAGGATAGATTTAGATAGGAGGGTAGTCAAAAGAAAAATTGTAAAGCAGGGTCTACAAGTCTAAGTGCACCCAAACCAAAAAGAAGAAAAAATGCTAGGTAAGTAGGCTGGGTAGGTAGTTTTGAGGTTGCAGAATGTTGATTTGTGATCAATTTTGTGTTTCAAAGTGATATTGTACTTCAGGTCACAGGTACAAGGCAGTTTTCATTTGGAGGAGCTCAAGTGAGGCATGTCTAACTCCCCCTTCTTCGAATTCCCGAAATCACTCACTAACTTCCCTGAAGAGGTCAAGATCTGCTTGAGCCTCTTAGTTTCATCATGTTTCATAAAACATTTGCCTAAGTAGAGATTTTCTTTACTTAGGAGTGCTGATATCTCTTCTACAAGTTCTATCCCCCCTAATAGCCTACGATTCACATACCTAGCGCTTTCTTATCACTTATCATATTAACTACTAATTTTACTATATAGCTCCCTATCTGTCTCCCCTTCCTCTACTAAAACTATGTTAATAACTCCCCTATGTGTATATCCCATTTCTCTTGGCACTATAGCCATATGTTTTAAGTCCGGGGAATAGTAGTCCATCTGGGCCTCCTACTAACCCATCTGTGTCCTAACCAGAGTTAGTCTGACACTTGGTCATGCTAACAACCATTCCCCCTTAACCCTAACCCTACAGCACCCATATTCTGCCCTTATCCTAAAGTTTTACATGTAAATATCCACCCCGCTCGCTTATAAGCCTGTAAACCCACTTTTCTAATGTTTAAAGCCCCCCCGCCATTTAATAAATTATTCAAATGTGCCGCGGGCCCTGTCCATTATCCCTCCGGCACCTCATCTGTTCCGCCAGCCGTCCGATCGCTAGCGCCACAGATCTACGGTGGGCGGGTCCTTTCCCCTACGAAGCTGTCGAAGGTTAGCATCCGGGAGATGGGCGGTTTTCCCACCGTACTCCTGCCACGTGTCGCCCTCTCGACTGTGGTGGAGCCCCCTCTGCCAAAACCACTTCTGCTCAAAAGCGGTGTGCCCGAAACCAGATACCGCCTTCCCCCCTCCTGCGTCAGTGCCACGTCATGCTGACATCACCATGCCGCGTCAGCCTCCTGCCATCGTGTCCTTGCCACGTAGCTCCCACCGTACTACCACGTCACCTCCTTCGCCATACCACCACGTCACCCAGCCATACTGCTGACGTCACCCTGCCACGTCACCGTCGTACTGGGACCCGCTCGCTAACGTCATGCTGACGTCACCGTCAAAAAGTGCAAAAGGCGCAAATCGCAGCCTAGGAAGCCTGGAAACAGAATCTGAGGCAGTTTTTCATGCGCGATTAGCGCCTAGCGCTAATCGCCCATGGCTACGGGAAATAGGCCAAAATGGAAAGCCCTTCATAACTCGGCCTCCAGCAGGCCCGAAAGGCGCAAAACGACCATAATTTCTTCGCGAAGCATTCAGAAAGGGGTAAACACAGTTTTTAATGCAACAGAAGGCCGAGCAGCTGCCATGAAAGGTCGATGGGACAGTCTAAAGCACTCAGAAGACATTAAGGAGGCCAGGTTCTGTGCCAAAGAGTATCAGAGGAAAGATGAAGTGTCAAAGAGTATCAGTTCGGCAACATCGAAGCAGGTGAAAATTAAAGACCACCATCAAAGTCAGCAAAGCAGTTAAGGCCATTGAAAAGCTTATCTGGTCGGGATTAGTGCACATTAATGCCACCAAATAGTAGCAGAACCAAGTTAGAGGTGGAGATAAAAGACAAATCACAGTTATTACAGAAAGACTGCACCAAGCCACCTAGGACAGACATTAACTCAGTTTGATACAGCTGCCCTCAGCGCAGCTCAAAGATATTTTCATGCATTTATTTCTGGATAAGATTAGGTTAAAGTAATCATTTTCTTTCAGACCTGTTTAGGTCGGCTGTAATAGATTAATTTTGGATAATTTTCCCTATTTATACAACCCTCTGCATTGTAAAAAGGGTTGGTTGGTTGATAATCTTCATTAGAGACTCGCACTGGATATCTGAGATGTTTTACTTAATCAAAGATTGCTGAAAAGCTTTGGAGGAATGACTGTCTGCTCTGTGTCTAATGGTTTGAAGAATTGAATGTGGAATTCTTGTGCTGCAATATGAATCAATAAGTGTTCCTCACCTCTGTTATTTCAATTTCATATATGCTCAAGTTACAGAACAAAGGATTGGTTTAGAATTTGCTTAGCTGCACTCTATGCTCAGTTTCTGTGGCTTCTTAATGTTTTCCTCTTGATTTAGGCATAAATATGAATTCTGTTATGGCTCATGTTTGATCTATTTCACATATGAATGACTGTTATCTAGGAATTCTTAGCTGCTCCTAGATAGGGCTCATTTATCTTCCTTCTGCTAACCTAAATGAGGGATTCTTAACTGCCCCTCATTCCTTAGCCTTTAATCCATCTCTTTTACTTTGAATGGTTGTTTCATATGCAGCTGTCTTGCTCCATAATTCCCTCCTGTGACCAAGAAAACGCACCAGCAGTCCTACTCCTTGACTCCACGCCCAATGGTTCTAAAACTTTCATGCTATCCCTGCCTCTTTACTTGAAAGCATCATCCTTCCCACCAAAAATCAAAACAAAACCCCTTGAACTCAATAACTAGCCTAAAAACCTTATCAACAAAGCTAAATCAGAAAGAGAGAGCCCTCTCTGATTGCAGGTGGGTTAGAACCTGCAGTCCAAAGATTGTTTTGTGGTTACCTCGGCCGTATCCTTTCACGAGCTTAAGGACAACCTGAGTGATAACATAATGGCGACTCCACTGGGGAAACTCCTCAAATAATTTCACGAATCAAGTTGGAAAGCTCGACTAGGGAAATCAAACTAATTTTTTCGATTGCTGTCTATTTCTTAAAACTACAGATGAAGCCTGAATTTCAGCCAGGAAGCCTTTGAAACTGTTCCTGCTTTGCATTTACAGGATTAAATAAAAGCTGCTTCAATCAATCTTCATTCTAGCTTTAAGCTTTAAACAACTATCTCAAAAATTTAATCAATTCCTTCCTAAACTACAAACATTCCCAGGAAAATACCAAAAAACAAAATTCGGAGGCTGGCTCCAAAGAGGAAAACTCGTTATACTAGGTCAAATCCCGACCCAGACCCTCCAGCTATTTTTGACAATGCCAACTTAATCCCAAAGATTCATAGGAAACACCAAGATTTTGCTGATAATAGTCCTGAAGCAGTTCACCCAATCAGTGTTCCAACCCCTGTAAAAGTTTTATTTCGGTCAACCCCTACTTCCCCTTGTTCATCGTTCACCTCTCAAAGCACTCCTTCCACACCTCCATTCACTGCACATACTCCCATTACCACTACTGTTGTCCCAGCTGTTCCAGCTGTCCCTATTGTTCCTGTTGTTCCACTTATCCCTGTGAATATGGCTAATAGATATGCACCCCTGCAACTACCTGCTAACCCTGGGGCTATGCGTCAGGATTATCAAACTAAAATCACATATTTTGATGGAACTGGTACTTGCACAGCCCTTCAGCATACAAAGAAAATGCAAGACTATTTTGAGAACTACGAGATAGATGATGATAGTGTGAGAATGAAAATTTTCATCCAAAGTCTGACAGGTGATGTCAGGACTTGGTTTAGAGCACTTGCTGTAAATTCCATAACCAATCCGGATGAGCTTTATCAATCCTTTATCAACAGATGGGAGAAAAAGAAAGACCCCTTGCACATACTAGCTGAATACGATACAATAAAAAGAGGCCCTCAAGAGTCTGTCTTGGATTATTGTGCAAGATTCAATAATGTTTATAATGCAATACCACAGAACTTAAGACCTCCACTTGACCTTGCCTTGTATAAATTCCCTGATGGATTCGACCCGGATATGGCCTACCAGTTAAAAGAAAGAGCCCCTCAAACCCTTGTAGACATGCAAAATGTTGCTGTCAGCGTAGAGGCCAACCTAATTGCCAAAAGAAATAGAGCTAGAATGGAAAGAAGAACCACCTTTAAGGAGGAACCCTCAGCCTTAGGTCAAAAGCTGGATGCTATTGTTAGTGGCATGCACAAGCTAGGAGACAGAGTAGAAAGTGTTGAGAGGAAGTCTTCATGGGAAGCAAAACAACCTAATGCCATAAGGAACCCAAATTTCAGGAAAACTCAAAACAAAAATGCTGGCAGTTCTAGCCCAGACCATGACGTAAGGCCCCCTTTTCATGAAAATTATGCGGAAGCCTCTACATCTAGTGAACCCCCAGAGGACACTCACATGAACTTGGTGGATTCAAGGGCTGAGCAACAAATTTTCCTAACTCAACAAGACCAAGATGAGCATGACTTTAATCAGTTTCAGACCAGGTCAGGTGAGTCTTTTGATTTTAAACAAGGTTATGATACTGCTGTGTATGAGGTCCACAAACAATATAAGCTGAGAACTAGGACCATTGACATTTCTGAACCTAGCAAACCCAAGGATGGCAAACAACCCAACAAGATTAAAGGCAAGGCTGTCATAATAGAACCAGCTGATATACCTGTCCCAAACCTACATCAAGTGACTGTAGAGGACATAATAGAAATGCAGCCTTCTATTGACCACCCTCTACCACCTCTTTCCTTGGAAAAGAACTCGAACAATGTTCCAAAAAGCCCTCCTAAAACTGAAAAACCGCAAGCAGTCACTTCCCATAACACTGATAAACAAGACCAAATTGCTGATACTTCAATGGAAAAAGGGAAGCCTGCCTCTCAAAATACTAAGACCCAATCTGAAAAATCATTTGACTTAGAGGCAAAAATAGGTAAACTGAAGATATCCATCCCCTTATCCGAACTTTCCAAACATGATGTGTATAGGCAACAAATTCAAAGATCACTGCAAATGCCAGAGGTTAAGGATGATGTGAATGTCCTTGATGATCAACCTGAATTACTATTCGGTCCAGAAGTTAATGGAAAATCAACATATGGATCTGTTCTACCTTTTTATGTCAGTTTGCACATACATGACAAAGTCTTACACAATGCCATGTTTGACTCAGATGCCTCACACAACCTTATGCCCAAAGCTGTAATGGAAAAGCTGAACCTTGATGTTACAAGACCCTACAAAGATCTATTCTCCTTTAACTCAAGTCAAGTCAAGTGTTTAGGCCTCATCAAAGACCTGTGTGTCTCCTTAGTCCAATTTCCTAACAAGACAATCCTCATGGATGTGGTGGTTGCTGACATTCCACCAAAGTGCGGCATGCTATTGTCAAGATCTTGGGGAGCAAAACTCCAAGGGTCCCTCCAATTAGACCTCTTTTATGCCACTATATCTATCTTTGGGCAACCAAAGAGACTATATAGAGAAACATTGATGAAGTATGTGGTAACCAGTGAGGACAAGCCCCAAAATTTTCCTATTCACTCAATCCATTCTGATATGGATTCCTTTATTTTATTTAATGATGAAACAAATCCTCTTATTGATGATAATCCATTGGCTTTAGAACTGAACACTCACATCAATGAGGAATCGGTTGCCCATACTGACGAAATTGTCAAAACAATAGATGCAACCAGCATACAAGAAGAACCTCCCCAAACAGAAAGTTCAAATCTGTCCACTGCAAGAATGACTGAAACTCTTGATATTAACCACAAGCAAGAAATCACATGGTATTTAGAGTTTGATGGCTCTGTTAACAAGTTAGGAGCAGGGGCAGGTGTCTGAATTCACAATACACATAACAATCATGCAGAAGTCCATGCCTACAGACTGAACTTTAAATGCACCAACAACATGGAAGAATATGAGGCTCTCCTGTTAGGCCTTAAACTACTCAAAGGTCTAGGAGCTGCAAAAGTGTCCATCCTAGGTGACTACGATTTAATCATACAACAAATGAAAGGTAACTTTGTTACCAATAACAATAGAATGAGGGCCTATAGGAATGCTGCCACTAATATACTCAATGCATTCACTGAATCCAGGCTTGCCAAGATTTCAAGAGAGCATAACATTCATGCACACAGCCTAGCTACTTTTGCTAGTACATGCAAGCTCCCCTTTGAGCCAAATCACCACTTTACTGCTGAGATAAAACATAGGCCCGCTGTCGCTAATAACGTTAAAGATTGGCAAGTGTTCGAAAATGATGCCCAGATTAATAATTTCCTTACTCTTGAGCATGAGTTTTCAAATCTTAACATTGACACAGATGCTATGACAAATGAACAATAGCAAACGAACAAAAATCAGCAGGCTGTAACACCTGTAACAGCCAAACGAATGTTGAACCCAACTGTTTTTGACAATACAAACATAGAAGAGCTGAAACAGATGCATTTGGAGGAAATAGCAGAAACAGAGGCCGAGGTCATTGATCTAAAAGATAACTTTCTCCCTGCCGGCCTCACTCCATTGGAAGACATGTTTGATGCAAATGATGTTCCCAAAAAACCAAAAATGCAGCCCTTAAACACTGATATAGAAGAGCACAACATTGGAACAGCAGAGCAACCCAAAATGATCAAATTATCCAAAAATCTGCCACCTGATTAGAAGCCCAAATATGTTGATTTGTTCAAAGAATTCCAAGATGTATTTGCTTGGAGTTATGAGGACTTGAAGTCCTATGACACCTCAGTAATCCAACACACCATTACCTTAAAACCAAACCAAAAGCCCCTCAAACAGAAACTGAGGAGAATCAATCCGATGCTTCTCCCTTTGATTGAAAAGGAAGTGAAAAGAATGTTTGAAGCAGGTATCATAGCACCCATCAGATTTTCTGAATGGGTATCCAACCTTGTTCCCACAAGAAAAAAGATAGGTGAGATTAGGCTATGTGTAGACCTAAGAAATTTAAATCAAGTCTCCCTAAAAGACCACTACCCCTTGCCCAAAATGGATCATATTCTACAGATAGTAGTGGGGTCATCTAGAATTTCTTTGATAGATGGCTTTTCAGGTTTCAATCAAACACTGGTTCACCCGAATGACCAAAACAAGACAGCCTTTACCACACCATGGGGAACATTTAAGTATGTGAAGATGCCTTTCGGACTTAAAAACGCTAGTGCTACCTTTCAAAGGGCAATGGATATTGCATTTGCCAAGGAAATACATGATTTCCTAGTTGTCTACCTCGATGACTTAACCCCTTTCTCTAAATCTGATCAAGAGCACCTAAAACATTTGAGGCAAATATTCATGACATGTAGGAAATATGGCATTTCCTTGAACCCCAAGAAGTCTCTCTTTGGCCTTGAAGAAGGCAAACTTCTTGGCCATATCATATCAAAGGACGGGATTAGAATTGATCCTAAAAGAATCCAAGCCATCCTCCAAATCCCATATCTGAGAAACATAAAAGAGTTGCAAGCATTCCTTGGAAAGATCAACTTCCTAAGGAGATTTATTCCAAATCTAGCTGAACTGATATGACTGTTAAGCAACATGTTAAAAAAGGATGCTAAGGTAAAATGGTCTCTTGAGACCAAGCAAGCCTTTGAGAGTATAAAATCTGCCTTAACCCAAGCTCCTGTCCTCACCAGTCCACAATTTGATAGGGACTTTATCATATTTTCTTTTGCATCTAATCACACCATAGCTGTTGTCCTTTTGCAATCGGATGATCAGGGAAATGGAAAGCCAATTGCATTTTTCAGCCGAGCCTTAAGAGATGCCCCTTTGAAGTACCAAATCATGGAAAAGCAGGCCTATGTCCTTGTTAAAGCAATCAAAGATTTCAGAATGTACATTTTATATTCACATGTGATTGCCTATGTCCCAAATGCTGTTGTAAGAGACATATTAACCCAAGAGGGATTAGAGGGCAAAAGAGGCAAATGGATTGCAAACATCCTTGAGTATGACATAGAAATAAAACCAACCAAACTGATGTCTGAAACAAACTTTCAAGCCTTAGACATTAACCAATTGGACAATGAACAGGAGCTGGCGACTCCACAGATCAGTGAAACCTTTTTGCAATCTCCATGGTATGCTGATATATGCTTTGTATTGTTAAACCTGTTTTCTCCCCCAGGATTGTCCAGAACTAAGAAAATATTTTTAAAAATGAAGGCTTTAAGTTTTGTGTCATAGATGGTGCTTTATTTTGGAAAAATCATGAAGGTATATTGCTTAATTGTTTAACCATGAGTGAAACTAACAACGTCATGAAAGAATTCCATGCAGGTGACCATGGAGGACATCTATATTGGAAGTCCACTGCTGATAAAATTTTAAGGGCTGGTTTCTATTGGCCCTCTCTTTTTGTAGATGTAAAGAAGTTTGCCATTTCATGTCACAAATGCCAAATCTTTGAGGGAAAAAGAAAGCTGTTGCCCCTGCCCCTTAAACCCATCTCAACTGAAAAGCCTTTTCAACAATGGGGTCTTGACTTCATTGGAGAAATCCATCCCTCTTCCTCAGGCCAGCACAAGTGGATCCTAACAGCCACTGATTATTTCACCAAGTGGGTTGAGGCCATCCCATGCAGACAAGCCAATGACACCATCATTATCCAATTCCTTGAGTGCAATATCCTTTCTAGATTTGGCTGCCCTGAGAAGATCATTACAGACAACGCCGCTGCTTTCAAATCCAAAAAGATGATCAACTTTTACCATAAATTTCACATTACCTTGGGCCACTCTACAGCCTATTACCCTCAAGGTAATGGCTTGGCCGAATCTTCAAATAAAAGTCTCATTAATATTATCAAGAAGATCTTAGAAGAAAACAAGAAGAACTGGCATAAAAAGCTCACAAATGTCCTATGGGCAGACAGACTTTCAACAAAGAAATCCATTGGGATGAGCCCTTATGAGCTAGTATATGGCATGGAGGCCAGGTTTCCTTCATCTTTGGGCATCCCTACTATCAAACTATTACAGGAGATCCAGGCTGAACCAAATGACATTCAAGGAAGAATCAATCAGACCATTCATCTTCAGCAAACCAGAGAGCAAGTTTATGACAGAGCTTAAATTTTGCAAGAGAAGCTCAAAAAGATGTTTGATAAGAAAGCTAAGGCTGAGGATTTCTACATTGGCGACAAAGTTCTAAGGTGGGATTCACGAAGAGAAGACAAGGGAAAACATGCACAATTTGATTTTTTATGGAAAGGGTCGTTCGTTATTTCTGCTGTTCAGGTAAATAACACATATTTTCTCAAATCTGAAGAGGGCAGCACTGCTGAAGAAGGCCCTTTTAATGGCCGAATGTTAAAACATTACCATGATCCCTTTTAAAGGGATACAATGTAGCACTGTACATATCTCTTTGTACATTGATATTTGTATATATCAGCACTTTGTTTTTATTTTTTGTATAAGCAGTCTGAGTGTTAGAGGAGCAGCAGTAAAGTTTGCGAAGACACAATTAATGCAAGTATTCCATTTTTTAAGGCTCTATCTCTGCATTAATCTCAGCAAAACAACAAGAGTAACGCTGTCATAATCACAACAGTTCATAGTAAAAAGAAACTGCTTGCAGCTTGCAGTCTTCAGTCAAACAGTATAAATAAGAGAGGAGCATTTTTTAGTTTCACATCAGCAACTGTTTCTAGATCAAGGCTAAAGGAAATACATTAGTTTTGATCCACATTTTGGATCTATTTTCAAAGGAAATGCTCAAGCAACATTGTATATAATATCAAGCATGCAGAAGAAAGCAGGCACTGCTATGTATTTCACAATGATCCAGTTGAGGAGAGGGCTATTCATATTTCAAATTTTTGCACTTTAACAGCCACCACAAAGAAGTTTTTCAATCCACAGCAACAATAGAAGATCAAGACAGTCTGACCTGCTGTTCTTGGCTTTTCACAAGGAAAAGCCATCCCCAAGTGGAGCCATTGTTAGCCTCCTGTTGTAACAGGTGTTCATCTTTCATGATTGACAATTTTACATGCCAAATATGTCATACTTTGCATGCTGCAATGCTCCATATTTCCATAAAGAGGTCAAAGAAGAGACCATGAAAGTGTGCCAGTCTAAATGCCACTGCTGTATTCCAATTTTGATGACTTAACCATTTTGAAGAATGTTCTGTTAAGGGAAGTCCAAACAGCTGAATCTTGGCTTCCCTAGGTTTTAATTTCTTGTTTTAGAATGTAGAGAATTGATATCTGTCCAAACAGCTTAATCTTGGCAGATTTGTAGATAGGTAGAGAATCAAAGGAGCCCAACTACTTAATCTGGGCCCTTGGCAGAAATAAGGATAGATTTAGATAGGAGGGCAGTCAAAAGAAAAATTGTAAAGCAGGGTCTGCAAGTCTAAGTGCACCCAAACCAAAAAGAAGAAAAAATGCTAGGTAAGTAGGTTGGGTAGGTAGTTTTGAGGTTGCAGAATGTTTATTTGTGATCAATTTTGTGTTTCAAAGTGATATTGTACTTTAGGCCACAGGTACAAGGCAGTTTTCATTTGGAGAAGCTCAAGCGAGGCATGTCTAACTCCCCCTTCTTCTAATTCCCCAAATCACTCACTAACTTCCCTGAAGAGGTCAAGATCTACTTGAGCCTCTTACTTTCATCATGTTTCATAAACCATTTGCCTAAGTAGAGATCTGCTTTACTTAGGAGTGCTGATATCTCTTCTACAAGTTCTATCCCCCCTAATAGCCTAAGATTCACATACTTAGCACTTTCTTATCACTTATCATATTAACTACTAATTTTACTATATAGCTCCCTATCTGTCTCCCCTTCTCTACTAAAACTATGTTAATAACTCCCCTATGTATATATCCCCTTTCTCTTGGCACTATAGCCATATGTTTTAAGTCCGGGGAATAGTAGTCCATCTGGGCCTCCTACTAACCCATCCGTGTCCTAACCGGAGTTAGTCTGACACCTGGTCATGCTAACAACCATTCCCCCTTAACCCTAACCCTACAGCACCCATATTCCACCCTTATCCTAAAGTTTTACATGTAAATATCCACCTCGCTCGCTTATAACCCCGTAAACCCACTTTTCTAATGTTTAAACCCCCCCCGCCATTTAATAAATTATTCAAATGCACCGCGGGCCCCGTCCACTATCCCTCCGCCACCTCATCTATTCCGCCAGCCGTCCGATCGCTAGCGCCACAGATCTACGGTGGGCGGGTCCTTTCCCCTCCGAAGCTGTCGAAGGTTAGCGTCCGGGAGATGGGCGGTTTTCCCGTCGTACTCCCGCCACGCGTCGCCCTCTCGACTGTGGCGGAGCCCCCTCTACCGAAACCACTTCTGTTCAAAAGCGGTGCGCCTGAAACCAGATACCGCCTTCCCCCCTCCTGTGTCAGCACCACGTCATGCTGACGTCACCATGCCGCGTCGGCCTCCTGCCACCGTGTCCTTGCCATGTAGCTGCCACCGTACTACCACGTCACCTCCTCTGCCGTACCCCCACATCACCCGGTCGTACTGCTGACGTCACCCCACTGACGTCACCCTGCCACGTCACCATCGAACTGGGACCCGCCCGCTGACGTCACCGTCAAAAAGTGCAAAAGGCGCAAATCGCAGCCTAGGAAGCCTGGAATCAGAATCTGAGGCAGTTTTTCATGCGCGATTAGTGCTTAGCACTAATCGCCCATGGCTACGGGAAATAGGCCAAAATGGAAAGCCCTTCATAACTCGGCCTCCAGCAGGCCCAAAAGGCGCAAAATGACCAGAGTTTCTTCGCGAAGCATTCAGAAAGGGGAAAACACAGTTTTTAATGCAACAGAGGACCGAGTGGCTGCCATGAAAGGTCGATGGGACAGTCTAAACCACTCAGAAGACATTAAGGAGGCCAGGTTCAGTGCCAAAGAGTATCAGAGGAAAGATGAAGTGTCAAAGAGTATCAGTTCGGCAACATTGAAGCAGGTGAAAATTAAAGACCACCATCAAAGTCAGCAAAGCAGTTAAGGCCATTGAAAAGCTTATCTGGTCGGGATTAGTGCACATTAATGCCACCAAATAGCAGTAGAACCAAGTTAGAGGTGGAGATAAAAGACAAATCACAGTTATTACAGAAAGACTGCACCAAGCCACCCAGGACAGACATTAACTCAGTTTGATACAACTGCCCTCAGCGCAGCTCAAAGATATTTTCATGCATTTATTTCTCGATAAGATTAGGTTAAAGTAATCATTTTCTTTCAGACCTGTTTAGGTCGGCTGTAATAGATTAATTTTGGATAATTTTGCCTATTTATACGACCCTCTGCATTGTAAAAAGGGTTGGTTGGTTGATAATCTTCATTAGAGACTCGCACTGGATATCTGAGATGTTTTACTTAATCAAAGATTTCTGAAAAGCTTTGGAGGAACGACTGCCCGCTTTGTGTCTAATGGTTTGAAGAATTGAATGTGGAATTCCTGTGCTGCAATATGAATCAATAAGTGTTCCTCACCTCTGTTATTTCAATTTCATATATGCTCAAGTTACAGAACAATGGATTGGTTTAGAATTTGCTTAGCTGCACTCTATGCTCAGTTTCTATGGCTTCTTAATGTTTTCCTCTTGATTTAGGCATAAATATGAATTCTATTATGGCTCATGTTTGATCTATTTCACATATGAATGACTGTTATCTATGAATTCTTAGTTGCTCCTAGATAGGGCTCATTTATCTTCCTTATGCTAACCTAAATGAGGGATTCTTAATTACCCCTCATTCCTTAGCCTTTAATCCATCTCATTTACCTTGAATGATTGTTTCATATGCAGCTGTCTTGCTCCATAATTCCCTCCCGTGACCAAGAAAATGCACCAGCAGTCCTACTCCTTGACTCCACGCCCAATGGTTCTAAAACTTTCATGCTATCCCTACCTCTTTACTTGAAAGCATCATCCTTCCCACCAAAAATCAAAACAAAACCCCTTGAACTCAATAACTAGCCTAAAAACCTTATCAACAAAGCTAAATCAGAAAGAGAGAGCCCTCTCTGATTGCAAGTGGGCTAGAACCTGCAGTCCAAAGATTGGTTTGTTGTTACCTCGGCCGTATCCTTTCACGAGCTTAAGGACAACCTGAGTGATAACAGTTATGTTAACCTTGAATTAGTGGATAAGTGTGGTTTGAGAAGATAAGTGCATGCAGAGTGTTGATTAGTGCAATTGGCTATAGGTACTTAGAAGAGATTTCATCATTGGTTAAGAGCTTTTGCATTTGAGTTTAATGGTATGCCTACATCAACACATATGAATATACTTCCATTGGTATCATACAATATGCTTATGGGTGTGGATTGGTTGTATCTTCACACGACTAAGGTTGATTTTATGAAAAGGCTATTGAGTGCTTGGATGGAAATGGAGAACA
Source organism: Pinus tabuliformis (assembly GCA_031772625.1). NCBI lineage: Eukaryota > Viridiplantae > Streptophyta > Pinopsida > Pinales > Pinaceae > Pinus > Pinus tabuliformis. The sequence goes on along the minus strand of CM062816.1, from coordinate 1,251,237,948 downwards.
AAGAATATTGCAGGGTAAGAAGAAGGCTACATTGAGTGCTTGGATGGAAATGGAGAACAAAGAATATTGCAGGGTAAGAAGAAGGCTACATTATTTAGAATGGTTACAACTATGCAGGAAAATCACAGTCGCAGGAAAGGGTGTGTATTATTTGCAATTATATTTTGAGTGATAAATGTAAGGATGTTGAGGATGTTGAAGTCTTGAAGAGGTATACGTTTTTACAGCAATTTCGGGATGTAATCCCATCAGAGATTTCAATTTTTTCACCTCACAGGAAAGTTGAATTTTCTATCGAGTTAGTACCAAGAGCAACACCAACATCAAAACCACCATATAGGATGAGCACACCAGAGCTATTGGAACTGAAGTTGTAGTTGAAGTAAATGCTTGGCAAGGGGTACATTAAGCCAAGTGTGTTGCCTTGGGGTGCATTGGTGTTTTTTTTTAAGAAGAAGGATGGTACTCTCAATTTATGCATTGATTACAGGAAGTTGAACAAGGTGACGATCAAGAACAGGTATTCATTGTCGAGGATCGATGACTTGTTTGATCAGTTGAAGAGAGCAACGATGTTCTTGAATACTGATTTGAGATCAGGTTATCATCATGTATGCATCAAAGAAGAGGACATCTACAAGACTTCTTTTCACACTAGGTATGGTAATAATGAATTTGTTGTGGTTTTTGTTGGTTTGACTAATGCTCCAACTACTTTCATGTGTTTGATTAATAGTGTGTTGCATCCTTATTTGGACAAGTTTGTGATTATATTCATTGATGATATATTGATATATTCTAAGAATGAGGAGGAGAATGTACTACACTTAGAAATAGTATTGATATTGCTAAGAGAGAATCAGTCATATGACAATCTTAGTAAATACATTTTCCTTTAGACAAAGGTACATTACTTGGGGCATGTTGTTTCCAAGGAAGGTAACTCAGTGGATCCAGAAAAGATAAGAGCTATCATGGAATGGGAAGCTCCTAGGAATGTGGATGAGGTTTGATCATTCATGGGGTTATCAAGTTACTATAGGAGGTTTATCAGAAACTTCTCATGGATTTCTTATCATATTACATCATTGTAGAGGAAGGGAAAGTGATTTGAATGGACAGAGGAATGTGCAACAAGTTTTGATCAGTTGAAGTAGTTTTTGACAAATGCCATAGTTCTAAATATTTAATATCCAGATAAAGAGTTTGTGGTGCGTAAAGATGCTTGCAAGAGAGGACTTGGTGGAGTCCTGATGCAAGAGGGATAGGTAGTATGCTACAAATCAAGGAAATTGAATGAGCATGAGCATAATTATGTGGCATGTGGTCTTGAGTTGGCAGCGATCATTCATGCATTGAATATGTGGGGCCACTATATTCTTAGAAAGAGGTTTGTGTTTTTGAGTGGTCATAGTGGGCTGAGGTACTTGTTTGACCAACCAAATCTAAATTCCAGGCAAGCTAGATGGTTGGGAACACTTAGTGAGTTTGACTTTGATATCAGGTAGATTCAGGGTAAAGGGAACAGGGTTGCAAATTCCCTCAGTAGAGTAGTGAATATGAATCATATAGCAATTATTTTTTCATATGGGATAGATTTACAAGATTTGATCTTACAGGAAGGACAACAAGATGACAGGTGTAGGGATCTTAGGCACAGGTTACAACAGTAGGGTACTAGTGAACATGATGTAGACTATCATCTCACACTAGATGGTTTAGTCGGATTTAGGGACATGATCTATGTGTCGAACAACAATTAACTCAAGAAGCTTATCTTGTGGGAATTTGATGTCAATATATATTCAGGTCATATGGGGTATCATAAGACATTGAAAATGGTTAAGAAGTTCTACTACTGGCCGAATCTTAAGAGGGAAGTCGAAACTTTTGTGGCTAGGTGTTTGGATTATCAATAGCTAAAAACCAAGTGTAAGCATCCATGTGGTTTACTACAGCTGATTCTGATTCCAGAGTGGAAATAGGAGGTCATTTCCATGGCTTTCATTACATGTTTGTTAAGGACATCTAGAAAAAATGAGTCTATCATTGTTGTAGATGAAATGTTGACGAAGGTAGCTCACTCCATAGCAGTTAAGTCTACTTATTCAGCTAGTGAGGTAGCACAAGTCTACACTAGGGAGATAGTGTGGTTGCATGGTATTCCTAGGAAGATTATATGTGACAGAGATGTCAAGTTCACTTCTAAGTTTTGGAAGGAGATATTTGAAGGTTTGGGTATAGAGTTGGCCTTCATTACAACTCATCATTTGCATAAAGATGGACAGATAGAGAGGGTCAAAAGGATTTTGGAGGACATGTTGAGAATGTCTATTATACACCAGGAGAGGAGGTGGTAGTAGTATCTTCCACTTGTTGAGTTTTTTTACAACAATGGGTATCAGGAGTCATTGAGGATGAGTCTATTTGAGGCACTTTATGAGCAGAGTTGTAATACTCCCATCAGCTGAAGTGATCCAATGAACACGGTAATGATAGGACCAGAAATGTTAACAGAAATGGAATGGGAAATCTAAGTTATCAAGAAGAATCTAAAGGTGGCATAGGATAGATAGAAGAGTTATGTAGATCATCATAGGGCATTTAATGAGTTTCAGGTTGGGGAACATATGTACTTACACATCAATCCCAAGAAGATCTCCTTGAGGCTTGGATCATGTGCGAAGTTGGCACCTCACTATTGTGGGCCTTTCGAGATGCTTGAAAGGATTGGACCAGTGACCTACAAACTTGCATTGCCTCTGATAGTGAAAATCCATTATCTTTTCCATGTTTCATTGCTTAAAAGATATGTGAAAGATATTGATCATGTTATTGATTGGTTTGTATTGCAGGTGGATCTAGAAGGAGAATTCCAACTGGAACCTTAATGCATATTGCAGGGAAAACAATTCATGCTCCATAATTGAGCAATTGAGTAGGTTAAAGTGCAATGGAAGCACTTTGGGATCGATGAAGCTAAATGGGAGATGGCTGATCAGATGTGGGCTATGTATCCTTCATTATTTTGTAGTGAATGCAAATGAGCTTTGGTATATGTATATATTTATGTATGGGTTTTATTGTAAATACATCAATGAGTTTGTGTTATAAAGCTCCAATAAGTGGTATGTTTGTCATGTTGTTATGTTGTCATGTTGGTTTTTCTTTTCGCTAGGTTGTTCATTACAAATACTTCATCGAGCTAAGTTATAAAGCTTCATGGGAAATATTTTTTGGCTTTTAGCAGTCTTGATGGTTATAGGTGTAATAGAACACCAAGGGTTTTGTTCCCCTAAGTGGGAGGGGTCTCTAATAGCCTCAAGTTAAAAGTTCATGTAATAAAGTTAATAAAGATAAAATAAGACAAAGGTCATGGGACACATATTCCAAGCTGAATGTTGGGAAAAAGATCCTAGTTGGTGTTCATTTCGTTCATTATGGCTAAGGGAAATTGAAAAAGGAATTGGCAAAGGCTTTGAAAATGAAAAGAGGCACTAATTGGTATTTTATTTATGAAAATAATGGAAAATAGGAGAAAAGGAAGGTGAAATGTCATAGGCTGCATGTGAGGAGTAAATGAAGGAAAATAGAGGAAATTTAAGAAAATAGAGGCTTTGATGATAAAAAGGCTTTTGAGGATCATTTCATAGCTTTCTCCAGCTTAACCTTTCGTTAGTTCAGTTTTGGATATCTCTCTATTATCTCTACTCTCTCATACTCTTTCACACTTAGAGAATTCTTCGAGCACTCTAGAATTGGAGAAGGGAAGGAAAAAGAAGGACAAGAAAGAAAAGGAAAACAAGGATCAAGAAAGGAAGAGTTGGATCAAGTGGCTACAATAGGATTACTTGTGGGTATTGAGTTGCATGTATGATTTCCTTGCTATTTTTTTTCATTCCTAGTACATGCATGTTTTGTAATTTATTCTCTTGGTGTTATTGGCATGGGTTTTTCTAGGTGTGACAATGGTTTCAACTTTGCCTTGCCATTTCTAGATATCCATGGTGTGATGGGGTTCTTTCATTGGTTGAGCTTTGGATTGTTGAATGGTTTTGGAACCAGGTGAAGTGGTCTCAGGAAATTCCCAAGGGCCTAGGAATCCCTTGACCGGTAATGGCGGGATTCAAATAAAGCCTGAGGGTGGAGACAGGAAAATTCCTCAAGGCATTGGTGAAGAAATCTGGAGGCATCCAAGCATTTTTAGGGCCTAGTGATCCCTTGACCAGTTTTGGCAAGATTGCGGTAAAGCTTAGTAGTGTATGTTGTTTTTTGGCCTAGGTATCCCTTGACTAGTAATGGTGGGAATGTGGTAAAGCTTGGTTCTATAGGTGAGGGTTTTGGGCCTAGGAGTCCCTTGATCAGTTTTGGCAGGATTGCATTAAATCCTGAGGAAGCCCTGGTTGTTTGGTTGTGAGTCCCACATTCATTCTTGGAATATGTTACGGGGGTGAGTGACTGAAAGAAATATTTGCTTCAGCCCATTCTATGGTCGGGTGGTACGTGGAAGTCCCTGACATGGTTGGATTTTGGATATGTTAATAAGAGTTATTATTCCTCTTGTATTTTATGATTAGATGTACTTATTATGATGTCGTTTTGATGGTCGTTATATCAATGTTATTATTCTGGTTATATGTTGGTTCTAAGCATGATTTCATGACAGATTTCATTTATGGATTTTAACATGTTTTGATTGGTAAATGAATGGTTATTGAATGCATGAACTAATAGATGTTATTGTAGCTATTGTGAGAGGGCATTAGACCTTATTTGTTATTCTCATATAATTTTTAGATTTCTATGTTTATATATGTATTTATGACCTATATATTACATGTTTTCAATATGTTTGATGAAATGACTGTTACGGTTAAGATTGGTTAGGTGAATTCCTTGATCAAGTTTCTTTTTGAAGGATTTTTTTTGTGTCATTTGTTGTTCTATAAAGTCTCATCAAATTCTAGGCAGTCGTTAGGATTTAGGCCCTGAAAAGGTGGTTCATATTTTGGGGTCGCAGGCTGAAAACTAGAAAATCTAGACTGCACTCACTAGGAGGGAGGGTTATAAGAGTGTCTGGAGGGTTACAGTCACTAGCTTTCCTTGTCATTAGAGAAACTAGGGCTCCAAATCATTGAAAAGGAAATTTAACTCAGGGTTTGGGCACTTGGAGTGGTTGTTTAGCTCGTGTGGGTCTTCTAGCTTTTGAGGAAGGTCAGTAAAGTTTTAGTTTGTCAATTCCTGCTCCTTAATTATACTTAGGAGGGTGATTCATGCCATAGTAGCTATCATTTCATGATTACCCTGACAGGCTGGTGAAAGTGGGTAAATATGGGAGGGGTGGTTACATATCATATTAATCCTTGAAGGGCTTTATTGATAATTACTTGTGAATTATGTTGACTATTTCACTTCTTTATCAGTTTATCTTTAATTAAGAAATTACCAAATTATATGTATATGAATATCACAAAAACAAGTGACAAAATATGTAGGTGCTCAGCTAGGGAAGAACCCCTATAAGGGGAAAATGTAGAATTGTTTTTTACTAAAACATAAGAATCAAATATACTCTACTCGTTTGTGGAATTCAAATCATGATCGAGAATAAAAACCATAAACATGCAAGAATTTTTATCACACATACAAAGAGATTTATCTAGGGGAAAGCAACTAGTCAAAACCCCTTTCTATCTATATTGTATTAATCAAAGAATAGAGATCAAATACATACGTTGTTAAAGGCTGAGCACAACCTAAAAGTGTATAGTTTGTCCCTCTGCTTGACTGACTGACTCTAGCCAACACTTAGCCAATTTTCAAGTCCTTCAAGCTCCTATTTCCTTGAGTTGTTCCTTGAGGAATTATTCTCCTATTAATTAGGAAAATCTTCAATTGGAATTTCATAATCCTTCTAGGCTCATCCTCTAATTGCATGCACCACCTATACAACTTGGAATAGTCTACAACTGATAGTACACTTCCCTTGAATATCTATCTCAACTAGGTTACCATTGTTCTTTGCATGCATCAATTACTTTGGGTTTATCAATTAGTTAACTGAATGACCACTGAGTGTGACTGAAGTCACACTACAAAACTTGACCTTCCACTAGTTCCTCTAACAGTCAGAACTAGTTTAACTCACAATAACTCAATTTAAATTAAATAGATTTCTATAAATTAGCAATCAATCATACTGAAATGAACTCAGGATTCCCCAACTCAAATTAACTGAGTTAACTGAGTGACAAGTGCCATGTCATCTCAGTTAACTACCTCCAAGATTACTACTGAAATAGAAATTCGAATTTTCTCTAGTTTGACCAAGGCAGAGTCAAACTGAGATCTTCTTGCTTCATGTTTTAACACTCCCTCTCAGCAAGAAAGGGATTATCAGTTACCCCAATCCTACCTCTATGGAACTCGAAATTTTTCTCTTGACAAATGCTTTGCTAAAATGTCTGCATCTTGTTCCTTTGTAGGAATGTATTCCAACAACATAATTTGCCTCTGCACACAATCCCATAAATGGTGATACTAGATATCTATATGCTTGGATCGATCATAAAATAAAACATTTTCAGAGAGTTTGTTACAAATTTTATTATCACAGTTGGATCCATCATCTGATCAAAAAATCCTGCAAGAATCTTTCTCATCCAGATCACCTCACATGTTGCTTGACTGGAAACCATGTATTTTTCATTTGCTGAGTTGAGTGCCACAAATACTTTCTTCCTGTTGTACCAAAAAATAGTTTCATACCCAATACAAAAAATTCCTCCTGATGTACTCTTCCATTTTGATGGACTCCCAGCCCAATTTGCATTTGTGAATCTTGAAGCTTCACTCTCTTTGTCCATTTGTACCATGGTCCAAAATTGGTGGTGCCTCTGAGCTACTAAAGAACATGCTTAGCTACCTTCCAATATAATTTGGTTGGACTAACCATAGCTTGACTTAGTTGTTTGAATGCATAGCACATATATGGTCATGTGTTCACAAGATACATTTGTGAAGCTACAAGCTTCCGATAAATGGAAGCTTCCACTTCCTCACCTAAAGTGGCATCCTCTTTCCTCCAATTGCCTGCTACAAGAGTCTCCATGGGTTTTCTACTCTCCATGTGAAACTTCTTAATTATCTCATGAGAATGATTTCCTTGAGATATAAACATTTCCCCATCTGCTTGCCATACTTCCCAACTAAGAAAGTACTGCATGAGTCCCATGTCCTTTGCTTCAAATCCTATTGCAAGGTTCTCCTTGCAAGATCTGATCAACTTCTCATCATCGTTTAAAATCAAATCATCAACATATAAGACAATAATCAATAATTTAACTTCTACCACAATATGATAAAGGTTTACATCAACTTCACTTTTAGTGAAGCCCAGCCTGGTGAGATAGTTATCGATCACGATGTACCAAGCACGGGGTGCTTGCTTGAGTCCATACAATGCTCACTTGAGTCTGCACACATGTGAATCTCTATCAAAGGTCTCAAAACCATTTGGTTTCTAAATGTACACATTCTCAATAATTCCAGTGAGGAATGTTTTATTTACACCTATCTAGTGGATATTCCACCCCATCTACGCAGCCAGTGCTAGAATTTATCGAATGGATGAGTACCTTGCTACTGGAGCAACGGTATCCTCATAGTCAATTCCCTCAACTTGGGAGAATCCCTTGGCCACAAATATGGACTTGTACTTCTCTATGCTTCCACCTCCTGCATGATTTACATTGAAGATCCATCTCGAATGCACCATTGATTTATCTTTTGGTCTTGGGACCACTTCCCAAACATTTTTCTTGACAATGGAGTCATATTCCTCTACCATCACATTAACCCATATAGGTTTCTCTACTACTTCCTCAAAAGAGGATGCCCTTGTCTCTACAAGCTCAGTCATCAGAGCCATGTAGCCATAGTACCGAATAGGTGACCTTCTCTACCTGCACTATGAATTGGGTTCTCCCACATTCTCTCTAGCATCATGCGATAATATCTCAGCTTCCCTAGCTCTTTTCCTTCCTTCTCTAGATGTTTATGCTTGAGTTGTTGTCTCCACTCTTTGCTCCTCAACTTGTGGCTACTCTACAACTTCCTGAGCTTCTTCCTTTGGAGCCAAAAGCTCCTAATCAGGTTGCAACTAAGGCTCCCTCTCAAGAGAACACTTCATTTCCTTCTCCTCATCAAACTTCACATCCCTTCACACAATTGTCATTCTAAGGGATGGAAAGTACACAAGATAGTTGTGAGGAGTTTCTGTGTACCCCACAAATATCCCCAACTCTGTTGTCGAATATAGCTTCTTCCTTGATTTTTTGGAGACATGGCAACAAATTGATGTTCTACAAATCCAGAAGTGTGACACGTCTCACTTCCTCCCTGAGAAAGCTTCGTATGTTGTACTCACGCCAAGAATCGGATGAGGACTCATGTTCTACAAATAGACCATTGTGTTGCATGCTTCAACACACAAGTGTAGAGGTTGGCCTTGGTCATGCATCATCGCCCATACTATGGTTCTTCCTCTTAGCCACCCCATTTTTTTGTGGGTTGTGGGGTGTTCTCAACTTTCGTCGAATTCCTTTCTTTGAATAGAAATTTTGAAACACATTTGACACATACTCACCTCAATTATTGCTCCTAAGAGCCTTCACCTTCCTTCCAGTTTATTTCTCAACAAGTTCCTTGAAGTCAATGAACTTGGAGAATGTCTAAGCTTTCCTTTACATGAATAATATCGAGCACTTTTGTGAGAAATCAACTATAGAGATAACATAATATTTGTGCTTGGCAGTGGAGGTTATCGAGAAAAGTCCACAGACATCAAAGTGGATCCTTTCAAGGACTGCATGCACCTGGTTTTCCTGATCATGGAAAGTGGATTTTGTGTACTTCATTAAGGTACACCATTTGCATGTATCATGCTGCTCTAGTGCTCCTTTAGGGAGGCCTGTGGTAATTTTCTCTGCACCTTCTTTGCCTTTGTTCTCAATGTAGCACAGTGTTCCACATCCATCTAATACAGATTCTTCACACGAACCCTGATCTGCTTCACTTGTGCCGTGGCTATGTGTCTCAGAAATTCAATCCCTTTGTTGAAGATCACATTGTAACCACGGTCTTCCAATAATGCAACAGAGATTATATTCTTCTTTAGACCCGAGACAAACATCACATCCTTGAGCCTAAGAGGAGAGTTTGACTCCCTTTGAAAGGTGACTATACTAATCCTAGCCACATTGTACCTTCCATCATCCCCCATCTCGATGTGTATTTGGAGATATTTCTCCTCCATGTCATTGAAAAATTCTTTGGTCCCCATCATGTGGAATGAGGAACCATTATCTAGGTACCACACACTCCCCATCATTGTGTTTGCCATGCATGCGATGAGAGTGAAGTTAGGCTCGAACTGTGAATCCAAATCTTCACCTACTACTCCTCCTGCGATATTCTTGCTTTCCTTATTTTATGGACACTTCATGGAATAGTGCTCGAGTTCATGACAATGAAAGAACTTTATTTTGTACAAGTATTTATTCTTTTCCCCTTGACTGGATTCTCCTTTGGATTGGGATTTCTTCCCTTTTCCCTTCTTTTCCTTTTTATCTAAGGCGCAATTTTCTTCATCCTCACACTTAGATGAAGTCTCATCTCTATTATTTCACCTTATTTCCTCCTATACCAAATCATACCATAAGTATTCCCAATTTGGTAGTTTATCCCTCTCATTCACCGAATATTTATAGTTGTGCTAGATTTTTGGAAGGCCTAGAATGTATAGGCTTACTAGATCATCTTCAACAACAATAACCCCAACACTACCAAGTTCATCACAACATTGTGTGAGTACTATGAGATGGTGTCGATCTTCTGCATCTTAGTATTTCAAAGTTTATCCTTGAGTGCCAAGTTCCTGTAGTCACTATTTTTCTAGAAAAAATCTATCAATGCTTGCCACATTGGATATGAGTCTCTTTCCCATGGATATTTGAGATAATATGGTCTCGTACTCCCTCCAATATGATTCTTCTCACCTTGGCTACACACTTCTTCCATTCTGTTATATTCTGAGTATCAACTTTTGTCAGTTTCTGGATATCATTATCAACAAATTCCTTCAACCCATTATCTTCTAGAACTTCCCCCATGCATTCCTTCTAAGAAACATAATTTGAGCTTCACTCAAGGGCATACTTGAGTCTTAGTCCATAGAAATCCATCCTTCTAGCTCTGAAGAATGTTTCCTACAAATTTAATCCTCCTGCAATAATAACTTATAACTCTCTTCTTTACTATGAATCATGCTCTGATACCATGTAGAAATTATTGTGTAGATCTGAAAATTCTCATGTAATTTACTAAAACACAAGACTCAAATATACTCTACTCATCTACAAAATTCAATTCATGATTAAGAAAAAAAAATCATAAACATGCATTAATATTTATCACATATACACATAAATTTATCTAGGGGAAAGGAACTACTCAAAACTCCTTCCTATGTTATTGCATTAATCAAAGAATAGAGATGAAATACATATGATGCTCAATCCTGAGCACAACCTGCAAGTGCATACTCTATCCCTCTACCTGACTCGTTGAATTTGGCCAACAATTTGCCAATTTTCAAGTCCTCTAAGCTCCTATTTCCTTGCGTTGTTCCTTGAGTAATTAGGTTCCTATTAATTAGTAAAGTCCTCAATTGGAATTACGCAATCCTTCTAGGCTCATCCTTTGACTACATGCACCACCTGTACAACTTGGAATGGCATACAACTGATAGTACACTTCCCTTGAATCTCTATCTCAATTGGGTAGCTTGAGTTCTTTGCATGAATCAACTTTTTTTTCTAATTGATCATTTAACTGAATGATCACTAAGTGTGACTCAAGCCACACTACACAACTTGAACTTCCACTAGTTCCTCTAACAGCGATAACTAGTTTAACTGACAATAACTCAATTTAACTGAAATAGATTGCTATAAATTAGCAATCAATCATAATGAACTGAACTCAGGCTTCCCCAACTTGAATTAACTGAGTGATAATTTCCATGTCACTTTAGTTAACTACCTCCAAGATTTCTTCTAAAATAGAAATTTTAATTTTCTCTAGTTTGACCAAGGCAATGTCAAACTGAGACTTTGTTGCTGCATTTTTCAACAAAAACCTAGTCAAAATCTTCCTTCGATAGATTCAAATCAAGATGAGACACATCCAGACTTCTTAGACCTAGAAAAATACCTCCTCCAACCACTAAGTCATCCCTTCCCTTCAGTAAATGACCCTTATCAAAGTCTCCAAGTGATAGCCCCCCAACAACTACTTTTGTCCAGAATTTCGGCCCCCTAGCAACAAAAAATTGACCCCCAGCAACATAATTCCAAACCTGGAATACATAGATTTTTAGCCCCAATAACTGCTTAAAACTGTCACATGTGTGAGAGATAGATGACCCATAAACTCGAACTAGGGCTTCCTAGCAAACCTCGTCATTCTCCAACTACTTCACTCTATTTTTGCTTCTCTTCCTTGAACATCGAACTTGATGAGTGAATGTGAAAAATGGATCGAACTACCTCTCCATATATAGCCTTTCTGCTAGGTCAAATTTCCCTAATGTACGCCAACTTCATGGGGATAGGTTCAACTTGGTGTAGAGGTGACAATTAACATTTTTGACTCAAAAATTGATAATGACTCTCATGACTCAAGAAAAACCTAGAAGCCTTTAATGGAGGCTTTGACCTAAAAAGTCATGACCCAAGAATGAAATCCATGCTTTAATAAGCCATTTTATTTAATAATAAAATTCTTTTGACAAATACAATTATGAATACTAATAATAATTACACTCTTCAACACTTTTGAGGGTGTAGGTGATGAGCACTAGTATTGCAGCAAGACTGCTACAACCCCTGTGGCTACCAACTTTACTTTATCAACCTGGGGTTCGTACAAACTTGGAGGTGACAGTGTTGTATACAAAAGAAGATGTGATGGGTCCACTCTTTGTCACTACTGAGCTGGTGATCGACCACTATGGTTTCTTAAACCAACCTTCTATTGATTCAGAAGAAGTTTGACTACCAATGAAGAAAGGGGAATTTTGCACTAATTGGGAGAATTGGAAGATTGTCTATTGCAGTAAGGAAAGACTGCAATCAATGCTTTAAACACACCACTCATCTAACTAATTGCTAAGAGATCTTACTTAAAAAGAGTTCCAAGCTAACATGTGTGTAATCCTAACTATCATAGGCATGCAATCTAAAATAACTAAACATTCTATTGTTGTGCATATGAATGAACACAATAACTCTTTTTTCCTTTTTGTCCTTTTTTTGTGAAAATGTGAATGCTAAATCTTCTTTGTGATGTGGCAGGTGGGTTAGAGATGGTGATCGAAATTAATATGGTTTGTGAGGCAATTAGGGGTCTTCTCCTATCTTCCTGGATGCTTTTTCCACAAAACAACCTCAAAACAGGCCACTACAGGTCATCCTACAGGATGTCCTAATGCTCCTACAAGATCCCCTGTATTCCTACAAGATTTGACCGAGAGAAATAGGATTGATTTTGGAGGTGCTATAGGGCTTAGGGAAGGTGAATTATGGAATAAACAAGGCAAGGGGTGGCTAGGACTTCCTTAGAGCTCAAACCAAAGTTTGTAAAATGGTTGGATTTGCATAACAAACCTGGAAAGTTGTTCTTATGGAATGATGAATTGGTTGAGGGACTTGGTGGCTTTTGGTGATCATGGATGGATGATATTAGGCTAGGGTTGTTGGCATGATATCTTCCTGCACTATTGAAACTCCTGAAATATATACATTACTGGAATTTATACATCAATCATATTGAACAAGGAAGATTTCCAATCGACTTAAGAAAACATAATTTCATTATTTAGTTGCCTAATTCATGCATGTAAATACTTTCAGAATATTGTGAAAAACCATGATATCTAATACAAATCTGCATATATTAGAAATGACAATAGAAACCTATTCTTTAAAACTGAAAAGTTGCTGGCCTAAGTAGCAGAAAACCCTAAATTCCATAAGAAATCAGAATTCTGTCTTTTTGGAGCTGAATAGGATTTTTTCCTCAAACCATGGTCGTTGAAGGGGGGAGTGAGGCCAAATCCACCTGTTGTCAGCCTTTTTGGTATTCCTTTACCTCTGTAAACTAATGCTAAAGCTATGCACAAATGGAAGAAAACTAATCAAATTTACCACTACTTGCAATGAAACAATGCTAAAACCAATTCAACATTTAATCTATGAAATAACCTAAAAATACAAGTACAAGAAGAGGATCCTTTGCTACTAGGGTTGGGCCCTAACCCAACAGCTTCAACCCTTTGATTCAACTCAGTGTTGGATCAAGAAAATGCTCATTCTCATTATCATATCAGAAAAATTACACAAAAATGTTTTGCCACAAAGCTTGAACTCGAAAATGGTTAGTGATTTTACATAAAAAACCTTAATCCTAATGAGGCTCTAGGCCTCCTTATTTATACAACTAAACTCTCCAACAAATTCCTTAAATCTAGGGAGGATTGGCTCCCAAACGCAAGATGAACTGGCTCTTAGCTGTCACTAGCTTGGATGCCCATGATCTCTATCACTCGGCTACTTGCAACTCTGAGCTAGTGATTTGATTGAGGAATATTCGAATGAGTGAGGATTTAATGAGGAGGATCTATCTCTTATAATATCTCCTCCTTGTCTCATTCGAGTTTATGCCATTAATTATCCAAAATTTCCATGATTTTCTATCAAAAACCTGAAATCAATGCACATTAGACCACTAGACACACATCTTACTTTTACTCATCTCATTAAGAAAAATATAATTAAAACATGTAAATAATTATGAGAAGAGTTGATTTTAATAAGCTTGGAGGTGTATTAGGGTCCATCTAGTTACCTAATGATGAGTCTCATCATCACCCCCTACTGAAAGTGTTGCTCATCCTCTGAGCAACTTAATCTATATCCATGTCCTTCATTTCCCTAGTGGCCTCCCTGACATCCCATGCTTTTGCTGTAGTTTCTTCTTCTTGTGAATAAAATCTTGCCTTGCTCTCTATCTCTTCCCACTCCCTTATTTATTTTTCTTCTTTCCTTCCTTCCAACATTCCTAAAAGAAGTGGTGGACTGAGTCTCAATCCAATTCAATTGACTTTGAGTCTTTGTAGAGCTTGCTTGTACATGGGTGTTATATTTAGTGCCTCTCTCAATCTCTTAGGAAAATTGTATTCTCTAGTTTTCAGGCTATAAGGCAAGTTGTTCCATCTCCTTTGGCAAGCTTGCATGCTTTCATCTCCTAGCAACCTGAACATGTCTTCAAAGTGTGTGACTACTTTCTCTTGTGCAACAAGGTACCTAGGTGCAAGCTTAGGATCATTTGTAATCAGGTTATGGGTGTCGATGGCAGCCATTGAATTGGATTGTTCAGCTATGATCATAAGTGGTTCTGTCTCTTCTCTTTCCATTACCTTTTTCATCTTTGTAGCTCTCGCCTCCTCATGATTCATCCATGATGCTAAGGCCATCAATTGCAAGTCTCCTAGCTTTGAATTTGGGTCCCACACATTCAAATCTGTCAAGGCCAAGTTGTGTAGGTAAAACTTAGACATCTTTGCTCTATCTTCCAAGGTGCTTTGATCATAGAGATCAATGAATTGTCTATAGTCTTGGAAGGGCATAGTGCCTCTTTGTGCTAAAGTATTAATTTGGAATTGTAGCCATTGTTCCTTGAGATACAAGGCATAAGACTTGGTTGGCATCTTGCACTAGATTTCCACTAAGGATAAACTGGCCGTAGATTCCAACTAGCTTTTCCTTTCTTCTAACTATCCGCTTACCCAAGCATTCTCTGATTCTAACTGAGATTCCAACATTACCTCTCTATCCCTTATGCTACTCAGTTCTCTGCCCATCTCCTTCAATTTTTCCTCCATGTGGCCTATATCCTCCACTCCTTTTGATTTGGAAATTTTCATCCACCTATGTGTTCTTTCCCTTTTTTCTCAAGTTCAAAGAATAAGGGGATGGAAAACTTATGTGGGATGACCCTACACCCTTCATTGAGCCTATAGTAAGAGTTGAGGTTGGGTTGTGGACTAGGCTCTCTGAGATCTGGGTCTTCCTTCTTTGTTTCTTGCTGAGTGATACCTTCTTGGTCAATTTTTTGAGTTTCCTGTAGGTTTAACAGAGTTTCCTGTACGATGGCCTCTACTTCCTATAGATATTTCGATGTCTCTTGTAGGATACCTTTTCCCTTTGATGAGGAAGACCTTGTGACAGGCCTCCTAACACATGTTATGGGAGATTTGGGAGAGGCTTGTCTTGATGATCCTTCTCCTTGATTTTTCTCAAGAGGAGCTATCTTTTCTTACTACTTTGCTAAGTCTTCAATAACAATAGGAGTTTTTGTGGGGCTTTGAGGTCTTCCTTGCCTAATACTTGTGCTCTTTCTTGTCCTAAAGTACAGTGGGCTTTGTCTTTTTCTTTTTCCTTTTGACCTAATAGGTGTACTTAGGGTAGTAAGAGTAGTTGTTGCCTCCTTCTCTATGGGTTCTGGAGATTCCCTTGGTGATTCTTCCCCTTCTTTTCCTTGAACTATAGAGCTATGTTCTTCCTTTCGTTATGTTTCCTCTTTCCCATTCTCCTTCTCATCCTTGTCTCTCTCTTTCTCTTCTTCCTCTAGTTCGTCACTCTGCTCATCTGTCTCTTCTTTTGTTTCTTCGTTTGTTTCTTCTTTTGTCTCTTCTTTATTTTCCTCTTCCTTTTCTTCAACTTTTTCCTCCTCTGTTTCCTCTTCATTTCCTCCCTTTGTTTCTTCATCCCTCTCACTAGAAGTGGGGCTTTTGTCATATTCAAGAGCTTGAATTTCTCCCTCTTCTTGCATTTCTCTTAAAGTTGTCGATGTAATAGGGAGTCTTAGGTTCTATAGAGCATCTTATAGGATTAGTTTGATCAACCCATGATGTGCTAGTTGTTGATGTTTTCCCTCCTTCACTTTTATGCTCATATCTATCAGTGATTGAAGAAGAAAGTAGGGTATACTTAACCTATTTTGACGAGGTGTGTCTGCTTCAAATGTCAGTTCTTGGAGGAGTCTGGAATGGTATCCATACACCACACAGTATCTCCCTTCACATGATATATATTTAATGAGGTGGTAACTAACTTCATTCCAAGGGTATGGAAGAATTTCTCTTTTGACCCCATTTTTGTCCTCCATTGCCTCCTCCCCTTCCAAAAATAATTTCTTCTTTGCAAGGGTGTTGTTTCCCTTATCTTCTTTTATCCAATGTAACCCTAAAGTGAGTGTGGTGATTCTGCTTATAACTTCAGGGGTGATTTCTATTAATAGGCCTTTCACGACATCAGTGGCATGGGTCCTAGTGAGGGGTATGAGTGAGAGAGAAAAGTCTCTATCCACCTCATCATCATATCCTCTCATTCTTTCAAAGAAACCCATCCAATTGTGCCTTGTGAAAATTTCTACTACAGGAGGGTGTTGATGAATTCTTACTGTGTTTGTGGGTTCCCTCTTGTTAAAACCCCTTTCATCTTTCCCTGGTAATTGTGGAGGCTTGTATGGATATAATTCAAGAATTTTAGTGGGTGAGAGATTTAAATGATAACTCTGCAATATAATTCTCCTAGACTGCAACTTCCTTAACCAAATGGATGATTTTAATTCTTTTTTTTTAACTGGAAAATATGAGAAGGTATAGCTCCTGCCTCACTAGTTACTATCTGATGAGAACAACCTTTGATATCTCCTCCCTTAATGCCCACTGATAATCCTGTAGATGACTACTCTGTATCCTGTAGGTCTTCATGTAGGATCATGTAGGTTTTCTTGTAGGATCTTGTAGGTGCCTCTGCACTGCAAAATGCTCACTACTCCTGTAGGTGTTGCTTCAAGAAGTCCAAGGCAATCCCCTTTTCGATGAATTATTGACATTGTTAATTATCTTTTATTGTGGGAATCAGTGTTTTATTTCCTTATATGGATGATCGTGTGGGATGGTGTGTTGGATGTCTAAGTACAAACACCTCCTTTTCGACCATTGGTCCCACTATCAGTCCATCATTTCACTCACCTCATAATCATCTCCCACTTCATTCCTCCATAACTTAACCATTTTTGGAATTATCTCCTTTTTCTTATGATTTGACTATTGCCATGTGTGAAGTGGTCTGACTATTTTCTCCTTGCCAATTGGCCAAAGGTGGCCAAGTTAACTGGCCACCTTTGCTTATAAAACCAACTCTTACATAATCCTACATTTTTTATCATATCATGTTAATGAGAGAGCATGAGTAAGATGACATACCTGTGGGTAAGATGCCTTGATGATGATGCTCATTGGAGAATGATGTCCCTGTGTTGTGTATTTACTACATATCTTTTATTATTGGCCTCTTTTGATGCTTGTTTCCTTGGATGTGCAAGAACTGGAGATTGACGTTGATGATCTTGCTTCTACTGCTGAGCTCTGGAGGAGCTTCCTTAACCTTGGAATCTCTATGTGGAAGATGGCTTAAACCTTATGAAATTTCCTTAGTGGGATAGGCTTCTATAGGATTTCCTACAAGAAACCTACAAGATGTCCTATAGTTGCCTCTCCCCTAAACTTTCATACCTTTTTTTTTCAGTTCTGGAGCATGAGAATTGTTGACAAGAGTAAAGAAGGGTTCCTTTGAATGGTAGGTGAGAGTTATAGCGCTTAGGTAATGACCCTCTATCCTCTATTCTCACCCTCTTCAGTGAAAACTGAATAATTTTTCTTTTTTGAATTGACTTATTGGATGGATGCAGTGGTAAGAAGGTGATGAAAGGCATCGTGATGATGTGGTGGAGTGATTTTTTTTTTTTTTACATAGGTTGGTCATCCATTTTCTCTAGGGTCACTTTTCTTGGGATTCCAAAGCCACTGTAATTCCTATAGGAAACTCTTGTAGGTTTTCAGGGAATCATGTAGGATTATAGGAAATCCTGTAGAAAACACAAAGCCTATGTAAACTAAGTTGAAGGAGTTCATAAATGGAGGGATTGATGGGATAATGAAGAATATGGGATGGAGGAATGAAAATATAGATTGTGTACGTCCTTCTGTTCCACTCAAGTTGCACTAATCCTCCTCCTGCTGACCTGCAAACAACATTTTTAAACGTTTTCTTTTCTCTCTTTTTTTTTTCTTTTTTTTTTAAACAACTAGTCTGCCTCCAAGAGGTTTTCATCCTAGCTTCTTACCTTGGGTGCCTCAAAAGAGGTTTTCACCCAGAGATAGTTTTATTTTTTTCTTTTCTTTTCAACACCATTGGGCCACCTCAAGAGATTTTCAACCCAACAATGGGACTCAGGTGCCTCAAGGAGGTTTTGACCTGAGTCTCTTTATTTTTTTCTCTTTTTCTTTTTTTTGTTTTTTATTTTTATTTCTTTTTTTAGGGACTTGATGGGGTAGAAGCTGAGACTTTCTCCACCACCATAATTGTCTTGTTGATGCCATTGATGAATTATTGTTTTGACAAGGGCTTCTTATAGACCTTCAATCTGTACCCATTGACAAGTAAAGGGATATCATGTGCATCAATGGTTCTTATATGTACTAAACCATTATCATGACATTTTTCTATTACATAAGGCCCTAACCATATAGTCCTTAATTTTCCTTTGAAATCCTTGTATTTGGAATCATATAATAAAGCCCAATCACCTTATTGAAACTGTTTGTCCTTCAAGTTCTTGTCATGCCAAATATTCCTTTGAACTTGCGTCACCTCTGTGTGTAGGAGGGCTTGCATTCTAAATTCATCTAACCAATTCAGATGGATCAATATTTCTTGTCATGCCCTTATGAGATCTAAATCCAGTTGTGTTTCCATTCTTAAGGTGTTGTATTCAAATTCAATGGACAGTAGGGCCTTCTTCCCATAGACCAGCTCATAAGGAGTGAATCTTGTGGTGGTCTTCTAGGTGGTGTTGTAGGCCCAAGTGGCCTCAACTAATATATCTGCCCAATCCTTCTGCTGCTACTAATCACTTTGGTCAGAATGCCTTCCATTGCTCTTTTGGTTACCTCAACTTTCCCATTGGCTTAAGGGTGGTAAGGAGTGGATGTTCTATGCTTGATCTTGTGTTGGCTCAACAATTTTTCAATCATGTGAGATGTAAATTGACTGCCTTGATCAATGACTAGTTCTCTAGGGTACCCAAACTTACAAAATACATTTTCCCTTAAGAACTCAACCACTTTCTCTTGTGTTGTTGCTTTGATGGCCTTGGCTTTAGCCCACTTGGTTAAATAGTCAGTTCACACAATAATGTACTACTTTTTCCTAGATGGAGGATCAATGGGTCCAATGAAATCCATGCACCACTTTTCAAATGGCTCGAAAGTCACTTGAGGTTGCAAAGGAATTTCATCCCTTGGGGTAGGTTTCCCCATCCTTTGGCACCGATCACACTAACTAGTATACCTCCTCACATCCTGCTGAAGAGTGGGCTAGTAATAACCAGCTTGTAACACATTTAATGTTGTCCTTTTGGCTACAAAGTGACCTCCACAAGGCCCATCATCACAGTTCAGAAGGATGTCAAAGACTTCCTCCTCCCTGACACATCTTCTCAGAATTTGATCCAGACCTATTTTGAAGAGGTTTCCCCCAATCCAAGTGAATGGAGTGCTCTTCCTCACAATCTTGCTCTTTTCCTTGAAGGACAAATTTGGTGGAAACTGTGCAGACACCAAGTAATTTGCTATTTCAACAAACCATGGAGAGAGAACTGAAATGGAAAATAAGTGTTCATCTGGTAACTGATCATCAACCTTTCCTTCCTTCCCTATAGGCAAAGTCAATATATATTAAAAAACTACAACAACATTCTATTTACGAGGCTTATCAATAATAGTTAAATCAAATTGTTCCAATAAAAGTAACCATCTAATAATCTAGGCATTTACATCAAGTTTATTCATCAAGTATTTAATTGTAGCATGGTCAATATGTACAAATATTTGGTAATGTGTAATGTAATACCTAATTTTTTTCAATGAATGCACAACATATATGAGCTCTTTTTCATTCACTATATAGTTCAGTTTGGCTTTTGATAGATTCTTGTTGGCATTATGATTCAAGTGTTGTCCTTGATGGAAACTCACTCAGAGGTTGGTACAGGTACTTAGAGGTTGGTACAGGTGATGGAAACTTAATCAGAGGACAGATCTGAGTACAGCAGGCCAAGACAGTTCATACACGCAGGTTCGTTAAGCCCAAGTCGCGTGTACACGCATGTTGGCTTCATTAAAAGCGGGTGTATGTGGAAAACGTATCTTTGGTCCGTGGCGGTTATTCCTTGGAAGTTGTGCCTATGGTTTTGGACCATGGTGTCTCGACGGACGTGTTGATCCCTAGTTTCGAGGTTGATGGTATTGTGTTGCTATGGTTTTGGCCCGTGGTATTGTGAAGGGCCTAAGGCTATATAAGGAGAAGATCATTAGGCAAAGAGACAGGCAATGTGTGTGAGTTGTGAAGATCTGAGGTAGTGTGAGATCCAAGTGCTGGTTATGGGTTGGTGATCTGAACCAAGGTTTCACTCATGTGGAGGATGATGAATGATGGAACGAGATCTCAAGGCTTGGAATGATTATCTTCATATGGTTTGACTGTGGATAGATCAGATCTACTGACGCATGTTTATTGTTATGATCTGGGTATGTTTTGATGTCTGATATAGCTGCAGAGTTATAAGTTAGAATTTGCAGATCTGTACGCGGGTTGGTTTTGGTAAAAGAGCGTATACACACAGGTTGGGTTCATCCAAGTAGCGTATACAATGTGAAGTTGTACTACAATGGTGATTGACTTATGGATCCAGTATGAAAATGTATGAAACGTGGTCCCGGGAAGATCGTAGGCCGGCACCTACGTACTAGTAAACATATCAGCCAGTACAAGAGCCAGGGGGTTGTAGCTCCCTTCCAGGAGCAGCTGGAAAACGAGTGAAGGTTGTAGCCTTCTGTAGGGTTGGCACCTACGTACTAGTAAATGGATCGGCTAGTACAAGAGCTATGAGGGTTGTAGCCCTCTGCAGGTTGCAGCCTGCGTGCTGGTAAATGACTGCACCAGTGCATTGTAAAAGAAGTTTCTTATTAAAGAAGAAAGAGACGAATTGCAGCAGGTGGTTTTCACCCACATTGGGTTTCCACCTTATATCATGGTGTTCATGTGTGTGGCTCTTGTGTGATGTTCTGTTCTGTTATTCTGCACCTGTTTACTGTTAATATGCTTAATAATGATCTGATGCATTTACTGAAGATTAAGCTAACTGAATTATAAGATCTCTAGATATACGCGAGTTTCATTAGACACAGTAGCGTGTACACGCGGTTTCACTTAATTGAAGTAGCGTATATATTTCTGAGTAGGAAATTGAAAAAGCTTGATTGATCTGATAATACTGATTCACCCCCCCTCTCAGTATTATTTCCAACAATTCTTACTAATGAAGTAAATGGCATAAGGTAGCTTGTCATCTATCTTGCCTATAGCTTCTCCTACAGCTTTGTGAGAGGCCTCAACATGATTGTGGAAAGGAAGAGCCCAATTTGGGCCTCAGAGAATATGTGCAATAGTCAACTTGTCCTTTAGGGTGTCTAAGGCCTCCTAACAGCTTTCTGACCATAAAAATTCGGAGTCTTTGGCCAATAACCCAAATAAAGGAGAAGCTAACTTGCTGAAGTCTTTTATAAATCTCCTATAGTATCTAGCTAAGCCTAGAAAACTTCTAACATCCCTCTATTTTTGTGGAGGTGGGAACCTTTGGATGACGGTTATCTTATTCGAGTCCACCTGCAATCCTTTCTAGGATATTGAATGACCTAGAACAGTCCCTGCAGTCATCAAGAACTCACATTTTTCAGGGCTAAGGGACAAGTTCATTTCAATTCATTTGTTTAGAACCTTACCCAAGTTGGAGAGAGCCCACTGGAAATCACACCCATAGGGTGTAAAATCATCCATATAAATTTCAACTGCATCATGGACTACCTTAGCAAAGATACTCAGGACTGCCCTCTAGAAAGTGGCAGGGGCATTTCATAGGCCAAAAGCAAGGACCCTATAAGAGAAAGTACCCCAAGGATAGGTGAAGGTGGTTTTATCATGGTCCTCTGGGCTAATATGGATTTGATTGTACCTGCTAAACCCACCTATGAAAGAGAAAAACTTTTTCCTTGCTAGGCCATCTAACACTTGGTCACTGAAAGGTAGAGGGAAATGGTCCTTCTTTGTTGCTTTGTTTAACTCTCTATAATTGACACAAATCCTCCACTTCCCATTTTTCTTTGAAACCAACACCAAAGGAGAAACCCACTCACTGTCCGAGATAGGGTAAATGGATCCTACATCCAGTAGCTTTTGTAGTTCTTCTTTGACTATATCCTTGAGAGCTGGATTCATTCTCCTTTGGGGTTGTCAAACTGGTTTGCAATCTTCTTTGATATAAATGTGGTGAGTACACACTGAGGGGTGCACTCCCTTCATTTCTTTATAACTCCAAGCGTAGGCATCCAGATGTTCCCTTAGCATGTTGCATAACTCTTCGTCTTGGTGTACAGAAAGAGAGGGGTTGATTTTCAAAGTTCTTTCTGGGTCGAATTCTATTTTCTTGACACGAGTAGGGTTTGAATCATCTAAGACTAGATCAATCTAATGGTTTCTCTTGGTTTCCTTTACTACTTCCTCTAAGGACGAGGTGCTGGGAGTTGGATTTTGGACTATGTGTTCAATCAAATCATCTTCATCCAATTTTCATCCTCCCATGACAACTTCTAGGGTATAGAGTTGGGTTGAGTAGACTTCATCTTCTTCCTACTCTTCTAGCCATAAAGGTAAATCATGTTCTAAATATTTCTGAGCAGGAGGGTACAAGACCAACTGCTTGGACAGATCCCCATCTTTTATAGTCATATTTCCAGCCCTGCAGCTAATGTAGGCATCAACAGTGGCTAACCAAGGCCTCCCAAGTATGAGAGGATAACAATTAAGCTTGGCCTTAGGCTAGAGAACTAGGAAGTCTACAGGGTATTCCTGGGAGTCAATGGAGACCATCACATCCTCAACAATCCCCTCAAGGGCTATTGTGGAACAGTCTACAAGCTACAAGACTATTGTGGTCTTTCTTAATCAACCCTAGAGATTTAGCTTGAGCATGGTATCCTTAGTCATCACATTAATGGCAACCCCAAGATCAATGAAGGTGTGTGGGACAATGGTGTCATTGATGTGCACATCTACTAAAGGGCTTCTAGGGTCCAAATACTTTGGGCAAATTACCTACCCCAGCATTAAGTCGGACAATTTTCCAAAGACATTAATGGTAGGGGTGTCTCTTTTTCACCTTCCTGGATCTTTGAAACACTTCTCTTTAATCAATTTTTTGTAAATAGGTACATCCTTAATAGCTTGGAGAAGTGGAATTTTGACACAGATTTTTCAATTCACCCAGAAGTTCATTCTCTTCTGGGGTAGTCTGGACTGGATGAATTGATCTTTTAGGAAAGGGTGGTGGATTCACTCTAGGAGTACTTTCCTCTCTCTCCTCCTCACTCTCCCTAGGTGGAGATGGAGGTTGGTTTTCCAATAGCACTCTCCTAGACCTTAGGTTGATTTCCTAAATTTCCACAACATAAGTAGGGTAGGATGTCTCTCCACTATATACCTATTGTGTCTGTCTGTTGTTTGGGTTCGGATTTAGCTGGGCAAGCATTTGAGGTTATTTAGGTGGAGCAGGGTGTAAAATATGTGGTTGAGTAGGAGGTGAAGGCAATAAAGCTAGAGCATTGTTTTATCGGGGCCTCCACCCCTGGGGTGGTGCATTCCACTGAGGCTGTGGAGGAGTATATAGCTTAAATGACTGGTTGGTTGGCTGGGAATAGTACTGACGTGAAAAATACCAAGGAAAAGGTGTAGACCAGGAGGGATGAGCAGGCCCCCCCGGAGAGGGAATGGATGTGGTTTGTTTAGGGTTTTTCTATGCATAGGATGACCCTTGCATTCCCTACTAATATGGTCAAGGCCCATGATGTCTCCTTTGATTGATGTAGCAAAGCTATTCAGTCACCCCTTCAGCTCCCTAATACACAACTTTTAGTATAGGTAGAGAAGGGCACTTGTCTGTGGAGTGGTTTTCTTCACAGACCGAACTAATTTCTATAAGGTTTAATGGAAATTCATTCCTAGGATGCCTCCTTGTGCATCTAGGGTAGAAGATGGCTAATGCTCTCTCTACTTCCTCTTGATTTCTCTTGATGTGCATAGTGTCCATCTGTAGGGCGAGGTTTTGCAACATTTCACCCTTGAAATCTTCCAGCATATTTCCAATTTCACATTTTATGGATGTGTTGGAAGAGGATAAGCTGGCCATTCGTTGACTACCCCTACCCTTTTTCCTAGTTTCCCTTGAATGATTCTTAAAGACAGTCTTGATATCTTCATAGGGTAGTTGGTAGATGTCCCCAGCTGCTAGCAGGTTTAGGGTATCCATGAGATCTTCCCTTTCCCCTCTGAGCAGGACTAGCTTCAGTGAATTAGGGTCAAGTGTGCACTTGGCCCTTTTGTAGCTAAGCTGGAATATTTCCCCATAATACTCCAAGGGTTCATCATGCTCCAAGGTCATTCTAAAAGTTTCCTCTTTAGTGTCTTTGGACCTGCAGTAGTCCCGATACTTATTGTTGAAGGCTTGTTGCATCTCAGCCCAGGTTGTGATGTTATCCCCAGGTAAACCCATGAACCAGCACAAAGTTGCATCCTTGAGAGTGGATGGGAATAATTTCAACTTTTGGTCATTAGTGGTGTGTTAGGTTCCTATACCAATAGGAGTCATAATTTTTGAATGATTGAGATTAAACCTGTAATATGTACATACCTTTGCTTTCTGCAAATGTTCTCCATATTCAGAAAAATAAGAAATGTAAAGAGGGTATGTCCTAAAATAAAAAACAAAGCACAAAAAGAAAAAGAAAAGGTCAAAAAAGGTGAAAAATATGAACCCCAAAGAGAAAAAGACCATGAAAGTGAGCAAGCCAAAATGCCACTCTTACTTTACTTTTATGCAGAGTAAAATGATTGTGTGCAACTTGTAATCCTTGTCACAATCTATGATTGTCAAAATGTTTAAACTTGGCTATTTCATGTTTGCAATTTCATGTCTATAGATAGAGAACAAAAATCTAGCCAAACAGTGTAACCTTGGCAGATAATTAGATAGGTAGAGTAAATAAAAGGAGCTCAATTGTTTAATTTGAGCCCTTGGATGTAATAAGAATATATTTAGTTCGTTTACTATTGTAAAAAGAAACAAAAATGTTTGATAAGGGTTTTCTAGCTCAAATGCACTCTAATAAAGAGAAGTAAAAATGGTAGGATGAGTAGATGGGTAAGTAGAAGAAAGGTTGCAGAAGTATGATGATTGATTAGACAAAAGCATGTTTATCATCTTTTCCATAATAAAAGTTCTATAGACAAATGGACAATCAAGCATGCAAATGATTTACAAAGTCAGTTAATTAACTTCCCCCATTCATTTTACCCCTTTTCTTTACTAATTTCCCATTATAAAGTTCTAAGTACTTGAAAACCCTATGTCAAGGAGTCTCAGAGCATTTCTTTGACTTTTGGAGGGACCAGACCCTTGGTTCAATGATTTAGGGATAACAAGTACCATATTCCCCTTACAAAAAGTCATTTCCCCCTTCATTTTATTCATTTTCCCTAATAATACTCCTTTCCTAAGGTTAAAATACTTTTACCTAGGAAAAGTATTTATCCCCCCCACATAAATCATTTTCATACCAAAAAACCCATCAAAACACACTTTACCCTAAGTTTGATGTTAACATGTGAAAAAGCATTCAAAATCACGAAAAAAATTTACATAGGGTATGGTGCCCCTTTCCGCTCATTTTATTAATTACTAATTTTATTTATTAAATCCCGTAAATAAAAACCCTTTTTCCCCATATATATTTAACTCCTGCATATTAACTAGCCCTATACCCTAGTTTAAAATATAAACTATGATTTCACCCAAACCCTGAAAACCCTCTAACTAATTGATTTGTGATTAAGTTAGATAATCCCCTGTTTAAACTCATCGGTAATGATCTTGATGCCTTAACCCTGCTTTAATCCTTAATTAACTCAAAAATCGCCGCATTAAATCACTCGTCGGGCCCTCCACTAGCCTTCGTGCAGCTTCCCCACCCGATCATCGTACAATCGCCTCCCTCCACATGCAACTTCCCTTACCCATATCGGGTGGGCCCAAAGTCCAAACAATACCTGCCCGAAAAAGTTGTTTTTCGTCGGACCCCTGATGCTACATGTCGTTCAATGTATGGAATTGGTCGGCCTCCCCCCAATACCACCGAGCACCCAAAAGCAGTGTGCTGGAAACCATTTACTGCCTACCAGCTACACACCAAAATGGTTATTGTTCACCCCGCTACACGACAAATGACCATTGTTCACTCATACCTGCCAAAATTGACATTCGCGCATAAAGCCAAAAAGCCCCAAATCATTTGTTTTTATCATTTTTTCAACTGTAAACCTCCATGCACACACCTACGAATGTCGAAGTTGTCAACCTACATCCAATTGCACCCTAAAGACGGAATAGAGCACCCAGTTCACCTTCCATCCTACACAGAGCCTTTTCGACCGTTCACAGTTGCCAGTGGCCCTGTTCAGAGCTAGTTTTCCTTAAATTCTAGGTATTTAAGCCATAATTCATTGGAGAACCTATCAATTTCGGAACCAGTTACCGAGTTTTATTAGTTAAAGTAAAAAATTAATTAAAGAAACTCTAGCAACTCAAACCTACTCTGTACTGAACCACCATTGCCCTAAAAAGCTAAAAATCACTTCCCCCACTCTCAAATCCAAAAGAACTAAGAATGGCTACCCCAATTGCCATGGATGTTATACCTATTTCCACTCCTCATTTGGACCTAGACCACCTCCCCTTGACTGATAAGGATTTCCAGATAAAGGACACCTTTGTCCATGAATCCCCTCTCAAACTATACTGCTGATACAGAGACCAATACCTGAACCATGCTGATAAAATTGGTTTTTGGTAGTCCAATTTGCCCAAGTACCAATTCCCTTAAGTTCACATTTTCGCAGAAATTGTCCATTACTACCATGAAAATTATATCCCCAGTCAAAGAGCATTGATGTCCCCTAACCAAACCATACTTTTCACCATCACTGCTGAATCTATCGATGAGATGCTACAAATCCATTTCGGCCAAAACTTGACTCCTCTCTCCATTGGAGATCTGTTGGACTTATTTCCCAAGCTCAACCCTGCAAGATTGGCTCAAATAATCCAAACCTTCATTGTAGGAGAAAAGTATACACCCAAAGAACCCCCTCCATATGTGTATACCATATTTTCCTCATTTGGCCAAGACATTGTAGCAATGATATCCAGTCTCCTAGGTTATACCACTAGTGAGTATATAGATGAAATCATCCTGACCTTCATGTCCATATACACTCCAGGACTGCATAGCGCCATCGATGCTACGCTTTTCACTCTCAACAATTTTGGAGCAAAACATGGTCACCAAAAGGTAAAAAAACCATAAAAAAAAATTACCTCTCTGCCTCTTTTTGGACACACAGAAGTAGCCTTGGGAGATTTCATTTTTGAGGGAGCAAATGACCTCCAAGTGCAAAAAATTCAAGATGTTCCATAAACTAGATAGGAAGACCTTTCCAAAGAGCTATCTTGGGCTCAATTTGTCTAAGGGGAAGGCCCCCAAAAGTGGTTGTGAAGCAGCACTACGCACCTGGCTAGTGGTGCTATGCACCTAGCGAGTGGTGCTACGCATAGAGCCAGTTTGCCCAAAAATCTAGCTTTCGCCTAGTTTCTATACAAATTGACTTTTTCTCTCTTCATAGATGAATTTATGATTGTAATTGATGCTATGCTATGTAAATGTAATTTTGAAATGATCTTAGATGGTAGATTCATCATTTTGAGGTGGTTTGGGGGTCACTGAATCAGTTTCCATGCTTATAGAGGCAAGTTGTTCCACTGCCTATATTCCTGCTCCTTGTTTGGAAATGGTTGTAACAGTTCCTTATCTCTTGGATTCGATCCCTGATGGCTAGCATAGGTGGTTTGATTGTCTATATTATGTATTTTTTCAGTCATTAGAAAAGGTTGGACTCTCTTGGATGCTCTGAGCTACATTGTACATCTTTACAGCAGTTTGGCGAGGAAATAAACCAGGATTTGTAGCCATTTTTGTGGGATACTTGTGGTAAAGTGTTTTTTCATAATTTCTTCTTCTATTATTAGTTTTTCTCATGTGTTATGTGTGCCACAATCTAATTCATTCTTCTAGCTAAATGATATCAAGATAGATAGGTAGAATACATTGGTTACAGTGCTCTACCTTGGGAAACCATTTAGTTTTTGATGTTTTCTACTGTTTGAGAAGGATACATGATCTTTGCATGCCCTCCTTAGCTCCTCACCAGTCTTAGACCTTTCATCTCACTCAATTTCAAGTGCCAAAACACCTACCTATCTCGCCCCATAGAACACCCTGCATTCCTGACTTGATTTCCTGGACCCAAAGCTGCCTGCTCCATTTGATCTAGCAAAAAAACCAACAAAATCAATCAAAAAACCCTAGAGCTACTATACCTAGCCTAAAATCCATATTTGATCCAGTCATCTTGACTGATATTCACAAGGAAAGAGCCATCTCCCGACCTGGTAGGGCTAGCTACCAGGTTAAGCATGGTTTGTGGTTACCCTAGAATTGCTTCAATTTAGCCTGAAGTCAATCTAGGCTCTAACATATGGCATGCTATTGTCTATATCATGGGGGGCTAAACTCTAAGGATCTTTGCAACTTGACATGTCATATGCCACAATCTTAGTCTTTGGACAACCTAAAAAGTTGTACAGAGAGACCCTAATGAAATATGTGGTGAGTAGCGGGGATAGACCTCAAAAATTTCCTATCTACTCCCTACATTCTGACATTGATTCTTTTATTTTGTATAATGTTGAACAAACACAACAAACTACTTCAAATAGTATTATTTCAGAACCAAAATAAATTGTAGTTACAGCTAAAAAAGAAATTGTCCAAAGTTCTCAAGAGATTTCCAATAAACAAGATAATAAAAATGCAGCAAACAAGGAAAATTTTCTTCCCCCTCACAGTTAAAATTATGAACATGACATATTATGGCACCTTGAATTTGATGGATCAGTGAATAAGTTAGGAGCAGGAGCAGAAGTGTGGATATATAATCTGGAGAATGATCACTCAAAGGGCCATGCTTACGGACTGAATTTCAAATGCACTAACAACATGGCTGAGTATGAAACGCTTCTTTTAGGTCTTAAATTAGTTGGGAAGCTAGGAGCTATAAGAGTTTCTGTAATGGGAGACTCTAAATTAGTGATAAAACATATCGAGGTTGTATATATGACCAAAGACCCTAGATTGAGTTGTTACAGAGGAACCATTATAGAAATACTAAACACTTTCCTAGAAACCAAGGTTGTTGTGACTCCTAGGAAGCATAATATGCAGGCTCATAGTCTAGCAATGTTTGTCAGCACTTGTAAGTTACCATTTCAAACTAACCATCAGTACACTGCTGAAGTCAGGGACAAACCTGCTATCCCATATAACTTGAAAAACTGACAAGTATTTACTAATGACCAACAGATAAACAATTTTTTAACCTTAGAGGAAGAATTTGTAATAGTAATATAGACATTGACATAACATTAGATCCTGATTTTAAAGATGAAATAGAAATTAATGAAATAGAAGATAAAAATATAGATAGATTCCATCCCACTAAATTTACAAAATTAGATGTAGAAAACCTAAAGCAAGTTGAAATTGATGAGATAATTAACGAAGACTCTGAAATCATTAATCCCAAAGACAACTTTTTTCCCGAATGATTAACCCCTTTGGAAGACTTGTTTGATTAAAATGATGTCCCTAGAAAACCAAAGATGGAACCCTCAAAATTTGATATAGAGGAATGTAATAGAGGCACTAAGGAAAACCCAAAATTGATCAAACTTTCAAAGTCCTTACCTCCTATCGAAAAAGTGAAATACCTTGAACTATTAAAGGAATTCCAAGATGTCTTTGCTTGGAGCTATGAGGACCTCAAGTCCTATGACACTAGAATCATATAACACATTATCCCCATAAAAGAAAACTTGAAACCTTTCAGGCAGAAGCTTAGGAGGATCAATCCCATCCTATTGCCTTCTATTGAAAAGGAAATCTGAAGGATGTATGAGGCCAACATAATAGCACCAATCATATTCTCTTATTAGGTTTCAAATTTGGTGCCAACAAGGAAGAAAACTAGTGAGATCAGACTTTGTGTTGATCTTAGAAATCTTAATAAAGTTTCACTCAAAGATAATTACCCTCTCCCTAAAATGGATCATATCTTACAAAGGGTAGTAAGGTCAACCAGAATCTCATTATTGGATGGGTTTTCTGTTTACAATCATATTTTAGTTCACCCAAATTACCAAGATAAAACAACGTTTACTACTCGGGGCACATTCATGTATGTGACGATGCCTTTTGGATTAAAAAATGCAGGGGCCACTTTCTAAAGAGCCACAAACATAGCTTTTACTAAGGAAATTCGTGACTTCCTAGTAATATATTTAGATGACATCACTGTATTCTCAAAATCTGATAAACAACACTTAGATCATCTAAGGCAGGTCTTCAACAAATGCAGGAAGTATGGAATTTCTTTGAATCCCAAAATATCTTTGTTTGGGTTAGAAGAGGGAAAGTTATTAGGCCATATAATCTCTAAAGATGATATCCGAATAGATCCTACAAGAATTGAAGCCATCTTACAGATACAACATCCTAGGAGCATTAGGGAATTACAAGCCTTTTTAGGAAAAATTAACTTTCTTAGGAGATTTATTTCTAACTTAGTAGAATTAATTAGATCATTAAACAATATGTTGAAAAAAGATTCGACCATAAAATGGACCATTGAGGCTAAGAAATCCTTTGAAGATATTAAGCTAGCCTTAACAAAAACACCAGTTTTGATCAGTCCAAAGTTTGATAGAGATTTCATTATATTTTCCTTTGCTTTAGAACACACAATTGCTGCAATTCTACTGCAGAAGAATGATCAGGGTTATGAACAACCTATTGCCTTTTTTAGCAAAGCCCTGAGAGATGCCCCCTTAAAATACAATATAATGGAAAAGCAAGCCTTTGCTTTGGTCAAAGCTATCAAAGATTTTAGAGTTTACATTTTATATTATCATATAATAGCCTATGTCCCCAATTCAGTAGTCAAGGATATCCTAACTCAGGATGGTCTAGATGGAAAGAGAGGGAAATGGATTGCTACTATATTAGAATATGACCTAGAAATCAAACCAACAAAGTTAATCAAAGGCCAAGGTTTAGCCAAGCTCATGGCTGAATCGAATTGTTAGGCCTTAGATATGAATTTTATTGCAGAAATGGATAATGGAGAGTAGATGACGACTCCACCAATCAACTAGGCCTTTATTGAATCACCATGATATGCTGACATCATATATGTTTTACAAAATCTACAAGCTCCTCTTGAATTATCCAGGACCAAAAGCAGATTTTTAAAAATGAAATCCTTAAAATTTTGCATAATTGACAATGTTTTGTTTTGGAGGAATCATGAAGGTATCCTTCTTAACTGTTTATTAAAAGAAGAATTTGACAAAGTGTTACAAGATTTTCATGTAGGTGATTGTGGAGGACATCTTTACTGGAAAACCATTGTTGATACGATTCTTAGAGTCGGTTTCTATTGGCCTAATTTGTTTTCTAATGTAAAGAAATTTGTAACCTCCTGTCATAAATGTCATATTTTTGAAGGAAATAAAAAGATTTTGCCCTTGCCCCTAAAACAAATCTCTTATGAAGCACCTTTTCAACAATGGGGTCTTGACTTCATTGGTGAAATCCATCCACCTTCCTCTACCCAACACAAATGGATCCTCACTGCTACAGATTATTTTACCAAATGGATAGAAGCCATACCATCAAGACAAGCCACTGACACTGTTATAATAACTTTCCTTGAGGCCAACATCCTATCAAGATTCAGGTGCCTAACCAAAATCATCATTGATAATGCAGTAGCCTTTAAATCTAGAAGAATGATTGATTTCTGTAATAAGTATAATATAACCCTGGGCCACTCCACAGTTTCTTACCCTGAAAGAAATGGACTAGCAGAGTCCTCAAACAAAATTTTGGTAAATATCATCAAAAACTTGTTAGAGGATAACAAGAAAACATGGAACAAAGAGCTAATAAATGCCTTATGGGCAAATAGGCTAACCACAAAGAAATCCATTGGTACTAGTCCTTCCAATTAGTTTATAGAATGGAAGTCGTTTTCCCATCTTCCTTGGGAACACCAGTGATGAAGTTGCTCCAAGAGTTGCAGGTTGAACCAAATGACATCCAAAGAAGAATCAGCCAAAAAATTCACTTACAGCAAACCAAGGAAGAAGTGTACATCAGATCTCAAGTTATGCAAGAAAGGATCAAGAATAGTTTTGATAAAAGGACTAAGGCAAAAAAATTTCCCTAGGGGACAAAGTTCTAAAATGGGATTCAAGGAGAGGGGATAAAGGTAGACATGGGAAATTTGATTTCCTATGGAAAGGCCCGTATATCATTTATGCTTTCTGAGGTAATAATGCTTTCTTCCTCAGAGAAATGGATGGCACGGAAGCAGAAGGAGGACCAGTTAATGGTCGAATGCTCAAACACTACATTGAACCTAATTACTAATTTCACTGACCATTTGTACATACTTTACTTTCAAAAGTCTAGAGTTGATTGGATGGTGAATTTTAAAGTTGAAGCCCGAAGAGAAGGCCCTAAGCTAATAATGCAGAAACATGAAAAGGAAAAGTTGCATGGTAACACCATAGCAATTTAGAAGGCCATTGGTCTACAAAGTTCTTGACATTTCACCAGGAAATGCCACCCCTAAGTGGAGCCACTGTTAGGTTCCTATACCAATAGGGGTCATAATTTTTGAATGATTGAGATTAAACCTGTAATATGTACATACCTTTTCTTTCTGCAAATGTTTTCCATATTCAAAAAATTAAAAAATGTAAAGAGGGTATGTCCTAAAAGAAAAATCAAAGGACAAAAAGAATAAGAAAAGGTCCAAAAAAGTGAAAAATATGAACCCCAAAGAGAAAAAGACCATGAAAGTGAGCAAGCCAAAATGCCACTCCTACTTTACTTTTATGCAGAATAAAATGATTGTGTGCAGCTTGTAATCCTTGTCACAATCCATGATAGTCAAAATGTTTAAACTTGGCTATTTCATGTTTTCAATTTCATGTCTATAGATAGAGAATAAAAATCTGGCCAAACAGTGTAACCTTGGCAGATAATTAGACAGGTGGAGTAAATAAAAGGAGCTCAACTATTTAATCTGAGCCCTTGGATGTAATAAGGATAGATTTAGTTAGTTTACTATTGTAAAAAGAAATTAAAATGTTTGATAAGGGTTTGCTAGCTCAAATGCACCCTAATAAAGAGAAGTAAAAATGGTAGGATGCGTAGATGGGTAAGTAGAAGAAAGGTTGCATAAGTATGATGATTGATTAGACAAAAGAATGTTTATCATCTTTTCCATTATAAAAGTTCTATAGACAAATGGACAATCAAGCATGCAAATGATTTACAAAGTCAGTTAATTAACTTCCCCCATCATTTTACCCCTTTTCTTTACTAATTTCCCATTATAAAGTTTTAAGTACTTGAAAACCCTAAGTCAAAGAGGCTGAGAGCATTTATCTGACTTTTGGAGGGACCAGACCCTTGGCTCAATGATTTAGGGATAACAAGTACCATATTCCCCCTAGAAAAAGTCATTTCCCCCTTCAGTTTATTCATTTTCCCTAATAATACTCCTTTCCTCGAGTTAAAATACTTTTACCTAGGAAAAGTATTTATCCCCCCCACATAAATCATTTTCATACCAAAAAACCCACCAAAACACACATTACCCTAAGTTTGATGTTAACATGTGACAAAGCATTCAAAATCACGAAAAACATTTACGTAGGGTATGGTGCCCCTTTCTGCTCATTTTATTAATTACTAATTTTATTTATTAAATCTCGTAAATAAAAACACTTTTTCCCTGTATATATTTAACTCTCGCATATTAACTAGCCCTATACCCTAGTTTAAAATATAAACTATGATTTCACCCAAACCCCAAAAACCCTCTAACTAATCAATTTGCGATTAAGTTAGATAATCCCTTGTTTAAACTCGTCAGTAATGATCCCGACGCCTTAACCCCGCATTAATCCTTCATTAACTCAAAAACCACCGCATTAAATCACCCACCGGGCCCTCCATTAGCCTCTGTGTGGCTTCCCCGCCCGATCACCATATGATTTCCTCCCTCCACATCTGACAGCCCTTACCCATATCGGGTGGGCTCGACGTTCGAACAATACCCGCCCGAAAAATCTATTTTCCGCCGGGCCCCTGATGCTACGTGTCATTCAACATATGGAATCGGGCGGCCTCCCCCCAATACCACAGAACGCCCAAAAGTGGTGCAATGGAAACCATTTACCACCCACCCGCTACATGCCAAAATGGTTTCTGTTCACCCTGCTACACGACAAATGACCACTGTTCACCCGTACCCACCAAAATTGACTTTCGCGCGTAAAGCCAAAAAGCCCCAACTCATTTGTTTTCATCGTTTTTTCAACTGTAAACCTCCATGCACACACCTACGAACATCGAAGCTATCAACCTACATCCAATTGCACCCTAAATATGTTACAGAGCACCCAGTTCACCTTCCAGCCTACACAGAGCCTTTTCAACTATTCACAGTTGCGAACCGCCCTGTTCAAAGCTAGTTTTCCTTAAATTCTAGGTATTTAAGCCATAATTCACTGGAAAACCTGTCGATTTCAGAACCAACTACTAAGTTTTATTAGTTAAAGTAAAAAAATAATTAAAGAAAATCTAGCAACTCAAACCTACTATGTACTGAACCACCATTGCCCTAAAAAACTCAAAATCACCTCCCCCACTCTCAAATCCACAAGAACTGAGAATGGCTACCCCAATTTCCATGGATGTTAGACCTATTTCTACTCCTCATTTGGACCTAGACCACATCCCCCTAGCTGGTAAGGATTTCCAGATAAGGGACACCTCTGTCCATGAATCCCCTCTCAAACTATACTGTCGATACAGAGACCAATACTTGAACCATGCTGATAAAATTGGTTTTTGGGAGTACAATTTACCCAAGTACCAATTCCTTGAAGTTCACATTTTCCCATAAATTTTCCATTACTGCCATGCAAACTATATCCCCAATCAAAGAGCAGTGATGTCCCCTAACCAAACCGTGCTTTTCACCATCACTGCTGAATCTATTAATGAGATGCTACATATCCAGCCTGGCCAAAACTTGACTCCCCTCTCCATTGGAGATCTATTGGACTTATTTCCCAAGCTCAACCCTATAAGATTGGCTCAAATAATCCAAACCTTCATTGTAGGAGAAAAATATACCCCCAAAGAACCCCCTCCATATGTGTATACCATATTTTCCCCATTTGGCTAGGACATTGTAGCAATGATATCCAGTGTCATAGGTTATACCACCAATGAGTATATCGATGAAATCATCCTGGCCTTCATGTCCATATACACTCCAGGACAACCTCCTGTTGTTATCTATGACTATGCCAAATTTATAGCTGATAGGATGCATGACCAGTTTCTCAGAATGAGCAATGAGAGAGTCTTCAAATACTCCTCTGTTTTGTACCACCTTTTTCTATACTACCAAGTAGATAAGTTCCCCTTTACTCTCCAGAAGCTTGACATAAAAGGTCACCCTAGGTAAGTAATTTTCTGGATTCCATTGATCCATAAATATCACTCCCCATATTTATATACAGACTTCATAGACCTATTTGTACATTCCATTATGACAATGCTGATAGGAAGCCCTCCTCCAAGAATCAGTTCAGATATAAAGAGGATCCTGCAACTCTCAAAACAATCCGAAGTAGGTGATTGGTACTTCTACCAAAACCACATTGAGATCAGGATTTATGGCTGTGAGCTGGCCCCATAAAAACTACCTAAATACCTCCCAATGAGGTTATTTTCTCTGGAGTACTACAGGCAAATAATAAATTCAGATGAGGTAAACTTTGTTAAAGCAGAAAAGAAAGCCTAGCTCAAGATCAAAGACCAATTAGGTCCCTTTATTTGTAATAGCAGAGAAGTTGGAAAGGAGGTAGACCTAATTCTTCAAAAATTAAAACTAAAATAGAGCTTCATATGGAGATATGATCCCTTGGATTTCATCTATAAAAGAAGACAGAAAAACAAGATGGCTCCTTATATCCATCACTGCATCCCCGAGATAGAAAAGTATGCCGACCAATTGCAATGGGTGGAAAACAATTTAGAGGACAGGGATAGTACTGAAGTTTCTATGGAAAACACATTAATTTACCTAGAGAAATAGCTTGATGAGGGTTCTTTCCTGCAAGTGCCAGAAGAATCATAGGTACCAGAAGAATTAGAAGTACCAAACCTGTCAGAGGTGCCAGATCAAACAGACATACCAGAGAAATCAGATAAACCAGAAACCACCATGAGTACCCCTCCAATTCTACAGACTCCTCTAAATGAGGAGAAAAGCCTCAAGAGAAATAGGGAAGGTGCCACTACTTTAGAAAGAGCATCCTCACAAACCTATTCAGAGACAAGCCAAGCTAAGAGACAAAGAGTGAATCATGTCTCTGAATAGGAATATACATAGGAGACAGTTGAGGTTACAAGCACAAAAAGTGATTGGAGTAGGCTTGGCACTCCATCTGGAGGCACTCTAGAACCTTCCACATCACACACTCAGATGTTTAAAAGGCAAAAAAGTGATGAGGTATCCTCTTTCAAAATGCCAGAAGATAAAGACCAAGATATCAAGGAGATATACAAAGAAATAAAGGCTAGAAATGAGAGGTTGAAAGCTCAAACCTATGCACAATATCTGAAGATGACCCCTACCAATCAAACAAGGCTTATGTCAGCCTTTGATGTTAAAGAGGGGAAAATTCAAATGACTTTCATCAAGCCAACCACTCAGCAACCAAGAACAACATTAGACTTTAAGAAAGTAGATTTTGAAGTATTGGCAAGGGATATTCATCCCATTGACCAGATTGAGTTGCATAAGCAAACAGGTGAGATTGTTTATTCTACATTGACAGGGAAAGCCATAGTAGCCCACCAATTGTAGAACTCTTTAAACAATATGTCAGCTCAGTTTCAGTTGGAGAAGGCCTCTTCATAGGCCAAAGATACAAGAATCAAGTCCTTAGGGGACTTAGTGATAGAATTGGGGCATGATCCCAAGGATGTGAAAGCAACATAGCAGTTAATTAAAAAGAAGAATGATGACATTGTTGCACTGAAGAAGCGGCTCAAAATTGCCCAACTACATCACCCTCAAACAATGGAATTCCTTGAAGCACAACAAGGACATGAAGAGCTTATGGACCTAGTCCTAAAGCTAAATGATCATGTTAAAGAAACAGAGAAGGAGTTGGACACTTTGATTCAGTCCAAGCAAATTGACCTGTCCACAACTCCCAGAACTATCATCCCCACAGTATCAACAACAGTTCCTTCCATAATCGCAGCATCATTGGCACCTACATCTCCACCTGCCACAACACTTCCAATTACAACTGAGTCCACTACAGCAGCAGGTACATCAACTGTGAAAATAGCAGAACTGGTAAAGGCTATGGAGGAGATGTCCATCCAAGCTACAGAGCTCAAAAGATTAAAGGAGAAAGTGGCAAGTTTGGAAACTAATTGCAAACTTGCCCAAATTCAGCAAAGAGAAGAGACACAGAAGGCCCTAAGGATAGGTGAGAAAATCAAATTCCTAGAGAAAGATTTGACACTGCAGAAGCCACTAGGACAGACTAAAGAGATGCTCTGGGCCAATATCATTGACTCTGTCATAAAGAGATGCTCTGGGCCAATATCATTGACTCTGTCAATGATATTTTCCCATCAATCCAAGTTATATTTAAGAAAACAAAATTAGTGAAGATAGCCATTGAAACTATCCAGAAAGTAAGGGAAGAATTAGGAGATAAACCTGAGGATGCAAATCGACTCATCCACCTCCTCAACAGTAAGAACAGATATGAGATCCATGAGCTTGGAATAGAGGATAGGAATGAAGCCATCCTAGAGATTAAAAAGGATCTTTCCAAAATAAACCTCATGCTCAACTTAGAAGAAAAGTGCCATAACATGTAGGTAACCATTGACAGGTTTATGGCTAAATTTCAAATTTTGAGGGACAAAGGCCTTCCCAGTCCTATGGTCATCAATGAAAAACTCATGACCCAATTGGACTATAGTGATAGACTAAGGACGTTGACCAAGGAACAAGCCAAATCTTCAGGCATTAAAGCCCTGCCAACAAGCAAAGTACTATATGATACATTGGAGAACCTGTTTTTCCTAGAACATGAGGTGAAACATTTATTTCTCACCAAACCCAATTTTGCAAAATACACATAGGCAGATGAAATTTACAAAAGAATGTTAAAAATGAGATTGCCTGAGACCAAATGGTGGGAGAAAATGACAGATTTACTATGAAAAAATTTTACATCAAAAAGTTACCACAGTAAATCTGAAGACAGCCAGGTGAAACAGGTAAAAGACAAATAAGCAGGGTCAAAGAGTAATAGAGTTAAAGAGTATCAGTGAAAGATCAAAGTAAAGAAGATGCCAGCATAGAAATACCTCAACTATCAGCCAACTTAAAGATGTCAAAACGCAACAGAAACAGCCAACAACACCACAATAAAAGGGACAACAAAAAGCAATTCTACATCTATCTCTATCTTCATGCATGAAGATATTTTATTCCCTAGATTAAATCTCAAATTGTTATGAGATATTTTGTAATTTTTTTTTGTATAAATACTTCACATTTCGAAGTATGTAGGGTGGATTCCAAGACATTTCTATAGACTTTTTCTCTCAAATCAAAGTTCTATTGTATCAATGACTGGATTGGCTTGCTGGATCAAGGAATAAAGATCAGATATTTTACAGGATTCTTGTGTAAAGCGAAATACAAATAAGTATTCTTCCATGTTCAATGTTGTTTTTCCTTATGTTTTTTCCATAATATTATTTGTTTCTCTAAAATCTAAATTTATAACAATGAATGATATTTCAGAAATTGCTTGAATGCACTCTATCTTGATTGTTTTACATTCTGAATGTTTTCTCCTAAACTATATTAGCTAGGGAATTATTCACTGCTCCTTAGCTTCCGTAGTTTTTCTCTGGTCTATAGAAAAGGATTCTTAATTGCCCTTTGTTCATGATCACCCTTTGTTCTTCATTCTGATCCCAGTCCAAGGATTCTTAAGTGCCCTTTCACCCTAGTTAGAATCATTTCATCCATTAGACCTGAAGATTTTCCTTTTTCTTTGCTAGCCTACCCTATGAACATTCCCTTTAATGATCTAGTCTAGTTATGCTATCCATTGATTGACTCCATAGCCCAATGGCTTGAAGGCATAGCTCTATCCATCTGCTCTAAGAATTCCACCACCCAACCTTCAATTCAAAACAAAACCCCATGAACATTAAGAACTAGCCTAAAATCCCATAAAAACAAAGCTAAATTATAAAGAGAGAGCCCTCTCTAGACTTAGGTTGGCTAGAACCTAAGCCCAGAAGATTGGCTTGTGGTTACCTCGGCTGCTTCCTTCTTTTGATAACTTCTAGGGAAAACTTCTGAGTGATAACATGTTGTAATCATAAGTTCTGCATATGACAGCAAACTCAAACAAGAAAGTATATGGATCTTCTGAGGTTAGGCCATGGAAGTGAGGAAGAGCAGAGGAGCTTATGTTTTTCATCTTGGCATCCCCGGTGGTTTCTTTGATGGGAAAACCACCCTCAATTCTTTCTCTATCTCCTCTGTCATTCCTATTTTCAGCCACTAGGTCAGTTGGAATGGGTTCTCCTTCTTCTTCTCCCCCTGTAGGCTCTTCAAACATTTTTGGTTGTTCGCCTAAGGGATCTTCCAATTCATAGCCACTAAAGAAGAGGGAAGGTTGGATGTTTGAAGTGGTGGGGGTATTTGGCAGAAATTTTCCTAAGTTACCCCTATTCCTACGAGGCATGAAATAAGTGTTTTTGTTTAGTTTTGTGTTTTTTTCAAGATTTGAGACTAAGTGCAGAATTGAAATAACAAACTGAATGGATACTAACTGCTGAACAAAATCTCACTTGCAAAATGGAAAAAAAAGAAAACCAAATTACAATTACTCTTGTAGAAATGAAGCTAATAGCGGAATGAAAGAGATAAGAAATGGAAGAAAGAAAGCAGAAATCACATCTTACTCAGACACCTCCCCGACAATGGTGCCAAAAAGTGATGAGCACCAGTATTGTAGCAAGAATGTTGTAACTCTTGGGGCTACCAACTTTACTTTATCAACCTGGGGTTCGTACAAACTTGGAGGTAACAATGTTGTATACACAAGAAGATGCCATGGGTCCACTCTTTGTCACTGCTGAGCTGGTGATAAACCACTATTGATTCAGAAGAAGTTTGACTATCAATGAAGAAAGGGGAATTTTGCACTAATTGGGAGAATTGGAAGATTGTCTACTCCAATAAAGAAAGACTGAAATCCATGCTTTAAATACGCCACTCATATAACTAATTGCTAAGATATCTTACTTCAGAAGAGTTCTAAGCTAACATGTGTGTAATCGTAACTATCCTAGGCATGCAATCTGAAATAACCAAACAATCTACTGATGTGCATATGAATGAACACAATAACTCTTGTTTCCTTTTTGTCCTTTTTTTGTGAAAATGTGAATGTTGAATATTCTTGGTGATGTGGCAAGTGGGTTACAAATGGTGATGGAACGTTAGATGGTTTCGGAGGCAAGCAGGGGTCTTCTCCTATCTTCCTAGATACTTTTTCCACAAATCGGCCTCAAAACAGGCCACT
Source organism: Pinus tabuliformis (assembly GCA_031772625.1). Lineage (NCBI taxonomy): Eukaryota > Viridiplantae > Streptophyta > Pinopsida > Pinales > Pinaceae > Pinus > Pinus tabuliformis. The sequence continues at coordinate 1,251,196,680 of CM062816.1, read as the reverse complement.
ACAGGTCGTCCTACAGGATGTCCAAATGCTTCCTATAGGATGTCTTAATGCTCCTACAGGATCCCCTGTATTCCTACAGGATCCGCCGAAGAGAAATAGGAGTGAGTTGGGAGGTGGTATAGGGCTTAGGGAAGGTGAATGATGGAATAAATAAGGCAAAGGGGTGGCTAGGACTTCCTCAAATCTCAAACCAAAGTTTGTAAGATGGTTGGATTTGCTCAACAAACCTCGAAAGTTGTTCTTATGGAATGATGAATTGGTTGAGGGACTTGGTGGCTTTTGGTGATCATGGATGGATGAGATTAGGCTAGGGTTGCTGGCATGAGATCTTCATGCACTATTTAAACTCCTGCAATACATACATTACTGGCATTTATACATCAATCATATCAAACAAGGAAGAATTCCAATCAAGGTAAGAAAACATAATTTCATTATTTAGTTGCCTAATTCATGCATGGAAATACTTTCATAATATTGTGAAACACCATGAGACCTAATACAAAGCTGAATATATCATAAATGAAAATTGAAACAATTCTTCAAAACTGAAAAGTTACTGGCCTAGGTAGCAGAAAATCCTAAATTCCATAAGAAATCGTAATTCTATCTTTTTGGGGCCGAATAGGATTTTTTTCCTCAAACCATGGTCCCTAAAGGGAGGAGTGAGGCCAAATCCACCTTCTATCAGCCTTTTTGGTATTCCTTTACCTCTCTAAACTACTGTTGAAGCTATGCACAAATGGAAGCAAACTAATCAAATTTACCACTACTTGCAATGAAACAATGCTAAAACCAATTCAACACTTAATCTATGAAATAACCTAAACATACAAGTACAAGAAGAGGAGCCTTTGCTGCTAGGGTTGGGCCCTAACCCAAGAGCTTCAACCCTTTGAGTCAACTCAGTGTTGGATCAAGGAAATTCTCATTCTCATTATCATATCACAAGAATTACATAACAATGTTTTTCCATAAATCTTGAACTAAAAAATGCTTAGTGATCTTACATGAAAAAATTCGAATCCTAATGAGGCTTTGGGCCTCCTTATTTATACAACTAAAGTCTCCAACAACTTCCTTAAATCTAGGGAGGCATGGCTGCCCATGATCTCCATGACTCGACTACTTGCAACTTCGAGCTAGTGTGATTTGATTGAGGAATATTCGAATGAGTGATTTTTTAATGAGGAGGATCTATCTCCTATAATCTCTCCTCCTTGTCTCATTCGATGTTTTGCCCTTAATTAGCCAAAATTGCCATGATTTTCTCTTGAAAACCTACAATCAATTCACGTTAGACCACTAGACATACATCTTACTTTCACTCATCTCATTAAGAAAAATATAATTAAAACAATTAAGGAATTATGAGAATATTTTATTTTAATAAGCTTGGAGGTGTATTAAGGTCCATAGAGTTACCCAATGATGAGGCTCATTAGTAGGTGTGAGCCTCTGGATTCCCTTGTTGCTAATGAGTTCATTATATCCTTTTATTTGTTGGTCAAAGAAAGTGTGCATATGTATATATGTGTATTTTATTGTAAATATTGCATTGAGTTGGATTTATAAAGCTCCATAAACCATATGTTTGTTTGCTGGTTGAAGCAAATGTGCATAAACATATGTGGTTGTTATTGTAAATATTGTAATGAGTTGTGTTATAAAGCTATATTAAGTGGTATGTTTGTCATGTTTACAGTAGTTGGTTATTAAAAATAATGCAACGAGATGTGTTATAAATCTCCATAGGCAATATGCTTTGTTGGTTATAAGTGTCATAGAACACTAAGGATGGTGTTCCCCCAAGCAGGAGGCCTTTGTAACAACACCTGGTTGAATTTCCATGTAAATATAAAATAAGACCTAGGTCATGGGACATGTATTCCAATATGAATGGAGGGGAAAGCATCACATTGGGGATCACTTCAGTTTATCTATGGCTATGCAAATTGGAAAAGGAAAAAGGCAATAATTGGCATTTAATTATGACAAATAAGGAAAATAGGAGAGAAAAGGAAGGTGAAGAAACACAATTTGGCATGTGAGGGAAATTAGGGGGAAAATGAAGGAAAATGAATCAAATAGAGACATCAATGATAAAAAGGAACCTGAGAATTATTTGACAACTTTTCCTCATTCCTTGATTAGGATCAACTAAGGAGAAGGAATAAGCACTTGGACAAGCAAGCAAGGAATGCAAGGTAATGCAAGAGGAAGCTTGGACTATGGCAAGTAAGGACAAAAATTATTTGTGGATTGCAGGTAACAACATGTATGTCATATTTAGCATGTTGATTTTTGGATGCATGGTATATGCATGTGGTTCCTTGGTTATGTGTTGTTATTGACATGGATATTTGTCTCGATTGACAGTGGTTTTAGCCTTGCCTTTCCATTTCATGGACAACCATGGTGTTGTGGGTTTTACGCTTATTTTTATGATTGGTGCTCAATTTCTCGATGGTTGTGAGTTGGAACAAACACTTTGGAAGCCCTAGAACAGTTTGAGTTTATTTACTAGTTTCAGGAGTCATTGGTTGGGACAAACGCTTTGGAACCCTTGGTGTGTTGAGTTACTAGTCCCTAGAGATTTTGTTGGAACAAATTCCCTAGAGCCCTAGAAGGATGTGGGTTGATTTACTAGCTCCTAGAGCCTTTGACAACTTGGGTAGAGACTGGTCTGGTTGGTGTTAGTGATTTTTGGATCGTAGAGGTGGAATTTCTATGGTTTAGGGTTAATGTGGTTTGGCCTCTGAAAGCCCTGGTTGGTTTTGTTTTGGTTTATTTCATAATGTCCCACAATTATGCTTTGAATATGGTGCAGGGGTGATTTGTTGAAAGAGAGATTTGGTTCAGCCTAATCTATGTTCAGGTGGTACATTAAAGTCCCTAACTTGGTTGTTATTTTCATATATTAATAAGAGATGATTTCCTACAATTATTTATGAATACTTGTAGTGATTATGTTGGTGATATTATGGTTGAATTTCCATGGCTTCTATGTTAGTCATTTGTTGGTTATATGTTGGTTATATGTTGGTGATATTATGGTTGAATTTACATGGGTTATATGTTGGTTATATGTTTTGATACGTTATTGACTGGTTAATGAATGCATGTACTAACAAGTTCTATTGTAGCTAGCTAGAGAGGGATTAGAGCCTTCATGGTGATTCTTAGATGAATACTATCAATTTATGATCATATATTCATTCATTACATGTACCTTACATGTTTTCCGTATGTTTGATAAAATGTCTGCTATGGATTGGGTATCTTTGGGGTCAAATTCTTGCTTGTGTTTGATTGGATATATTTGTAATTACCATTGATTGCATTCTGGAAAGTTACAGGAAATTATGGGTAATGGTTTGGAGGATGGCCTGAAAAGGTGGCACACATCTCGGAACCACATGCTTAGAATTTGAGGATTTACCCAATAACTACATGGAATAAGGCTTGTGTGTGTAGTCGGGACCTCACAACCGCACTCTTGCCTTGTTATGCATGTAGTTGGCGTGTTAGGTTAGAGAAGAAGGGTTCCAGCACAGGGATTGATCACCTGGGGTAGTTTTCAAGCTCCTAAGTGATCCATAGTCCTTGTGGGATGTCAACAAGTGTTTAGTTTATAGGCCCCACTTCCTTAACTATAACTTCAAGGTCGGTTCATATCATAGTGACAGCCATCTCATGTTTACCTTGATAAGCTTGTGAATTTTGGTAAATGTGGGAAGGGACATTACATTTCCACTCATATCCAATTCCATTTCACAAATTCCTTTTACAGGGTAATCATTTTTAGCATCTGAAGAAATACACATGAATCTCCATGATTTATACTTATTTTTTGGGTGTCCTTTACATGCTTAGCTAAAGAACAATGTAACTAGGGTTGCATATAAGGTAGGATCTTCCATATATTATTTTGAAGCATATCCTTGGTATCCTCTTCTTGTAATATTTCCACAAGCCATGTAAGTACATGTTCCAACAATTTTAGGGGCATCACACATAAGTTTTGGCATAAAATATGCTTTTTCTCTTTAATACTGTAGTGTTTTCATACGAGAGGAAGAACCTCGTTCTCATAATTAAGGAAAACCCTTTCAATTGTTTCTTCTATTTGGTTAGCATGTGCAAAAATTTTATGGTAAAATTCACATGTACTAGAACTAACTCCAACATTTTGAATGCTTTCTATAAGGTGATGAAAATCACTAAACTGAGTTTCTTCTTGAGCATGCTCATTGACAAATGAAACACCCTCCTTTACCTTTTGATCAAAGGTTGGGAAAACGACTTTATCCTCTGCCATAATATGAGAAAATCAAATTTCTGCAAGGAACTACAAACAATCGTTAAATGAGGAAAGATATGAAAAATCTACTTAAAGTTGTTTTTGTCACACCTCCTCTACAATTTCCTTTAATTCCTTTATGATTGCATTATTCCTATGTAGTATCTCATCATTTGGAAATAGAACCACCACATCAACATTATTATTAATATGATTATTTGTGTCTAAACATGACCTATTGCACATCTTCTTACAATAATCTTGTCAACTTGAAATTTGTTGACTCTAGCCGATAGTTGTAGTAGCCTTTCAAGATATAAATCATTCCAGAGAGCCTACTTCTTGTTTATTCTCGTCTCTGGAGACATCTTCTATATCATATGAGGTGCACTTTTCTTTCAACTAGGTGATGAGCCTCATAAATGGGTAATTATATCGGCTCATCTTACCTCCTAACCTAGTCAAATCAACCATTCTCTTAGCTTATTGTATGATTTTCTGATTATATTTATGCTTATAGAGTGAGTTGAGTTAGTTATGATGCCATGTGGTCTAATATGTGTTTAATGTAGATTATTGATGAATTTTGTGGTTAAAGTCAAGGATCCAGTGGACAAATGGCAGCAATAACTCGAAGTGGACAAAGGAGAGGACTTATAGGAGGGAATCCCCTTCATTTATTACTCCTCACTTCGAATTCCCCTTCATTCAGCTCGGAGTACAAGCAGCCAAGTAATGCACTAGAAGGCAGCCGAACAAGTGAAGGATGACTGATGATTATCTCGAGTTTTGGGAGCCAAGCCTCCCTAATTTTAAGGAAACTATTGATAGCTTCATTTGTATCAGTAGAGAGGCCTAGGGCCTCACTAGGCTCAGATTTTTGTTGGATTTTTGTTTTAGTTTTGCTTATGTAAACTCTGCTCAACTTCGAGCTTATTATCTTGACAGTTCATGTAATCTTGTTAATTTTTTAGAATAAATATGGAATCCTTTTTGAGTTAGCACTGATTTACCTCAGAGAGTTGAAGCTCTTGGGTTAGGGCCCAATCCAAGAAGCCAAGCTCCTATTTACTTGTATTTGTATGTTTCATTTCAGTTTGTAGCTTAGGTTGCTACTAGATGCATTTCTTTTATGGTTAAGAATAGGTAGCTTTTGATGATTCAGTAGGTTGCTTCCATTTGTGCTTTCTATAGAAGGTTAAGCAGTGATAAAGAAAATATGCAAAAGGATAGAAATAGTGCCTTGGCCTCTCTTCCTCCCTTTGGGACAATGATTTGAGGCAAAGACCCTCTTGCTGCCCCAAAAACACGGATTTTCCTCATTCATAGGACTTCTAGTGTTTCTAGCTTTTTAGTTGGTTAATAGTCTATTTTTGCTTTGCTTCAAAACTTCTTCATCATGCTCACTTCTTTATTTACAATAGTCCTCTTTCATGCTTTCCTTTCCTGTAGCAGCTATCAGCATTTCCTTTCATAGATGATAATTTATTTTGATGCAAAAACTTTGTTTTTCTAGATGCACTTATTTCATTGTTTGCTTAATCTCATTGGTTGAATGTAAGTTGTTTATGCAGTAGATATATTCTAGTAGTAGGCCAGCCTATCATCCATCCCATCCTCCATCTGATCCATGCCCTACAGGTCGCCCAAGTCTCCCGTCAATTCTTCCTTAGTTTCCTGCATTTTCCATAGAATTTCTTCATCTCTCCTTGAGCAAATCCAATCATCTTTCTCTCTCCTAATGATTCTTGGTAGACCCTAGGTGACATAACACTTCATTCCAACCTTCATCCACATTTTCCACCCACTCTCACACCTTAAAAACAGTGAAAACTGCTCTCGACCTCCTCCTGTAGGCTTCCTGTAGAACGTTGCTTTTCCTCCTGTAGATTTCTTGTGTCCTCCTGTAGATTTTCTTGTAGGCTTTCTTTTGAAGGCCGAGTTTGGGAAAAGCCTCTAGAAGGCCACCTGATACCTCCTAGGACCCATCCACACCATCCTACATCCACTCAAGTCCCAAAACTACCCTCCATCGCCACCTATTTACTGCCACATTCACAAACAAATAAATTACATGCATGACAAATTCACATAAAAATACATAAAAATCCAAAAAGATGTTTTTAGCTCATTTACTTCCAGAAATAGCTTAATTAGATGTTTTTTACTCCCTTGAGTAGTTAATGCCATTCTTTTCATGGTTTTCATAGTGCTTTGTGCAAAAGTAGGATTAGTTGGTTAATTAGGATTTCCTTGGTTTGCTTTACATCCCAGTCTTCCTTTCTACAAGTAGAATAGCATCTGTAGAGTAATCTCTCTTTTTCCTTTCATTACATATAGAGCTTCTTCTAGAATCCATAGAATTTGGCTTGAGCTCCTGGTGATCTTACACTGGCTGACCAAGTGACAACCTGTAGTAAGAACTAGTACTTGTGCATACAACACCGTCGCTTCCAAGTTTGTTACGAACTACCGGGTTGATAAGAGTAATGTAGGTAGCCCAGGAGTTGCAGCATTATTGTTGCAATACTGGTGCTCACCACTTTTTGGCACCATTGTCCGGGAAGCGTCAAAGTATTCTGTGATTATTTCTTTCTTCTATTTTCTACTGCAACATTCTGCTAATAGTTTATTTCAAAAAAGTAGAATAGTCGTTTCCTTTCTTTCAGTTCTACATTTTTTTTGCTTTCCTTTTCAATTCTGCAATTTCCATTTAAGCAAAAGTAGATTATTCATTTCCTTTCTTTCAGTTCTACATTTCTTTTGCTTTCCTTTTCAATTCTGCAATTTCCATTTCAGCAAAAGTAGATTAGTCATTTCCTTCAGTTCTGCATTTCCTTGCTTTCCTCTTCACTTCTGCAAATTTCATTTCAGCAAGTTCATTTCAGTTAGTTGCAATTTTTTTTGTTCAATCAATTTCAGTTTTGCACGTACTATCAGTGTGGGGAAAAAGAAACAAAAATCAACCAAAAAGATTTCCTTTCACGCGTCGTAGGAATAGAGATAATTCAGAAAAAAATTTCTCAACACCCCCACTGCTTCACACAGCCAACCTTCTCTCTTCTTTGGTGGTTGCAATCAAGAAGAACCCTTAGGTGAACAGCCATACATATTTGAAGAACCTATAGGGGAAGAAGAAGAAGAAAACATTCCTTTGGAGCCAATGGCTGAACACAGAAATGCTAGGGGGAATGGAGAGAGAATAGAGGATACCTTTCCCATTAGGGAGACCAATGGGAACACCAAAATGAAGAATATAAGCCCTTCCGCCCTACCTCATTTCCATGGTCTGACTACAGAAGATCATGACACCTTCTTTTTTGAGTTTGTTGTTATCTGTCGAACCTATGACTATGCAGAAGATGATCAAAAGTTGAAATTGTTCCCTTCTACTCTCAAGGATGCAGCATTGCACCGGTTCATGGGATTACCTAGCAATAGTATCACAACTTGGGCTCAGATGCAGCAATACTTTAACAACAAGTATCGAGACTATTATAGGTCAAAAGATACTAAAGAGGAAATTTTCTGAATGACTATAGGAAGTGATGAGTCCCTAGAAGACTATGAGGAGAGATTCCAGCTCAGTTACAAAAGGGCCAGGTGTACACTTGACCATGAGTCTCTGAAGATGGTCCTACTCAAGGGAATTTGGGAAGATCTTTTAGACACCCTCCATATACTGGCCAGGGGAGACATCTACTAACTATCCTATGAAGATATAAAGACTATTTTTAGGAACCATTCTAGAGCAGCCAGAAAGAAAGGTAGGGGGAGTCAGCCCATAGCCAGTACCTCTTCCTCTAACTCATCCATTAAAGGAGAAATTGGAAACATGCTGGAAGACTTCAAGAGTGAGATGTTGCAGACTCTTGCCATGCAAATGGATACCTTGCATATCAAAAGGAAACAAGAGGAAGCAGAGAGGGCTTTGGCCATCTTTTGCCCTAGATGCACTAGGAGGCATCCTAGGAATGAATGCCCATTGAACTCTATAGAGGTTTGTTCAGTTTGTGAAGAAAATCATTCTACAGATAAGTGCCCTTCCTTGCCTGGACTTAAAGCTGTATATCAAGGGGCTGAGGGAGTCACTGAACAACTATATTACATAAACCAAAGAAGGCTGCATGGACCTAGACCATCCCAACAGGGGATGCAAGGGACATTCCAGGCATACTACAACCCCAACCAAGTCACTTACATACCTTCTTGGAGTCCCCCTGCTCATCCTTCCTGGTCCACGCCTCCTCCTTGGTCCTTCATATCTCAATATCATGCCCAACTAGCCAACCATTCATTTCAATCCTATGCTCAGCCACCACCTCAGTGGAATGCACCTCATCAGGGATGGAGGCCCCAATACAACTCTCTTCCCACTCTTTTGCCTCCACCACCCGCCCAACCACAACTGTTACCTCCTGCTCCACCAAAGCAACCACAAATGCCTGCCCAACTAAATCTGAACCCAAACAATAGATAGGCTCAGCAAGTGTATAGTGGGGAACCATCATGCCCAACTTATGCTGTGGAGATTCAGGAAATTAACTTACGACCTGGGAAATTACTCCTAGACAGTCAGCCTCCACCTAGGGAGGTTGAGGAAGATAAATAGGAAAGTGAACCTAAAGCAACTCCACCCTTTCTCGAGAGACTATCCGTGACAGTTCAGCCTACCCTAGAAGAAACTAAACTCCTGGGGGAATTGAAACATTTATGTGTGAAGATACCACTTCTCCAAGCCATAAAATATGTGCCTATCTACAATAGGTTGATCAAAGAGAAGTTCTTTAGGAATCCAGGAAGGTGCAAGAGAGATGCCCCAACCATCAATGTCATAGGGCAGTTGTCCGATCTGATGTTGGGGCAGGTAATCTGTCCAAAATATCTAGACCTTGGAAGCCCAGTAGTTGATGTCCACATCAATGGCACCATGATCCCACACACCTTGATTGATCTAGGAGCTGCCATTAATGTGATGACAAAGGACACAATGCTCAAACTCAACCTCTAGGGTTCCTTGAGGAAGACCACAACCGTGCTACAGTTAGCAAACCGCTCCACCATGACCCCTGAGGGGATTGTGGAAGATGTGATGGTCTCCATTGATTCTTGGGAGTACCCTGCTAATTTCTTAATTCTCCAACCAAAGGCAAAGCTCGCTGGGTATCCCCTCATTCTGCGAAGACCCTGGTTGGCTACCGCTGATGCCTACATCAGCTGTCAAGCTAGGAACATGACCATAAAGAACGTGCATATGTCCAAGCAGTTAATCTTATATCCTCCTGCCCAACCCTTGTTAGAACATGATCTACCTATATGGTTGGACGAGGAAGATGAGGATGAAGTTTATTCTACACCGCTTTGTACATTAGGAATTGCCATGGGGGGGAAACAACAAGATGAGGATGATATGATTGAAAATCTAATTCAGAATCCACCCCCCAGTGTATTGCCCTTAGAGGACATAGTAAGAGAAACCAAAAACAACCCCTCAACTGATCTCTATGTGGCCGACTCCACTTCTCTCCGTGTTAAGAATATAGAGTTCAGTCCAAAAAGAACCTTGAAAATCAATCCATCCCTATCCACTTCCCAGGAGAAGGAGCTATGTAGTCTGCTGAGAAAGCACTTAGATGCCTTCACCTAGAGTTATAAGGAGATGAAGGGAATGCACCCTTCAATATGTACTCATCATATATACATCAAGGAGGGTTGCAAGCTAGTCAGGCAGCCTCAAAGGAGGATGAACTCAACACTTAAAGATATTGTTAAGGAAGAACTGCAGGTTTCATCTATCCCATCTCTGACAGTGAATGGGTCTCTCCTTTGGTGCTAGTGCCAAAGAAAAATGGTAAGTGGAGAATCTGTGTGGACTATTAGAAATTGAACAAAGCCACTAAAAAGTACCATTTTCCTTTACCTTTCATAGATCAAGTGTTAGACGGTCTGGCAGGGAAAAAGTTTTTCTCCTTCCTAGATGGGTTTAGTTGGTACAATCAGATTCAGATCAGCCTGGAAGACCAAGATAAGACCACTTTCACTTGTCCTTGGGGTACCTTTGCATACCGGGTCCTTCCTTTTGGTTTGCGTAATGCTCCAACCACTTTCCAAAGAGCAGTACTAAGTATATTTTCTGAATTAGTTCATGATGCAGTAGAGATAAACATGGATGAATTTACCCCTTATGGCTCTGACTTTTAGGAAGCCTTATCTAATCTAGGAAAATTTCTAGACAAATGTATTGAGATGAACCTATCCCTCAGTCTGGAAAAATGTGAATTTTTTATGACTGAAGGGACTGTGCTAGGTCATGCAATATCTCAACAAGGACTGCAGGTGGACCCCAACAAAATTGCCATCATCCAAAGGGTCGCACCTCCTCAAAAGGTGAGAGATGTCAAAAGTTTCCTAGGCTTAGCTGGGTATTACCAGAGATTCATTAAAGATTTCAGCAAGCTAGCCTCTCTATTTGTTGGACATAATACTGAGAGGGGGGGGGTGAATCAGTATTATCACATTAATACAACTTTTTCAATTCCATAATCAGTTTCATATATGCTACTTCCACAACTTCTTGAGATTAAGTTAATCGATCTTCAATGAGTGCATTAGGACATTATCAACCATATTATCAGTTAACAGATGCAGTAACATAAAGTAGATCATCACACATAAGGCACACATATGAACACAATGATATAAGGTGGAAACCCAATGCGGGAGAAAACCACCTGCTGCAAGTCATCTCAATATTCTTCTTAATAAGAAAATTCTTTTACAATATTTGTACTGGTGCAGCCTTATACCAGTACGGGAGCTACAACCCCCTTTGCTCTTGTACTAGCCGATCCATTTACTAGTACGCAGGCTACTACCTGCTACAATGCTCCAAAGATTTCCTTTAGCTCTTGTACTAGCTTAGATACTAGTACGTAGGCGCCGGCCTACAATCTTCTCTTCTTCAAGTACCACGTTTCATCAATTTTCATACTGGATACACTGAAGCACAACCCATAAACTGAAAGGCCACATTTCATCCAATTTTCATACTGGACCCAACAACAACAATGAAGCTCAAACAACCTTCTGAAACACCCAATCAACTGAAGTAACCAGATCAACAATAATAGGATCAAACCCAAAACACAACAATGATAAACAAAGATTTTAAGAGAAGGAAGCACCCTGCTCAACTGCCAGCCTGAGTCCGGACTCACCCTGTTCAACTGCTAGCCTGAGTCCCTGGACTCACCCTGCTCAACTGCTGACCTGAGTCCCTGGACGCACCCTGCTCAACTGCTAGCCTGCGTCCCGGACACACCCTACTCAACTGCTAGCCTGCGTCCCTCGCACTGAGTCTACTGAACTGCCTGCGTCCCGGCGCACCTGAACCCTTCTGCGCCTGCATCCGGCGCACCTGAACCGGTTCGCTCCTGCGTCCCGGACGCACCTGAACCCTTACTGCACTTGCGTCTCTTTAGATATGAAAGATATAAAGACTTCAAGACTAACCCAAACAGTCAGATCTATAGATCTGATCGTGCGCCATAGCGATCATAGTCCATTAGAAGATTCGCCTTCATAGATCTGGACTAGATCTCACCAAAAGATATTCAACAAAGATGGTGATTAATCCAAATGAACTCCTTTGCTTTATATAGGCAAGCTTCTCCCCAAAACATGGAACAATACCACGAGCCGACACCATAGAAACACAAAACCGTCGGCTAGATACCACACAAGAAACCCCCACGTTCTTTTCTCTTCCTTGAAATGTGTGCACTGGGTGGACGCATCCCCTGAACGGCTGGCCTGCGTCCCTGGACGCGGGTTCTGCATGGTATACCTGCGGGGACGCACTTTCTGAACTGGCTTCCTGCGTCCTTCAATAAAAAAGAGAGCTGATCATCAACTTCTGCTGCTGACTTGAAGAATAGTGAACTACCACCTGAATGGGTTGCCATCAAGGACAACACTTTAGCCATAATGCCAACAATCTCCCCCTTTGGACTTGATGGCAAAGCTTACTAAGAACTTGCCATTTGATTTCTTTGAGCTGTCATCTATGTATTATGTTACATCTGATATCTCTTCTGAATGTATATAAGTGAGATGGTCTTCTATGAGGGGGGTTGCCATCAAGTACAACACATGCATCATAATGCCAACAATCTCCCCCTTTGGACTTGATGGCAACAACACCAGATCATTCTCCCCCTTTGACATCAAGGGCAAAGGGGTATGCTCCCCCTAAGAACATGCTCCCTTTGACTATGAACCAGATCTGCTGAAGCCTCTGAATGAGCTCCCCCTTTGTATATGTCATGGTGCTCCAATCTGATAATGGTCTTTCTGAGAACCAACTGAGATGTCTGCTCTGCTGTATGGTCAAGCTCCCCCTGACTGTAAGCAAGGTCTGCAAAAAGATGTTCTACAAGAAGAACATGACTCTATATATATCATAAATGACCTTCCTATCACCAAAAGACTCAATACATACATCCATCACCTATCACAATAAGGATCATCCATCCAACCAAGTGGGAATACATCAGAAAAATGAGAACCAGATACATTACATCTTCATCCCATGCATAGTGGGGGGACATAGGCCGTTACATGACCTGAAGAGATGACTATAATAGATAGACCATTACAACATGAGTCTTGCTACGACCTTCCAAAAGATCATGACAAACAACAGCACTGAATAATCTGCTCCATAGTATCTGTCAACATCACCTCATAACCATCCAGATCTACATGAATCAAGAGCCATCAAATGAGAGCATCAGCATCAATCAACATATGTATGAATAATCATCCCTGTATCCAGCCAACAATCCTCATCCATTTGTGCCAAGAAAGAATTCATGCATCATGCTCATGTCAACATCATCATGAAATAGGTATGAGTAACTCATCATCATCATGTCTCCAACAATGCGACTTTGAGTAATCATCCACGAAATCAGCCAACCTCATCCATATATGTGCCAAGGATAATAAAAACTTCATGCAAGCATCATTAGAGAATCAACCATACATCTGATCATGTGACCAACTCATAATAGCAAGATGAATCATAAGCATTGTCACCAAGGACCATAATGCCAACAATGCATTTAGGACAAATGCTCCCTCTGAACCAGTGCCATCTGCTAAATCTGATCATGCATATCAAGAAGAATCAGCCAATAAATGCTTTGAGACAGGTACGCACTTCATCTTCTGCTGCGCTGCGTCCTGTTGCTGCAGGGACGCACCCAAAAACACTATCGCGCCGCGTACTTTTACTCAGGGACGCACCCAAAATTACTATCGCGCCGCGTCCTTTTGCTTCAGGGACGCACCTGATCCTCCGTCGCTCTGCGTCCCCACGCAGATCTTCAGTTACTGAACTGCGTCCTGGACGCACCTGGACTTGGTCTGGCCTGCGTCCGCACGCAGGTCTCCTGTTACTGCACTGCGTCCTGTACTTTCAGCTTCCTCTGATTCTGGTATGTCTGTACATTGTACTGTGCCATCCTTTTCTGACTGTACTTCCTTTTTCCTCCATATCTTCAAGCGTGATGATGACATTTTCTCTTTTTGATATGGTGCCCAAACTTTGTTCCTGCATTCCTTAGCTATATGTCCAAGTTTGTTACATGCATAACATCTTACATGTTTCATATTCCTCCTGTAACAATCAGTAGCTTTGTGACCAAACATATTGCAAGCAAAGCAATATCCATAAAAGTACCTTGATTGAGATGACTTTTCTGCATAATGGTCTTGAACTCTTCTTCTTCTACATCTAGCTGCAACATGTCCAAGATTATGACATACATAACATTCAACATTATTCATAGGAGGAGTAAAGGATTTTCTTTGAGGAATCTCTTTCCTTGGTTGATGATGAGATTGATCTTTCACTTCTTCGTTGATCACTTTAGATTTCCTTTTAGAGTTTCTTGCCTCACCTTGTGAACTAGATTCACCTTCAACAGATTCATGGAAACCAAGACCAGTCTTTATAGCAGGGGACCTTTGACTACTAAGAATATCATCCAATACTTTAGAGCTATCTTGAAATCGTAAAAGCTTATCCTTTTCTTCTAGTTTACCTTTCAAGATATTTACCTCAACCTGAAGCTGTTCTTCCTTTTCAAGAGATTTCTTTTTCAAAACTTCTTCAGCTTTCCTTCCTTCTTCCATTTGTTCCCTTAGTTTGAGAATTTCTTTTTCTTGTTCTTCATACAGATCCTGCTGCATTTGACGAACTCGAAAGGCACATTCCAGTTGAGATTTTAAGATGGTGACTTCGTTTTCTTGTTTTGCAACAGCTTGGAGTAGATCTGTATTCTGCTTCTTTGATTCTTCAAGATCTCCTTTTAGTGAGAGGATTGTAGCTTCAAGATTTTCATAGTAGCTGGATCTATCTTTGAGTTTCTTGATGGTTGTGCTTCTTTCGTTGACTTCTTTTCTTAATGATGTCACTTCATGCTGCAATTTTTGACATTGGTCTTCCTTGTCCTTGAGTAGCTTTCTTACCTTGTTTCCTTCTTCTAGTTGTGCCCTTAGTTTGGTAGCTTCTTCTTTGAAATCACATTCCTTTTTGTTTAATAGATCTTGTTGATCTCTAATTTTGTCTGTCAGCCTTTTAAATTCTGCCTCTATTTGATATCTTTCTTGTTCACCCATAAGAGCAAATTCAATAGTTTCGCTATCACTTTCATCTCTTTCACAAGGAAATATAGCTGGAACATCAAAGGATAACACATTCATACCTGATAATGATTCTGAATCTGATTCTGAATCTGAAGAGCTTCTTATGCCTAATCCCCAATCAATTCTTCCACTGTCATAGTTCTTTTGAGATGACTTCTTTTTCTTATTAGCTTTCTTCTTAAGCTTCTTTCCCATTGTTCCACGGATCTCCTTCAAGCGATCAAGCTTCTATCAAAGGACCTGCTCTGATACCAATTGTTGGACATAATACTGAGAGGGGGGGGGTGAATCAGTATTATCACATTAATACAACTTTTTCAATTCCATAATCAGTTTCATATATGCTACTTCCACAACTTCTTGAGATTAAGTTAATCGATCTTCAATGAGTGCATTAGGACATTATCAACCATATTATCAGTTAACAGATGCAGTAACATAAAGTAGATCATCACACATAAGGCACACATATGAACACAATGATATAAGGTGGAAACCCAATGCGGGAGAAAACCACCTGCTGCAAGTCATCTCAATATTCTTCTTAATAAGAAAATTCTTTTACAATATTTGTACTGGTGCAGCCTTATACCAGTACGGGAGCTACAACCCCCTTTGCTCTTGTACTAGCCGATCCATTTACTAGTACGCAGGCTACTACCTGCTACAATGCTCCAAAGATTTCCTTTAGCTCTTGTACTAGCTTAGATACTAGTACGTAGGCGCCGGCCTACAATCTTCTCTTCTTCAAGTACCACGTTTCATCAATTTTCATACTGGATACACTGAAGCACAACCCATAAACTGAAAGGCCACATTTCATCCAATTTTCATACTGGACCCAACAACAACAATGAAGCTCAAACAACCTTCTGAAACACCCAATCAACTGAAGTAACCAGATCAACAATAATAGGATCAAACCCAAAACACAACAATGATAAACAAAGATTTTAAGAGAAGGAAGCACCCTGCTCAACTGCCAGCCTGAGTCCGGACTCACCCTGTTCAACTGCTAGCCTGAGTCCCTGGACTCACCCTGCTCAACTGCTGACCTGAGTCCCTGGACGCACCCTGCTCAACTGCTAGCCTGCGTCCCGGATGCACCCTACTCAACTGCTAGCCTGCGTCCCTCGCACTGAGTCTACTGAACTGCCTGCGTCTCGGCGCACCTGAACCCTTCTGCGCCTGCGTCCGGTGCACCTGAACCGGTTCGCTCCTGCGTCCCGGACGCACCTGAACCCTTACTGCACTTGCGTCTCTTTAGATATGAAAGATATAAAGACTTCAAGACTAACCCAAACAGTCAGATCTATAGATCTGATCGTGCGCCATAGCGATCATAGTCCATTAGAAGATTCGCCTTCATAGATCTGGACTAGATCTCACCAAAAGATATTCAACAAAGATGGTGATTAATCCAAATGAACTCCTTTGCTTTATATAGGCAAGCTTCTCCCCAAAACATGGAACAATACCACGAGCCGACACCATAGAAACACAAAACCGGCGGCTAGATACCACACAAGAAACCCCCACGTGCTTTTCTCTTCCTTGAAATGTGTGCACTGGGTGGACGCATCCCCTGAACGGCTGGCCTGCGTCCCTGGACGCGGGTTCTGCATGGTATACCTGCGGGGACGCACTTTCTGAACTGGCTTCCTGCGTCCTTCAATAAAAAAGAGAGCTGATCATCAACTTCTGCTGCTGACTTGAAGAATAGTGAACTACCACCTGAATGGGTTGCCATCAAGGACAACACTTTAGCCATAATGCCAACAATCTCCCCCTTTGGACTTGATGGCAAAGCTTACTAAGAACTTGCCATTTGATTTCTTTGAGCTGTCATCTATGTATTATGTTACATCTGATATCTCTTCTGAATGTATATAAGTGAGATGGTCTTCTATGAGGGGGGTTGCCATCAAGTACAACACATGCATCATAATGCCAACACTATTGTTTGGCCTTTTAGGTAAAGATGTCGAGTTTATATGGTTGGAAAACTGTCAAGAAGCCCTAGATACCTTGAAGAGAAAACTCGTGACTGCCCTAATTTTGAGAGGCCCAAACTGGGCCCTACCTTGCCCTAATTTTGAGAGGCCCAAACTGGGCCCTACCTTTCCACATTCACACAAATGCCTCGAATAAAGCAATAAGAGCAGCCTTGGGACAAATTGATGGAAAGTTGCCTTATGCCATATACTTTGTAAGCAAAAGATTGTCAAAGGCGGAGTTAAACTATACAGTGACCGAGAGGGAGCTCCTAGCTGTCGTGCATTCCTTAAACAAATTTAGACATTATATCACAGACTATCAAACCTTTGTGCACACTGATCATAATCCAATTAGATATTTAATGAACAAACTGGATGTAAATGCTCGCATTATTAGATGGTTTCTTTTACTACAACAGTTTGATTTGACCATTGTTGATAAGCCTAGTAAAGAAAATATTGTTGCTGACTTTTTGTCTAGAGTAAATTTTCCTGCAGGTGAAGAGGGAATGGTGGATGATCAAATGCTAGATGAACACCTGTTTTCTATCTCAATACTCTCTCCATGGTTTGTTGATATAGTAAACTACTTGGTTTCAGCATAGTTCCCACCACACCTGTCCTCAAAAGAGAAGAGCAAGATAGTAAGGAAAGGCACCCCTTTCACCTGGATTGGGGGCAATCTTTTCAAACTTGGCCTAGATCAGAGCTTGAGAAGATGTGTCAGGGAGGAGGAGGTCTTCGACATCCTCCTGACCTGTCATGACGGGCCTTGTGGAGATCATTTTGCAGCAAAAAGAACTGCCTTCAAGATACTGCAAGCAGGCTACTATTGGCCCATTCTTCATCAAGATGTGAGGAGATATACCAGCCAGTGTGATTAGTGTCAAAGGATGGGGAAACCTACTCCAAAGGATGAAATTCCCATGCAACCTCAAGTGACCTTTGAGCCATTTGAGAAGTGGGGAATGGACTTTCTGGGGCCTATCAGCCCTCCTTCAAAGCAGAAGCAATACATCATTGTGTGCACCGATTACCTGACAAAGCGGGCAGAGGCAAAAGCAATCAAAGTAGCGATAGAGGAAAAAGTAGCTAAATTTTTTAGAGAGAACATATTCTACAAGTTTGGGTATCCAAGAGAGTTCGTCACAGATCAAGGCAGCTAGTTCACTTCCAATTTGATTGAATACCTACTCGCACATCATAGAGTCAAGCATAGGACTTCCACCCCTTATCATCCACAAGACAATGGGTGGGTGGAGGTAACTAACCAAGCATTGGAAGGGATCCTGACAAAGGTATTGAGCAGTAGCAGGAAAGACTAGGTGGACAGATTAGTTGAGGCCACTTGGGCCTACAATACAACATGGAAGACCACTACAAGGTTCACATCCTATGAGCTAGTCTATGGGAAGAAGGCTTTGTTGTCAATAGAATTTGAATTCAATACCCTGAGGATGGCAGCTCTGCTGGACCTAGACCTCAGCCATGCACAGAAAGAAAGATTAATCTAGCTCAATGAATTGGATGAACACAGAATGCAGGCCCTTCTCCACACAGAGGTAGTTCAGCTTCAGAGAAAGATATGGCATGACAAAAACATCAAGGAGAAGCAATTCCAAGAGGGAGATTGGGCACTACTCTATGATTCAAGATACAAAGATTTCAACGGCAAGCTAAGGACAAGATGGTTGGGACCCTACACTATGGATAAATGCAATGACAATGGTTCAGTTCTGATTAGAACCATTGATGATGAAGCCATCCCCATGCTTGTCAATGGACACCAATTGAAAGTCTACAAGAAACCCCTCTCCAAGAGAGATTTCATTGAAGATTTGAATAAGACAGTGATGGTAGTGGAGCATGTCTTAGCCTCCACTTCACCCACTCATTGAAGAAAAAAGAAAAAACAATAAAAAAATAAGGACTCAAGTGAAAACCTCCATGAGGCGCTTGAGTCCCATCATTAGGTTGAAAACCTCTTCTGAGGCAGCCCAGTGATGTCAAAAAAGAGAAGAGATAAAATAAGATCCCTAGGTGAAAACCTCCCTTGGAGGCACCCAGGGCAGGAAATTAGGGTGAAAACCTCCCTGAGGCGCCCTGGTTGTTTTCAAAAAAAAAAAATTGAATTTCCAATTGCGTTGCAGGTTTGTAGGAGGACTAAAGGAAGTAGCAGAAGGTGCCAAGGGAGCATTGAAACCAATACCAGCTCCTATACTACCTTCCCACACCTTTCTCCATCATTCTTGGCATTCTTTTCACCTCATTGTGCTTCTTTTTCAAAAACTATGTTTTCTACAGGAAGCTTTGTGTTTTCTACAAGAGGCTCCTGTTGGAATTACAGAGAGCCAGAAATGGATATAAAAGGAAGTTTGAGGGACAAGGAAGCTTCATAAAAAGATCTATAAATCCTCCTGTATTCTTCAAACCTCCTTTCCATCATTTCCAAGCCTGCATCACATCCCAAGCATCATTCTTCTTCCTGCCCAAGAAAAACACAGAAAAAATATCTTTTTAGGAAAAAGGAAAAAAACAAAAAATAAGAAAGGAAACAGCACCATCCACCTCACCTGAAGCCTACCTATTACCTCTCCATCTCTATCTACATCTCTGGCATCATCCTCACAACTCCAAGAACAAAAAGAAGCTGAAGTTTCAAAGGGAGAAGCAGCTACAGCAGCTCCTATAGGAATTCTTGTAGCAGCTGATCCCATTAAAATCTAGCATCAGCAGTAAGAGGGTGCAAATATGAAGGTTGAAGAAGACACTTGAAGATCAGATCTAGCCAGAGAGGAACCTGCACAAAGCACAGCCACACATCAGCAAGCAGATAGCATGCAGCAAAAGAAACAAAGGCATGAAGCAGAGAGAGAAAGCCACAGCACCTCACAACAATTGCATTCAGATCTCAGGTAAGTAAGTAACCCGCTCCTCTGTTTGCATTTCTGTAATTAGAAGGCATGCAACAGCAACGAGATGGTTGAGGTTGAACAAGGGAAAGGTGGTCAGTTAACTTGGCCACCTTCATCTAGTTGACTCCACTCATTCGAAGATGTCACCCACACGTGTGCACAGTCAACTCCAGAAATATGTCAAGGACAGGTAGTGGAGGAAGTGTGAACTTCGATGCAATCATGATGGATGATTACGAGGAGAGGGCCATGATGACAAGGTAGGTGGAGACCAACGGTCCGAATATGGCCAATGTACACTTGACCAGCTCACCCTCCATCATTGGAAATATCCATAAATAGCAATAAGTACTCCTCCTCGAGCACTCTCACCACCTTTTCCTTCATTCTCTCCTCGAAACTCCACTCCTGCAATCTCCTCGTGCCCCCACAGCCTCGTAACCATCATTCTCCATTGATCGCTCCCATATTCCTTCTCTCGGTGTTTTCTACAGGAGCACTTACAGGTTCTACAGAAGAACCTACAGGAATTCTACAGGAGGGACAACAGTCTTCAACAGAAGGGCTAGTGAGTTGTTTTGAAGGGAGAAAACACAGTTTTTAGCACAATTCTTGGGTTGAAGAGGTAGGTTCTATGCATACCCCATTAAATATCAAAATATGCAAGCAGTGGTTTACTTTTGAGGAGGAAATAAAACCTTTAGGTGGAGGAAATACATAAAAGAATTTCTGCTTATTTCTTAAAAAAGAAAAGTCTCTCTGTTTCTCTGTTTTTCTTCAAAAAAAATTGTCTCCATCTCCACATTTGGTTTCACAAAGAAGAATAAACAAAATGATAGGAGGTTTTATGAGGAAGGAGCCCACCAACTCCTCCAGGCTCCATGCACATCCCCAAGTAGTGGACATATTCACAAGAGCAAATTGGATGAACTTTTTTGAGAAATTTTGAGGGTTTGATGAGGAAATTGCTCAAGAATTTTCCCACTCTTTGGTCCCTCACACTAGAACACATGCCACTATCACCTTTAGAGGCCTTTCCATGGAGATAACCCCTGAATTTATCAGTAGGGTCACTACCCTTCCTCTTGGGTTGCCTTGGAGTAAGGATGAAAAACCAATTGGCCAGGCTGCCAAGAAAAACTTCTTCCAAAACAATGAAACCCCTGTAGAAGATAAAAATGGCATAAGAAGGGCTAGCATACCATATCCTTGGGATGAGGTTAGCTACCAAATAATCAAGTATATATCCTGTGAGGGGAGGTGCAGCATTGTCTATGGTTACCACTTTAGAATCCTTCATGAATTAAGGTATGGCATGGACACTCCAGCCCCTCATAAGCTCAACATCCCCTACTTCCTCCTACAATCCCTCATTGACTCTAGTACTAAAGTAAAAGTTGGAAATCTAGAGTAGCTAGTTCACCATGGGTTAATCAAAATTTTAGTGGAAGAAGCCCTCCATACATTTACACTCCCTATAGCATGGGAAATCTTTCGAAACATGACAGCTGAAGATGACATAAAGACCCTGACCTATGATATTAGTCCTACTGGCAGTGAGGAGGAAGAGCAGCAAGGGGGAGAAGGTGAAGCAACTAGTGATTTAGAAGAACAAGAAGGGAAGAAGGAAGAAACCAAGATAGAGGAGGAGAAAGTTGAAGAAACAAAGCAGGGAGAAACAGAGCAAACAGAGACAGAGAAAGAGACAGAAGGAGGAGAAAAAGGGGCAGAAAAGACAGAAGTGTCCCCTGAGACTCTAGAAAGAGAGGCAGTAGCTGCTCTCACTACCCTTAGCACACCAATTAAGCCAAAATAGAAGAGGAAGAGGCAGACCTTAATGTATTTCAGGGCTAGGAAGAGCACAAGAATCAAAACAGGGAAACCCCAACCTTCTTCAAAAGTGCCAATTATTATTGAAGATTCACCCTCTGCCCAAGGAAAAGAATCCCCTTCCAAGGCACCTATCACATATGAAAGGGGGACTCCTAGATCCCCCACATGGAAAGAAAAGGTAGAACTACAGGACCCAAAAACAGTCCTACAGGAGGCACAGACAATTCTACAGGAGACCCTGTCAAAACTACAGGAGACCCAAAAGCTTGAGAAAAGGGTAGAAGGATAGCCACAGGGAAATGAGGAAGAAACAGAGCTACAAGAAACTGATCCCCAGCCCATTCTTGGCTCCTACTACAATCTTCCTGAGGGGGGAAGAATAATTCCACAAAAAATTGCAATTCCACTATTATTTGAATTAGAGAAAGAAAGAATAAGGACCCATAGGTGGATGCAAATAGCCAAATCCAAAGGAGTTGAGAATATTGGCCACACAGAGAACAAAATTAGAGAAATGGGTAGAGAGTTAAGTGATGTCAGACACAGAGAAGCAATCATAAGAAGCCACCTTGAAACTGAAAATGAATTGCTAAGAAGATAGCTGGAAGATAAAGAGACCCAGCTGGCATGCATGGCTAGCTGGTCCATGGAGGCATTGCAATGTAGGACACCAGAAAAATCCTATGGCCTGTATCTCAAGGACCAATGGTTGCAATTTCAGATAAAGACTCTGGCACAAAGAGGCACAATGCCTTTCCAAGATTATAGGCAGTTTATGGACCTGTGTGACCAAAGCACATCAAAAGATAAGGTAAAGATGGTAGAGTTCTACCTGCATAACATGGCCCTCACAGACATGAATGTGTGGGACCCCAATGCTAGGCTAGGGGACCTGCAACTAATGGCCATGGCCTCATGGATGAACCATGACAAGTTAAGGGCAGTAGAAATAAGAAGGTTGATGATAAAGGAGTAGAATGAGCCATTAATGATCAGAGCTGAGCCATCAAACCCCATGGCACTCATCAGCACACATAACTTGCTTTCCAATAATCCTCAGGTTGCTCCTATATATATAAGTGATCAAGCACATGCCATTGCACATTTTGAGGATATGGAAAGGTTACTTGGGGATGACTGTGTGCATGCATGTATGAGGAGATGGAACACCTTACCACATAGTCTGCAGATCAGGGAATATCATTCCCCAATGAGGATGAAGGAGGCATTAAGGAGAGTGCCAATTTACAAGTGCTCCATGCAGAGGCTGAAGGTCAATTGGATTGGCCTCAAATTGAGTCCCCCACTATTGATAGGCATGCTGGAAGGCAAAAGAGAAGAAGAAGAGAAGGTGCAGCGGGAAGAGATAGACAGGAAGGAAGGATTCTATGACAGGGAAGAGGAGACCACATCAGAAGCATGGGATGCTAGGGAGGCCACCAGGGCCATAAAAGATGAGGAGATGGATTAAGTTGCTCAGAGGATGAACAACACTTTCAGTAGGGGGTGATGATGAGCCTCATAAATGGGTAATTATATGGGATCATTTTACCTCCTAACCTAGTAAATCAACATTCTCTTATCTTATTGTATGATTTTCTAATTATATTTATGCTTATAGAGTGAGTTGAGTTAGTTATGATGCCATGTGGTCTAATATGTGTTTAATGCAAATTATTGATGAATTTTGTGGTCAAAGTCAAGGATCCAGTGGACAAATGGCAGCAATAACTCGAAGTGGACAAAGGAGAAGACTTATAGGAGGGAATCCCCCTCATTTATTACTCCTCACTTCGAATTCCCCTTCATTCAGCTTGGAGTACAAGAAGCCAAGTCATGCACTAGAAGGCAACCGAACAAGTGAAGGATGACTGACGATTATCTCGAGTTTTTGGAGCCAAGCCTCCCTGATTTTAAGGAAGATGTTGATATCTTCATTTGTGTAAGTAGAGAGGCCTAGGGCCTCACTAGGGTCGGATTTTTATTGGATTTTTGTTGTAGTTTTGCTTATGTAAACTCTGCTCAACTTCGAGCTTATTATCTTGACAGTTCATGTAATCTTGTTACTGTTTTGAGAATAAAGATGGAATCCGTTTTGAGTTAGCATTGTGTTACCTCAGAGGGCTGAAGCTCTTGGGTTAGGGCCCAATCCAAGTAGCCTAGATCCTCTTTACTTATATTTGTATGTTTCATTTTAGTTTGTATCTTAGGTTGCTGTTAGATGCATTTCTTTTATGGTTAAGAATAGGTTGCTTTTGATGATTCAATAGGTTGCTTCCATTTGTGTTTTCTATAGCAGGTTAAGCAGTGATAAAGAAAATATCCAAAAGGCTAGCAACAGTGCCTTGGCCTCTCTTCCTCCCTTTGGGACAATGATTTGAGGCAAAGACCCTCTTGCTGCCCCAAAAACACAGATTTTCCTCATTCATAGGACTTCTAGTGTTTGCAGCTTTTTAGTTGGTTAATAGTCTAGTTTTTCTTTGCTTCAAAACTTCTTCATCATGCTCACTTATTTATTTACAATAGTCCTCTTTCATGCTTTCCTTTCCTGTAGCAGTTATCAACATTTCCTTTCATAGATCATAGTTTATTTTGATGCAAAAACTCTGTTTTTCTAGATGCAATTATTTCACTGTTTGCTTAATCTCATTGGTTGACTGTCAGTTGTTTATGCAGCAGATATCTTCTAGCAATAGGCTAGCCTATCAGCCATCCCATCCTCCATCTGATCCATGCCCTACAGGTCGCCCAAGTCTCCCCTCAATTTTGCCTTAGTTTCCTGCATTTTCCATAGAATTTCTTCCTCTCTCCTTGAGCAAATCCAATCATCTTTCTCTCTCCTAATGATTCTTGGTAGACCCTAGGTGCCCTAAAACTTCATTCCAACCTTCATCCACCTTTTCCACCCACTCTCACACCTTCAAAACAGTGAAAACTGCTCTCAACCTCCTCCTGTAGGCCTCCTGTAGAACATTGTTTTTCCTCCTGTAGATTTCCTGTGTCCTCCTGTAGATTTTCCTGTAGGATTTCTTTTGAAGGCCGAGTTTGGGAAAAGCCTCCAGAAGGCCACCTGAGACCTCCTAGGATCCATCCACACCATCCTACATCCGCTCAAGTCCCAAAACCGCCTTCCATCACTACCTATTCGCTGCCACATTCACAAACAAATAAATTACATGCATGACAAATTCACATAAAAATACACAAGAATCCAAAAAGATGTTTCTTGCTCATTTACTTCTATAAATAGCTTAGCTAGATGTTGTTTACTCCCTTGAGTAGGTAATGGCATTCTTTTCATGGTTTTCATAGTGCTTTCTGCAAAAGTAGGATTAGTTGGTTAATTAGGATTTCCTTGGTTTGCTTTACATTTCAGTCTTCCTTTCTGCAAGTAGAATAGCATCTGTAGAGTAATCTCTCTTTTTCCTTTCATCACATATAGAGCTTCTTCTGGAATCCATAGAAGTTGGCTTGAGCTCCTAGTGATCTTGCACCAGCTGACCAAGTGGCAACCTACAGTAAGAACTAGTACTTGTGCATACAGCATCATCACTTCCAAGTTTGTTACGAACTACCGGGTTGATAAGAGTAAAGTAGGCAGCCCAGAAGTTGCAGCATTATTGCTACAATACTGGTGCTCACCACTAGGTAAATATGACTTGTTGAAACATCTTTTCCTTTATCACTATTTCATGCATACACTTTATCATATCCTAGCATTTACCAAATGAAAGATAAGAGGTAAGCCATGGGATCAATCCTTCCATCAAGTTCACAGGGATACTACACAAGAACTACCACATTAGTGCAATTTATTCTTCAATTGAAGATTTTTGTATAAGAAGTGGAATTTTTTTTTCCTTTTCTTTCAACATATGTTTATAAAGAGCTTTATAAATGGCCTTCATGCAACAAATAAGTTCCCAACACAATTTCATAGAACAATGGTCATTGTCCTTCAAGGTTGAATTTAACAACTCAAACACCTGATCAAACATGTCACTCTCTCATTTATGCTCCAAAGAATATGTGTGAGCCACATTCTTTACATGCATATAAAGCACTGAAAGATGACCTTTCACATATTGACTAGATTTGAATGAGAATCATTATGTACTCTTGTTATTGTTATAAATCTCTAGGCTCCATGGTCAAACAAAGAAAACTTATTCTCATGACAATGGTTTACTCATGGACTACATTCGGTGATGATTAAGACATTTTAAAGAGTGTGTCTAAGAAATGCACATGAATGACCATGAAAACATTTTTAAAAAGAAAGGGGGACCCAAAAATTTTAAATGTATGGGGTAAAATTTGGTGAGGTTGTTGTAAGGGCTACAACACATGGTCTTGCATAATCAAACTATGGTCAACCATAGTGAAACAATGGTCAATCATGGTAAAAAAAATTTGATTCCATGGTTAACCATGATCAACATGTTCAACCATGTTCAAGATGGCTAGCCACAATAAATCATGGTCAACCATAGTCTACCATGGTTAAGATGTCCAACTAGAGAAAACCATGGGTAGCCATGGTCCAAAATTTTTAACCATGCTTAACATGGTCTAGCATGGTCAACCACATTCAATCATAAAAAACATCTTCAACCATGGACAACCATAGTCAATGATACTATATCATAGACAACTTGAGTTTAATGTGGACATTATGGTCTACATCGTCAACATTTTTAACATGATTAATCATGGTCACCCATATTGAAGATGGGCATGATAGACAATCATGGATGACCACATTCTTTTAGATATAAATGCTAACAACCCTACCTCCACGCTCAATCAACCATATGTTTTCCATAGTGAAGCATGGTCTAACAATCTCAACCCCGATCAAACATGGTGAACATGTTTTAGCATAGCAAGCCTTGCTCAATTTCATCGAACATGGTCACCCGTATTCAACCATGGTCAACCATGTTCAACCACAATCACCTTAAGTCAACCAAAGATAGCCATAGTCAACCATATCCATCCATATTCATCCTTCATTGTAATGGTTGACTATGGAAAACCATGGTCAACCATTGTCAACATGGCTACCTAAAGTTTACCATGGAAACCTTGCTCAACCACATTCATTGATAAGGAACACGGTCAAGAATGGTTAACTATGCTTAAACATGGTTGAACATGTTAATGAACAATAAATGTCGTCATAATGTGATTCATAAGAAACAACATCACAATGTGATGAACATCAAATGCCATTGCAATTAGACAAGAAAATGATATCGCAATTTGACAAAACAAAACCATTGAAACCCATGGTTAATTTTGTTTATAAACTATGCCAATGATGATGTTCTCCTGGTTCATTGAGGTTAAAAATGGTCAACCATGGTCTTATGTGGTTGAGTAAAGTCAATCATAAAAATCAAGGCTAACCATGGTCAACATGGTCAAGACGACCAATCATGTTTGATGAAGGTAAAATGTGACCAAAGAATAGTCAACAATGGTATGCATGGTCAACATAGTTTACAATGGTTAATCATGGTTAAGAAGGACAACCATGGTCAACATGGGAATCATGGTCAACCATGGTCGATCATAGTCATATATAAGTGAATGTTGACAACCTGGTCTACAATGTTTAGCCATAGTCAATCATATGTTGATTGTAGTAAACCATGGTCGAATCAACTCAATCATGATCAAACATAGTCAATCACACTCAACCATGGTCAAAGCATGGGGGATTCACCTTGTTGACCAATATCTTACCACATCCATTTATAAAGGGGATTTTTGAATTGTAAAAACTAGAGTCAATATATTATAGGTATTAGGGGAGGGATGTGGAGTAGAGGGAAATTATAGGTATTTGAGGGTATGCAAAGGGATATTTAGTGAAAATAGAGGATATATATTAAAAATAGGGGTTACTTTTATTAGAAATTTGTATTAGGACATTCAATAAAAATATTTTGAGAGGTTTTTATCAATATCTAATGATACTATGGTATTCTCTAATTTCCCATGAACATAAGCACTATAGTATAGGTTGACTAGGTGGAGATCTTGTGAGTAAAAAATGGTCATGAAGTTTGACCATATTCAATGCTATTCAAGTATGGTTAACCATGTTCATCCATGCAGAACTATATTCAACCATAGTTAGCAATGAAAAACTTGGTCAACCATGATCATATCTATAACATTCATGGTCGACATGGACAACATAGATTACCATTTTCATGGCCAACCATAACTTTACCATAGTCAACCATGTTTAAACATGGTAGAGCAAGCTTAATTATGCTAAAACATGGTCACAAATTTTAGATTGTTACATTAATGGTCAACCATGGTCAATCATGGTCAACCTTGTCAACCCTCTTCAACCATTAATGTAGAAATAATGTGAACAATAATGTAACATTAACACTAATGTAATATCAACCATGCCCAACCATGGTTGAGAAACACTAATGTAACAATGCTCATCATTAATGTAACATAAATACATTGTTATATTAATGGCCAACCAAGGTCAACCTTGATCAACCATGGTCAACCTTCCTCAACAATGGTCAACCTTATCAATGAAGGTCAACTATGGTTGACCTTCTCAAACCTCTTCAACCAGAGTTAACTGTCATTGACCATCAACAACCCTTGGCAACCATGGTTAACTATTGTCAACCATGGTGAACCCTCATCAATAATTTTTAACCATAGTTAGACAATGTGAACCATAGTCTATTAATATGTGCCATGGATGTTGGTTATTAACTAGTACAACCACATCAATAACGTAGTTGATATACGTGGACATGCATCATTTTCCACCTTTCATACGCCAATGGATGCCCTTATGAGTGGAAAATGATACATCAACATATATCCACTTTATTGATGTGGTTGTGCTAGTGTAAAATAGATTAAAAAATGTTAAGAAATATATAATCATAAGTTAGTTGTCAACTAGTAATAATGAAAACTATCATTCTGTTGATGCCTCGAAAATCGCTGCAACAACATTGGGGGACAACCACTCGGTCCGGACCTTAGTACAACTCCTTTTCCATTTGGAATGGTGGCTCCGACTGGGGATAATGGGACCAGTTTCCCAGCAATGAATAAACGGGATGAATGGATAATTTATTGACTAATCTAATGATGGAAGAATAACTAAATCTATCAGCAAAATAAAAGAACTATGACTTATCCCGGGAACTATTGTACTTTGAAGTGTAGCGCTTGATGATCTATGTCTATGGACAGGCATATAGATGACTCCATCTAATAGACATGGACATTAATTCATTCAAGGATTACTTTGCTTAAATAGTTAAACAAAGCGATTAAAGCAATATTACTACACTTATCATTTATATCATCGACACATATATGATTAAAAGAAAAGCATACCATAAACATCCAATAGTGGAAGGAATACAGAACTGTTGTTAAAACACATACATATATTCGATAATAGCAAAGGAAATCAAATAACAATTCATATGAAAAGAATGGATTCAGACATAGATAATAGTACCATATGAGCTGATAAACACTCCCAATATCAATCGCTATATGTGATTCTTCCTTCAACGCAGAAATGCTTTTAAACACAGACAATAGTGCACATTTGCATAAAAGCTGCCTTGTTGAAATTAGAATAACTGGTCCAGTTTTATAAAAGAATATGGCTGAAGCACAATAGTGCAACTTCAGTCTTTCGGTCAAGTACAAAACTTTACGACCCTTTCCAAAACAATGAAAGGGTCTATAAATACTTAATTAATCTAACTATTTAAGAAACTGAAATCCTACTTAATTGGTATCAATTGATTTTGATCCTATTTTCTTCAGCAATCTGGCAGTCAGCGGCATGAATCATCAAGTAGGTTGTTTGCCTTTAAATCTGAGCTGACTTATCGCAAGCATCGGCTCCACTTCGAGTGGTTTGTTGAGGCGAGAGCTGAGCTGGGCGGCATAGGTGGCATCCTGAATATCGGGGATAATATACCCGATTGCATCCGTAAGGCACTTGAGGTCGGCTCTCTGTGTGTGTGGTTTTACCAAGAAGAACCAATAGGTGTCCCAGGTTAAACTATTAATCCCAGCAATTAATCTCCCTTTTTCCTCTAGATCTGGATAACATGATTGCTCCAATGTTTTCATCGTTGTCAATTTTCCTGGTGTGCATTGGGAAATCATGTTTGATAAGTAGAGAGTGTTATTGACTAATTCAACTAAATTGCTTGAAGTTGATTTGCATCTTGAAACTGCCCTCTCTGCTTTCATTAACTGGGACTGCCATTCTGTAAAGAGTATATCTTTATGTGACTCTAAGATTCTTGGTAAATTCACCACTTGTCCTTGATCAGTATCTTGCCAGTCGAGAAATGCAGCTATCGTTTCTTCAGCTTGATCCAATTCAGTCCTAGCCTTGTCAACTTTATTACTTATGGATGCCGTTAATTCGCATAGTGGCTCTGCCTGGGCGATTTGTTGACATAGAAGCTTAATTTGGGCTATCAATGCAGTATTTATCTGTAGTGCTTCTACTCTAAATTCAGCTACTTGTGGAACTCCCTTTTGTCTTTTCAATCTGTGCTGATAGTTGAGCGATTTTCTCATCTTTTGATTTCAGCATTTTCTCATTCGCTGCCTTCAATTGCGCCAAGGCCTCTGACAATTCTTTCTGCTTTTGGATTGCGCTATGGTCAATCCTTTGTTTTTCTGCCTGCAATTGTTGAGTTAGTTGACTGTTTAATTGTTGTTGTGTCAACAATTGCTGCTCTGCCTGCTCCGCTTTCTGCTTTGCTTCAGTCAACTGTGCCTGTAACAAGAACATTTCCTGATCCTTTGTTTTCAGTAAAAGACACACCTCCGATGCCTTATCTATTGTTGCTACCTAATAGGCTCCAGCATATTGTGACAGTTTTGTCAGGTCATCAGAGGGGTCAAATTCCTCCTTCCAAACCACATTGCCCGTGACCGTCTGTTCTGGGAAAAGGGAAGGTTGATCGGTCCTTCTTCTCTTCCTCTGTCGTTTTACTACAGGCTTATGTCTTGGGCTGTAGAAGACATCCAAGGGAGGAATCTCTTCTACCTGCAAAATGATTTGATCGGAGGGATCCTTTGGTATTACTTCTACTTCTTTTGAAATTGGTGGGCCGCTGGTTCCACTTTGAACCTGTTGTGAAGTGGTTTCCTGTGTATCTGCTGTTTTTGAAGTTTCAGTGTTCTTGGAACACTCCAGACCACTAATAATAGAATCAAATTGCCGCCATTCCTGGAGCAATTTAGGATTGATATGAGTATCCACATTTATTTCAATGTTGGTCTGTTTTTTCTCTTCAGTCTGGGTCTCCTCCCGCACTTTCTCCTGCTCTTTCTTCTGCTCTTTCTCCTGCTCTTTCTTCTGATTTTCCTCCTGTGGCTTCTCTTGTTCTTTTATTGTAACCGGAGGTTCCTTTGACTGTTGCCGTTCAGGCTCGCTTGACGATGTTGTTGGGGTTGTTGCTAATAGATCTAGAGGCAGAGCTTGCAACCTCTGTTCTCTAAGTCTGTTAAACTCAATCAACCCTTCATCTTGATATTTCATTCTGGCAAATGCTTTAACCTGCATTATTGACTCAGCTGAAGAGAACAGGTCGTCAAACATATCTTCTTTATGATCAAATTTTGACAATTTGGCCTGTTCTAGTGCATTATAGGCAACTTTGCTTGGATCAAATTGCCTATTAGGGAGAGTTGCTAGAGTTAATGATTTAATCTTTGTAGCTTCCTTTTCTGCATGTTTGAGATCATGCAAGGTATAGACACCGCATCTCAAAGGAAAAGAGGGCCAGCCCTGCTTCTTATTTTTCTTGCGAGTCTGTGTAACACTCTCAGCAATGATCTGGTAAGCGATTTCCCTTGCCAGCAGTTTATCAGGTATGTATAAAGGGAGGACATGAGGTTCGGCTTGGCTACCGAAAACTCTTATATAAGTGAACTTCTCCTCCCCAAACCATCTCCCTACTGCTGTTAAATCAATCCCAGCTTGGTAGGAAATCTTGGGAACAGGTTTATCAAAAATAGAATAATAAATAGGCAACATAAAGCCATTGCAGACTTGGTACAAATGGTGCTTATAAGAGGATTTCCATAATTTCTGATGGTATATGTGAATAGGCATGGGGTCTTGTGGCGTCCACCTCCAGCCGAGCACGGGAAATTCAGAATTAAAACACAAGGTATCTAAAATATAGGCACTGTAATAGAATGGGGGAATTAACCTTTCAGTAATGCGGGTCTTATTCCTAAACTCAAGAACAGCTATGGCTAGTTTATCTGAGAGAATAGTGGCCCAATCCATTATTATACTGTTGCATGCCGCTTCCATTAAGGGAACCATTTCTATAGTGAAATTAGAAGAGTCGTGCAATCCCCACAATCTACACATCATTATTCTAGCGTAGCAATAAGGAGAAGCCAGGGAATCAACCGAGTACTTACCGGAAGATTCATGTTTGTGCTTTGCCGGATTTTGTCTCCAATCCCGGATGGGTTCGGATTCAACTTCGTTCTCCTTTCGGAATTTCTCCAGGAACGCCTTATTGTATTTCTTCTCTAGCTCAGGCAAATGATACATTTGCCTTAAATCATCAGCCTTGAATGACCCGAAAATTCTCCTGTCTCTGGTGCTGAAGGTTTTATCCATGATTGGGATTTCCTCAATTGCCCACCGCATTACATCTGTATATGGGAGAATTTGTTCCCTAGCTGCTATCCGATGAAGGAAGGAGTCAGCTAAGTCCTTTAGAGTACCATCAGATTTCCGAGTTGAATCTGCAGTAGCTTGTACTGTTGTCACTTCAGGTTCTTCGGCTTCAATCAAGTTGTAGGTACTTTGCCAAGTAGTTTTGCCGAGACCAGAACATGTAGTATCCGAAATCAATCCTTTCTTTTTGTTTGAGGGATCAGCGACAGCTTGTCCTGTGGCTGGCGCAACAGAAGCGACTGTGGTTTTCTTATATTTCATCCCCATTTTTCTTGAGTTTTCTTCTTTGGATGAATTCTGCACAGAAGTGAAAATAAACGTAACACAGAGAATTGGCAATGAAAACTCCAATATGGTGAGATATATTGATCAATGCGTGGTGAGAGATTAACTTTTAAAATGGCCGCGGATACAATCCATGGGAAGATTTTAGGACTTACAATTACATTAAATGGCCGTTTAAAACCTGCCAATCCTTAAATGCCCATTATATCATTAATCGGCCGAATGATTCGTTTAAGCGTGTTATAGATGTTTTGGCGGTTGAGCGCAGGTGAATCATTGTTCGACAGATCAAGCTTTTAATATGAATTGATCGTAATATCCCTTCATTTTAACGGCTTTTTTGAAATCTGCGCTTTATCGCAATCGGCCATCGGGGAAAGCTTAACCTCTTATATTGACACCTTTTGAAACCCCGATCACCGATAGCGATATCGCATCGCATCGGGAGTATTGACATTATATGAGACATGGATAGTATATCGTCGATTGCCGATAGCGATATCGCATCGCATCGGGGTGAATGGCCTGGGGGCGCTTTAAGAATGTGCATGGAACATTGCCGATAGCCGATAGCGATATCGCATCGGTGGAAACCAATGTGCCATTTACTTATGTTCCTTATGTCATTGCGATATGCGATCTTGTGATCGCTTTATCGCAATGATAAAAGATTGATTTATTTGCATAAATATGATCAAAATGGGTTTTTCAAAAGGTTTTTTATAATGTTTTCATTTGATTTTCGGACCTTTTTAAATAATACAATATTGATACCAATCAAAATCTAAAGGGACCCATTTCATATGATAGTTTTGTGAATAAAATTGATATGAAATGGGGGGTTGTTGTAGAGCACAACAATTGGCGATTCGCTGGAAGAAACAGTTATCTCTGAAAAGTATAGAAATACTTAAACTTTTTCAAAATAGAGTTCTAATCAAAGGGGAAAATTCTAATATAACTAGGTATATATACGCATTCCGAGCAAAATGAAACTATTTTTGCTAATTTCCTCTGTTTTTAAGAAAATAGATACATTCTAAGTTTTAAATAGGCCTCTATTGGTTTATAATGATAAAACAGAAAACCTTTCCAAATCAGCTTTTATAGTGAACTCGTCTGTCATAGGTAGAGCCTCTGCTGCCAGCAAACGTTCATAGTTTCGACAGGGATACCTTTTAACCATGTTATTGTCCATTGTCCCATCCAATTAAGAGTGTGATTAACAGAATGAATTCAAAACATGTTTTCATATTTTGTATTTCTTTTCCTTTTTCTGTTATTGATAAGATAAAAAGCCATTGTCCTGGTTTGATAGCCAGATATTGACAATGCCATTCACTGGTAGTAATCTAACCGAACAAGCTGGCTCGTGATGAGACCCCTTGTCTTATAATTCTTAAGCCATTACCCTGTTATGGTATGCAGTATTGGTAATGTCGGTTAAACTATTTCCCTATGATCATGGTAAGCAGGCTTGTAATAAGACCTCTTATCTTTTATATCAAATTTTTAGAATTACACTCTGAGTAATCATAAACATTGGTGAATGGGATGGACAATTTTCTCCTTAAGAGTAGATGGATGACAGGGTAAGAGTTGAAGATGCTGAAGTTGGATTAGCTTCTATCTTGATATTGATAACCTTTTGTGACCAATTTGAAAACAGAAAATGATTTACAATACTTCTAAACTTTGAGAGGAGTTCACAAAACTTGAAGTGTGGTTTCAGAATACAATGATACCTAGTTTCCTAGAAATTATCCCTTTTGGTTAAGACTTCTATTATTTTAAAAGCAAATATCATACTACTTCTGTGGATCAAGTTTTCAAACACAGCAAAGGTCAATGGAAGATACCTTACAACTTTATTTTCTAAAGATCCTACAAACTACAAAACTCTATTAAACTAAAAAGGAGAAGGGGTTACCTCCTCAATTAAAGAATTTCTTCAAGATAAAGCCATTAACAGGGAGAGAATCTCTCAAACCTAATAAATCTTGCAATATGAAGGTCGAATGGCCTATCTTCTCACAGATCTGAAATGGTCCAAGCCACATCTTCTGGAACTTGGTGTGTTTTCCCTTGTCCTCATGGGCTTTGTCCCATTTCAGAACTAAATCACCGACTTGAAATTGTTTTGAACCGGATGAGACTGAATCAAAAGCTGCCTTGATGATTTGCTGATGTTTGGCATGAATAACCCTGGCTTTTTCTCTTTCCTCTTCTAGTTTTAGAATTTGATCATGTCTAAGCTGAATAGAAGAAGGACTTTCCTCAATGAACTGAACTAGGGCTAGAGAAGGAAGAACAAGATTTGTGGGTAGTACTGCTTCTTTTCCATACACAAGGTTGAACGGAGAAGATCCTATAGAAGCTTTCTGTGTTATCCTATCATCCCATAATGCAAACATTAAGGATTTGTGCCAGTTTTTATGATTCTGTTCGATAGTTCGCTTAATGATTTTGATCAGATTTTTATTGGTAGACTCTGCTAAACCATTACCCTGGGGATAGTAATTACCAGAATATTTCAATTTAAATCCTCTTTTAATAGCGAAATCAAACATAGCATTGCCTGAGAAGTAAGATGCATTATCAAAAACAAGAGCATTTGGGACACCAAACCTAGTAATGATGAATTGATCTATGAATTCAATGATTGCTTCAGAATTTGCTGTCTTCAAAGGAATTGCCTCAACCCACTTAGTAAAATAATCGGTAGCAGTAAGGATATACCTATGCTGTTTGGAAGAAGGTGGAGTAATTTCCCCAATGATGTCCAATCCCCATTGCTCAAATGGTTGTTCAATGTTGACTGGTTGCAGAGGGAAAGCTGGTTTTCATTGTCTTCCACTAGAAGTTTGACAATTGCAGCATTTCCTTACATACTCGTGGGCATCTCTAAACAGAGTGGGCCAATAGAATCCAGCATGAATAATTTTGTGAGCTGTTGTGTCAGCTCCAAAATGTCCTCCTGCTGGTCCATCATGTAACTCCTGCAAAACCTTTTGTGCTTCAGGTTTCTCAAGGCATCTTAATAAGATTGAATCATAATTCTGCCTAAAAAGCACATCATCAATAATCGTAAAATTTTTCGCTTTTAACCTAATGGCCCTTTTGTTTTTGTAAGACAGGTTAGGAGGTGCATAACCATTTTTCAAATAAAAGATTAAATCTGTATACTGTGATTCGGAATCAGTAATACTTATCTGGTTGATTTCTTTGATTTGATCTGTATCTCCTGGTTCTGGAATATTGGATGCTCCTGCCAATAACCTGCGAAAACCTTGGCCCCTAACAATCTTTGCTGGCTTAATTTCTAAGTCATATTCTTGAAGCGCTGTGACCCAGTTTGCCCTTTTTTCACCCAGTTCTCTTTGGATTAATAGTTGCCTAACTGCAGGGAAAGGAACTATAACTTTTGTGTGGGTTTTCAAAAGGAAGGGTCTATAATGTTTGACCACTTTAAATACAGCAAAGGCTTGTTTTTCTACTTCAGAGTAATTCAATTCAGCACCCTGAAGATTTGAACTAAAAAATGAAATGGGTGCTTCCAAATTGTGATCGTTGAGCTGCGTGAGTACTACTGCATAAGAAGAGGTGGATGCGATAGTGTATAATGTAAAATGATTAGAAAAATTGGGAGTATTTAAGGCTGGGGCATTGATTATTGATTGCTTGATTAAATCAAACGCTTCTTTTTCTGCTGATCCCCACTTAAAGACTGAATTTTTCTTGATCATAGTTTGAAGTGGAAAAATAATTTGAGAAAAATCTGGAACAAATCTTTTAACAAAATTGATTTGGCCTAAAAATGACTGCATGGATTTCTTATTATGTGGGAAAGGGATTTCAGAGATTTCTTTGATCCGATCAGGATCAATATAAATGCCATCTTTAGACACAATAAAGCCTAAGAGCTTTCCTTGGTCAAGAGCAAAGAAAGATTTTTTAGGGTTAAGAGAAATACCATATCTTTTGCAGCGTTGAAAGATTTGATTTAGATCATGCAAATGATTGGACCTCTCTTTAGAGAATACAGTAATATCATCTAGATAGATGACTACTGTTTTATTAATCAACCCTTTAAAAGCTATATCCATCGCTCTTTGGAATGTCGCTCCTGCATTAATAAGTCCGAAAGGCATTTTCTGATATGCATATGTTCCCCATTTTGTTCTGAATGTGGTTTTAAGCTGGTCATCAGGATGGACCAAAACTTGGTTATATCCAGAGAAACCGTCTAGAAAGGACATTAATTCATAGCCTGCTACTGATTGGAGTATTTGCTCCATGGTAGGTAATGGGAAATTGTCTTTTAAGCTCGCTTTGTTCAAATTTCTGAAATCAATACAAATCCGAATGTCGCCATTTTTCTTTCTGACTGGCACCATATTGGAGACCCAGTTTGAGTGTCGGACTGGAAAAATAATCTTGGCTTTCAAGAGTTTGTTAAGTTCAGTTTTTATCTGAACCTCTAGGCTCGGATGTATTTTTCTTAACTTCTGCTGAATTGGTTTCTGATCGGGCAGCACTGGAATGGTATGCTGGATAATGGATGTATCATCTGTCTTCAAATCATCATATTTCCAAGCAAAAATCTGTTTATTTTTCCTTAACAGTTTAATGAATGCCTCTTTCTCTTCCAAGGAAAGTCCTAATCCTAAATTAATGTTTTGAGGAGTTTGTTCAGTGCCAAGATTTATCAATTCAAAGCTTAGGGTAGAACTTTGGAGCTTTGTATTAGTCACAGGTTTAAACCTGTCTTTAATATCATAAAGATCCTCCAGCTTTACCACAGGCTTAGGGATCGAATTTTCCTGAGGTGTTTGTCTCATTTGAAGGTCATGCTCATTTTCCTCGATAATTTGATTATCATAGGACTTTTCAGAAGTTAAGAATTGTAAAATATCCTCATCATGGTTAAATACTCTCCAATTAGTGACATTGTTAGGAATTGATGGCCTAAAAAGCAATTCTACTGAAAATCTATCTGGGCTGTAGTCTTAAGAAGGTAGGAGCTTGGAAGCTACATTGGCTAGCAGATCGGCTGCCGAGTTTTGAGACCTAGGGATGGAGGAAATATTTAATGCCGAAAAGTGTGAGGTGAGTTCTTGTACTAGCGATTGATAATGTTTAAGATGATTTGAAAGACAATGAATTGTATTTCTCACCTGTTTGATAATAATTTCAGAATCGCCGAATACTTTTAAATATTGCACTTTAAGGCCGATTGCTTTATACAGTCCTTGGACTAAGGCTTCATACAAGGCTGTATTGTTAGTGCATTCAAATTCTAGCCTACAGGACAGCATTGTTTTTTCTCCTTGTAGATTAACCAAAATACATCCTGCTCCTGAGCCCTCACTAGATTTGGACCCATCGAAATATAACGACCAAAATAAAGAAGTTTTAACAATTTTATTTACAGTTTTCTCAGTATCATTGAAACATCTAGACCTATCTGTTTGTGAAAAATTCTCAATCTGAGATGTAAAATGGTTCACTGAGAAAGGGGATGGCTGGGCAGTAAAGTTTCCAAAGAATGACTCAGATGAATAATTCCCCAAAATGTTGTTATTAAATGCTACAGGTTGGTTTTCTTGCTCAAATTCAGTAACTGTATGGGTCATATGTTTTTCTCGATCAATCCTTATTTGATTTGGCTTACCCTTATAGGGAAGCCACATATGTGACCAATCAGTAGAAATATACCCATGTAGTTTTTCAGACCACTCCCTACTCAAGATTAAACCGTAAAATTCAGGTATATCGGCTATTAGGATATCAATCCTTTGTACTACTCTAGGATCAGCAGATAACCTGATAGTTACGGAATTAATCTCTCCCACAACCTGTACTTTGGTCCTGTCCAACTGTACAATATGAATAGCAGACTTCTGGGGTTTAATGTTCAATTTGGAACAAACTGAAGCTGGCATTATGTTAGAAGATGCCCCTAAGTCAATCAAACAGTTGTGCAGGTTTCTGTTGTAGATATCATAGGTTAGAAGGAAAGGTGGAGTATGAGAGTTTGATCTATCTCCAATCAGAACCGCATCGGTAGCTTCAACCATACCAGGAGGAGGTTGCCCTGAATCATTAGCAGCTTTAGCACTGGGAAGAGGTGAAGAAGGAACAACATTCAATTCTTTGAGAAGCAATTTCTGCTGATGTTTTAATTTACTAAGTTCAAACATAGTAATGTTTGCTTTAGTTTTCTTCATGTCATCAACAATATTGTAATCCATTGAATCGGATACCACTAACGTTTTAGATGTTGAAGGAGTATTAGAAGTTGAAGGTTGGTCTTGGGGAACTGCTGCAGGTGATTTCTTTGCAGGTATTTTTTCCTTTGTTGTAGCAGCACCTGCACTCCTTTTCTTTGACGTTGCCTGAACAGGTTCGGAAGTACTTTTACTCCTAGTAGTGACCGGGAACGCTTCTTCTTCATTATCGGTATCGGAGTTGGGGAGTATAAAATCCCACATTCCATGACATTCAACTACTTCTTCTTCAGCATCAGTTGGTGAGATTGTTTCCTCTTCCTCTTCTTCTTGCTTTGAATCTGCATTAGATATGACATTCGGTGGCTTTGATTCAGTTTTCTTATAAGTCCTAAAGGGTCTTTTGGTTGAGGTTTTGGCTACCTATTTTTTTATTTCAACCATTTCATTTGACAAAGTTTTTAGGACTTTTTGCAAACCCTCCATGTCATATGGGTCTTTTGGGGTTTTCTTCCTTGAGTCGTCTTTAAAAGAGACTTTTTTGGCTTTTCTGTCTTCCAGAGCAGCTTTCTTTTCTAAAGCATTGATACGTTTTTCCACAGCAAGTGCTTCTTTCATGTTTTCAGCTAAGGTAGGTTTCCCAGCCCTATCTACAAAAATGGCTATATTGGCAGGTAGGGCTGTTATATACCATTCGCTTCGGATTTGCTCGCTTGGTTTGGAGGCCGTTGGGATTTTATTCAAAAGTTTATTGAATCGGGCGTTAAATTCCTTAATCGGTTCCCTATGCTCTATCCTAAGATTGGAGAGATCATTTATTAGTGTAGCCAAAGACCTATCATCTCCATACTTGGTAAGGAACTGCTCTTGGCAAGTGTTCCAACTGGTAATGGAACCAAAGGGTAAAGAAAAATACCAGGATCCTGCTGATCCTTGCAAGGTATAAGGGAAAAGTCTAACAACAACATCTTGTTTTGTCACTCCTTTCAAGTTGACTGCCAACATGAAATTATTAATATGTTCCTCAGCCTGGGTCCCATCATCTGGGTTAAACTTGGGTAGCCATTTTTCAGGAGCATCTGGTAATGCATGCAATGGTGCAGGCATGTTGACTGCACCAGGCCTGGTCCATGGATCTGCCATTGTAATAGCAGTAGTGGTTGATACTACTGTTGGAATTCCAAATGTCTGGGAAGGAAATAATGTTGAGGAGTGAGCAGGTTGGGATGTTAAAGCTCCTAATCCCTGATGAACAACAATATGTAATGGGGGAGTGGATGGTTGACTTTGCAGAGGGGAAGATGAAATGGAGGATGTGGATGAAAGCTCTTCACTGTCAGATCCTTCAGTATATTTCTTCGCCTTTTTCCTTTTGGGTAAAGGGAACTCAGTGGGTTCAATACTGAGCTTTTCGCTCTGAAGTCTGGTGAGAGGGTGAGGTAAGTTGAACTGCGAAGTCGCACTACTTTGTGATACCTCAGATTTCTGTGGTGAAATCGAGAAGCTCTGAAGTTTGTGGATAAGAGACTGGACTTCAGGGGATTCAAGACTTAATTGTTCTGGAGTATGATGGGTTTGAGCAATGGTAGTTGATTCCTCTTCTTCTTGTTTGGATACTGGAGAACCAGCATGCAATTGGGAAGTTCGAGGGGATACGGAGGGAGAATTACTCTTAGAATGGCCTGCAGATTTGGGTTTGCTTGCCATTCACAGTTGATGGCCCTCCTTCTAGCGCCAAAAATGTTGATGCCTCGAAAATCGCTGCAACAACATTGGGGGATAACCACCCGGTCCAGACCTTAGTACAGCTCCTTTTCCGTTTGGAATGGTGGCTCCGACTGGGGATAATGGGACCAGTTTCCCAGCAATGAATAAACGGGATGAATGGATAATTTATTGACTAATCTAATGATGGGCGAATAACTAAATCTATCAGCAAAATAAAAGAACTATGACTTATCCTAGGAACTATTGTACTTTGAAGTGTAGCGCTTGATGATCTATGTCTATGGACAGGCATATAGATGACTCCATCTAATAGACATGGACATTAATTCATTCAAGGATTACTTTGCTTAAATAGTTAAACAAAGCGATTAAAGCAATATTACTACACTTATCATTTATATCATCGACACATATATGATTAAAAAAAAAGCATACCATAAACATCCAATAGTGGAAGGAATACAGAACTGCTGTTAAAACACATACATATATTCGATAATAGCAAAGGAAATCAAATAACAATTCATATGAAAAGAATGGATTCAGACATAGATAATAGTACCATATGAGCTGATAAACACTCCCAATATCAATCGCTGTCTGTGATTCTTCCTTCAACGCAGAAATGCTTTTAAACACAAACAATAGTGCACATTTGCATAAAAGCTGCCTTGTTGAAATTAGAATAACTGGTCCAGTTTTATAAAAGAATATGGCTGAAGCACAATAGTGCAACTTCAGTCTTTCAGTCAAGTACAAAACTTTACGACCCTTTCCAAAACAATGAAAGGGTCTATAAATACTTAATTAATCTAACTATTTAAGAAACTGAAATCCTACTTAATTGGTATCAATTGATTTTGATCCTATTTTCTTCAGCAATCTGGCAGTCGGCGGCATGAATCATTAAGTAGGTTGTTTGCCTTTAAATCTGAGCTGACTTATCGCAAGCATCGGATCCACTTCGGGTGGTTTGTTGAGGCGAGAGTTGAGCTGGGCGGCATAGGTGGCATCCTGAATATCGGGGATAATATACCCGATTGCATCCGTAAGGCACTTGAGGGCGGCTCTCTATGTGTGTGGTTTTACCAAGAAGAACCAATAGGTGTCCCAGTTTAAACTGTTAATTCCAGCAATTAATCTCCATTTTTCCTCTAGATCTGGATAACATGATTGCTCCAATGTTTTCATCGTTGTCAATTTTCCTGGTGTGCATTGGGAAATCATGTTTGATAAGTAGAGAGTGTTATTGACTAATTCAACTAAATTGCTTGAAGTTGATTTGCATCTTGAAACTGCCCTCTCTGCTTTCATTAACTGGGACTGCCATTCTGTAAAGAGTATATCTTTATGTGACTCTAAGATTCTTGGTAAATTCGCCGCTTGTCCTTGATCAGTATCTTGCCAGTCGAGAAATGCAGCTATCGTTTCTTCAGCTTGATCCAATTCAGTCCTAGCCTTGTCAACTTTATTACTTATGGATGCCGTTAATTCGCATAGTGGCTCTGCCTGGGCGATTTGTTGACATAGAAGCTTAATTTGGGCTATCAATGCAGTATTTATCTGTAGTGCTTCTACTATGAATTCAACTACTTGTGGAATGCCCTTTGTCTTTTCAATCTGTGCTGATAGTTGAGCGATTTGCTCATCATTTGATTTCAGCATTTTCTCATTCGCTGCCTTCAATTGCGCCAAGGCCTCTGACAATTCTTTCTACTTTTGGATTGCACTGTGGTCAATCCTTTGTTTTTCTGCCTGTAATTGTTGAGTTAGTTGACTATTTAATTGCTGTTGTGTCAACAATCGCTGCTCTGCCTGCTCCGCTTTCTGCTTTGCTTCAGTCAGCTGTGCCTGTAACAAGAAAATTTCCTGATCCTTTGTTTTCAGTAAAAGACTCACCTCTGATGCCTTATCTATTGTTGCTGCCGAATAGGCTCCAGCATATTGTGACAGTTTTGTCAGGTCATTGGAGGGGTCAAATTCCTCCTTCCAAACCACATTGCCCGTGACCGTCTGTTCTGGGAAAAGGGAAGGTTGATCAGTCCTTCTTCTCTTCCTCTGTCGTTTTACTACAGCTTTATGTCTTGGGCTGTAGAAGACATCCAAGGGAGGAATCTCTTCTACCTGCAAAATGATTTGATCGGAGGGATCCTTTGGTATTACTTCTACTTCTTTTGAAATGGGTGGGCCGCTGGTTCCACTTTGAACCTGTTGTGAAGTGGTTTCCTGTGTGTCTCCGTTTTTGAAGTTTCAGTTTTCTTGGAACACTCCAGACCACTGATAATAGAATCAAATTGCCGCCATTCTTGGAGCAATTTAGGATCGATATGAGTATCCACATTTATTTCAATGTTGGTCTGTTTTTTCTCTTCAGTCTGGGTCTCCTCCCGCACTTTCTCCTGCTCTTTCTTCTGCTCTTTCTCCTGCTCTTTCTTCTGATTTTCCTCCTGTGGGTTCTCTTGTTCTTTTATTGTAACCGGAGGTTCCTTTGATCGTTGCCGTTCAGGCTCGCTTGACGATGTTGTTTGGGTTGTTGCTAATAGATCTAGAGGCAGAGTTTGCAACTTCTGTTCTCTAAGTCTGTTAAACTCAATCAACCCTTCATCTTGATATTTCATTCTGGCAAATGCTTTAACCTGCATTATTGACTCAGCTGAAGAGAACAGGTCGTCAAACATATCTTCTTTATGATCAAATTTTGACAATTTGGCCTGTTCTAGTGCATTATAGGCAACTTTGCTTGGATCAAATTGCCTATTAGGGAGAGTTGCTAGAGTTAATGATTTAATCTTTGTAGCTTCCTTTTCTGCATGTTTGAGATCATGCAAGGTATAGACACCGCATCTCAAAGGAAAAGAGGGCCAGCCCTGCTTCTTATTTTTCTTGAGAGTCTGTGTAACACTCTCAGCAATAATCTGGTAAGCGATTTCCCTTGCCAGCAGTTTATCAGGTATGTATAAAGGGAGGACATGAGGTTCGGCTTGGCTACCGAAAACTCTTATATAAGTGAACTTCTCCTCCCCAAACCATCTCCCTACTGCTGTTAAATCAATCCCAGCTTGGTAGGAAATCTTGGGAACAGGTTTATCAAAAATAGAATAATAAATAGGCAACATAAAGCCATTGCAGACTTGGTACAAATGGTGCTTATAAGAGGATTTCCATAATTTCTGATGGTATATGTGAATAGGCATGGGGTCTTGTGGCGTCCACCTCCAGCCGAGCACGGGAAATTCAGAATTAAAACACAAGGTATCTAAAATATTGGCACTGTAATAGAATGGGGGAATTAACCTTTCAGTAATGCGGGTCTTATTCCTAAACTCAAGAACAACTGTGGCTAGTTTATCTGAGAGAATAGTGGCCCCATCAATTATTATACTGTTGCATGCCGCTTCCATTAAGGGAACCATTTCTATAGTGAAATTAGAAGAGTCGTGCAATCCCCACAATCTACACATCATTATTCCAGCGTAGCAATAAGGAGAAGCCAGGGAATCAACCGAGTACTTACCGGAAGATTCATGTTTGTGCTTTGCCGGATTTTGTCTCCAATCCCAGATGGGTTTGGATTCAACTTCGTTCTCCTTTCGGAATTTCTCCAGGAACGCCTTATTGTATTTCTTCTCTGGCTCAGGCAAATGATACATTTGCCTTAAATCATCAGCCTTGAATGACCCGAAAATTCTCCCGTCTCTGGTGCTGAAAGTTCTATCCATGATTGGGATTTCCTCAATTGCCCACCGCACTACATCTGTATATGGGAGAATTT
The DNA here is from genome assembly GCA_031772625.1 of Pinus tabuliformis. Lineage (NCBI taxonomy): Eukaryota > Viridiplantae > Streptophyta > Pinopsida > Pinales > Pinaceae > Pinus > Pinus tabuliformis. The sequence continues at coordinate 1,251,152,157 of CM062816.1, read as the reverse complement.
GTTCCCTAGCTGCTATCCGATGAAGGAAGGAGTCAGCTAAGTCCTTTAGAGTACCATCAGATTTCCGAGTTGAATCTGCAGTAGCTTGTACTATTGTCACTTCAGGGTCTTTAGCTTCAATCAAGTTGTAGGCACTTTGCCAAGTAGTTTTGCCGAGACCAGAACATGTAGTATCCAAAATCAATCCTTTCTTTTTGTTTGAGGGATCAGCGACAGCTTGTCCTGTGGCTGGCGCAATGGAAGCGACTGTGGTTTTCTTAGATTTCTTTCCCATTTTGCTTGAGTTTTCTTCTTTGGATGAATTCTGCACAGAAGTGAAAATAAACGTAACACAGAGAATTGGCAATGAAAACTCCAATATGGTGAGATATATTGATCAATGCGTGGTGAGAGATTAACTTTTAAAATGGCCGCGGATACAATCCATGGGAAGATTTTAGGACTTACAATTACATTAAATGGCCTTTAAAACCTGCCAATCCTTAAATGCCCATTATATCATTAATCGGCCGAATGATTCGTTTAAGCGTGTTATAGATATTTTGGCGGTTGAGCGCAGGTGAATCATTGTTCGACGGATCAAGATTTTAATATGAATTGATCGTAATATCCCTTCATTTTAACTGCTTTTTTGAAATCTGCGCTTTATCGCAATCGGCCATCGGGGAAAGCTTAACCTCTTATTTTGACACCTTTTGAAACCCCGATTGCCGATAGCGATATCGCATCGCATCGGGAGTATTGACATTATATGAGACATGGATAGTATATCGCTGATTGCCGATAGCGATATCGCATCGCATCGGGGTGAATGGCCCAGGGGCGCTTTAAGAATGTGCATGGAACATTGCTGATAGCCGATAGCGATATCGCATCGGCGGAAACCAATGTGCCATTTACTTATGTTCCTTATGTCATTGCGATATGCGATCTTGTGATCGCTTTATCGCAATGATAAAAGATTGATTTATTTACATAAATATGATCAAAATGGGTTTTTCAAAAGTTTTTTTATAATGTTTTCATTTGATTTTCGGACCTTTTTAAATAATACAATATTGATATCAATCAAAATCTAAAGGGACCCATTTCATATGATAGTTTTGTGAATAAAAATGATATGAAATGGGGGGTTGTTGTAGAGCACAACACATTCATATATATATATATATATATATATATATATATATATATATATATTCGAAAAGTAAAAAAAAAATATCATAAATTAGTTGTCAACTAGTAATAAGGAAAACTATCAATTAAAGAGCACACTGATCATTGTTTTGAAATTAAAAAAATTAATTTTAAGTTTTAGTTCAACATAAATTATATATATATATATATATATATATATATATATATATATATATTTCACTATTTTAAAATATCTAATTAAAATATATTTATAGTTTAATATTTATGTAGATTAAAGAAATATTATTAAAATACAATTTGAAAATCATAATACAATAAACAAAAGCAATGTGAAAGTTTTGTTAAGACTTCAAATTTAAATAAAATATAATATGATTGTGAAAAATTCTAATTATTACGTGTGTTTATTTTGAATAGGGCTTTCGGAATTTTAATTTAATTAGCAATAATTACTAGTTGTATAGTAGGAATTAAACCTCCATAAAATGTTCACATAAATTTATCTCAAATAATTTTGCACTTTTCACTTTTTAATTTAATTAAAAAATTTGTCATATCCACAATGCCAAATCCCATTTTCATTTTGCTTTATTTATGTTATTGAACTCTTTTTTGTTTATTGTGAGTGTCAGGCCAAGTAGTAACTCCATAAGGCAAAAATGATTTTTGTGTTCTATTCCATCAGGTAGTTCTTCATTATATACATGAGGGAGAGATTGTTCAGTTCGTCTCTCGATGACTGTTCATATTTCCTATTTATTTATTTACATAAATTCACTCAATCACAAGGATTAGGTGTCAAAATTCCCCCCCTTAATCTGAAGGGATGTTGGTGAGTCCAAGCATCATTCTGAATCGTTCAAGTTTTTCTCTTCCAAGTTCTTTGGTGAAGATGTCTGCAATTTTCTCATTTGTGGAACAATGACGGAGATGGATTTTTTTCGCCTCAACATGATGTCGAATCAGATGATATTTAGTATTGATGTGATTTGTTCGATCATGGAACTTTGGGTTCTTGGCCAACTTTATTGCAGAGGTATTGTCAATCATGAGTGGAGTTGATTGTACTTGTTTTACCTGCAAATCTTCAAGAATTTTCCTAAGCCACACAATTTCTTTTGTTGCTTCAGCTGCTGCCACGTATTTTGCTTCTGTTGTGGAATCTGCTGGAACTAATTGTTTGCGTGATCTCCAGGAGACAGCTCCTGATCCAAGACTCATAGCATATCCTGAAGTTGATACCCCGGTTTCTTTGTCTCTATCGAAGTCTGAATCAGAGTATCCAATCAAGCTGAAGTCATCCACTTGTGTATACTTGATTCCAAAGTCTTGAGTTCCCTTCAAGTACCTTAGAACTTTTTTTGCAGCAGACCAATGTCCCTCACAAGGCTTTTGCATAAACCTGGAGAGGATTCCAACAGCAAACAAAATGTCTGGTCTGGTAGTAGTTAGGTAGTTGAGACTTCCTACAAGCTGTCTATACTTTGTTGCATCCTCAAATTCTTTTCCTTCAATAGATGTGAGCTTTAAGTTTCGTTCCATTGGAGTAGTAAGAGGATTGCACTCTGTCATGCCAAACCTGTTCAACAAATCTCCAATGTATTTCTTTTGAGAAAGAAATATGGACTTTGGATCTTGGGTTACTTCAATGCCAAGATAGTAATGAACATAGCCCAAATCAGTCAATTCAAAACTTTTCCCCAATTCCTTGCTTATGGATGCAATGTAGCTTTCATTGTTCCCTGTCATCAAAAGATCATCTATATATACCACAAGATATACAATTGTTTTGCCAACTTTCTTGACAAATAAAGTTTGCATGATAAAGATCAAAATGTTTGAAATTGAGTTTTAGAAGATGCTCAGTTAGTTTTTCATACCAGGCTCGTGGTGCTTATTTGAGGCCATACAAGTACTTCACAAATTTTCATACTTTATGTTCATGTCCTTTCATAGCAAATCCTTCAGGCTGGGACATAAAAACATTCTCTTTTAGATCTCCATTCAAGAAAGCAGTTTTTACATCCATTTTATGGACTTTCCAACCGTTCTGAGCTGCTAGTGCAAAGTGTCCGGATGGTAGCCCATTTTGCTGTGGGGGCAAAAGTCTCCTCATAATCGACCCCTTCCTTCTGTGAAAAACCTTTTGCCACAAGCCTAGCTTTGTGCTTGTCAAGTGAGCCATCAGTTTTATACTTGTTCTTGTAGACCCACTTGCAACCAATTGGTTTGGTTCCTAATGGAGGATCAATCAACTTCCAAGTGTCGTTCTTTATGAGGGCATCATATTCTTTTTGCATCGCTTCTTTCCATTCATCATGAGAAGCAACTTCTTTGAAGGAAGTTGGTTCAAAATCTGTAGATAAGTTCAATTCACAATCATAAGAAACATCCATATCAACAGGTGAATTAGAGTCATCTACATCACGTCCATTTTGCCGGTTTGAATTTCTGGTTCCTGTCTTTCCAACTTCATCAGGATGTACACTTTCAAGTGTCTTTGTCAGCCACTTTGGGGGACCTTTCCCAGATGGTCCAGGCTACTCCGTTGATTGAGTTGGGACTGAATCAAGATTGAGTCTCCGAATTCTATCAATTACATCACTTAAAGCATCATCCGGTGTTGGAGTTTCATGTGGGGGAGAGTGTTCTTCAGAAGAAGATTCGACATGTTGATCTAGTATAGGAATCCCCCGTTCAAGATGTGGAATCTGATTATCAAATTCTTGAAATGATTTTTCTTTTGTGAATCTATCCAAGCGATCAAGAGCAAGAGGATCATCAATAAATGTCATGATATATTTATTTCCATTTGCAGAAGGAACAGGAATTAGACCACATAAATCTGAATGAATGAGTTCAAGTTTTCTATGTGCTCTTGAATGTGAATCATGAAAAGACTATTTGCTATGCTTTCCTAGAATGCAAGCATCACATTGCTTAAGTTTCCTAGGAATTGTAGGCAAAGCAGCAACACCATTTTTCTTCAATAAGCGGAGACTGTCATAGTTCAAATGTCCAAATCTAGCATGCCATAATAAACTTGATGGAAGTGTACCTTCTTCATGATGAGAATTGTATGAGAAATGTTGTGCATGAGCAGAGGTTCCTTGCAGCGTGAGAAGCCTTTCTTCTTCTATTCCCCTCATGACAAGTGAGTGGTCAGATGCTTTTCTTACCTCAAGCTTGCCATCAAACATATGAATGGAGTGACCTCACTGGCGGATGTGGACCAGGGACAGCAAGCTTCTCTTGAGGTGTGGGAGATATAGGACATGATGTAGAAGAAAGTCTGGAAGACCAGGCAATTTAAGCCTGATTGTGCCAAGTCCTGATGGCTTGATTTTTGATTGGTCTGCAAAGTATACTGTTCCATCAACATTGTCAGTAAAATCTTCAAAAAATTCTTTTCTATGAGTCATGTGGCAGGTTGCTCCTGAATCAAGCAACCAATCATTTTTCCAAGAAGCAAGTGAAGCATTAAACAAATCTTCATTTACTCCAATGTTACATTGTGCCACAACATAGTGAGTGGATTCAGGTGCTTTACCTTTTCTGTATCATCAGTTTTACCTTTCTGTTGGTTTCTTTTCTGCTCAATTTTGTCCCATGGTAGCTTGCATGTAGAGGCATCACGTGATCCATTTCTTTTGCAGCGTATGCAGTGCAAATTTTCCTTTTCTCTTTGAGAATGTTTGCCCCCCCTGCCTTTGAAATATCTTCCTCTTCCTCTTCGACCACCTCTTCCTCTTGTAGAATCTTGAGCAGGATGCTTTTCTTTATGAGCAAGGCACACAGCCTCTTCAGAAGATTCAGGGGCTGCCTTCTTTCCAAAAGCTTTCTCTCTTTCAGCAAACTTTTTCACAAGAGAGTCAAAGGTTATATCTTTGAGATTTCCATTTGCTTGCAATGACTCAAGATAATTGGAGTAAGTAGGATAAAGTGCCTTGAGAAAAGCAATAAGAGGAATATCCAATTCAACTTTAGTGGATTTGATATCATGCATTATAGACTTTACTTCAGATGCAAGAGCAAGAGGATCATTATTTTGCAGTTCAAGAGTGAAGAGTTTAATCATGAGTTGAACAACTTCAAGTGCAGAATGTGAGTCATAGAGTTCTTTCAGCTTTTGTAAGGCTTCAAAGGCAGTTGAATATGACGAAATATGGCGACTCACCTCTTCATTTACAGATGTTGCGATTAATGCATAAGCTTTGTTGTTCTTGTTTTCCCAAATGACGAGCTCTTTATCTAAGGTAGGTTGTACTGGTTCATTGTCTCTGTCTCTGACACACACTCCTTTCCACAACTCATTGAAAATGAGGGTGTGTTTTATCATCCGGGACCATTCAGGATAGTTCTCCTTGCCAGTGAGAACTATTCCCACCATGGATATGATTGAATGCATTCTGTAACAAAAAACTTCTGCTGCAAAATTTTACTCTTAATGGGAAACAATATACATCTGATATGATGGGACAGCAAAGTCAACTTGTATACCACGCTTGGCCAAAAAATTTCAGTGTTCAATACCAATATTACCAACGTTTTATGTCAAGAAAACTTCAGCATTCAATAAGACTATCGTTAATATAATGCCATGAACTTCTATGCATACAATGACAATAGCTTTAATTTACCACAATACCAGCCTCTTAGAACTAAAAGCCTGCCCAAAGGATGCTATAAAGAATGACACCAATTTGCATTTGCAGTTTCGATCATGCTTAAAAAATTTAAGAAAAAAGAATGCTTCTTTCCTCAAAGAGTAGAAGATTGCACGGCTAATAATCTGAGTTGCCTCACTATATCGCTCCACACACCTAGAAATGCAACTGCTTTCACTTCCGCTCAAACTTGTACGCACCGTCTCGAGAAATTCCTCGGCTCAGAATTGGGAGACCACATCATGCACAGATGAAAATGGCGTTCAGAATTTGTATGCGGTGGTGCACGGCTCCACCGGGATGTTGGTTGATTATGGTTCACAACTCATCCCTCTTGCTGGGATTTCCAACCGCGTTTTCTATTTCACCCACCCCGACACTATATGGAAGCCAAGTTAGCTCGTAAACACAAATCGCAGTGATTGGATCCTTAGCAGTGCGGCCATTCGATCCTCTTTCTTTTTGGTTCTAGTTCGTTATTAGTTCTCAAATATATTTGTTTGCAACAAAAAAATGCCACCTCATGCAGCCATATAGAGGGCAGTTACAAGAAACACAATAACGAACTAGTCAAATATAATGGCCATCTTGAACAGAAGTGCAAGATTAGCAAAATTTAAAATTGGGGGAAGTGTAAGTGTTAAGGTCCAGAAACAGGAAAATGGCGGGCGTGTCTTACCAGCGCTACCCCACTATGGAAATCCGAGAATTGGAAGAGGATTCCATGAAATTCAATCTGAAGGGTACTGATCTGAGCATTGGAATAGTTGGATAGTTGACGTCCCACGTTATGGCAGAAAATGTTATGTTGATAGTCCAGAGAGCGCAGGTAATGCAGTGTTTAGACCTGGCAGCGACTGTGAAGGGGGCAGGACTGTATATATGGAATATGGCAGACAGAGGGCGCAGGCAGGGTCAGGCAGCAGCGTTCAAGTGACAGCGTGGAGCAGGCTACCAACATTTATGAACAGGCAGCATTTTTGAATGGAGAGTAGAGAAGCAAAGGATCAGAATAGGGAGTTACAAAGGGCATAAAAGCTAAAAAAAGGAGCTGGCTATGATACCATGTCAGGCCAGGCAGTAACTCCATAAGGCAAAAATGATTCGTGTGTTCTATTCCATCAGGTAGGTTTTCATTATATACATGAGGGAGAGACTGTTCAGTTCGTCTCCCGATGACTGTTCATATTTCCTATTTATCTATTTACATAAATTCACCCAATCACAAGGATTAGGTGTCAACAGTGAGGCTATTATATTTGGCTGATTATATGTTTTTTTAATAAGATATAAATGTTTTGATCTATATTATTTAATATGTATAAAAATTTAACACCAATATAATTTATATGATTACACTTTTTTTTAAACTACGATGAATCCGTAACTCTTTGGACTACTTTAGGGGAGGTCCAGGGATCAACTTTCGTCCTTGCCTTATAATACCAAGAGTATATCCAGCAACCTAAAAATTTAACACCAATATAATTTATATGATTACACTATTTTTTTTTTTAACTATGGTGAACCCGTAACTCTTTGGACTAATTTAAGGGAGGTTCAGGGATCAACCTTTGTTGTTGCCTTATAACACCAAGAGTATATCCAGCAACTTACAAGCCAGATATACCAGATCTTATAATTTAGCAAGAGCCTAGACTCTCTACTCCTTGAATTGAAATTTGAACTTCAATCTAGTTAGTTTCACCAAACTAAATTTACCATCAAACCAAACCATGTATCACTGTATTATATAATGAGAGTAGTTTTACTAAAAATAAAAATTTTAGTAAAACAAAAAATAAGGATTCGCTGATTTCAATGCTGGGAATGATAGCACTAAAAGAGTATGGGGTTGATGTTAATAGTGTAGCATTGAGCCCAAACAGAAATAGTAGTGTTAATAAGATAACGAAGATGTGGGCAGACGTGATCAGTCAGCTAAATTTTCCATGTAGAAACAAATAATCAATCAATTGGTACCCAGTGCTCTGTTCTCGTCTTTAAACAAAAGACAATGATAGGTAGCACGAAGGTGCTAAACATGTTAACCCTGGGCATGCGATACGAAGGTTATGGAAAATTGTTGGGTTAAAAAATATCTTTTTACTGGATTAAAAATTTAAGTATATATAATTAAAAGGTAATATTAGTTAAAAATTATTAATTATAATAGTAAATTACATTTTTTTTTTGAATATTTGTTTAGCTTTTATATTTATAATTTTTCAAATTAAAATCTTATAATATTATAAATATTCATAATATTTGAATTTTTAAAAAATACTTTGTATTTAATGTAAATTGGAACCAAATAAAAATATAACAGAAAATAAAATAAAAATAAAATTTTCTTTCTTCATTATAATCAAGATTGGAATTTTTTTTTACTTGTTGATTTGTTTTTTTTAATATTTTACAATTTAATATTTCTAATTAAAAAACAATTTAATATTAATAAAAAATTAATTTTATAAATTATTATATAATAATGAAGTTATGAATTTCCAATATGATTTCCTCATCCTTTCTTAGTTTTCTCCTCGAATGACTGCCAATCATACATATAAAAAATTTAAATTCAAAAATTAATTTATGAAATGGACTCGTATCCATAAATCAACTCAATAATATTATGTCATTAGACATGTCAATAACGACTTTCTACAGGGTTAGTTTGTCTTTATATTATTATTTGTAAAAATTTAGATCCAATGGTTTATGAGTGGTGCCATCTCTGCACTCCATTGTTTGGGAATTTGTGGGAATTTTGTATTGGAACAAGGTAAAGTGTAGGTTGTCAAGAAGGGGTGGAGTAGAAAATTAAAAACCAAATAATAAAAATTATATATATATATATATATATATATATATAATATATATTTTATTTTATATTAAATTAACTATGAAATAAAATAAAATATTTTAAAATATTAATAATTTATTAAATGATTAATTTAATAAATATTTTATTGATAAAAAATTCTAAAACTGACTTAATTTAATTATTTTAATTAAATAGAAATGAAATATTTTACAATTTATAAAATATTTAATTTAATATATATTATCTTAAAATATAAGAAACATATTTTATTTCTGTAATCCAACAAATGATATATATTATCATAAAATATGGGAAAAATATTTTATTTTTGAAATGAAACAAATTAGTTATTACACTTACTAGGGGAAAAATTATTATCTAAGTGACCGAGACTAACCATAAAATTTTGATATTATTATAAAACATATAAAATATAATTGAAAAGTCATGAAATGATATTAAAAATAATCGGTTTATTATAAAATAAACTAGCATTTGCACCTAAAGTTGCAAAGGAAACGTCGTAAGGCATAGTGTGTGGAAGAATATTGAAATGCGAATGGGCTTTTTTGAAAGCAAGGGTCGATGATAATGAATTTGAATTGAGGAAGCCATGCCAAAAACCCTATTGGGGGATTAAAGTGGCTATGAAATGGAATAAAAGTAGTCATAAATATCCATTGAACTTGTTTAGATACCTTCGTATCTAGATAAAGATTGCCTAGTTGAAGGTGAAGTTAAACAAATGAATTCACCCGAACAACAACGGGGTATCCATATCGATTTGATAGAGTTATTTAAGAAATTATTATTCAAACGGAATATTTAATTAATATCAAGATATATTTAAAACGTGTGTTATATTCATTAAAATAAAGCGATTTTGTTAAAAAAATATGTTAAAACCCATTGATAATGAATTGGTTGTGAAGACATAAACTATCAAAATGGTATTTGATCTTGAAACATCCTTTTTCAAGTTTCAATTGGAAAATACAACTAGTAAATTGTAACAAAAGAGGTTAGAGAAGAAATATAATATTCTGAAGAACATTGTGGTTGTCATTCCATATTTGAAGTTGCATTGAAAATTGTTGGAGGCATCGAACACCTGAAGAAGCAATAATGAACCTGCAAAATGTATATTTTGTTAGAATTTGTAATATGTAAAATAAGTGTGGAAATTTATTAGTAATACCTTGCATGTGAGTTGTGTTAAAATGAAATTGGAATGAATGGAAATGAAGTTACCTTTGCCATGGGGATTTATATATTGTTAGTTGAAGATGCATGGTGAATGATGGCATACTGAACACCATTGGAGATTTATGCGTCGTATTTTTCGAATTTTTTCACGTTGATGAATGTGGTTTATGCGTTTCAGGGAAGATTTTATTTGTAGTAATAATTGTATAGCTGGATAGAGGCGATATAATGGTACTGCTGGATTTAGTACTGGAAGAAACCTATTTTGTATATGTTGCAGTGTAAGTATTGATGCCTCAATTTCGTCCCAATAGTTATATAGTTGTGCTATTTCTGAGTCCATATGTCCTGTTGCAAAAGAAAGAAAATGTTAGAATCAAATGTATAGATAATATAAAGAAGTTGTAATATTTGCATAATGATTAATAATGATTAAATTTGATTGTTGTTGAAAGATATGAATGGTGTGTTATGAAATAAAATGAGCTTAATAATTAGAAGAAGCCTTTTGGTGATGTTAAAGTATGGATTGGAGCAGATTATCAGGAGGTGGCATTGAACGAAGAATTTCTTCCGCGTGTTTTCTGCGAGTAATGTTTTTGTTGTCCTTCATTTTATTGTAACGATCGAAACTGAATGCGGGCCCACAGTGTTCCTATGCCTATTATATTCCATGGCAACATCGTACACAGAGACATCTCTAAAATTATGCAGTTGAAAACAAATGTTGTTCCTAGAGGTTTGGTCCTTTTGGAAAAGCTCTTAGATACAAATTATATACCAATCAAACGTGAAGATCAACCTAAAGAGTAGGATACAAAATTTTAAGGAGAGGTATGTTAATATTTTCAAACAACATTCTAATGTATTTGCCTAGAAATATGAAGACCTTAAACCATATCACATTGTTATGAACTGAATCCCTGCCAGAATATATTCCTTATGACGCAGAGAAGCTACAGGGGGTTGATAAGGAGGTGAAAACAAATGCTTGGGCTCATGAAGGAGCTCTATATTGTCCTCCAGCCCACACTGTTCCTATGCCTATTATATTCCATGGAAACATCGTGCACAGAGACATCTCTTGCTCATTACTTTGGGATTAGGTAGAACAAATATATTAGAATATTTAATGGATATATAACCATTTAGCCTTGGGTTTGGGATACGTTGGTTGTTGGTATCTGGACCTACAAGTTCAGTGATCTACAAAGAGAGACTGCTGCAGCGGCAATGGGGGAGGTAAAATGTCTGCCTTCTACATTTAGATTCATATTGCTTTCATGGCTGCCTGGTTTTGGTTGAATATTTTTATTTTTCTATATTTGTATCATATTTTTCTTTGATGCCAATATTTACAGGAGAAGAAAGAGGAAAATGGTGCTACTGCTGAAAAGAAAGTTGATGAGAAGCAGTCTAAGGATGAAGCTAAGCCCGAACATGTTGTTTTGAAGGTTGACATGCATTGTTGTATTTTTGGATTGAAATTGTGTATTATTTTTTGAAATATTAATACTCCACTCGTCATCAAGAATCAGAATGTGCAATATTTTTTGAATAGTCCCCTCTCATCATAGATTAGAAAACATAAAGATGGGTAGTAAGTGTTAGGTAGATCTGCCTAAATCAAACACACATTTCATGCACTTTGGTCTTTTTGGTCTTTCATTTATGTAGTCCTGCTATGTTATAGAATCTGATTTCAAGTATTCTAGACCTTCTGATATTTAGAATACAATTTGAGTTCATGATATCTAGATTTGGTTATAAACCTTTGCTATACTCTCAGCAATTCAGGTATATGTGGATTTGGTTATAGAACTTTGCTATCCTCTGATCAATTAAGGTATATGTGATGTATATATAAACATGCAGGAGTGGAACAACTTGAGGTCGATATGCAGCTCAACAAGGTGACTGTGAAGGGAAATGTGGATCCTCTAAAATTACGTGAAAGAGTGCAGAGGAAGTTTGGAAGGAAAACTGAGCTCATATCTCCATTGGTACTGCCAAACAAAACATAGGAGAAGGAGAAGGTTAAAACAAAAGATATAGCTTTTAGACAATGATTTTGAAGCTCTTCCAACTTTGGAACCAAATCAATGCAGATTTCCTTTGGACCTCATGTGGAAGAGCAGTATTAGTAGTTGAATATATAGAGCTCGAATGTAAGGACACAATTACTTATCATAAAATTATGCAGTTGAAGGAGCTTTGTATTGTCCTCCAGATGTTAATCTTTTCAAACAACATTCTAATGTATTTGCCTAGAAATATGAAGACCTTAAACCATATCACATTGTTATGAACTGAATCCATGCTAGGATATATTCCTACAAATATGGCATGGTATTAGGAAAACAAATGAAAGGTTACGAGCAAGCTTACCTTCCATTGAAGAGTATAACATGGGAAAGTGTTGCACCAATCCTTGCAAAACCAAATCCAGTGGAGAAAGCAAACAATGCGCGAAGATATAGTTTGTTGTATTTATCATAAGCCTCAATGTTCAATTCAAACTCTGGTGTGATATGAAGACCTTAAACCATATCACATTGTTATGAACTAAATCCCTACCATGATATATTCCTTATGACGCAGAGAGAGTAAAATGGTGCTGCTGCTGAAAAGAAATTTGATGAGAAGCAATATAAGGCTGAAGCTAAGCCTGAACCTGTTGTTTTCAAGGTTGACATGCAATGTTGTATTTTTGGATTGAAATTGTGTAATATTTTTTGAAACATTAATACTCCACTCATCATCAAGAATCAGAATGTGCCATATTTTTTGAATGGTCCCCTCTCATCATAGATTAGAAAACATAAATATGGGTAGTAAGTGTTAGGTAGATCTTCCTAAATCAAACACACATTTCATGCACTTTGGTCTTTCTGGTCTTTCATTTATGTAGTTCTTCTATGTAATAGAATCTGATTTCAGGTATTCTAGACCTTTTGATCTTTAGAATACAATTTGAGTTCATGATATCTAGATTTGGTTATAAACCTTTGCTATACTGTCAGGAATTTAGGTATATGTGGATTTGGTTATAGAACTTTGCTATCCTTTGATCAATTGGCTACAAGCAATCTAACAGAAGAAGTTTGAAGAGAAAGAAACTAAACTTCTGGCTACAAACAATCTCACAGAAGAAGTTTGAAGAGAAAGAAACTGGAAACAACAACTAATATTACAATGCATGAGTGGGAAGTGGGCACTATAAATAACCATTAGAATATTTAATGGATATATAACCATTTAGCCTTGGGTTTGGGATATGTTGGTTGTTGGTCTTTAGACCTACAAGTTCAGTGATCTTCAAAGAGAGACTGCTGCAGCGGCAATGGGGGAGTGTTGTTGGGAAAAGTATCTATTCAGAATGCCCCTATCCCACTCTAAGGTGTGATAGTGCCTTAGCAACAAACAAGGAAAACTACTTGAGTATTCTTCTTTATGAAATGTAAACGAAGAGGAAGGATGTAACTAACCTATGTCTTTCGCTAGTTTGTTGATCCAATCGCTCTTCTCTTTGTTTGCTTCCCGCTACCTGCTCCCTTACTGGCCCAGCTTCACTAAGTTCCTGCAAGATCACAGAAGAGAGAAACTACACGAAGATATAGATTTACATTCATAAAAAGCTCAGGATCAGATTAAGCTAAACATGCAAATATAACAAAACATCACTGATATACAAGCATGTAGAAGAAATTCAAATAGTTTTATTGATATGATAAGAAAGTCCAAGAGGAGATACAACCAAGTGAGTCCCGATTCAGCATCTACCTCCCAGCAAAGGAATCCCTTCCTCACCTCCAACAAAGCATAAGTCACCCAATGCACTAATCTCAATCTCAAACCAACAGCAATTCTCTGCAAAGTACAAAATTCCAGCCTCTGGATCTCTGGGATGAGGGATCCATATATAGATGTAAGCAGAGAGGATGAGTCAGCTTATGTTTTGACTTGTGGCTTCTCTCTGTCAGTTCTTGCTTCCGCTTGCAGACTGAGAGCCTCTTACTCATCACTGGTCGAATTCAATGAGGCAAGTGTCATTGGAGAAGATTCTGGAAGCTTCCATTGTCTTTCCACCTCGTTGAATGACTCTGCCACTTGTCATTTCCCGCTCAACGCACCTGGGTAGTGCATTCAAGTGCGTTGCAACGCACCTAGCCAGTGCATTTGGGTGCTTTGCAACGCAGGCAGCTAGTGGAGCTTCTGAATTGATCCTGATTTGACTAGTTTTGAGCAGTTTCTGGTGGAGAACTTCTGGGAGGAGCTGTCATTGGTTGACCTTGTTTCTTTAGGAGCTGGAACAACATCTTTAGGGACTTTGGATCCCTTGGATTATGGACATTTCATGCTTATAGCTGTAAGGCACAAAAATGTCTATAACAGTTGCCCCCTAAAGTATGAGGCCGTTTATCGGGTGAAATGCTTTATTAGGAGGATCCGAAGTTTTTTCAATGCTGGGAGGAGACCTGTAATAAGATACAATACAATACATTATTTTTCATACTGTTTTCATGATCTAGCTGAGGCGGGCATTCCCATGCTCAGCTTTATAAATTCATTTTTATGTACATAGGACAGACAATCGTCTGATGGTAGACTGATGATTCTGATGAAATCATCATCCTTTTGGTAGGATGATTATCTGTTCTGCAATGTTGTACATGTCAATGTCTTTATTTTTCCTGAATATATATCGCAGCCCGGATGGATGAAACTAGATCCGGGGTCTTCAATCTCGTCCGATCTTCACTCTAAGTACAAGTCGATCCATGTGAGAAATGTTTTGAAGTCGAACATGGAAAGACATCGCTTGATTACCAGTCAATGATGTAAACTGTTAACAAGCGCGAGAGGAATCACCGATAATGATAATGACCCTCAAGGTACTGCAGTACAATTCACGTGGTGTGAATAAAGGACTTGGCGTCGAACACCATGCAAAATATTTCGGTCGAAGGTCATTGATGTATACCTGTCGCCGGAAGTGAGAAACTTGCCATTGAGGCATGCAAGCTTCAAAGTACTGAATGGGGTGTTCCTAGATCAACTTCTTGGATAATGAGCTGATGTCGACAAGAAGCGATCTGTCAAAGGAGGGCCTTGATGAATCCCACATCAATGACACGGAACGGAGCAAATGATTTTGATGGAGGTGAAAACGATCTGATGATATATGGTTGAGGGTGGCGGTGATGAAAGAATGAAGTATAATGTATGGTAGTGGATGGGACACGGGTGACTTCTCTTGAACATGTCGGCGACACTTATATGATGGATTGGTAGCATTTACCCCAAAAGTGGATGGTATGGCGAGACCATGGTGATGTGACCGGTGAATGAACCCAACCCGACTCAAGCACGGAGTGGAAGTGTCATGTTCAAGAGCGACATGCTACCAATAAAGTTTCTTTGAGTTTTCTTCCCAATTTTTCCCCAGTCATTTTTGACCAGTACCTCTTTATTTTTGTCAAGCTTGAGGAGTATAACATATGCTTGTTCTATAATTTGCCCTTCGGGCAAACCCATCGCTATGTTTTAACGAGCCTAGCGATAGTGAAACTCGTTCTCGTCTAAAGACAAGTTTGTCGCTATTAATCCTTTTAACGAGTCTAACAACAAAGATAACTCGGTCCTTTTCCTTTTTAGGGAGTCTGAAAAGGTACGTAAAGTTAACTTCGGAATTCCTTTTTTGTCATCTAATCCCTTAAGTCCGAAAAAGTATAAAACAATACAGAAGGGATGAATTTTCGATAATTTTAACGAGCCGAATAAAACAAGCGCTCAATCTTTTTGTGCAATAATCCCTCAGGTCCAAAAAGATTAAAATCTAGAGGAGGGATAGCGCTTCCGGTCGCTTTAACGAGTTGGAAGGCCAAAACTCGGCAATCTTTTCATATTTTACGAGTCAGATGAAAAGAGCTTAAAGAAGACTCGTCTTCTGAGGAATGAGTGATAAAATGGGTAGCAGCTGATTCCAGGTAAGGGTTGGAATTTTCCAATCACGGCAGTGTCACAAGGATGGCTAGTGAAATCACACTTCACAGTTGTTCCTCAAAATGGGTAAACAATCAAATGGAGGTGAATGATCGGCCAATGGAAAAGTGGAGGTGACGGTGCAAACACGACCAAGGCTTTAATGGCTGATAATGCTACATTCACGGTGGTTATTTACCGGAGGATAGTTCATTTTTTAACGAGCTTAAACGCGGATTGAAACACTTGCTCGGTCTTATGTTTATTTTTTAACGAGCTTGAACTATGTGCTAAAACTGCTCGATAAGTTTGCATGCCCCCAGCATAATAACTCAAATCGAGGTGCATGCCCCCCAAGCTTCATTGCATTCAACTCGGTGGTTGGAATGAAGGTTTACCTTTGAGACTTGGAAAGGTTATTTGTTTCATTTTTTAATGAGGTTGACACAGTAAAAGAACTATCCTCATAATCCACTGCATTTACAGTATTTGATAGAAAATCAAAAACTGAAGGATGATAAAGGTCATCTTGAGTATCTTCTCCACAATTCGGGAGAAGGGAACGATGGTGGGAATCATTACATGGTGCCCCGTCAATTACCATTGATTGGACAATTCCTTCGTCAGTGACATGCACTTGCGACCAAGGATCTGAAGGGGTACCATATTCTTTAGACCTATCTATCCAAACGCTTGATGTGCGTTGATTTGGGTTTGCCCCCCAGGCCGAGAAAATTGATTGCTACAATATTTCTATTAGGGCGATGATCCATGCTGACAAAATGTTTAGGAATCTTCCGAATCCATTAGATATAGAAGATTTCATATTGCAGGTTTCCATTGTGGCCACTTCCGCCAGCTTACTCGGAGGCGGCAGGGAAAAAGTACCCATTAAGGCAGGGTCTTTTAGGAGGCCTATTCCAATATTTTGAAGCGAATGATTGCTTCCATGGATCATTGGAATGCTTCCAGTAACTTGTGAACTGTTGGGGAGAAATGTTTGTTGGTCGACGATTGTAATTCCTCCTTGGAAGGGAAATGCAATCTTCCTAAAATAGGTCGACACAACAGCAGCCATAGCATATATCCATGGTCTTCCCAGTAGGATGTTGTAATCGAGGTTTCCGTCGATTACTTCAACATCAATTTCTACTGTTTTGCCCCCCAGTTCAACTTGCAAGTTACTTAAAATCCCGTATGGAGTGTATGATCGTCCATCAAATGCTTTTAATGTCGTTGACGATCTCGACAAGGGTGGTGAGCCTAAATTTTTCCAGCAACTCATCGACATAATACATGTAGATGCCCCCTCATCAATAATTGTTCGATGAACAGTTTTGTTGAGGGCTTTCACTTGAATAAGGAAAGCTAGTTGAGCTGGTAACTGAGGGTCATATCCTTTATGATTAAAGGCCACAAGATTGGAATCCAATGGGTCAATCCCACCTATTGTTGATAATAAAGCTCGCTCTTGGGAGGGGCAATTTTGTGGTACCTCAAGTGTCGACATAGCGGACGGCAATTGGGCCAGGTTCTCTACTATATAATTCTGTGCTACTTTGGCATGAGGATTAAATGTCGATTTGTGTACTAGTCCCTTTGGCGACTTTATCATTGGTTCAGGAATGATGGGTGACATAACTTCGGTCGAAGTTGTTGTCGAACTACTAGGTTGCTCATTAGCCTTGTTATTTGACAGCTGTGGATTCCCGTAATCTTTATTCCTTGCCAAAGCATCATTTTGCTGCTTTGAGATAGACAACATAAGCACTTGGGATCGGGAAGCATTTTGATTAGCAACCAGTTTGGTTCCCGGGCTTGGAAACGGATCAGTCAATAGTGCTGAGGTCTTTGAACTCTTAAAGAGTTTCTTAACTTCAGCTTTATGTGGACAATCTCTCGTCCGATGATCCTCATCGCATATATGACACCCCGCAGGGGGTTTCCTTTGCCCAGAAGGTTTTTCAGGAGATGACTCATCCTGCTTCCTTTTTCTCCCTTTCTTTTTCTTCTTGCCCCCTGGTTGCTTCAGTTGTTTGCCCTTGTCAGTCGACACGGCATTTACTCCCGAGGCAAGAAGTTCCTCATTTGCATTTTGACTAGAAATCTTACGGGCCTTTTTAGATGTAGCCTTTGTCGATTTCGTGTCTGTCGCGCCAATCACGCCATCGATGGCATGAGAGTCATTGTTTGATTTAGGAGGAGGAGGAACTGAGAATTCCAGTCTAGGCGCGTCAGGTATTTTATCGTAGAGCGTGCCAGACTGAGTGTAAATCAAGTCCAAATATTGCGCACGAGCGATAACTTGCTCTTCTGTGACGACTCCCCCTTTTGCCACATCTTCTGTGATGGAAGGTAGTAATGACTTGATAAACCATTCAGCTAAAAGCTGATCAGGAACATACGTTTTTACCATTCTATGACGATGTCGCCACTCATGTATATGATCAGATATGTGAGTGGTCGTCGTTTGTTTGAAGTTGGTAAGGAGTTCCGTTCCTGTTTCATACCTTATCGGTAATTGAAAATGGGTTAAAAAGGTTGTGGCTAGGGTACTGAAGTTGTCGAATGAAGCTCTAGGCAATTCGATATACCATTTTGCTGCCGGACCAGTTAACGTCCTCTGAAAGAGGCGAAGCCTAATCGAATCATCGTTTAGGGTGTTTGATGAACACCACAGATGAAAGGTCATCACATGATTCGACGGATATTCACCCGGATTTCCATTAAATTTAGGAATATCTGATGGAATTTTATGCGGAATCGCTGGCCACCAAGCGGCATAAGCAATTGGATCATTCGTCAGCCGGTTTAGATCTGGTAATTCTAGAGTTGCTACAAAGGGAAACTGTTGATTCAGGTTAGGCGAAGCATACCCAGGATAAGATGGAATCGCCTGAGCAGTGGGTCTTTGCATACCAGCATAATGTATTTGATGCTGGCAACTTTGACAAGGTTGATGGGCATAACCATTATAGTATGGTTGTTGATAACCGCTTTGGAAATGCAGTTGCCCATTACTTACAAAGACTTGTTGCTCAGGTCCTTGATATGATTGCTGGAATTGTGGTTGTTGAGATTGAACCAGCCCTGGTTATTGGACCATTTGCTGTTGTCCAATACTGGATGATTGACCAAGATGAGGAGTCATAGTACTTGTTTGAGCCTGAGTCACTCCAGATAAGGAGTCACTAACCTGAGGTCGTGATTGAGTCGTTGAGACAAGAGGCTGTTGTATTGCAACCTGAGAAACTTGGGGTTGACATACAACAGGTAGCGCTTGTACTTGCGATGCAGTCACCATAGCAAGTATAGTGGGAATATCCGACACAGGGTGGACTGGTTGCATTGAATATACAACCCTTGGTTGTTGAGGCAGTATTGGTACCCAACCACTGAATGTAATTCCAGTTTGACCTGAACTTTGTTGTAAACTCTCATATGGTTGTTCTCTGGGAGGGAACAATGAAAAGGCATACTGCCCTCCATATGGTGGCAATCCAGTACTTAAAGGGTAGATTGGCCTTTGAAGACACATTGGATCAATTTGTTGAGTTTCAACATAAGAAATACCAGATGATAATCCGGATGAAGAAATAGGAACTAACCATGTCGTCGAAGCAGTCCCTGATTGGACTCCGGCTTGTTGTTGATAACTTGCCGGGACAGATGGTATACCGGCAAACATCGTTGGAGTAGCAGCAAGAGACTCAGCCACTGCTGTGTCAGATGACACAGTCCTGGATGTCGATGGCTGTTCAGACATATTTAGTCTATCCAAAAGATTTCCTAGCGATTCTACAAGAACTTGCGATGAAGGGAGACTAACCTATAAGACCAACGAGGGAACAGTGATGTTATTCCGATTAAAATAAATTTTAGACGCTTTGACACAACTTGTTTTTTCAGTTTTAAAGAGTCGAGAAAAAACAAAAGATGACTCTAGTCTCCTTCGATTTTTAATGAGCCTGAAGTGACAAGTGCTCAGATGGACCTTTTCCGTTAAGGAGTCTGAAAAGGAACGAAAGGGACTGCTCTGGAGTTCTAGGTAGAGGGTGTGCCAAACCAATCGCAAAACCGCAGAATACTTTTTAAGGTACGGGCGGTCAATCTTCCCGAATGCTGTGTTCAGTGCATTGCGATCAGTAGGGCGGCCGACACGGCTTCCTATGGATAAAGGTTTTATGCCTATAGGGGTCTCCCAATATATACTCGACGGTACGTGGGAGCACAATCCGTACTGGCACTTATCGTCTCTCAGGAGGAATCACCCAACCATCAGTGAGGCCGACAGTCACCAGGTTTTAAGACGCCGGAACACGCCTCTAGCCTAGACCTCTATGTTGTGCGTTAAGTTACAAAGCGTTGTTAAGTTCATTCAATTTATTTTAGGTTGATATTTCTTAGAAGTTTGCCTTTTTGGATCACCACGAGATGTAGATGAAATTCCTAAATGCAATCTAAAGATGATAAGCAAGCATTTATCTCTTTTCAACAATGAAAATCCTAGCTACAAGGGGAAAAGAAAGACACAATCTTTTCTCAAAGAGCAAAGAGCACACTGTAAATGCACTTTTCCTAAATCAAACCATACAAACTATCATTATGCAAATGCACAAATGCATGTATTTGTTTTCACTTTCTTAATATTGATGCCTAAAAAGAAAGCTGTTGTACAAATTTGAATTCGATTTCAAGTGAAAACACAAACAAGTTTCTTTTTGAAATCAAAAAGATGATTACGACACTTTATGATTTTGAAGTAAACACTTGTTTCGACACTAGAAATTCACAAATTCAAACCAAAAGACAAAAGTAAAAGCGCAATCAACTGTCAACAGCAAACAAACTTTCTCCTAAGATCAAAACGACACTTACGACGGGTCTAGATCTAAGGGCGACAATATGACTAGTTTACTTTTGTAATGGGAAACTGCAAATGATGTAACAAATACACAAAAAATAAATACAGTTTCTTTTATACAACTGAGGTGGAATTGAGGCAAAGAAAAGGGGTTTTCAGATAGGTACACACACTGATAACAGGCTGCAAAAATCAAAGATAAAACTGAACAAAATGAAGCAAAGAACCACAGCTGCACAGGGCAAAGGCTGATCAGCGCACCTGTTGCACAGAGAAACTGAATTGCAGCGCAGGTAGCCCTCTCGAGACCTTCATTGAAATGCAGAACCTCTTCACAGAGCCTGCGCTGAAGCAGAAACGAGAATTTTCTCTGGGTTCTGGGTCACGGTTTGCAGTTTAATCTATGGTTTTTGGCCGGATAAAAGCTATCAGTAAGGTACAATTAGAGGGATGATTTAAAGGAGGACTAAGAGCTATCACAAAGGGCAGTTAGAGCATTTGTGGATCAGCTGTTCAGATCATAAACAGGCCCAGTGAATGGACTAGAGTGGCAGATCTCTACTTTGCATTTGTAAATGGCAAATGCAGTTTGATTCGCCACTCCTAAGTTTATGAGAAGAACAACAATAGAAAAACAAATAAACTAACTAGATACGGTCCCCAGTGGAGTCGCCATTCTGTTGTTGGGAAAAGTATCTATTCAGAATGCCCCTATCCCACTCTAAGGTGTGACAGTGCCTTACCAACAAATAAGGAAAACTACTTGAGTATTCTTCTTTATGAAATGTAAACGAAGAGGAAGGATGTAACTAACCTATGTCTTTCGCTAGTTTGTTGATCCAATCGCTCTTCTCTTTGTTTGCTTCCCGCTGCCTGCTCCCTTACTGGCCCAGCTTCACTAAGTTCCTGCAAGATCACAGAAGAGAGAAACTACACGAAGATATAGATTTACATTCATAAAAAGCTCAGGATCAGATTAAGCTAAACATGCAAATATAACAAAACATCACTGATATACAAGCATGTAGAAGAAATTCAAATAGTTTTATTGATATGATAAGAAAGTCCAAGAGGAGATACAACCAAGTGAGTCCCGATCCAGCATCTACCTCCCAGCAAAGGAATCCCTTCCTCACCTCCAACAAATCATAAGTCACCCAATGCACTAATCTCAATCTCAAACCAACAACAATTCTCTGCAAAGTACAAAATTCCAGCCTCTGGATCTCTGGGATGAGGGATCCATATATAGATGTAAGTAGAGAGGATGAGTCAGCTTATGTTTTGACTTGTGGCTTCTCTCTGTCAGTTCTTGCTTCCACTTGGAGACTGAGAGCCTCTTACTCATCACTGGTCGAATTCAGTGAGGCAAGTGTCATTGGAGAAGATTCTGGAAGCTTCCATTGTCTTTCCACCTCGTTGAATGACTCTGCCACTTGTCATTTCCCACTCAACGCACCTGGGTAGTGCATTCAAGTGCGTTGCAACACACCTAGCCAGTGCATTTGGGTGCTTTGCAACGCAGGCAGCTAGTGGAGCTTCTGAATTGATCCTGATTTGACTAGTTTTGAGCAGTTTCTGGTGGAGAACTTCTGGGAGGAGCTGTCATTGGTTGACCTTGTTTCTTTAGGAGCTGGAACAACATCTTTAGGGACTTTGGATCCCTTGGATTATGGACATTTCATGCTTATAGCTATAAGGCACAAAAATGTCTATAACAGGGAGGTAAAATGTCTGCCTTCTGCATTTAGATTCATATTGCTTTCATGGTTTCATGGTTTTGGTTGAATATTTTTATTTTTCTATATTTGTATCATCTTTTGCTTTGATGCCAACGTTTATAGGAGAAGAAAGAGGAAAATGGTGCTGTTGCTAAAAAGAAAGTTGATGAGAAGCAGTCTGAGGCTGAAGCTAAGCCTGAACCTGTTGTTTTGAAGGTTGACATGCACTGTTGTATTTTTGGATTGAAATTGTGTAATATTTTTTGAAACATTAATACTCCACTCATCATCAAGAATCAGAATGTGCAATATTTTTTGAATAGTCCCCTCTCATCATAGATTAGAAAACATAAAGATGGGTAGTAAGTGTTAGGTAGATCTGCCTAAATCAAACACACATTTCATGCACTTTGGTCTTTCTGGTCTTTCATTTATGTAGTTCTGCTATGTTATAGAATC
The DNA here is from genome assembly GCA_031772625.1 of Pinus tabuliformis. Classification (NCBI taxonomy): domain Eukaryota; kingdom Viridiplantae; phylum Streptophyta; class Pinopsida; order Pinales; family Pinaceae; genus Pinus; species Pinus tabuliformis. The sequence continues at coordinate 1,251,129,270 of CM062816.1, read as the reverse complement.
TGATTTCAGGTATTCTAGACCTTCTGATCTTTAGAATACAATTTGAGTTCATGATATCTAGATTTGGTTATAAACATTTGCTATACTCTTAGCAATTCAGGTATATGTGTATTTGGTTATAGAACTTTGCTATCCTCTGATCAATTAAGGCATATGTGATGTATATATAAACATGCAGGAGTGGAACAACTTGAGTTTGATACGCAGATCAACAAGGTGACTGTGAAGGGAAATGTGGATCCTCTAAAATTACGTGAAAGAGTGCAGAGGAAGTCTGGAAGGAAAACTGAGCTCATATCTCCATTGGTACTGACCAACAAAACATAGGAGAAGGAGAAGATTAAAACAGAAGATATAGCTTTTAGACAATGATTTTGAAGCTCTTCCAACTTTGGAACCAAATGAACGCAAATTTCTTTTGGACCTCATGTGGAAGAGTAATATTAGTAGTTGAAGATATGGAGCTTGAATGTAAGGACACAATTACTTGTCATAAAATTATGCAGTTGAAGGAGCTCTGTATTGTCCTCCAGATGTTAATCTTTTCAAACAACATTCTAATATATTTGCCTAGAAATATGAAGACCTTAAACCATATCACATTGTTATGAAATGAATCCCTACCAAGATATATTCCTAGAAATATGGCATGTTATTAGGAAAACAAATAAAAGATTACGAGCAATCTTACCTTCCATTGAAGAGTATAACATGGAAAGTGTTGTACCAATCCTTGCAAAACCAAATCCAGTGGAGAAATCAAACAATGTGCGAAGATACAGTTTGTTGTATTTATCATAAGCCTCAATGTTCAATTCAAACTCTGGTGTGATATGAAGACCTTAAACCATATCACATTGTTATCTGAAACTCTATTGTCAGCTAGTATGGTAATATTGACTAACTCTGCCTATGTCACAAATCATATAAAAATGGATTTCAGTTAGCTCTGTGGTCCTTGGAGAATAATAATATATACAACTTTCATCCATCATGGCCTCTCAATGGTCCAATTACTTATCTAATTGCAAACCTCTCTTGACGCATTCTATATGATGCCACTTTTATTACAGGGATGCATAAATTAGATTTTAGAATGGGAATTGTGCTTCAGCGTTATTTTCATTCAAGCGGCATTTGTGCCAGTTATGTCTTTTTGACAATTATGGTTATTCTAAATCGTAATGATGTGTCAAGTAGTATGTGCTAGCATTTTTATTTTTATGATGAAAGTTTCATATTCTGTCAGTTTAAACAAGCATAATCTGATTTTCATGCTACACTGTAATTTTTTTTATAGGCATTGAATTTTTTTTCTGCAGAGTATCTAGAAGTCTGAATGCCCTAAAGAATTGGAGCCAGCAGACAGGAGGGTTCCAGTACATGTCAATCTGATCAGGAGGGATGAAGACTGTCCTGTATGTTTTCATTCCATTGCCCAATTCATGGCGTGCTAGTTTTTCTAATGTTATGGTGTTCATGCATGTGCTGTTATACTAATTGTGAAATGGGGGAATTTAGTTGTTTCATACATTGTTTTTATGACATTTAAACTCGATAAAGATCAAATCATTGTCCTAGATATATTGTCTGTGTGTCAAACGTTAGTGGCATTGCAGCTGTTGAATTTTTTTTCTGTAATCATTATCGCTTATTTTATTCTTTTTCAAATTTATTAGTAATATAGTAGCTAATGTGGTCAGACTCATGATCAGTAAAATATATGTAAGCTTAATTTGCTAAATTAAATGTATGCAGGTCCGAGATCCAACATATGTGCCTTTTCAAGGTTTAGGCAGAACACTCGGTAGCTCCAGCTCATCAGCTCCTAAGCTTAGTGCCCCTTCAATAGTACAACCAACTACTGGTCGGTGTTCAGAAGGTCTCACAGTGGATGATTCTAAGCCATCTACATCTATTCAACTTCGCTTATCTGATGGGACACGCATGGTGGCTCGCTTCAATCACCATCACACAATTGCTGATATACGGGCATTCATTGATGCTGCAAGGCCTGGAAGTGCTACAACATATCAACTGCAAGCAATGGGTTTCCCTCCAAATCCATTGAATGATCTGACGCAGACCATAGAAGAAGCAGGACTAATCAATTCTGTTGTAATACAGAAATTTTAGTTTGTTAGTCTCATTAAGGAAAACTTGAAGATTTTGACATAATGGCACATCATGATTAATATCTTGGTTATTAAATCCTTGTAAAGATTGGTGCTAAATTGTATGCGAATATGCAAATTGGTTTTGTTCATTTCCTGCATTGTCAACAAGTTGTTTCTCCCATCTGTGGAGCTGTAATCAATTTAAGACTACTTTATTTCCGTCCCTAATGGTTACTCCATTATGCTATAGAATCCTTGAGAATAATCTTTTTGAGTTGTACTCAAATATTTAGGTTGTAGACTTGAAATAAAATGGTTTCTTTTCCTGTTCATGATATCTAGATTTGGTTATAAACCTTTGCTATACTCTCAGCAATTCAGGTATATGTGGATTTGGTTATAGAACTTTGCTATCCTCTGATCAATTGGCTACAAACAATCTAACAGAAGAAGTTTGAAGAGAAAGAAACTAAACTTCTAGCTACAAACAATCTCACAGAAGAAGTTTGAAGAGAAAGAAGCTGGCAACAACCACTAATATTACAATGCATGAGTTGGAAGGGGGCACTATAAATAGAGTACAATAGTCATTTGAAATTTAGGGTTATAAGTCTAGAGAATTTGCCTATGATCCCTGAAATTAATAATTTTGAAGAACTTAGAGATTAAATTGTGTGATATTTGTTGGTTTGGATGCATAGTCGAGCCATATGGCTCAAAGGTACAAACAAAAGGAAACACAGGCAATGAGCTGTTAAAATGTCAAGGTACTAATGTTCATTTGTTCAAGCTTTGATGGTAAAAAGTTTATATTGAAAGGTTCCATTTTGCTAGAGGAATGTAAATGCTATGCTGCCAATATTGATGCGGAATGTAAATGTTATGCTCATTACTCTGGCATTAAGCAGAATGAATATATTAGAATATTTAATGGATATATAACCATTTAGCCTTGGGTTTGGGATACGTTGGTTGTTGGTCTTTGGACTTACAAGTTCAGTGGTCTGTAAAGAGAGACTGCTGCAGCGGCAATGGGGGAGGTAAAATGTCTTCCTTTTACATTTAGATTCATATTGCTTTCATGGCTCCCTCGTTTTGGTTGAATATATTTATTTTTCTATATTTGTATCATCTTTTGCTTTGATGCCAATGTTTACAGGAGAAAAAAGAGGAAAATGGTGGTGCTGTTGAAAAGAAAGTTGACGAGAAGCAGTTTGAGGCTGAAGCTAAGCCTGAACTTGTTGTTTTGAAGGTTGACATGCACTGTGCAGGTTGTGCCCGTGGGGTCAGGAAGGCCATCAAGAGTTTTAAAGGTATAACAAATGATATGAAGACCTTAAACCATATCGCATTTTTATGAACTGAATCCCTGCTAGGATATATTCCTTATGACGTAGACAAGCTACAGGTGGTTGATAAGGAGGTGATAACAGAGAATTGTGGGTTATTCTAAGAATTTCAAGATGCAAATTGTTGCCATTAGGAGCCTAAACTGCTACTGGAGCATTCCTTATGATGCAGAGAAGCTACAGGTGGTTGATAAGGAGGTGAAAACAAATGCTTGGGCTCATGAAGGAGCTCTGTATTGTCCTCCAGCCCACACTGTTACTATGCCTATTATATTCCATGGCAACAGTGTACACAGAGACATCTCTTGCTCATTACTCTGGCATTAAGCAGAATGAATATATTAGAATATTTAATGGATATATAACCATTTAGCCTTGGGTTTGGGATACGTTGGTTGTTGGTCTCTGGACTTACAAGTTCAATGATCTACAAAGAGAGACTGCTGCAGTGGCAATGGGGGAGGTAATTGCTTTCATGGCTGCCTAGTTTTGGTTGAATATTTTTATTTTTCTATATTTGTATCATCTTTTGCTTTGATGCCAATGTTTACAGGAGAAGAAAGAGGAAAATGGTGTTTCTGCTGAAAAGAAAGTTGATGAGAAGCAGTTTGAGGTTGAAGCTAAGCCTGAGCCTATTGTTTTGAAGGTTGACATGCACTGTGCAGGTTGTGCCTGTGGGGTCAAGAAGGCCATCAAGAGTTTTAAAGGTGTAATAAATGATATGAAGACCTTAAACTATATCACATTGTTATGAACTGAATCCCTGCTAGGATATATTCCTTATGATGCAGAGAAGCTACAGGTGGTTGATAAGGAGGTGATAACAGAGAATTGTGGGTTATTCTAAGAATTTCAAGATGCAAATTGTTGCCATTAAGAGCCTAAACTGCTACTGGAGCATGTAACCTGAGAAACAAAAATAACAACTCTGCATTAGTTTGGAAAAGAAACACACCTGTTTAGTTTTTTTTGTTGTTTCTAGCTTGTATCAACAGGTAACTTGTAGGGCTTTGTCACACCTGAGTTGCAGGTTCTCACGAACAGCAAACATAAAGCAAAATATAGTAAAGGCAGGAAACATAAAGCAAAATATGAGATAAGAAATGAGAACAGTGACCCAGAATATATATAAAACCTAATAACTACCACCATAACCATTTGTGATGCAGAGGGTGCCATATTCAGATGGAGGGCAAAACGATCCTGCAGAAAAAATGGCCTACACGGCCCTCGTGCAACCAAGAAGAAGGCCCCTCTGTAGCAACTCTGCCCTCCTCTGCAAGTCCCCCGCCCTCCTCTGCAGTAACTCTGCCTGCGCCCTCCTCTGCAGCAACTCCGCCTGTGTCATCCTCAACACCCCCGCCCTCCTCTGCATCAAAAGTGGCTATCCGCACGCAGGACGGGTTCATTAGGGTGATTAGGGTAAACTGTTTGGTAGGTAATAGAAACAAATTTTTAACTAATAGGTTAACGTTAACGATTTTTAAGGCTTTTTTAATGTTTTATAAGAATTTTTTATTAAATTACACAGTTGATTACTCTTGAATCATCTAACAATAGATCTGAGGGCTAAGATTAGGACAGAAAGGCATTTTTTGGAGTTCATTTCAGAGGGAAACGCCTTACGGCATAAATAGGAAAAATATTTATTATTTTGAATAATCAAAATAAAAAAATGTGGTTATATAATTAAAGTATTTATTTAGGAGTTGGATATATTAGTTTAGCTTCCCATATTGTTTATAGGTGTATTTATTTTGAAACAGGTTTCTAAAATTCTAATTTAATTATCAATAATTATTAGGTGAATGGTAGGGATTTAATCTCTAGGAAAGATTGTAAAATATTCTTACTAGTAGTCACATATCAAAGGTTGAGATCTATGTACAAAGTAGTTATGCCTTTTTTTCCATTTTAATTAATTTGACTAATTGAAAAAAATGACATTTGAACAAGTGTCATATGAAAATGAGTTATGGTTTTTTGGGAATGTGGTATTGATAAGCCATGGTAATGGCCTATGATGTTGTCACAAAGCCTATTAACACATTAATGATCTGCATAATAAATTGAGAAATATCTATGGTTAATTATCTTGTTATATGTTTTTTTAAATATATATGCTTAACTCGTATTATTTCTTTTTATAATTAATAATAATGTAATAATTTAAAATAAAGTTATATAATAGTTAGTTTTTATAGTTTTTTTTAATCTTAGCAACATGAGGAGTACATGTTAATAGAATTGGGGAAAATTGTGATGGAGAATGTGAGACATGTGAGGGTTTGTAGTTTTTGCAGAGTTTTGGAAGTCGCCGATGTTGTTGGACATGTCTCGACCACCTGTGATGGAAGAAGACACAAGGTTTTTGTGTCCAAATGCTTTTTGACCCTGGACAAAGGTTGCAGGTGGACTTAGCCATTTGGGAATGGTATGCCATTCTTCCATAGACACTATATCGAACTCATGATCGGGTTTAGGTTCCATTCAGTGTCCTTCTCTGCGGTTTGGGCATCATTCTTGCCTAAATTGAAGACGTTGTTGCCATGTCGGTGTTACAAAAATTCTTCTATGATTAAATATGGGTCATTGGAGGCCATTAGATATGGAGTCACTAGGGCTTTGTTCCTATAGGGTAACACTAGTGTTTTTGTTCCAGGGCTAGGGAAGTGGCCAACATTCTGTGGGTTTTGTTTTAGTGCCTCCGCGAGGGATGCTTAGTCCTCTATTTGTGGGATGGAGAAAGAAAGGGATAAGGATGAGATCAAATTGTTTATTGAAATGCCTAAAATAAATACCCCCCAGGGGTAAGTGAAGATCACAAAGTGTTTGGTGAATGCCTCGTGCCAGGTGATGGAGACATGGATCTTCAAAAATTTACAATCTTTTTAGGTCTATGTGAGGAGAGTCTCTTTCCTTCTAGGTCAAGGTAGCAGATGATGTGCTTGCATTGGCTGACAACATTCAATTGTGGAATGGAATTCCTGTGGGGGAGATGCAACTCCTTTATGGAGGGAGACAACTAAATATGACAAAAGGTCTTAGAGATTATGATATCAAGAGGGATGCCACCATCTCTATATTGGAGGCTTGAAAGGCGGCTCCAAGAGAAATGGGGTTTCCTCAAAAAAAAATAAAAAAAAAAATAGGTTTTTAAAGGATACCGTGAATCTCGGATCCAGTTCCCAAACACCTAAGGATCTCTCTAGACAAGATTTTGTGGTGGAACACTATCTGAAGTCTCCATCATTGGAGATATATGATGCCATCTTTAAGCTAAGGTTGGAAAACTATAAACAACAAGAAATTATATGCAGATTCAATGGATTTTGGTCATCCTCATCTACTCTCTGGGAGTGGCTTCACTTAAAATTGTCTAAGAACATAAAGTTATTTTTTTACTGGAAATATTTTTTTGTGGTTTTACTCAAAAATATTGAAGATCGTCCAAAGGTTTTTTACAAGAACCCTTGGTTTTTTGGCATAGTTGGTCTTTCGATCTACCTATGGTTCCCGAAGTTTAACCCTCTTATTGTGAAATCTATGTATGTTCATGTGTGAGTTATACTTTCAAATTTACCCCTTCAATGAATCTAGAAAGAGATCCTAGATGATATTGAAGATTCTATAGGTTGATTCATCAAAGAGGATAGTGACAGATTGGAAAATGGGTTCATCACCTTCATTCAAATATTTTTCGAAGTAAACCTAAACAAATTTTTACCATATAAAATCATCCTCAAGTGTGATGATAAGGGTTATATCCAACCAATAGATTATGAGAATGCAAAGTTCAGATGTAGAAGGTGTCAGCAACCTGGGCACCTTAAAAATGCATGTCCTTCTCCTAAAGAGGCATTTTGTCCCAAGATGCAGAAGAAAGCTAGCCATGGGTGGAGAGATTTGAAGCCATCAGCTAGTTCAAAGTGCACTGCTGGCTAGGGAAAAAAAAAAGAAGAAGAAGAAAGAAAAAGAAAGTAAAAAGTTCTTAGAATAAGAACTCAGCCCCAGACATTTCATCCTCTCCACATCCAGTTCTGTCCCGAGTTGTAATGAATCATCCCTCCGCAGAGGAGAAAGTCATGATGAAGGATATTAAATTGAAATAACAATAATTGTGTCGGTTATACGTGTCAGAAGCGTTCCAATGAATCTGACCATTGAGATAGTGAGAAAGACACAATGTCTCTGGCTAAATCAGTGGTTATGGATTTGTATCAAAAGAATGAGGAAATGGGTAGATTTTTAGTTGTTACAGATAACATTGAAGGATGGATTGGTGTACGTAAGAGAAAGAGGAAAAAAAAAAAAAAAATTGCACCACCCTAGTATCTGATATCAGGAAGTAAAAGATTGTAATCTCGTTGTTTCTAGTCTATTGATGTTATGTGTTTTTTTGGAAGTAATATAATTTAATTTACAAAAAAAAAAAAAGCTAGCAAGTTGAGATGTATAATGAAGTAAGTGTTTTGATGTTTATTATGGATTTATATGGCTGCACCAATTATTCTATGTTTTGAATTTTTTAGTCCAAATTCAGTGAAACAAATTTTATTTAGATCATATCTTTTGTTGTTCAAAATATGTTTTTGAATGCAAAAATGATTTCAAGCCTTAAAAAATTGCTAAGGCACTTAGATAATGAAAATTTGATAAATCAAACTTAAAATTTGAGAAATTCTTGTGAAATTTCAAACAAATTTGATTAAAAATATATATCATAAAAAATCTCCAAAATCAATTAAATTATAACATAATATTATACTTCTCACAAACTACCTAAAAATGTGTGCAAAGAAGAAAATGATAACCTGATATTCCTCTTCCTCTTCCCAAATGATCTTGGGATGAAAACCTTCATAATTTACAATTCAAAACAAAATCTCCACTTAAAACTATTCCTTTCATTACTCTTCAAATTGTTATGAACACGTTGTTTTTGAAAGTCAGTCACAACGCTCATTGCGACTTAAAATGCAATTTCATTTTTAACTCTAAATTTATAGAAAATAAAAAATATATTTTCATTTCAAAACTCATCAAGCTTGGAAGTAATGGGTCTAAGAACTGGTTTCTGAACAATAATACTTGACTATATTTTTTACTTATTTTATTTGTGATTTTTTTATGTTAAGGAGTTTGTTCTTATTTGTTAGGAGTTGTTTAGATCTAGATATTTTCTAAATTGGTGGGTGGTCCAGATATTCTCTTAACCAAGTGATTGTGTCCAAATTAGCTTTACCTATCTTAAAACAACACTACATATATTTATTGTAACATTACTTATTAATTGCTTATTAATTAATAGTGTGATTAATTTTTAAATTGGTATCAAAGGTAGTATGGGTCTGGACCTTGCCCCTTCTGCGCTGAGGAAAATAAAGAGTTTGGTGATTTTTTTATTTGTCCATTCATTCTGTTGGAGACTATGTGTGTGTGTTTTTATTTTGTTGGTGTGTAGCTTGACGGTGGTGTGAAAAGGTTAACGGACTAATGTGGAGTCCAGCTGGTGAACTGCGCAATGGTGAGTGGAGAGAGTATGCTAAGATGATTGCATGTTGTGGAGGACTGCATGATGGTGTTGTGGAGGACTGCATGTTGGTTCATTGATGTCCCTTGAAGTCTTTCTGAGGGCTGGAGGGTGCAATGGGATGTGGCGAGCGTGGAGATCCGTGGTTGTGAGCCTGTAGGAACCTATAATTCGTTGCTAGCATTGATAAATAGTGTTTGTTTTTTACCGAACTCCCCCGAAGGAGCTTTGCTGGTATTTGCAGGCATGCAGTTATTAGATTTATTGGATCTATCTTGGATACGTCGGATCAGTGCGAGTGAGAAGCAAAGTTGTCTTTATTGTGTGTTGTGAGGCGTTTGAAGAAGCATTGGAGTTCATCCAATGTGTGGAGCAATGACGGCCATCAAAAGGGCATTGGTAAAGAGAAGGTCATATATGTGGAGAGGAAAATCATTGTGTTGCAAGAAGTTTGCATTGCCAAAATGTATGAAGACATGGCCATGCTTTCAATCCCGCCATTAACCTCTGCGTGCCAAAGACCGAGATTCATCGTTGCAGAACCAAGTCCGCAAAACTTGAGGAAAAATAGATTATGCATGCAAGTATCTGTTTCGTCTTCTAATTTTAGGAACCCGAGGATAATAAGGGAGGCTGATTTCTGGGTGAGGCTAAATTTTTTAGTGAAAGGTCGTTGTTTATGGATCGAACTCCAGAGGTTCGGTTTGCTACTTGTGAGATCTGCCATGTGTGGAAAGCCAAGTTATGTTAGGGTATGATCTCCTTGTGAAGTCTAAATCATAGACAAAACAAAAGGGAGAAATGAATCATTGACCGAATAGAGGACCAATGGTCAAGAATAATAACAATGGATGAGTCGAGGAGCGCTTGGCCGAGTTGAGGACCATTGAAGCCTCTTCGATGCATGTGCGTTGAAGCCTGTTTCCGATTGGGATGAATTTTTATTCTTTTGCCGCTGAAATCTATGTAGAACCAGCGTGTAATGCAGTGAGTGGCCAGTGTATGTGGTGTTTTCAGTGTTCGAAACATTTTGGCTTGTGTTATAGATAGATAGCATTCTCCTATGTATTATTGGTGTTGCGCCCATTGATGCCAAGGTTCTGTTGGATGTTGTAAGTTACACTTTATTGTTGCGTGTATTAGCATGCAGTGTCATGGTATTTTTTTGTTGTTATTGAAGTGACATTGATCTCACCAACTATGGTCACAGTTTTGAGTGTGTGTTGGAACTGGTCATTCCAATAATATACAAATTTGCAAGATATGATGAAGACATGACACTAAAGATGACATTAGAAGAGTTGCATCAAATATTAAAGGACCATAGATAGTTAAGTTAAAGTTTGTGTGAGTTAGTGGAATAGACTCATTATGATGGTGTATTATGTGTCACATACATTTATTAGTAATCAAGTCTTGGATGTTTTGTAGTGGTCTTTGTAAAGTATGTACCAGGTAACTCCAAGAGTTGGAGTGTGTAATATAACCATAATGAAGCATGTGTACCCCCATGAAGTTCGTGGTAATCTTAAAGCCACTTTTTGATTGCAAGTTTGTGGTCAGCGAGAAACCACTTTGGAAGTGTAGGTTTGTGGTAAGCTAGAAACCACTTGGGTTTGTGGTAAGATGGAAACCACTTTGCAGTGTTAGTTTGTGGTAAGCTAGAAACCACGTGTGAGAGTGAAGTGGACAGGGATTCCTATAGGCATGGTTTAAGGTGAGTGGAGAAAACCCTGGGCATGGTTTAGGGTGAGCCAAAAAAACCCTAGGCATGGTTGAGGGTAAGTCGATAAAACCCAGAGCATGGTTATGGGTAATCCGATAAAACCTATGATAATAATGATGGATGGGAGATTTACAGGTATAGGTACATGTATGCATTTTGAATGGTTGACAGAACCATGTATGCGAAGGGCATCCTAATAGACTAGCGGTTGCAATGGTTGGGCACCCATGCATTCTGGTAGATGGTTTTTTTTATCATGTTTGTAAACATCATACCACAACTAAACTTTGCATATTGAGATTGAGACAAGTACTCATTAAGGGGGTGACTTGGAAATATAATTCCTATTTGTCTCACTTGTGAATCTTTCTATGTTAAGGAGTTTGTTCCTATTTCGTAGGAATTGTGTAGATCTAAATATTTCCTAAATTGGTGTGTGGTTATTCTTTCAACCAAGAGATTGTGTGTCCAGGTTCATTTACCTATCTTAAAACAACACTACATGTATTTATTTGTAACATAACTTGATTAATTGATAGTGTGATCAATTTTTAAGTGTGATTAATGCTCCAAAAGATAAACCATCTCCAACACAGAAATGGAAACACTGAAAAATAAAGAATAAAAGACATTGATTTTCTTAATTAAAAAGCCTCCCATGCAAGCTTCGAATTTGAAGTTTCACATAAGGTTTTTGTCTTTTTAGAAGTATTTAACCGTTTAAAAAAAAACTCCCATGCAACCTTTCACAAAAGGTTATTTTTTTTTGCTTTCTAAGACGTTTCTGTTAAAAAAAAATATATTTACAAACTATAAATTTAGAAATTTAGACTTATTTGAAGATTGAAAATGAGGTATGAAAATAATGTGTATTTGAGATTGACCCATTTAAATTAGCGGTCATAATTCATAGTAAACAATATTAGCCGCTGCAACTTGGAATTTTATCATAGAGGGTTATGGATCAAGCATAAAAATCATCAATTGTGGGAAGCCCATATCACATGCATGCGGAGATGCGAGTGAGTTAGTGATGATTGAACGATCTGATGAGAGGCGTTGACATGGAATCATGTTATTGGGTACCGGACCCATAAAAACACCCCAAAAAATATATATATATATCCGTCAATCTGACACTGCCTATCGAAATCGAAGTATATTTCTCACCTGTTTGCGGTCGACCCAATTGCTATTGAGATTATCGATTTTCTTAATATTATTAATATATTTTATTTTATTTGACCATTAAAAATTTGGGGATTTGGTGATCTTGCTCTCCAAATCCATCTATCCTAAAATTTCTTTGTGATTTCTCTAGAAGATCTTTACTTAACTCATAAATCATTGAAGCATTCAATCTAAATAGTACCATTCATGAAATGTGAAGGCATTCTCTCCTTTACATCCAAATAAAAAATAAAGAATAATTTCTTACTAAAACTAATTGAAAAACTTGTAAAATGTTGAACATATGATTTAACACAAATTTAATGAAAAAAATGAAAAGTTAAAAAAGATTAAAAATATAAGACTTTTTAATATTGAATAGTAATAATGCCAACCATTTTCAATAATCAATATTAAAATTTGAAATTTAATAAAGGTTTTACTAAATTATTGAAAACAAACAGAAAATAGAAAAAAATAAAAAATGTTGAACATGTAAATTTTAGCTTTGAATATTTATTAAATATTAGTTTTTTAAAAGTCAAAAGATCTTAGCTCAAATCATTTAGTGTTTTAAAAATCAAAAGATCTTAGCTCAAATGATTTGGTGAAAATTTTGAAAGTTTATATTTTCAAATCAAACTATATATGTGTTTTGGGGACTTATGCATGAAGATGTACTTATTGATGAGGTTTTTCTAATATCTTTGAAAATTTATGTATTCACGCTTCTCTGATCCATAATAAATTAAACAAAGGTTTTTGGTAGAAATGACATAAGAGAAATTTTTGACCAAAGGGTGGGGTAACTTTATTTAATTAGTCAATACTTTGATTATATTTTTTCACTATAATCTTTAATATTTAAATGTACGAAGTTTTAAATGTCACATAAATTAAATATAAACAATATATATGTCATCATATTTCTTATATTTGTTCTTACAATGAGGTAAACTTTAATTTTTTTTATTTTTTTTATAGAAAGGTAAATTTGTAAAAAGATTGTGGAAACATTTCTCATTATTCATTCAAGGTGAACATTGGTGGCTATTTTCATGCATAAATAAATAAATAAGTTTCCTATTTCTTAAATAAAAAATATTTCGATAATTTAGGGATGGTTTTTATAAAAAGAGTACTTCTCACTAACCTATTTTCTTTTCCCTCTTATTATTTAGAGGAAGAAATCTAATATTTATTTAATATTAGTAATATAAAAGTATTATAGGGAAAATTGTTGTTGTTTAAAGTTGTTAACACATATTCACTACTATTTTATAATACTTTATTTTGAAAATAAAAAATAACATGAATAATAATTATTATTATTAATGTTTTATTGATATTTGTTTTTTTTTAATATTTGAAAAAAAAATTATGCTTTACAATTTAATATATATATATATATATATAATAAAAAAAATTGTGTTAATATTTGGAAGTTTTTTTGGTGGATTTTTTGGATCTAATTTCTCTAAAATCCGGCTGAAATTCATTGAAATCACAAGTTTGATGGGTAACCTCTGCACAATAGAAATGCCCTAGGAGTTTTTTAGGATGCTGAATCCATATATGCATTCAAAAAACTAGTTTAAATAACACAAATCAAAATTTCACCACAAATTTAAACACAGAAAAGAAACTCCAAAAAATCACACTAAAAACAACTCCAAGAAAAATTGACAATGATAATTTACAGTCATGAAAAATAAACAAAAAAAACAAACAAATTAAAAAAAAAAATATTATTTGAAATTCTAGGCCCGCTCCCATGGGATGTGATATGAGAGGGTGGTACGGGAGTTAGTCTATGAAGCCTTAATTAATCACTATCAGCTTTGAGGCAATTAGATTATTACAATTTCGTTTTGTTGTGCATGCTGAAGCTGCTGACAAAAAATTAATACGTTTCAGATACTGCGGATTCAGAGTATTTGACTGGGCAAAACACAGTTAGATGGCGATTTTGCCCTGTCAAATTCCACAGTGCACTATAAAGCGTATTTCAACGGGGCAAAACACCGTTCGATGGATATTTTGCCGTGTCAAATTCCAGACTGAACGATATAACTCTTTCTCTTGCTATTATTGTACACATCTTTTTTCCTGGAACATCTTCATCAACGAATTTAATCTAGCAGTTATACATCAATTAATTTCATTTAATATAGCAGTTATACATCAATAATCTAGTTGGATAATTCTGGCATTTGGTCCACTGGCGATCAATATACATCAATAAATTTCATTTCCTGTAACTTTGCATTATTTTGGCATTTGGTCCAGTGGCAGGTGATTGATGGATGGGATATTGGTGGAGACCTTCCCGGAAGTGTTTTTATTGGTGTTCTGTATCAAAGAGTGTAGCATGGGAGTTTTGGATAGGAATTTGAAGTTTTAGTCACAAAAACGTGTTTGAATCTTTTATTTTTTAAATGAATTTAACGTTTTGTGAAAAAATCACACATTGAACCTGTGATTTGACCATAAATATTTCACAAAAAACCCTTAAAAACGAAGAACAATTACCCTGGTCCCTACGGCGTATCGCAAGAGCATTGCAAATCTGAATACGGCTCTTTTTTTCATAATTTTATTTTTATTTTAAGAAATTCCGCGGAAGCAGCGTTGCAGACCTCTATACGCCTCTTTCTTTCATAATTATTATATATTGTTACCGTCTAAAGTAACTTCGCGGAAGATCTCATTCTCCACCAATGTCATCTGGCTGACACACTATTAAATATAAATACTCTGCAGCCGGGTGGATGTTAATCGGAATTCATTGGTGGTTGGTATCGAAGCAGCGTCGCCATAGAAATTTTCTGGCACTCAGGTCAGAGTTTGAGTACTAACACTGTTCTGGAAAATTCATTTCCTCCCTTGATTTGGATCTTATTCAACAATGGATTTGTTCAGGGGAAGCCAATATGTGATGCACTTGTGTATTATAATACTCCTTTGCTGGTTGGGTTGGCTCTGTGGTCTTGCATTTGGACAGGTAAGTGAAGCTTTTACAGGTTCTGCTAATTTTTCAGATATACAGCTCACATGTGTAGCCAATTTAGTGGCTTTCATTACAATTACTTTAAGAGGCAAGTATTATGTGTACAAAAGAGTAAGGGCCAACTACATAAGTGACAAATTGAAGAATCTAAATGGGTTGGAAGTACTGACCACCAATAGGGGAGAACTAGAGGAATGTTCTGTTGTTATGTTATCATACCAGATGCCCAGGCCCATTCGTTCGACGAAGATGTTCATGAACTCTCTCTCCAACCTTTATGATGTGCAATCTATCTTTTTGCAGTGCCTCCCTTTACAATCTGTAGAAATAGGTGTAGAGATGTGCACAGATAAGTGCACAGAAAATCACAAGGGTAGATGCGGATGCATTGTCTTCAATACAGTGGAAGATATCACGATGATGCTTGTTCGTCGGATGCCCGGAACTCTGAAAAAACTGTCTGCTTCTCTGAGCCTACTCCCATCTCTGCGCTGCCTGAAAAATGGCTGCCACGGCTGCAACCGGGGACTGTTGCATGTAGAGAATGATAGATTGAGAGAGGGTGACTCCCTGGTGGAATCCCCTGCTGCGGTCTGTGAAATACTTGATCTTAAATCCATCCATAAAGTGGGTGCTTGCATCTGCATTCCACTGCGTCCAGCCAACGATGATGAGTGGACGAATCAGCTGATAAAACTTTTGAAGCCTGAGGATGAAGAATTCAGAGGTGCCGTTATCAGAAAAGGCAGAACCAACGCTTCTTCTGCCCTCCAAAGTTACAAGGCTGGGAATGGAGAATGCGATGCAGAAGAAAAATACAGGTTTGCTTCCTTGATTCTAGTGCCAAGGTTGATGATGCTATTAATGTTCCCTGTGTTAACTTTTTGGCTTAAAGTCGATGGTTTCTCCAGCAATTTGTTCTCCTGCTTTGCACTGGAACGTTATTATGAAGTATATTCTGACTTCCCCACACATTTATTTCTAAGCAGAACTCGGGTCAAATCCAATGAGAGTAAGACCAATGTATGCCAAGTGTTGTTCTTTAAACCTGCTCTTCAAACATGGCTACTCTCACACGATTCATGCGTCCCTGTGTACTCGATTTGCAGCGTTAGTTGGATGGTGTTGGTTGCATTGGAAGGAGGCGCTAACAAATGGTATCATACGCATTCTATGCCGCCCTCTAAACCAAGGATTGCTGCCATATTGGTGGGCATTTGTATTGCTTTGTTCATGGACGGCTTTGATTTGAATTTATGTTTGCAAATGAGAAGAATGCGTCGTTTTAAGGGAAGAAATCACAGGAAGGTTACTCTTATCATTTGTGCAATCATTGTTTTGCAAATACTTTGCATTGTAGTCTGTAGCGCAATAGCGGGTGTTGTGGGTATAAATTTTTTTGGGAGGTGGATATATAGTGCTTTGCAATGCCTAGTTTGGTTGAAAGGCGTTATAGGCATCCATATCCTCTTTAGAGTTCGTCCATATTCACGGGAAAGCGAACTCAACTGGTGGTATCACAGCTGTGGACTGTACATCGCCTGTTCGGCAATCTTGCTTAATGCGGTCCTCGCTGGTATTCGAGCTAAGTGGGAGTTCTCATAGAGATATTTATGTATATTCCATGTACTACACATTTGAATGTGAAACTTATTGTCCATGAGATTTTATATATTCCATGTATTCGAACATATAGCCATAATAATTAGTTTGTTTGATAAAACAGTGAAGTTTTGTTTATTTATTTATTGGTTGCTTTAGTGACCTTATGTGTTATTAGGGAATTTAGTATAATTTATTAGTTTATTACCATATAGCTATACAAATATATTTATATTTATTAGTTTATTACTATATATATTTATACCATGTATTATTTTTTTCATTTTGTTTAGATAAAATCAATTTCAATGTTTTTTTCAATTAATTAACTTATGTCTTCATTGTTTATATCCATTATGTTTTTTTTATACACTTTTAAGTTGCCTTTTCCTTGCAGTGACTTTCTCTCCAAGAGTCAAGCATCCCCTTATCTATTAAGTAGTTTCTAGAGTGATTTGTCTTACCAAGGCTTTCATATGCCAGAAGAGCAACAACATATGGTCTCAATTTTATTATAGTAGGGTTCTTCCAAAGCTGTTTAGATTACCATAGCCATTATTTGTTCATATAAAATAGACACACAAACATAAATATACAAGTATTATGTATATTTTCTTTATATTTAAGCCAATTTTTACTTATTACAATAATTAGATTTCCAAAAAAAGTTAAAAAATTTCCATATAATTCTTAGCTTTTATTTATATAGATAATAATCCTTACTTTTATTATGGTTTACTTTCATTGCCATATCTCAAATATTTATTTAAATAACTCTATTTTCTCATCTTAAATTTCTATAAGTTTCTTACACTATATTCAATTAATAGCTATGCTACTATGTAATAACCATTTGAATAAAAAATTCTAACATTCTACACATATTTTCATTTCCCAAAATGCCCCAACTGTGACACCTGAAATGCATTCAGAACTTGCATCGGAATATTCTGGGGTAGTTGATATGTGTTTAGTTTAAATTTTAGGCTTGGTAGTACATAAGGCCGCATTTGAAAATTTAGATTGAATAGATCACAGATAAACATCTCTTTAATGGCAATTTCTAAGCAATGGCGGTGATAAACATCTCTTTGACCACAATTTCTAAGTGATGGTGGTGTAATATTTGTTATTTTGATTTTGGGTAATTGTTTTAAAAAATAAACACGTCTTTGAGAGCAATTTCATTTTTTAAATTATAGATTAAAACCGATGAATTAATTCACGTGACAATTTTTTTTTATCAAATGAATATTCGCATTGAATTCTAATGCTCACTTTCTCCCGATATTTTGAATAGTTAAAATGTTTGTTAGATGCCTGTAATTTCATGCTTTTAGTACCATCAATGGAAATTTCACACTTTCACTATGTCCCTCGAACATCCAAAAGTTTAAACCCCATAGTTCTTTCATAAATCGCACTTCTTTAAAGTGAAAAAAATACTAATTTATAGATTGGCGATATGCAGCAAGATTTTACATCATGGATTTACACCTTCTTGCTATTTTTTATGCACCTCAATGCACCAATAACACAAAGTAAATACTAAGAGGAAGAATATGCATCCTATATAGTATGGTAATTGTCTATGGTACTCGATAACTTAAATCATAAATTCAATTACTAAATGTATAAGCAATCCATGAATACACACAATTATACGATCCATGGATACATACAATTTGCTTTTTGAGAAATTTATAAAGTGAAATATCATTCACATAAATGCATTTAAATCACATAAACATATGAATTAAGACAGCAAATTGAGATTAAAGGAAGTCTTATCTAAGTTCCCTCCAACCTCTATATGGTAGAAGCACACTAAATCCATAAATGCATGGCTACCATCAACTTATTTGATGCTACTTAATTAATTGGTTTCTTATAAAGGCATACATAGTCTTTCCACAAACCTCTTCATCAAAATTTTATTATCTTTAACTTTTATCCTTAAGACTCATTATTATATGCAATGGTATCATCAACATCTTTAACCATATTATCAACATTTTCCTAGTTACATAATCCATTATTAGCTACTTTTAATCACCATAACCTTTCTATTGCACATATATATCAACATACTAAGTCAGTTTAGTGAAGGTCGAAATATTTTTTATATGTAAACGTTGTTTAATCTTTGAATGCAATCGTCTGAGATAAAATGACATGTCAAGTTATGTTGGTTATGAGCTAATAACCATGATAGGTTAGGAGTTGTAATCACATGTGACTCTATAATGTTGTTGGATATGGAAAGGCTATATCTCTACACAAGAATTCAATGGTCTCCCTATTTGTATTTCTAACCTTCTTTCCAACATTAAGACACCATTTGAAGAGAATGGTTTCTTGAGGATTGTTGAGCACAAAAAGGAAATACCTTCTAGTACACCTAAGTGATTGTTTGGTACAGAAATGGTATATTCCTTGTGTTGAGTTGGGTTGAAGATGAAGGTGTCTAGATGGTTAACAAAATGTGGGGAACATGATTGAATGATGAATTGGCCAGAGCTTTCAACTCATCATGGTGGAATATATTGTATATAAATATAATGTTCTTGAATGAATACAAAGATGTATTGAGTAATGTCCATGAATAAATTATGTAAGTGTGGAAGATGTGGTTATGCATACATATACATTGTCATATCTACTTAAATGCATTATGTGAATACAAGTTTTTGTTTTGTATTATTGTAATTAATATGCTAACAGTTGAAATGATTGTAGTATTGATAAATTCAAAACTTTTGATACCATTTCAAGAGTTGTTTTGGATGTTGCAGTGAAAAAATGGTAATGAGAGAAGATAATGGCTTAGAGGATAAGAAAATAAAAGAAATCCATGATGAAGTTAGTGATTATTTCCTACACAAATCAATGCTAATTATTAAGTAAAACTATATATATATATATATTTGAAAGCTAGTTGTTGTAATAAATATTTTAAAATTTGGTTGAAAGAAAAGGATATGAATCATAATACTTATATGTCTATAGGTATGACACAAGACGTTGGTGAATCTAATTGGTATGAGCAAATGATGACTATTGTAATCTATAGATTCTAGGAAAAGGCCACTATGACAACACTAATATCATATGTATGTCCTCTTGTTGCATATGAAAGGCTTGACAAGATAGATCACCCCAAAGTAGATAAAGGAATGCTTGAGTTTGTAAGGGAAAGTTACTGCAAGGAAGGGAAACTTGAGAGTGTTCCAAAAATCACAATGCAATTGAAGGATTTTAAGAATTTAATTAATTAATTAGATATAGGAACACTTAGGATAATGTTACCCCACATGGGGGAGAAATGTAATGTCCCCCATTAGCATACAGCCTAAGTGTATGATAAATATGTGGTAAGTTTTCCATTTAATTTAATTTGAATTAATAATATAATTTATAAACTAATAAACAAGTGAACCTACAAGGGGTGATAAACTCCTTAGGAGGACCATGGGGGTAATGGATAACAAAAGGAAGTAGGGACTCATGAATTGATTTATTATTATTATTAATTGTCACATATCCTTATTCCAAGGATCATACCATTATCTTATGTGACTTAATTATTATTATTTCAAAGCTTTTGGGAAGGACACATGGTTCTCATGCAAGTCTAGAGTACACGCAACCTTCAGAAGAGATTCGTTCTAATTATTTTAAGGAGTGAAATTCCAAGTATTTGAATTATTCTCTAGTTTCTATAATAGTCGAAAAGGGAATTCTACTACCATATTATTGTTGCTAGAAAATTTAGCATTCCAATTATGTGAAATCCATGCCTATGTTCATGATTTAATTATTGGATTAGGAGGAATTTATTTATAATTTACTTTGCCCAGATTTAAACACTAGAGATTTATTGGTCATCCTATGGGGGAGTACGAGAGGGAAGTGAAATACCTTAGGGTACTATTTAGCTGTGGAGGCAATCTAATTCCTTATGTTGTGCATGGATGAAGGTGAAAGAAACTACTATAGAAATAATGTGGTATAAGATAATTATTGATTTTTGTGTAGCATCATGAGGTATTCTCCCATGCCAAGAGGTCACCTAAGTCATGATTGTAGGTTTTAACCCCATACAGAAATTACCTGCATACGAATTCTAAAACACAAAAAATAAACAAAGCGAGAGCATAACACATAAAACACATATACATAGAGATTTTCCCTTGGATCCCAAAATCAAGACTACCAGCTTGATTTTTCTTTATGTTCCTTTCAATGTTACAATACATATTTATACATGCCGAAGCATCCAATACCATGGACCGAAAACCATTGTGTCCAAAACCATGGACTGAAAACCATTGCGTCCAAAACCATGTGCGAAAAATATGCACAAAACCATAGGTAGGTCCACCCAACCTAATATAAGGTCCAAAACCAAAATTTTCTCAGGCACTACCCTAGACCCCATAGAGTGGGGTTACTTGCACCCCTCAAACCCCGTGTGACTCCCCTTGCTATGCAATCGACGCAACGAAGGGGGGGCTTCATGCCCCTTCTACCCTCGATTAACTATGTGGGCTAGTCATGGAAATAATATAACACAACCCAACATTCTCCCACTTGTTGTTTTCTTTCCATAGGGGGCCACAAGAGAGTTTAGGCATTTATCCAACCCTGCAATGCCCATTGTTTCTCTACACCAAGAGAACTTCTCAGAGCTCACAAATTTTGTTAATGCATCTGTAGTATTCTTCAAAGTGTCCACCTTTACCAGAAACACCTTTTTGTCTTCCATCATATCCCTCACAAAGTGATACTGAACATCAATGTGCTTTGTCTTTGAATGATATGTAGGGTTCTTTACCAAGAAAATTGCACTTTGGCTGTCACAGTCTATCCTTATAGCTCCCTATAATAACCCCATACTTGAACACAATCTCTGCAACCAAACTGCTTCCTTGCTTGCATGAGTGGCTGCCATGTATTCTGCCTCTGTAGTTGATAGTGCCATTACAGATTGTTTCTTACTCATCCAACTGACTGCACCTCCAAATAGGTTAAACACATACCCACTTGTAGATCTTCTCTGATCCAGCTCTCCAGCCCAGTCTACATCAACAAAGCCAGGAATATCCAACAGTCTATCCTATCCTAGTCTTCCTTGGTAGCACAAACCATAATCACTAGTGCCACGCAAATACCTGAAAACCCACTTCACTGCTGTCTAGTGCTCCTTCCCTGGTTTTGACATAAACTTGCTCAATACTCCCACTACATGTGCAATGTATGGTCTAATACAGACCATCGCATACATCAGGCTACCGACTGCACTTGCATATGGAACATGGGACATGTCCTCTTCCTCTTCTTCTGCCTTGGGACATTGTTCAGCAGATAACTTTACACCTACAGGAATAAGAACCTTCACCGGTTTACTATCCAGCATATTAAACCTCTGCAATATTGTCTCAACATACTTCCTCTGGTTTAACCAGATATTCCTCTTTGTCCGATCTCTTTTAATTTCCATGCCTAAAATATAGTTTTCAGCACCAAGATCTTTCATGTTGAATTTGGAGGACAAATGGGTCTTCAAATCCTGGATAATTTCTTTGTCATTTCCAACCAGTAACATATCATCCACATACAAGACCAGATAAATAACGCGGTCACCAATTAATTTAAAATACACATAGTGATCTACTTTGCTTCTGGTGAAGCCAAGTCCCCGTATAAATGTATCAAATTTCTAATACCACATAATTGGTGACTATTTTAACCCATACAGAGACTTCTTTAACTCGCATACCAGTTCTTTCTTACCCTTCACTGCAAAGCCTTTAGGTTGCTTCATTTAGATCTCCTCTTCCAGTCCCCGTGAAGAAATTTTGTCTTCACATCCATCTATTCTACCTCAAAATCAAAATTAGCAACAACAGATAAAAGTAATCTAATAGAAATTACCTTGGCAACATGAGAAAAAATATCACCAAAATCAATTCCTGGCACCTGGGAATAACATTTTGCTACCAATCAATCTTTGTATTTCTCCACCTTTCCTTCTGCATTTGTCTTCTTCTTGAACACCCATTTGATGCCAATGGGTTTCCTTCTAGCTGGCAACTCCACCAGATCCCAAGCCTCATTTTTGTGAAAAGATGCCATTTCATCAACCATGGCCTCTTTCCATCGTTTTCCATCCTCTAAATCTACTATTTCCTTCAAAGTTCTGGGATCATCATCAGTAATAGATAAAGCAAAATTTGAACAGAAAGTAGATGGACTATACCTTTCTGGCTTCCTTCCTTCTTGAACTGATCTTCTCACATCCGGAGTTTGTGGCTCTTCATCTTCTGATTCCTCCTCTGATGTAGAGTTTGATTCTCCCTCCTTTAGCTCAAATTCTATCTTCTTGGGTTCCTTTGGTTGGACTTCATGTTTAATAACATATTTTACTTCTTTGAACACCACATCTCGACTGTACAAAACCTTCCTTGTTACTGGGTTCCAAAGATTATAACCCTTTAAACCATCCTTATACCCAATAAAGATGCACTTTTCAGATTTACTATCCAACTTGGTTCGTTTCTCCTTTGGAACATGTACATATGCATCATATCCAAATACCCTCAGATGTGAAAGAGAGGGCTTCTTATGAGTCCATACCTCTTATGGAGTCTTATCCTCCAACGTTGATGAAGGTGATCTGTTGACTAGGTAACATGCTATCTCCACCGCCTCTACCCAGAATTCCTATCCTAACGCGGCACCATTGAGCATGCTTCTTGCCCTTTCCATCAACGTCTTGTTCATTCTTTCTGCAACTCCATTTTGCTAAGGTGTGTATGGATTAGTCTTCTACCATGCTATACCACACTTCTTATAGAATTCTTCAAATTCCTTACTGCAAAACTCTCCATCGTTATCTGTCCTCAGCACCTTTATCTTCTTCTCTGTATGGTTTTCCACCAGAGCCTTAAATTATTTAAACCTGTTAAAGGCTTTAGATTTCTTCTTAAGGAAATATATCCATGTATTCCTTGAGAAGTCATCTATAAAGGATACATAGTACACAGACTTACCTAGTGATGGAACCTTCACAGGTCCAAACACATCATTGTGCACAAGCTCTAATCTCTGTTTCGCCCTCTTACCACCAGAGGGGAAACTCACTCGATTCTGCTTCCCATATACACAATTTTCACAGAAATCAAAATCCAGAGAGCTATTACTCATACCTTCTACCATACCTTTACCATGAAGTATTCGAAGGCCCTTCTCTCTAATATGTCCAAGCCTTTGATGCCACAACATGGTCTTCTCTCTAGAGACACTAGATTTTCTGCTCCACTTTTAGGAACCACATAAATGTTTCACCCATCAACAACAGTGCTACCTTGTAGTTTGTACAAAGTTCCAAATCGAACTCCCTGCATCAATACCAGTGCCCCTCGAACACTATTTTTACACCTGTATCATCCAACTTGCTTACAGAAATAAGATTTCTGGCTAATGCAGGAATATGCAGAACACCCGGAAGTGTTCTAACCCTTCCACCTTGCAACTTCAACTTTACTTTTCTGCGACCAACGATTCTAGCCTTCCTGTCATCCCCCAAGAAGACATCACCACCATCATATTTCTCATACTCGCAGAACCACTCTCTATGGGGAGTGAAGGGAAGGGATGCACTTGAGTCAATCAACCATGCCTCGTGATCTACATGTGTACTTGAAGAAGCTAAGTACACATCCCCACCTTCATCTGAGGTGGTTTTCACCTCTGCAGAAGGAGCATCATTAGATCCCTTTCCTTTATCAGGAGCTTTAGATTTACAACCCCTTTTCTAGTGCCCTTCCTTTCTACATTTCTAGCACACCACCTTTACAGGTTTTCCTGGAGATTTAGATCTCCCTCTAGATTTAGACCTCCCACTCGATGACTTATTTTTGTTTCTGTTTTGGTACTGTCCTCGTACAAACAAGGCATCACCATTCTAGCTCTCCATATTTTTCCATCTCATTTCCTCCATTAGCAAGGATGAGACTATTTCATCAAACTGCAAGGTAGTTGCATTGCTACCTATTGAAATAACCAGACTATCCCACAAATCTAGTAGAGAACACAACAAACTAATGCACTTATCTTCATCTGAAATTTTAATATCAACAGACGATAACTGACTTACCACAGTATGAAATGTGTTCAGATGCTCTGTCACCGAGTCTCCATCTTTCATCCTCAGGTTATATAGCTTTTTTCGTAGGAACATTTTATTCACCAGAGACTTAGATTGGTATAAAGTCCCTAACTTGTCCCACAAAGCCTTCGCTGTAGCTTCCCCTGATACATTCAGCAATATTGAATCTGAGACACACAATCGTATTGTGCTCTTTGCCTTCTGATCCAACTTCTTCCATTCTTCATTGGACACTCCCGTTGGTTTAGTACCTGGATCTACCGTGATCCACTAATCTTTGTCCACCAAAAGATCCTCCATCTTGAGTTTCCATAACTCAAAAATTTGACCATTAAATTTCTTGATCTCTATCTTTCCACTGCTCGCCATCTTCTTTCATCACCAAAATTGATCCCGCAAATCTCCCACTGAACAGGGTCTACCACAGGCCCAAGCGAAACCCCTCAGCAGGAAAGGCGTCCCCTTGAAGCCAAAACAGCTCCAATACCAAATGTAGGTTTTAACCTTGTACAGAAACTACCTGCATATGAATTCTAAAACACAAAAAATAAACAATGCGAGAGCATAACACATAAAACACATATACACAGAGATTTTCCCCTGGATCCCAAAACCAAGTTACCAGCTTGATTTTTCATTATGTTCCTTTCAATGTTACAATACATATTTATACATGCCGAAGCATCCAATACCATGGACTGAAAACCATTGTGTCCAAAACCATGGATCGAAAACCATCGCGTCCAAAACCATGTGCGAAAAACATGCACAAAACCATAGGTAGGTCCACCCAACCTAATATAGGGTCCAAAACCAAAATTTTCTGGGGCGCTGTCTTGGACCCCATAGAGTGGGGTTACTTGCACCCCTTAAACCCCCTATGACTCCCCTGTTACGTAATCGGCACAACAAAGGGGGGGGCTCCATCCCCCTTGTAACTCCCCATTTAACTACATGGGCTAGTCATGGAAAGAATATAACACAACCCAACAATGATGTTTAAAACTAAAATTCTCTTTTTTTGGGCATAATGTAGTGTGACAGCCAGGGTCATAGTCCAATTGTGAAATGCACTCCAAATATTTTATGAAAATAATTGACAAAATGGGCATAGATGGATTCGAGAGAGTGGAGAAGGTTGCTTGTCTGGGATGGGTTGAGTTGCTTGTTGAAGGAAATATGGACTCCTTATGATAGCCATTAAAGGCTAGCTGGTGTTCTTTTAATGGCTTGGTATTTTCAGAATTTATGGAGGTGAGAGAGGAAGGATGTAGGCCCATGCTTTCCTAGAAAACTCTACCAGGAAAAAGGGAAAAGAAATAAAAGAGAAAAAGGTGTAGACTACCATTTGGTAAGTATGTAAGCCACTCATAGCAACATGTTAACTAATAGGAATAAATTTGGGGGACAATTGGATAGATAGACCCTTCTTATTATCTAGCAGGACTGTTGTAGTTAGAAGTCATAGTCAGTAGGGAGGGAGGGATCAAATGTGTCCTGCTCTGAAAAGGTCATTCGAGAAAGAGAGAGGGAGTGCAAGAACCAAGGGAAGAGGATTGTGCAGTAAGGAAGGAAGAGGAAAAACTTGACTTGCTGGGAAAAAGGGAAATTGGAGTGAGAGAAGGAGGATTTGAATAGTGAAATAGTTGCAAGGGAAATGCAAAGGGGATCACAGGAGCAGAGAGGATTGAGCTACTGGAAAAATTCAGGAAAGTCGATTTGAGTCGGGGAGAACAAAATTTGAAGAGGAGAAGAGAAACAAAGCCAAAGGGAGATGAATTTAGAGAAAAGAAGTGGAAAAGTTAGGAAAAACATAGGGCACTAGAGAAACAATTTTTGGGTTGGAAAGAAGTCAGGAAGAAAACACTTACAAGTGAGGAGGTAATTTCCTCTTGAATCCCCATTGACCAAAGGGTGGAGATGGTGTTTCTCAAATATCGCTAAGGGTTGGGGTGGAGGAATTACACCTCGGAAAATTCTTGGAATATTTTTGAATGCTTCCTTATTGTTTGTTTGATTTTGTTGTGGTTTTGGAGTCGCCAAGTTGGGTGGAACCACAATTTCCCTCTGCACTAGTTAACTACAGCTCAATTGGTCATAGGAGAAGGAAAGATCTCTAGAGTCCTTGGTTTAACTAGTAGTTGTGCTCAAATCCCTTAGAAAAAGACCCCACAGTCTCTGGTATATGGTTTGGGGGTGAGAACTGCAAGTGAGGACTAGTTGCAACTGTCTACAGTTGGGTGGAGGGTCATTGACCCTGACTCAATTGTTGAAATGTGGCAACAAGAATATTCCAATTTTAATTTTTCCTTGAATTAAAATTGAGAATTAAAATTTGAATTTAGTCTCACTAGCTGCTTGAAAAATAATTAATTGATTCATCTTGGATTAATTAGTTGGAGAAATTCAAGCTAGAAGTCTTTGTGAATTCATGCAACAGTTATCCCTTAAATTAAGGAGATTATCCCTTAATTAAGGACACAAGGATGAGTTATAATTGAGTTGTAATTAGTTAGCTCAGTTAACTGAGTTATGTCCAGTTAAATTAGTTCCAAACAATTTGAGGAACTAGTTGTGAGTTCAGTCAGTTAATGCAAGCATGCATCAAACTAGTGTACTCCAGATAACTAAAGATTATCTCATAAATAACTCATGCACTTCTATTCAGAGAAAGACCTAGTTGAGATTAAAGATAGGGACAATGTACTATCATTTACTAGAATTTTCCTATAAGGAAAACTCTTGCATGTAGAAGGTTTTCATTCCTTGAGATTTGCGCAGTTTTAGAGGGTGTAAGATCAGTGTGAGTGATCAGTGTTACACATGGTAACAGTTGGATCAGCCAGGAAAAACTGCGTTAGGAAATAGCAGCTTGGAGGGTAGTGTGGAGGACTTAATGAGAAGTCTATTTTGCCTATGAGCATCTATGAGGATTGTACTGAGAGCTAGCTAGCTATGAGAGCTAAAGCTGTGTGTAATCCTCAGATATTTCCACTTATATGATAACACAGATGGCGGGGTTTTTAGCTAAGGCTTTCCCCAGAGTATTCTTCTGTGTTTCATGTGCATTGATTCTGCTTCTGGTTATATGTGTTATGCTTGATCTTCCTCAAATCTATTAAGCTTCCGCAAGTTTGATTGTAGAAGTAGATTAAAGTATTTTGTTGTAGTTATATTGCATTATTAGGTTAATCTACAGTGAGAATTTCTACATGGTATCAGAGAAAAGGTTATCGGAGCTATGAATGGTATACGGAGAAGAGAATTCAAAGTTTGAAGTTTGGGATTGCAAGTACAAATAGAATTCATCTCATACTTTAGGTTGGTCAATGGTGTTCTATGGCTTGAGACTCAAGTATGCTTTGGAAGGCAACTCGAATTACATAGCATGGAAAGATACAATGGAAGCTGTATTAGAAGACAATGGTTTGAAGGATTTAATTGATCAAGAAATCCCCAAGCTAGTTGTAGCTAATGCACAAGAATTGGCTGAATGGAAAAAGTGTGTGGCAAAGGCGAGATGAATTCTTCTGGAGGGAGTTCGAGACCATATTGTCTCAAGTCTCCATGGGAAGGATACTCCATTTTCAATGTGGAAGAAATTGAAGGACCTCTATCAGAATAGTAGCGACCAAAGGAAACTAGGACTCAAGGATAAGCTTCAGAAAATCAATATGGAGAAGGGCGATACTATTTCTACATATCTGAACAAGCTCACCACCTACAGAGTTGATCTTGGTAGTGTGGGAATAACTGCAACTAATGATGATATGGTGAGCCTTGCTCTCCTTGGTCTTCCAAAGAACTAGAATAGCTACCAGGACTCTGTGAATGGAAGAGAGAAACTGTCGGATTGGGAATGACTATGGTCAGATCTCATGCAAGAGGAGATCAGGAGGAGCACTTGAGATGGTTCTTCATCAAAGAATGATGATGAATAAAATCTCCCTTAGCAAGTAAGGAAAGGAAAGAGAAAGGGAAGGCTTCCCATTCCAAATCGAATTCTTCTCATGGAGGGAAGAAGGGTGACAAATATAAAGTGAGATGCTTTAATTGTCACGAGATGGGACATTATGCAACTAATTTCTCATCAAAGAAGTCCAAGAAGGGATCCACAAAAGGATCGGAAGGTGAGGCATTAGCCTCTCAGTTCGAAATGGACTTTACCCTCATTGCATGTATGGTTTCATCGATGGTGGGTTGTGTTTGGTATCTTGACAGTGGATCCTCATTCCACATGACCGATGATAAAAGTTTATTTAGTACCTTAGAGGAAAAAGACCTCAAGATGTGCATAGAGATGGGTGATGATGGAAAGTACTGTGTTTTAGGATAAGGCACAGTTGCTTTTCAGAGGGAGCATGGAGCTCCTCTCACCTTGACTGATGTGAAATATGTGCCTGGAATGAAGAATAACTTGGTATCGGTCATGACGTTGGAGGAAAAAGGCTACGATGTTGTCTTCAGTAAAGGAAAGGCATTCCTAAGACACATAGCCACGAGTCAGAACAAGAGGATTGGGATTCGAGTGAAGAATCTCTATAAACTAGAGGTAGATGACTGTGTTGCATTGAGTTCGAAAGAAGAATTGGTGCAAAGCCAAGACATTGGCGAGTTATGGCATAGGCGGTTAGGCCATTTGCATCATGGGGCCTTGAAGATAATGCAACAGATATCTACTGGACTTCACAAGGGTAAACTTGAGCAAGTTGACACATGCAAAGGTTGTACCATGGGAAAGTACGCCAAATATTCTTTTCATGACCAAGACAATCGAGAAGAAGTGATCTTAAAGTGAGTTCATACTGATTTGTGTGGACCATTCTCAACGACATCCACCGCAAAGTAAAGGTATTATGTGATTTTCATTAATGATTATTCTCGTAAATGCTGGATTTATTTCATGTAGAAGAAGGATCAAACCTTCTTAAAGTTTTGTGAGTTCAAAGCTTTGGTTGAGAAGGAATCAGGGAAGAAGATCAAGTCCTTGAGAAGCAACAATGGTGGAGAATATGTCTCTCAAGGTTTTAAGGATTTCTGTGCAGCAGAAGGAATTAAACGGGAGTTGATGACACCTCATAACACACAGTAGAATGGGGTGGCTGAGAAGAATAACAGAACGATTGTAGGGGTAGCATGGGAGATGTTGCATGACCAAGGCCTACCACTTCATTTATAGGCTGAGGCATGCAACACAACAGTTTATTTGTAGAATAGAAGCCTGCATTGCATACTTGGGATGAAAACACTAGAGGAAGTTTTCTCCTATAAGAGACTAGATGTGGGTCACTTCAAGATCTTTGGCTCATTAGTATATTTCCTTGTGACAAAGGATGCACGCAAGAAGCTTGAGCTGACAGCTCAGTTGGGGATACTTGTGGGGTACACTGATACACCCCACAACTATCGGGTGTACTTGCCTACTAGTTGAAGGATAGTGGTTCGCAGAGATCTCATGTTTGTTGAGAAGAAGGCCATGTGAGTTTCCCTTGAGAGGGAGCTCTAACTAGAGGCTATGGAGGAACTTTTGGTTCCGAAGGAGGAGGAGCCTCAGACTGATGCAGAGCAGCCGCATGCAGAGGTTCCAGGAGTGGAGACATCCACTCAAGCAAAATCTTCTAGAGATGGACAAAAGCACACAAGAGAAGCTGACAGATTGTTGTTGGATACAAGAGAGGGTGTGGGAGAACCATGTTCTCAGCATAGATAGAGGAGGTCACTTGAGAGGTACATTGGATACATGGCCCTTGTTGGGGAATGTGTTGAGACCGAGCCATATTCCTTTGAGGAAGCAGTGCAGCAGCCGATTTGGGTTGACGCCATGGTTGAGGAGTATGACTCCATAGTTTGGAACAATGTTTGGGATGTGGTTCTAGGACTGGAGAACAAGTTAGTTGTGAATTCCCATTGGCTTTACAAGGTAAAGAAAGCTGTTGATGTCAGTGTGGAGAAGCATAAGGCAAGATTTGTTTCCCGTGGCTTTTCTCAGGTTGAAGGGATCGACTATGATGAGACTTTTGCTCCTGTAGCAAGGTACTCATCTATCAGATCGATGTTGGCACTATCAACACAAATGGGTTGGAAGATCCATCAGATGGATGTGAAGACTGCATTCCTCAATGGCAAGATTGAGGAAGAGGTGTACATAGAGTGGTTGGAAGGTTTTGAGACCTTCAATCATGAGTCACATGTGTGCTGACTCAAGAGAGCTTTGTACGAGCTGAAGCAAGCACCTCATGCTTCGTACACTAGGATCGACAACTACTTCACCGGGTTGGGCTTCAAAAAGAGTGGAGCAGATGCGAACCTATACCACATTATGGTGAAAAGTAAGCAATTGATCATTGTACTTTATGTTGATGATCTCATATTGACAGGTGATGATCAGTTGATCATGTCTTGCAAGGAGGACCTTGCAGGAGAATTCGAGATGAAAGACATGGGTCTCATGCATTACTTCCTTGGCATGGAAGTATGGCAGAAGGATGGGGAGTTGTTTGTGTCTTAGGGCAAAGTATGCCAATGAGATACTCAGGAGATTCCACATCGAGAAGTGTAAGTCCATGTAGACTCCTCTAGCAGGTAACTAGAGGAAGGAGGATGCTACTTTAGGAGAAGTGGTGGGCTCCAGTATTGTAGCAATAATGCTACAACTCCTGGAGCTTCCTATCTCTAATTTTATCAACCCGGTAGTTCGTACAAACTTGGAAGCGACGGTGCTGTATGCACAAGTACTAGCTCTTGTCACAGCTGTCACTTGGTCAGCTGGCACAAGTCCGCTAGGGCTCAAGCCAACTTCTATATGCTCTCAGAAGAAGCTTTATGAGTGATGGACGAAAGCTATCTTGAAGGAAGCTAACCTACCTTGCAAAAAGGAAATTGAAAGCCAACAAAGCATGGAAACCCTAATAAACCCTAATTTAACTAGCTTGACCCCTACAATGCAAAAATGTGAATGAAACTTCTACCAATGATGCCATTACTTGCAGTGAGTTGAAATACATGAATCTAAGCTATTTGCATCTGAAAAGACATGTTTTTGTATTTTGTCATTAAGTGGTTGGATCTATTGTGATGGTGCTTTTGATTAGGGTTTGACTATGCAGGAGCGGTTCAAATGGAAGGAAAGCATGGGCAAGGTCAGGATGGTGAGGGGAGGTCCCAGAGGGTCTCTAGCATTAGTCCACAGAAGTCTACCACGTTCAGATGCTCAGCAACCGAGTTTGCAGGCTTCTACAGGAAGTCTGCAGGGGATCCTACAGGAAACTCAGGGGTTCTACAGGAAGTCTGTGAAATTCTACAGGATGTTCGACCGTGGGAGTTTTGGGAGATGGTGAAGTGATGGAGTGGTGTGGGAGGATAGGTGAGATGGAGATGGAACTGGTGATGGCTCAGGAGCAGAGAAGTCAGATGGAGAAAGAGTGCATCCGGTGGGTTGATGGCTGGAAGGATGGGATCAACGAAAGGTCAAGTAAATGGAGCTACGTGAGGAATGGAAGAGCTGGAAGGTAAACGAGCTGAACAGAGGTCGGTTGAGTGGCTTCAGGTGTGGTTGACAAGAAGAGGAAGGTAATGGAATGGTGTGGAGCAGTGTAGATGAAACAAATTGTCTATGAATGTCACCAAAAACGAGAACTCTTTAACCTATGTTAACTGTGCTATTTTGAACCAATGAACAACAGTGAAATTTGTGAAAGAAACTCGTGCATGGAAGTGGAATGAAGAAGTAATGATCAAGACCAAAGTGCATGGATGGATCTACGACTAAAGTAACTGTTGCAGCTTGCATGGACGTGAAAAGAACTGCGTTTCTTTTTGGTGGTTGATATGGACTGCACCCCAATCCCTAAGCATAGATGGCAGTGATCTCTAACAACCTTTTTCTGGAGCTCCAATGAATTATAACTATCCTCTTCTAACCTAAGCAACTGGAAGCAAATTCACCATAAACTAATCCTATTCAATCTCATAAAAACTAAATCAGCAAACTGTAAATTCGAATTGCATGTCAAAGTAAAGAAACGAAGTGCTGGAACGAAAGGCAAATAACATTACAACACAGAGGAGGTCTATTGCTCTCAGGTTGGGCCCTAACCTGAGAGCTATAGCTCCCTTAGAAACTCAGAATGAGATCAAAATCTGCCTGCCTTTATTCATAACCAAAAATCTGATGTCATGCCAAAACTGGCTTACAAAAAGAACCAACACCGAGCTGTAGCTCGTACTTCGAAATTACAAGAGTAATGCAAAAGTTCAAAAAGCTCCTATCAAAGGCTACGGCCTCAGTATTTATGCAAAATGATAATCCAACAGGTTTCCTTGATTTGTGGAGCTCGGCTGTCCAACTGAAGGTTAAACTGCTGATCCTGTAGAACAGATGTAACTGCTGTTCCTGTAGAACGGTTGGCTGCCTCTAAGCTCAGTGGGGAGATTGGTTGGAGCTCGGAGCTATGGTGGGAATCACGAGGAAGGTCCCCAAGACTGTGGACATCCTCTCCTAAAAACCAGCAGTGCCACCTTACTGTCTCCTTGTCTCCTTTCTCGTGGTCTTTGCTCCCTTTTATTGCCAAAAACCTGAAATCATCATGTATTAGTCACGTAGATAGAATGCCTACCCTTCTTCCTACAAACAACACGAATAAACCAAGAAATGAATGCATAAGCAATAAAAGATGAATGGTTTGAGCAAATCAAGTAGGCCAAATGAGCCCAAATTGTACCAAAAATTGGGGCTCATCAAGAAGTAGTAGAAGCTACTATGTACAGGTAGCTTGTGGGTTCACTGATGTACTTAATGAACACGCGAACAGATTTGTGCTATGCCATGAACCAATTGTGTCAAGCTATGGTTCAGCCTACCAAGATGTTTTGGATGGTGGCAAAGCATGTATTGAGATACCTCAAAGGCACATCTCAGTATGGATTATGATATAGACGGATAGAGGGAGTGAAGCTACAGGGCTTCATTGATGCAGATTGGGCAGGGAGTCCATCAGATCGGAAGAGCACATCAAGTGGAATTTTCAACCTTGGGTCAGTTGCAGTTTCTTGGTACAGTAGGAAATAGAGGTCAGTTGCACTCAGCATGACAGAGGCCGAATACATGGATGCAAGTCAGGCAGCATGTGAGGCCATCTGGATGAAAAAAATTTTAGTTGGTTTGTTTGATTAGAGGATGGATCCAACTATGATCTATTGTGATAATCATAGTTATATCAAACTCTTTGAGAATCCAGTATTTCATGATAGGTTCAAGCACATCAACATTCGGTATCATCATCTCAGAGACTGTGTGGTGAGGAGGATCATGTTGTTGCAGTATATTTCGACCGAGGAGCAAGATGCTGACATTTTGACTAAGGCATTGTCAAAGTGTAAATTCGAGTTCCATAGAGACAGGATCGGGGTGGCAGATAATCCCTTTCTTGTTGAGAGGGAGTGTTGAAATGTGGCAACAAGAATATTCTAATTTTAATTTGTCCTTAAATTAAAATTGAGAATTAAAATTCGAATTTAGTCTTATTAGTTGCTTGAAAAAAAACTAATTAATTCATCTTGGATTAATTAGTTGGAGAAATTCAAGCTAGAAGTCTTTGTGAAGTCATGAAACAATTATCCCTTAAATTAAGGAGATTATCCCTTAATTAAGGAGATAAGGATGAGTTATCATTGAGTTGTAATTAGTTAGATTAGTTAACTGAGTTATGTCCAGTTTAATTAGTTCCAAACAATTTGAGGAACTAATTGTGAGTTCGGTCAGTTAATGCATGCATGTATCAAACTAGTGTACTCCAGATAACTGAAGATTCTCTCATAAATAATTCATGCATGTCTATTCAGAGAAAGACCCAGTTGAGATTAAAGACAGGGACAATGTATTATCAGTTGCTAGAATTTTCCTATAAGGAAAACTCTTGCATGCAAAAGGTTTTCATTCCTTGAGATTTGCGTAGTTTTACAGGGTGTAAAATCAGTGTTACACATGGTAACAGCTGGATCACCTAGGAAAAACTGCACTAGTAAATAGGATCTTGGAGGGCAGTGTGGAGGACTTAATGAGAAGTCTATTTTTCCTATGAGCATCTGTGGGGATTGTACTAAGAGCTAGCTAGCCGTGAGAGCTAAAGCTATGTGTAATCCTAAGATATTTCCACTTGTATGATAATACAGATAGCAGGGTTTTTAGCTGAGGCTTTCCTTAGAGTATTCTTCTGTGTTTCATGTGCATTGATTCTGCTTCTGGTTATATGTGTTTTGCTTGATCTTGCTCAAATCTATTAAGCTTCCGCAAGTTTTATTGTACAAGTAGATTGAAGTAATTTTCTTTAGTTATATTTCATTATTAGGTTAATTTACAGTGAGAATTTCTACATCAATTGCCAAAAATCTTTAAAGATAAGTGTTCCTCATGTGTTTTATATAATAATGAATGAGTGTTACATTTCTGGTTTGGAATGGAGATATTAATGTATGGAACCTTATTATGGCTTGTGGTCTATAAGATTGACTAATACATTGTTGTTCCATTGATTTAGAGGTGGTGGAAAAATATATGGTTGTTTGATTATGTTTTGTAGTAGCTAGCATGGGAATAATTGTATAATTACAGTGGAAAAAATCTTGAACTAGCTATAAGCTCATACTAGCACTGTGTGCATTTCTGAACAACAATATTGACTATTTCTTCCTTTTTGGCCTTAACTGGTTTGCCTAATCCTCATGGATTTCATTCCAACTCTCTAGTAATGCACGCTCTAGTTCTTGGGCTTATATTCCATTTTGTTGAGTTCAGGCATCGATAAGCCTTAATTTAGATGTTGTTTAATAATATTGTTACACATGTTTGATTCCTTGGTTTAAATCTCCTGAAATAGGGAGGGTAATCGCACTTAGGACATATATTTGGTGAGGTTTGAATTATCCTTAATGAATGTGATGTCATATATCTATCTATCTATCTATCTATCTATCTATCTATCTATATATATCTATATATATATATATATATATATATATATATATATATATATATATATATATATATATATATATATATATATATATATATCATGCTAGCATGACTAGGAAATATGAGACATTAAACTTTGGTAGGCCTTCTATTCCAGGATGGTTTGTTTCCTTCATATGTTAGACCTGTGAATGATTTGAGCAAGATGATGAGCCTCATAAATGGGTAATTATATGGGCTCATTTTACCTCCTAACCTAGTCAAGTCAACCATTCTCTTAGCTTATTGTATGATTTTTTGATTGTATTTATGCTTATGGAGTGAGTTGAGTTAGTTATGATGCCATGTGGTCTAACATGTGTTTAATGCGTATTATTGATAAATTTTGAGGTCAAAGTCAAGGATCCAGTGGAAAAATGGCAGCAATAACTCGAAGTGGACAAAGGAGAGGACTTATAGGAGGGAAACCCCCTCATTTATTACTCCTCACTTCGAATTCCCCTTCATTCAACTCGGAGTACAAGTAGCCAAATCATGCACTAGAAGGCAATCGAGCAAGTAGAGGATGACTAATGATTATCTCGAGTTTTGGGAGCCAAGCCTCCCTGATTTTAAGGAAGTTGTTGGTAGCTTCATTTGTATAAGTAGAGAGGACTAGGGCCTCACTAGGGTTGGAATTTTTTTGTATTTTTGCTTATGTAAGCTCTGCTCCAACTTCGAGCTTATTATTTTGTGACAGTTTCATGTAATCTTGTTATTGTTTTGGAAATAAAGATGGAATCCTTTTTGAGCTAGCGCTGAGTTACCTCAAAGGGCTGAAGCTCTTGGTTTAGGGCCCAATCCAAGCAACCAAGCTCCTCTTTACTTGTATTTGTATGTTTATTTTAGTTTGTAGATTAGGTTGCTATTAGATGTATTTCTTTTATGGTTGAGAATAGGTTGCTTTTGATGATTCAGTAGTTTGCCTCCATTTGTGCTCTCTATAGCTGTTATAGACAAATTTGTGCCTTACAGCAACAGACATGAATTGTCAATAATCCAAGGGATCCAAAGTTCCCTAAACATGATGTTCCTACCCCTAGAGGAACAAGGTCAGCAAACCAACAGCTCTCAGATCAGTTCTCCACCTAAAAACACTCAAAAACAAGCAATCCTGAAATCAAAGCAGGTGCTCCACTAGGTTTCTGCGCTGAAACTCAGTTGCTCCATGGTGTACCTGCGTTGCAAAGCAAGTGGAACAGAGGCCACCTGCGCTGAGCGAGATGGGACAAGTGGCACAATGAGTCATTGCTCTGGAATCTTCCAAAAATGACACTTGGATCAGGGATTTCGCCTTGTGATGAGTCAGAGGCTCTGTTTCTCCAAGTGGAAGCAAGGTTCTCCAAGTGGACTCAAGAACTGAAGATCAACTAAAGATTAACTGAAGAGAGAGAGGACACAAGGCAGCTACACATCAGTTGCAAGCTGACTCATCCTTTCTCAATTCATCTATATATTGAGCTCTCTCCTATGAGCTCAGGAGGCTGGAATTTTGTGC
This sequence comes from Pinus tabuliformis, assembly GCA_031772625.1. NCBI lineage: Eukaryota > Viridiplantae > Streptophyta > Pinopsida > Pinales > Pinaceae > Pinus > Pinus tabuliformis. The sequence goes on along the minus strand of CM062816.1, from coordinate 1,251,092,084 downwards.
AAAGTAATGATATGCTGTTGGTTTCACTATTGAGCTATTGGGTGATTGTTTGAGAGAGGTGAAGAGGAGAAATTCTTTCTGCTGGGAGGTGTTGCTGGGTTGGAGCCTTCAATGGTTGTAATACTCTCAGAACCTTTACTTCTTCATTAATAAAAGCTATTGAGGTTCTTCTATGTGCTCTTGTTTCAATAATATATTGTGATGATTGCATGTTTGGTTTACACTAATCCATGAACCAGTTATGATTGCATGCCTCTTGTAGTTTCCTTCTTTGTTATTTTGCAGGATCTCATTGTAGCTGGGCAAGCAAAAGAACAAGGAGCTAGGAGCAAGCAGCCAAAGAGAAGAGTTTGGATTCGACATTAAGCGCAAGGCAACGGTTAGTGCATTTCTCCATTCTCTTTTGCTTTCATAAAGAAGTAAACCTTAAGTAGTTTGTTTTACAGTTGTTGCTAAGGAACTATCACCCTTAGAGTGGGATAGGGTCATCCGAGTCGGATACTTTTCCCTACAACAAACTGGCGACTCCGCTGGGGATCGTATCCGTTTGATTGTGTTTGTAGTATTTTGCTATTCATTTCCTGAACAAAAGAGTACCAAATCGAAAAGCTTTTGACTATATCAAAAGCGAAGTAGAGGGCAGCTACTCTAGCTCATTTCTGAGCAAGTTCATGATTTGAAGAGCTGATCTACAAGGATCCTTGTAAGCTCTTAGTGATAGCTTTTCACCTTCCTAATCATCCCTTTGAGTGTGCTTGACTGATTGCTTCTGATTTGAGCAAAAACTGTGTATTTTTGAGAAAATTGTGACCCGGAAACTGTGAAAACGCAACTTTCGTTTTCCAAAGCAGGTAGTACACAGGCTACCTGCTTTGCAACGCAGGTCCCGAAGGGGCTACCTGCGCTGAGAGCCAGACTGGCTGTGCAGCACCTGCGTTGGCCCAATTTTGCCTAGTGCTGTTGGGGTTTCCTCCTTTTCTCTGGCCTGTTTTCACTATTGATTTGGCTGCCAGTTACCAGTCTTGCACCTGTTCTGAAACCAATATTACTTGCCATCATTCTGCCTCTGTTATATAACGAAATTGTACTTGTTCTTTGTATTTCTTACTCATTTACAATTTCCCATAACGAAGAGTAAACTAGTCTTGCTTTTGGCCTCTTAGATCTGAACCTATGTTAGGCATTTTGCTGGTCTAAAGAGTTAGCTTGTTTGCTGTCCATAGCTGATTAGTCATTTACTTTCGTCATTATGGTTTGATTTCATGCATTTCCAGTGATTAAGCAAGTGAATCTTAAGGTGTCTTTTGATTTTGGACAAGCTTGTTTACTTTCGCTTTAAATCGAAATCAAAGTTATATAACAACTTTCTTTTTGTAACCCATCCACATTAAGAAAGGGAAAAGAAAATACATGCATTGTGCATTTTGCATTTGAAAAAGTTTGCATGATGATTTAGGAGAAAGTGCATTAGTTTGTGCTGTATGAACTGTGTGAAAAGATTTGCCTTTCTTCTCCCTCAGTAGTTAAGATTTTCATCAGTCAAAAAGATTTGAAAAAGCTTGCTTCTCATCTTAGGCTGCATTTAGGAATTGTTCATATACATCTCGTGGTGAACCTCGAAAGGCAAACTTTAAAAAGATCAACTTAAAATATACTGAATGAACCTAACAACGCATTTGAAACATAACGCAAACACATAGAGGTCTAGGTAGAGACGTGTTCCAACGTCGTTAAACATAGTGACTGTCGATCTCTACGAAGGTGGGTGATTCCTCCTGAGAGTCGGTGGCACTAATACGGACTTGTGCTCCCACGTACCGTCGCGTATATATTGGGAGACCCCTATAGGCATTTATCCTTTATCCTTAGGAAGCCGTGTCGGCCGCCCTACTGATCGCGATGCAGTGAACACAGCATTCACGAAGATCGACCACCCGTACCGTAAAACGTATTCTGTGGTTTCGCGAAAGGTTTGGCACACCCTCTGCCTAGATCTCCAGAGCAGTTTCTTTTGGCCCTTTTCAAACTCTATAACTGAAAAGGTCCAACCGAGCATTTGTCACTTCGGGCTCGTTAATACATCGAAGGAGACTAGAGTCATCTTTAGCTTTTTCTCGACTCTTAAAACATGAAAAAGCAAAGTTATGTTTAAAAGCGTCTAATAAAATTCATTCAAATCGGAAACACAAATTTCCCCCTTTATATTTTAGTTGATCGAGTAATCCGCAATCGTGGAAGAAAGTCAATTGAATATCCATCGTTCTCGGAGGCTTGCGAGTCAACCATCTTTGTCTCCGGAATCGAAAACAATCCGGACAAAGCGAGCTCGTCGAACCAGTTCAAAATCTCCTTTAAAAGTTAGAACAAGTGTTCCGACAACATCTGAGATTCTGGTTACTCCAAACATTTCCGGAAATCCTGCCTCTATAGAAGAAGTTCAACCGCCACAGAAGGACAGTAATACTGATCCTAGTCTAGGGGCAAATACTTGTATAACTAAACCAGTTCCATCTGTAACTGGTCCAGAGAGTTTTGTTCCTCAAACATCTGTCGCTGTTGATACAACCCCTTCTTCGGCACCGGAAATCTTTTACGGACCTGACGGTCTTCCTCTTCCACCTGGTCTGATTGCGATAGAGGAAATTATAGAGGAACCGCAAGTATCCACTCCAATTCATTTTGGAGTAGAGGTCACTCTATTTCCTGCTACAACAGAAGTTTGTCCATCACCAGTGGAAGTTCCTGTAGAATCACTAGGCAATCAATTGGATAGACTCAAAATGTCTGAACAACCGTCGACATCTAGGACTGTGTCAAATGACACGGCGACAGCAGAATTACCTACTGCGAATCCAACAATGTTCGCCGGCATACCATCTGTCCCAACTAGCTCTCAACCGCTAGAAGGAGTCCACCAAGGGACTATCTCGACAGTATGGTCTGTTCCTGTCTGTTCCAGAGTAATGTCTGGTAACTCTTATGGTGAGACTCATCAAATTGACCCTTTTGGGAATCAATTTAGGCCATCCAGTCCTCCAGGACAATCAATTGCTTTAAGTTCTGGATTACCACCGTATGGGGGGCAGTATGCCTTTTCATTACCCCCTCCGGGAGGGTACCCATACGGGAGTTCTCAACCTTACTCAAGTTATGGGGGAATTGCAACGAGTAGTTGGGTACCTATGCTATCCCAGCCACCAAGAGTTGTATATTCTATGCAACAGTGTGTACCTGTGACGAACATCCCAACTACACCGGCTATTGTAACCGTGTCGCAAGTTCAAACGATGCCTGTTGTATGTCAACCTCAGATTTCTCAGGTTCTCATGCAACAGCCCCTTGACCCTGCGACCCAACCACAATCGCCTACTGGTGGGGCAACACAAGTACAATCGGGTACAAGTACCCCGCATCTTGGTCCAATGGTTAGTGTAGCACAACAACCCATGGTATCGCAACCATGGATAGTGCAATACCAACAACCACAATTCCAGCAAGTGTACCAAGGTGCTGAACAGCAAATCTTTGCGAATACTGGACAACCATATATCCAAAATGGTCAAAATCAACCACTTTATAGTGGTCAAGTCCATCAACCGTATCAGTCATACCAACATCAACTCCATTATGCTGGTATGCAAAGACCAACTGTTCAGGCGATTCCATCGTACCCTGGTTACGCTTCACCTAACTTGAATCAACAATTACCATTCGTGGCGACTTTAGAGTTGCCTGATTTACATCGGTTAACCAATGATCCAATTGCTTACGCCCCATGGTGGCCAGTGATCCCACACAAACTTCCATCCGACATTCCTAAATTCAATGGAAATCCAGGTGAAGACCCGTCGAATCATGTGATGACATTTCATCTGTGGTGTTCGTCGAACACTCTAAATGATGATTCGATAAGGCTTCGCCTTTTTCAGAGGACATTGACAGGTCCAGCGGCAAAATGGTATATATAATTGCCAAGAGCTTCGTTCGACAATTTTAGCTCCCTTGCCACGACATTCTTAACCCACTTTCAATTACCAATAAGGTATGAAACGGGAACAGAAATATTGACTAACTTCAAACAGACAACCGCAACTCATATATCAGATCATATACATGAGTGGCGACGTCGACGAAGAATGGTTAAAACATACGTTCCTGATCAGCTTTTAGCTGAGTGGTTCATAAAGTCGTTACTTCCGGCCATAACGGAAGATGTGGCGAAGGGAGGAGTCGTAACAGAAGAGCAGGTTATTGCTCGTGCGCAATATTTGGACTTAGTATATACTCAGTCCGGCACGCTCTATGACAAAATACCAGATGCCCCTAGACCAGAGTTTTCAATCCCTCCTCCTCCTAAATCAAATAGTGACTCTCATACCGGAGATGGCGTGATTGGCACGGCAAACTCGAATCCGAAAAAGGCCAATCAAAAGAAGGCCCGTAAAGATTCGAATCAAAATGCGCATGAAGAAGTTCTTGCTTCGGAAGTAAATGCCGTATCGACAGATAAGGGCAAAGAAACCAATCAACCAGAGAGCAAGAAGAATCAAAACCAAAGGAAGAAGAAGAAACAAGGAGAGTCATCTCCTCGAAGAACTTCTCCTGGAAAAGGGAAACCATTTTCGGGGTGTCGGATATGTGAAGAGGATCACTGGACAACAGACTGTCCGTACAAAGCTGAGTTTAAAAAATTCATAAAGAATTCACAAACACCGGCTGTGTTAACTGATCCATTTCCCGATCCAGGTCAAAATCTGGTTGATAGTGGAAATGCTTCCCCATCGCAAGTTATGATGTTGTCAAGTTCTAAGCGCCAAGATGATGCTTGGATTTCAACATTAAACAACAGCTATGGCAATCCGCAGTTATTGAATGGCGAGAGAAAAGGTCGATCAGGCAGTTCGACGACAACTTCGACAGAAGTTGTGTCGCTATCCAATACAAGAAACATTCCAACGATCCATGGAGGCAATCATCCTCTCCAAAATATCGGAGTGATTTTCCTAAAAGGCCCTGCTTTAATGGGTACTTTTTCCCCACCACCACCGAGTAATCTGGCGGAAATGGGTGCAGTGGAATATGAAGCCTTCTATTTTTAATGGATCTAAAGCAACGAGGATAGTTCTTATATCATGTCAACCTCGTTAAAAAATGAAATAAGGAGTTAAGAGGATAGTTCTTTACGATGTCAACCTCGTTAAAAAATGAACTGCCCCTTAAAGTTTAGGGGGGCATATGCCTCGGCTGCATTATTATGCTGGGGGCACCCATGTTCGAGCAGTTTTAGCACACAGTTCATGCTCGTTAAAAAATAAACGCAAGATCCGAGCAGTTTTAGCACATAGTTCATGCTCGTTAAAAAATAAACATAAGTTGTGAGCAATCTTCCCCTAGAGTTCAAGCTCACCCAGAAAAAATGAACCGGTAAATAACCTTGGTAAATGTAACCTTTGACAGCCATATTAAAGCCCTTGGTCGTGTTCTTGCAGTCTCACCTCCATCCGTTCATTTGGCCAATCGTTCATCTCCATATGTTTGTTTACCCGTTTTGAGGAACAGCTGCGAAGAGTGATTTCACTAAGCCATCCTTGTGACACTGCCGTGATTGGAATATTCCAACCTGTACCTGGAATCTGCTGCTGCCCTGTTAATCACTCGTTCCTCGAAAGACGAGTCGTCTTTAAGCTCTTTTCACTGACTCGTAAAATATGAAAAGATTGCCGAGTTTTGGCCTTCCAGCTCGTTAAAGCGACCGGAAAGCTATCCCTCCTCTAGATTTTAATCTTTTTGGACCCGAGGGATTGTTGCACAAAAAGATCGAGCGCTTGTTTTGTTCGGCTCGTTAAAGCAATCGAAAATTCATCCCTTCTGTATTGTTTTATACTTTTCCGGACTGAAGGGATTAGAAGACGAAAAAGGAATTTTGGAGTTAACTTTCCGTACCTTCTCAGACTCTCTAAAAATGAAAAGGACTGAGTTTTCCTTGTCGTTAGACTCGTTAAAATGATTAAATAGCGACAAACTTGTCTTTAGACGAGAACGAGTTTCCCTATCGCTAGGCTCGTTAAAACATAGCGATGGGCTTGCCCGAAGGGCAGGTTATAGAACAAGCATATGTTATCCTCCTCAAGCTTGACAAAAATAAAGAGGTACTGGTCAGCAATGACTGGGGAAAAATTGGGAGAACCTCACAGCATTAATGGTAGCAAGTCGCTCTTGAACATGACACTTTGTCCTCCGTATCACATCGGGTTGGGTTGTTTCATTCACCGGTCTCATAACCATGGTCCTCGCCACACCATCCACAATTGGGGTAATGCTACCAATCCATCACATCAGTGTCGTTATATGTTCAAGAGATGTGGTTCTGCAAAGAGTCAACCGTGTCCCATCCACTGCCATACATTATCCTTCATCCACTTCATGACCGCCACCCTGAATCATACATCACAGTTTGTTTTCACCTCATCACAATCACTAGCTCCGTTCCGTGTCACTGATGTGGGATTCTTTAAGGCCCTCCTTTGACGGATCGCTCCTTGTCGACATCAGCTCATTATCCAAGGAGTTGATCTAGGAACAACCCCTTCAGTACTTTGAAGCTTGCATGCCTCAATGGCAAGTTTCTCACTTCCGGCGACAGGTATACATCAATGACCTTCGACCAGAGGATTTTGTATGGTGGTCGACGCCAAGTCCTTTATTCCCACCATGTGAATTGTACTGCTGTACCTTGAGGGTCATCATCCTTATCGGTGATTCCTCTCGCGCTTGTTAACGGTTTACATCATTGGCCGGTAATCAAGCGATGTCTTTCCATGTTCGACTCCAAGAAATTCTCACATGGATCGACTTGTACATCGAGTGAAGATCGGAAGAGATTGAAGACCCCGGATCTAGTTTCATCCATCCGGGCTACGATATATATTCAGGATATAAAGACATTTGATATGTACATCATTGCAGCAGATGATCATCCTTCTCAAAGGATGATAATTTCAGCAGAGAATTATCAGTCTACAATTAGACGATCGTCTGTTCTATGTACCAAAATGTATTTATAAAGCTGAGCATGGGAATGCCCGCCTCAGCTAGATCGTGAAAATGTATGAAAAATAATGTATCGTATTGTATCTTATTACAGGACACTTCTCAGCAGATTGAATGAACTTCGGATCCTCTCAATAAAGCATTTCACCCGATAAACGACCTCATACTTTAGGGGGCATCTGTTATAGACAAATTTGTGCCTTACAGCAACAGACATGAATTGTCAATAATCCAAGGGATCCAAAGTTCCCTAAACATGATGTTCCTACCCCTAGAGGAACAAGTTCAGCAAACCAACAGCTCTCAGATCAGTTCTCCACCTGAAAACACTCAAAAACAAGCAATCCTGAAATCAAAGCAGGTGCTCCACTAGGTTTCTGCGCTGAAACTCAGTTGCTCCATGGTGTACCTGCGTTGCAAAGCAAGTGGAACAAAGGCCACCTGCGCTGAGCGAGATGGGACAAGTGGCACAATGAGTCATTGCTCTGGAATCTTCCAAAAATGACACTTGGATCAGGGATTTCGCCTTGTGATGAGTCAGAGGCTCTGTCTCTCCAAGTGGAAGCAAGGTTCTCCAAGTGGACTCAAGAACTGAAGATCAACTAAAGATTAACTGAAGAGAGAGAGGACACAAGGCAGCTACACATCAGTTGCAAGCTGACTCATCCTTTCTCAATTCATCTATATATTGAGCTCTCTCCTATGAGCTCAGGAGGCTGGAATTTTGTGCAAAGTAATGATATGTTGTTGGTTTCACTATTGAGCTATTGGGTGATTGTTTGAGAGAGGTGAAGAGGAGAAATTCTTTCTGCTGGGAGGTGTTGCTGGGTTGGAGCCTTCAATGGTTGTAATACTCTCAGAACCTTTACTTCTTCATTAATAAAAGCTATTGAGGTTCTTCTATGTGCTCTTGTTTCAATAATATATTGTGATGATTGCATGTTTGGTTTACACTAATCCATGAACCAGTTATGATTGCATGCCTCTTGTAGTTTCCTTCTTTGTTATTTTGCAGGATCTCATTGTAGCTGGGCAAGCAAAAGAACAAGGAGCTAGGAGCAAGCGGCCAAAGAGAAGAGTTTGGATTCGACATTAAGCGCAAGGCAACGGTTAGTGCATTTCTCCATTCTCTTTTGCTTTCATAAAGAAGTAAACCTTAAGTAGTTTGTTTTACAGTTGTTGCTAAGGAACTATCACCCTTAGAGTGGGATAGGGTCATCCGAGTCGGATACTTTTCCCTACAACAATAGCAGGTTAAGCAGTGATAAAGAAAATAATCAAAAGGCTAGCAACAATGCCTTAGCCTCTCTTCCTCCCTTCGGGACCATGATTTGAGGCAAAGACCCTCTTGCTGCCCCAAAAACACAGATTTTCCTCATTCATAGGACTTCTAGTGTTTGTAGCTTTTTAGTAGGTTAATAGTCCAGTTTTGTTTTGATTCAGATCTTCTTCATCATGCTAAATTATTTATTTGCAATAGTCTTCTTTCATGCTTTCCTTTCTTGCAGCATTCCTCAACATTTCCTTTCATAGATCATAGTTTAGACTAGTTTGATGCAAAACTCTGTTTTTCTAGATGCACTCATTTCATTGCTTGTTTGATCTTATTGGTTGACTTTCAGTTCTTTTGTAGTAGATCTCTTCTAGCAGCATGTCAGCCTATCATCCATCCCATCCTTTATCTGATCCATGCCCTATAGATCGCCCAAGTCTCACCTCAATTCTGCCTTAGTTTCTTGCATTTTCCATGGAACTTCTTCTTCTCTCCTTGAGCAAATCAAATCATCTTTCTCTCTCTTGGTGGTTCATGGTAGACCATAGGTGTCCTAACACCTCATTCCAGCCTTCATCCACCTCTTTCACCCACTCTCACACCCTCAAAACAGTGAAAACTTCTCTCAGCCTCCTCTTGTAGGCCTCATGTAGAACGTTGTTTTTCCTCCTGTAGATTTCCCATATCCTCCTGTAGATTTTCCTGTAGGCTTCCTTTTGAAGGCAGAGTGTGGGAAAAGCCTCCAGAAGGCTACCTGAGACCTCCTAGTACCCATCCACACCATCCTACATCCTCTCAAGTCCCAAAACCACCCTTCAACGCCACCTATTCATTGCCACATTCACACACAATAAATTACATGCATGTCAAATTCACATAAAAATACATAAAAATCCAAAAATATGTTTTTTGCTTATTTACTTCCAGAAATAGCATATTTAGATGTTTTTTACTTCCTTGAATAGGCAATGGCATTCCTTTCATGGTTTTCATAGCACTTTCTGCAAAAGTAGAATTAGTTGTTTAATTAGGGTTCACTAGTTTTGCTTTACATTTCAATCTTTCTCCTTTCTACAATTAGAATAGTATCTATCTTTCTTTCCTTTCATCACATATAAAGCTTCTTCTGGAATCCATGGAAGTTGGCTCGAGCTCCTAGTGATCTTGCACCGACTGACCAAGTGACAACTTGCAGTAACAACTAGTACTTGTGCATACGACACCGATGCTTCCAAGTTTGTTACGAACTACCAGGTTGATAAGAGTAAAGTAGGCAGCCCAAGAGTTGCAACATTATTGCTGCAATACTGGTGCTCACAAATTTTTGGCACCGTTTCCGGGTAAGCGTTAGAGTATTCTATGATTACTACTTTCTTCTATTTCTTCTTGCAACATTCTGCTAATAGTTTATTTAATCAAAAGTAGAATAGTCATTTATTTTCTTTCAATTATGCATTTCCTTGCTTTCTTTCTCAATTCTGAAAATTTCATTTCAGCAAAAGTAGACTAGTCATTTCTTTCCCTTCAGTTCTACATTTCCTTGCTTTCCTTTTCAATTCTGCAAATTTCCATTCAGCAAATTTATTTCAGCTCGTTGCAATTTTTTTGTTCGAATTAATTTCAGTTTCCGCAGGTACTATCAGTGTGGGGAAAAAAGAAACAAAAACCAACCAAAAATATTTCCTTTCATGCCTCGTAGGAATAGAGATAACTCAGGAAATTTTTTTCCCAACACCCCCACTGCTTCACACAGCTAGCCTTCTCTCTTCTTTGGCGGTTGTGATCAAGAAGAACCCTTAGGTGAACAACAAGACATATTTGAAGAACCTATAGGGGAAGAAGAAGAAGAAACCATTCCTTTGGAGCCAATGGCTAAATACAAAAATGCTTGGGGGAATGGAGAGAGAATAGAGGGTACCTTTCCCATTCGAGAGACCAATGGGGACACCAAAATGAAGAATATAAGCCCTTCCGCCCTACCTCACTTCCATGGTCTCACTACAGAAGATCTTGATACCTTTTTGTTTGAGTTTGTTGTTATCTATCGAACCTATGACTATGCAGAAGATGAGCAAAAGTTGAAACTATTCCCTTCTACTCTCAAGGATGCAACTCTACGCTGGTTCATGAGATTACTTGGCAATAACATCACAACTTAGGCTCAAATGTAGCAAGCCTTTAACAACAAGTATCGAGACTATTGTAGGTCAAAAGATACTAATGAAGAAATTTTCCGAATGACCATAGGAAGTGATGAGTCCTTGGAGGACTATGAAGAGAGGTTCTAGCTCAATTACAAAAGGGTCGGGTGTACACTTGGCCCTGAGTCCCTGAAGCTGGTCCTACTCGGGGGAATCTGGGAAGATCTTTTAGACACCCTCCATCTACTGGTCGAGGGAGACATCTACCAACTATCCTATGAGGACATAAAGACTATTTTTAGAAACCATTCTAGAGCAGTCAGAAAGAAAGGTAGGGGGAGTCAACCTATAGCCAGTACCTCTTCTTCTAACTCATCCATTAAAAGAGAAATTGGAAACATTCTAGAAGACTTCAAAAGTGAGATGCTACAGACTCTTATCATGCAAATGGATACCTTGCATATCAAAAGGAAACAAGAGGAAGCATAGAGGGCTTTGTTCTTTTTTTTCCCTAGATGCACTAGGAGGCATCCTAGGAATGAATTCCCATTGAAGTCTATAGAGGTTTGTTCAGTCTGTGAAGAAAATCATTCTACAGACAAGTGCCCTTCCTTACCCAGACTTAAAGCTGTATATCAAGGGGCTGAGGGAGTCACTGAGCAGCTCTATTACATAAACCAAAGGAGGCTGCATGGACCTAGACCATACCAACAGGGGATGCAAGGGACATCTCAGGCATACTACAACCCCAACCAAGTCACTTCCATACCTTCTTGGGCCCCCCCTGCTCATCCTTCCTGGTCCATGCCTCCTCCTTGGTCCTTCACATCTCAATATCAAGCCCAACCAGCCACCCATTCATTTCAATCCTATGCTCAGCCACAACCTCAGTGGAATGCACCTCATCAGGGGTGGAGGCCCCAATACAACTCTCTTCCTGCTCTTTTTCCTCCACCACCTGCCCAACCACAACCATTACCTCCTGCTCCTCCAAAGCAACCCCAAATGCCTACCCAACCAAATCCAAACCCGAACAATAGACAGGCTCAACAAGTGTATAGTGGGGAACCATCATGCCCAACTTATGCTGTGGAGATTCAGGGAATTAACTTGCGATTTGGGAAAGTTCTCCCAGATAGCCAACCTCCACCCAGGGAGGTTGAGGAAGATAAAGAGGAAAGTGAACCAAAAGCAATTCCACCCTTTCCTGAGAGACTATCTGTGATAGTCCATCCTACCCCAGAAGAATCTGAAATCCTGGGAGAATTGAAACATTTATGTGGAAAGATACCATTTCTCCAAGCCATAAAAGATGTGCCTATCTACAATAGGTTGATCAAAGAGAAGTGATTTAGGCATCCAGGAAGGTGCAAGAGAGATGCCCCAACCATCAATGTCATAGGGCAACTATCTAACCTAATGTTAGGGTAGGTAATCTGTCCAAAATATCTGGACCCTGGAAGCCCAGTAGTTGATGTCCACATCAATGGCACCATGATCCCACACACCTTGATTGATCTAGGAGCTGCCATTAATGTGATGACAAAGGACACAATGCTCAAACTCAACCTCCAGGGCTCCTTGAGGAAGACCACGACCATGCTACATCTAGAAGACCGCTCCACCGTGACCCCTTAGGGGATTGTGGAAGATGTGATGGTCTCCATTGACTCTTGGGAGTACCCTGCCGATTTCTTAGTTCTCTAGCCAAAGGCAAAGCTCACTGGGTATCCTCTCATTCTAGGAAGACCCTGGTTGGCTACCACCAATGCCTACATCAACTGTCGAGCTGGGAACATGACCATAAAGAACAGGCACATGTCCAAACAATTAATCATATATCCTCCTGCCAAACCCTTGCTAGAATATGATCTACCTCTCTGGTTGGAAGAGGAAGATGAGGATGAAGTCTATTCTACACCGCTTTGTGCATTAGAAATCGCCATGGGGGGAAACCACAACATGAGGATGATATGATTGAAAATTTGATTCAGAATCCACCTCCTAGTGTATCACCATTAGAGGATGTTAGTGTCAATCTTTCCAGCCTTCCTCCAGTGATCAAATATGCTCTTACAAAGTGGTCTCAGAGTGTCAATGTCAAATTTTGTCATTTCAGTGAGTCTTCAAGCAAAATTTGGTCACTAGGCATTAGGTCTAGGGTTTGCTTTCACTCCTTTCAAAATTGCCCAAATGTCAGTCTATTCCACTATTCAGCTGAGTCTATCATCATTCATAGGGATTTCATCATCATGTCAAGTTCCATTGGGTCATTTTACACCTTGTTCATGCTTCAGTTGCGCCTAGGCAAGGTTCATTTCCCTCTCCTAGGGTTTTGAAGGCAATTTCTCTTGGATGGTCAAATCATTAGAAAAACTTATATCCTGATGCTCATACACCTTCCCCTATCCTTAAAGTACCTTATAAAACACTTCCCATCACGGAGATTCCCCAAATTCCTCATTTTTGCACAAACCCTAGTTTCTTGGCACAACTCGGTAATTCTCTAGACTGGGCCTGTGTTTTGCCCATTTGGACCCCTTCCCCTCACTCAATCTCTAAGATTCCACTTTTCTCTACTTCCTAACATCCCTTCCTACTCCCCAAAATTTCCTCAAGAATTTAGAAGCCCCCTATCCCCTTCATTTCGCTTCATTTCGACAAATCCCTTGTTCCCCACATCGGGATAGGTTTCACTCAAATGATGTTTTTGAGCAAGGAAAGATGAATTTGGAAAAACTGAGAGAGGTTTTTGTCCACAACATGCCAAAGAAGAAAACCCTCCTTCACGTTTTACATAGGTGTCATGGTTTTAGAGAAATATCAAAAATATCATTTCCTCAGGAGAATCGAATGCACCTCTGAAGTGACCTTGGGAAAATCAAGTTGTCTCCTATCTTGGTTGGCCAAATGACTTTTTTGATGAGTCACATGATACCTAGACACAAAGAGCTTTCCAATGAGCTATCATGAGCTCAATTTGGAGTTGAGGAAGGCATTCACAAGTTGACTGCAACAGCACTCTGCCTTGAGGCAGCCTCATTTGGAACATTTTGACCAATCTTGGGAGATTTATTTTTTTACAATGCAAATGAACTCCGAATTGAAACATTATAGTTGGGTTGGAAAGTACACTCAAAGACCGTTCCAACGAGCTATCCTGCGCCTGATTTTGACACCGGGAAGGCCTCCAAAAGCATCATTCAAAAGGTGCTACGCACTGAGGTGGGCGCTACGCACTGGGCCTCACTGGCCAGTGTAAAAATACACAGGTGCTACGCATTTAGGTGTGCGCTACGCATTGGGTAATTTTTTTTGCTCCTTCATCCAGATTCATGCCAAATTGCCTCCAACTACTTGCAAGTAGGTTCTTTATGTTTTCTTAGTGAATTTTAGACATGATTATGGTGTTTTGAAGTGGAGAAACAAGTGTGAAATGTAAAACCCTATGTTTATTTCCAAATTCACTTCTTAGGGTTTGAAACAAATATTAGGGACTGTGTGGGTTAATATATGCCTATGTCATCTATTTTCAGTGGTGCCCATGCTCATTGTTAACCTTAGCCTCCCACTCTCTTTTTCCCATTACATCCTTGCTGTCAGTGTTATGGCCATTGTCATTTCCACCTCTTTTCTACACACTTGTCAAATTCCTTCATAATCAAAGCAATGACTATTTTTTCATGCAAACTCATTTGAAAAAAATATTCTCATTGTGGCTTTCCTATGATACTTGGATACACATGTGACATAATTGGAAATTGCACCAAACTCTCATTCTTCATCTCATTGAAAGTCAAACAGACTTTGAAACACCATGAAGGCGGATAGATAGTGACTTTACAACTGAAACTGCATGCACCAAAAGGGCACTAAAATGTCGAAAAAGGGAGGATAGACTTCGAATCTTGGCTGAAGCTTCTTTGACTGAGCATAGTACTTGATTGAGGACTCCCAACCCAAATTTCAACAAGTTTGGGGAAAATTTTGTCAATTTTGAAATTTTTGTGTAAAAAACAGGTTTTTGGGCTCAACGCATAGCGCGACGCGCGCTACCCATAAGATTGGGAGGTCCAAATCATGAAAGGTTTGCATTTTTGGATTTTTCATGATGAAATACACCTGATCAGCCACTACCAAGGCATTTCATCAAGGTTTGAGTCCCCAAAAGGTCAAAAAACATCCAAAAAATGACCTCACTGCCCCTTTTTGGACACATAGGAAGCATCCTTGGGAGAATGCACTTTTGGAGAGGCAAAGGGACATCAAATTGGAAAATTCCACCTGGGTTGGAAAGTAGACATCTAGGGCTTTCCAAAAAGCCAGCCTAAGCTCAATTTGGATGCCAGGAAGTTCCCCAAAAGCAGGTGGAAAGGCGCGCTACGCGTAGGGCTCAAGCGCGCTACGCATCAGGATTTTTTGCACAGTTTTCATCTTCAGCTCAGGAAATGAAGCCAGTTTGACCAGTTTTGACTTGTGATGGGATTTTTCACCCTCCTTGATGTAATTAATGTAACTTTATGTTGAATTGACACTTATTTACCTATTCTAGATGATTCATTTGTAAAATAGAAAAAATTTAATGAATGAATTGGTTTCCTAGCTTATAGAGGCAAGTTGTTTTGACTGCCTAGATTGTAGTGCTTTGTTTAGAATTGGTTGAAACAGCTCCTAGGATGATGAGCTCGACCCCTAGAGGCAAGGGAATGTGTTAGCTTGCCTATATTATGTATTTTCTTAGTCATTTTCAGGGTTGGACTCTTGGGAATAGCTTGATACACTATTGTACATATTTTATCTGCAATTTTGGCAAAGGATAGACCAGGGTTTTGCAGCACTATTTGCGATTCATGTGGCCTTATGTGTTGATGGTGTGTTTCGCTTAGTACTTGTAAGTTGTGTATGTGTACCACTTTCCTTATTTAATCTTCTGCAATTAAACAAATCTAGTGTTAAGGTAGAATCCATAAATTTGCTATGCTCTGCCTTTAAGTTTGTTTAATTTTCCATGTTTTCTTCAGTTTAAGGAGAATCCTTGAGACCTCCTTGCTCTCCTTAGCTCCTCACTTGTCAGGTCTATTCATTCAATCACTTTAAAGGCATCAAAACAATCGCCTATCTTGCCCCAAGTAGACCTCTGCAAAAGCTGTGCCTCATCCCCGCACCCAAAATTGCCTTTCCCTTGAATTCAACAAAACTTCAAAAAATAAATTCCATAGTCCTTGTACTTCATACCTAGCCTAAAATTAGTCATCAATTCAGTCATCTTAAGCCTCTTTGATTACCTTTTTCCGAGATTGACCGGAGAGAGCCCTCTCCTGTCCTCGTAGGGCTAGCTACGAGGCTGAGCTTGGTTTGATGTTGCCTCGAGTTTTGCCTTCCTCAGCCTGAGGCAGATTCGAGCGCTAACATAGTGGCGACCATACTGGGGAAGAACAAATGGTTTACTTGTTGATGTCATTTGTTTTATAAGCTACAGACGGAGCCTGAAGTTATGCCAGGTAGCCTTCGAAATGCTTTTGCTTTGCATTAGCGCAAGTAGATAAACGTTGCTTCAGTCAATCTCCGGTCTAGCTTGTAAACGTGACATCTAACTTGTTAATTATCCCAGTACATGTATCAAGTTCAGATCTGATGGTTGATGGTGGACAACGATCAGACATTGGCAAGGCTTAAATCATTCACCTGGCGAATCTAAATCATTTTTGAGATCAGATCCAAAGACTCCACTGGAGGATGATCCCGACCAGCAAAAACATGAAAGGACAACATGGACAGATCAGGTATTCAAGTTGGAATTTCATCCAAGACATTTTGTTCTTTGTCATAAATTATTTCTTCTCTTTTCCCAAGAATTTCAAGAAGGCTTTGCAAAGTATATTGGATTTGAGAAGAGATCCTCGGCCTGCATTTGATTCTTTCCCTTTGAAGATTGTGAATATCAAAGATTTGCATACCTTTGAGCTTGATCAAGACCTTTCTTCTAAATCTTGTGATGACCATCTTCAAATTGATGAACCTCAAAAGACCAAGACCGATTCTATACCTGCTGTACATACCCCTACACATTGTAAAATTCCAGATCGGTATAAACCTCTTGTTTTACCTTCTGTTCTTCATGATTTCCCCAAAAATTATGATCTATACTTGACGAGGTTTGATGGTGAATGTAAGAATGTCAACACTGAGCAACATGTGCAGAATTTTGAGTCTTTTCTAGACCTTTTTGAAGTTGATAGCGAAGATGTTAGTATAAGGCTTTTTGCTCTTTCTTTGCAAGACAAAGTGAAGAGTTGGTTCAAAGCCCTGCCTGATGCAAGCATTTCAGATTTCCAGCAGTTTGTCAAAGTTTTTCTCGACAGGTGGATGATCGGGCATAACCTTTTCTTGATTGTAGAAGAGTATAACCAGCTGAAAAGATTGCCAGGGGAGACAGTACAATAGTTTTCAGCCAGATTTAAACAAGTTTATTATTCGATGCCAGTTGATATAAGGCCTACTCCTAGATCGGCTCTCTTGCACTATCTGGGTGCCTTTGATCCGGAGATGGAGTTTCAGCTGAGAGAAAGGGATATTGCAACACTTCATGAGATGCAAAACCGTGCAGTAAATGTAGAGGCTCATCTGCTGATCCGAAGGGCAAGGTTGAAGGAAGAAGAAATGAAAAACATAGATCCGGAAAAATCGACATCTCTAGAGGTAAAGCTTGACATTTTGGTAAGTGCAGTAGAAGAGATGATGCAGAAGGTCACCACAAGAAATGATTATGATGTTCAAGTCCATGGCTCGCTGATTGAAGAAGAACAAGTTGCTGATCCAAAACATTTTGTTTCTTATCCTAGAAGGATGAACAGCTAGAAGGATGTCATACATTTTCAATGGATACATTACAACAGTCTTTTCAAGTTTTTCATGATCCAATAGCTGATGTTTTGGATGAGGTTTGCAGTCAAAGTCTTTCTCCATTGACTACATGTGAGCTTGAAACATGTGCTGATATGAATTTGATCCGGCAGCCGGTTTCTTTGTCATTTTCAGCAGAGGTCTCGTCACAAGGCTCAGATCCAAGTTTGCATTCATGGTATGAGGAAACGAGAAGTAATCCATTGGATGAGCTAAGTTCCAGTGTGCTTGAATTTCAAGATCCTTATGCAGTGTTTTTGGAGGTGGATAAAGAATTCATATCATTCTACGGATCTGTTTCTAAGTTATCATGGGAGTTGCTGTTCATTAGTTCTCTCTTGTTGTTCATAAGTGAGCACTTGCAGAGAATTCGAATAGCAAATGGGATACTTACTTGGTTGCAATGGTTGTTTCATTTCACTTGATCAGGTGATGAATGAAATTGTTAGAGTAGGTTGTGATGAATAAGCTCCCCTTTGAGCATCATTTTCAGTTGGTCGATTGTGTTTAAGTATCGAGTCAGTTTTTAGTTGAGTCATGAGTCCTTTGTGAGTCAATTTTCAGTCTTGTTGTTAAGTTAGTTTGTGTCGGTTTTCAGTCATGCATTTTAGTTTGAGTTTTTGACTCCATTGCCCAATGGATAAGGCGCTGGTTTGCTATCCCAAAGATCTGCCGTTCTTGGCACCTCCAAGGAGCTACCATCCCCATTAGAGCCAATGTTAGTGTCAGTATTTCCAACCTTCCTCCAGTGATCAAATATGCTCTTACAAAGTGGTCTCAGAGTGTCAAGGTCAAATTTTGTCATTTCAGTGAGTCTTCAAGCAAAATTTGGTCACTAGGCATTAGGTCTAGGGTTTGCTTTCACTCCTTTCAAAATTGCCCAAACGTCAGTCTATTCCACTATTCATCTGAGTCTATCATCATTCATAGGGTTGTCATCATCATGTCAAGTTCCATTGGGTCATTTTACACCTTGTTCATGCTTCAGTTGCGCCTAGGCAAGGTTCATTTCCCTCTCCTAGGGTTTTGAAGGCAATTTCTCTTGGATGGTCAAATCATTAGAAAAACTTATATCCTGATGTTCATACACCTTCCCCTATCCTTAAAGTACCTTATCAAACACTTCCCATCACTGAGATTCCCCAAATTCCTCATTTTTGCACAAACCCTAGTTTCTTGCCACAATTTGGCAATTTTTTAGGCTGGGCCTGTGTTTTACCTGTTTGGACCCCTTCCCCTCACTCAATCTCTGAGATTCCACTTTTCTCTACTTCCTAACATCCCTTCCTACTCCCCAAAATTTCCTCAAGAATTTAGAAGCCCCCTATCCCCTTCATTTCGCTTCATTTCGACAAATCCCTTGTTCCACACATCGGGATAGGTTTCACTCAAATGATGTTTCTGAGCAAGGAAAGATGAATTTGGAAAAAATGAGAGAGGTTTTTGTCCACAACATGCAAAAGAAGAAAAAACTCCTTCACTTTTTACACAGGTGTCATGGTTGTAGAGAAATATCGAAAATATCGTTGCCTCAGGAGAATCGAATGCACCTCTGAAGTGACCTTGGGAAAATCAAGTTTTCTCCTAGCTTGGTTGGCCAAATGGCTTTCTTGATGAGTCAAATGATAAATAGACACACAGATATTTCCAATGAGCTATCATGAGCTCAATTTGGAGTTGAGGAAGGCATTCAAAAGTTGACTGCAACAGCACTCTACCTTGAGGCAGCCTCATTTGGCATATTTTGACCAGTCTTGGACAATTTGACTTTTGACAAGGAAAATGAACTCCAAATTGAAAAATTCCAGTTGGGTTGGAAAGTAGACTCAAATACCTTTCCAGCGAGCTATCCTGCACCCAATTTTGACTCCAGGAAGGCCTCAAAAAGCCTCCTTTAAAATGCACTACGCGTTGAGGTGGGCGCTACGCACTGGGCCTCACTGGCCAGTGTAAAAATACACAGGCGCTACGCATTCAGGTGTGTGCTACGCATTGGGTAAAATTTTTTGCTCCTTCATCCAGATTCATGCCAAATTGCCTCCAACTACTTGCAAGTAGGTTCTTTATGTTTTCTCAGTGAATTTTAGACATGATTATGGTGTTTTGAAGTGGAGAAACAAGTGTGAAATGTAAAACCCTATGTTTATTTCCAAATTCATTTCTTAGGGTTTGAAACAAATATTAGGGAATGTGTGGGTTAATATATGCCTATGTCATCTATTTTCAGTAGTGTCCATACTCATTGTTAACCTTAGCCTCACACTCTCTTTTTCCCATTACATCCCTGCTGTCAGTGTTATGGCCATTGTCATTTCCACTTCTTTTCTACACACTTGTCAAATTCCTTCATAATCAAAGCAATGACTATTTTTTCATGCAAACTCATTTGACAAAACTATTCTCATTGTGGCTTTCCTATGATACTTGGATACACATGTGACATATTTGGAAATTGTGCCAAACTCTCATTCTTCATCTCATTGAAAGTCAAACAGACTTTGAAACACCATGAAGGCGGATAGACAGTGACTTTACAACTGAAACTGCATGCACCAAAAGGGCACTAAAATGTCGAAAAAGGGAGGATAGACTTTGAATCTTGGCCGAAGCTTCTTTGACTGAGCATAGTACTTGATTGAGGACTCCTAGCCCAAATTTCAACAAGTTTGGGGAAAATTTTGTCAATTTTGAAATTTTTGTGTAAAAAATAGGTTTTTGGGCTCAACGCGTAGCGCGCCGCGCGCTACCCATAAGATTGGGAGGTCCAAATCATGAAAGGTTTGCATTTTTGGATTTGTCATGATGAAATACAAATTCTCAGCCACTGCCAAGGCATTTCATCAAGGTTTGGGTCCCCAAAAGGTCAAAAAACATGCAAAAAATGACCTCACTGCCCCTTTTTGGACACACAGGAAGCAGCCTTGGGAGAATGCACGTTTGGAGGGGCAAATGGACATAAAATTGGAAAATGCCACTTGGGTTGGAAAGTAGACATCTAGGGCTTTCCAACAAGCCAACCTAAGCTCAATTTGGATGCCGAGAAGTGCCCCAAAAGCAGGTGGAAAGGTGCGCTACGTGTAGAGCTCACGCGCACTACGCATCAGGATTTTTTGCACAGTTTTCATCTTCAGCTCAGGAAACGAAGCCAGTTTGACCAGTTTTGACTTGTGATGGGATTTTTCACCCTCCTTGATGTAATTAATGTAACTTTATGTTGACTTGAGACTTATTTACCTATTCTAGATGATTCATTCATAAAATAGCAAAAATTTAATGAATGAATTGGTTTCCTAGCTTATAGAGGCAAGTTGTTTTGACTGCCTAGATTGTAGTGCTTTGTTTAGAATTGGTTGAAACAGCTCCTAGGATGATGAGCTCGACCCCTAGAGGCAAGGGAATGTGTTAGCTTGCCTATATTATGTATTTTCTTAGTCATTTTCAGGGTTGGACTCTTGGGAATAGCCTGATACACTATTGTACATATTTTATCTGCAATTTTGGCAAAGGATAGACCAGGGTTTTGCAGCACTATTTGGGATTCATGTGGCCTTATGTGTTGATGGTGTGTTTCTCTCAGTACTTGTAAGTTGTGTATGTGTACCACTTTCCTTATTTAATCTTATTTAAGGTAGAATCCATAAATTTGCTATGCTTTGCCTTTAAGTTTTTTTAATTTTCCATGTTTTCTTCAGTTTAAGGAGAATCCTTGAGACCTCCTTACTCTCCTTAGCTCCTCACCTGTCAGGTCTATTCATTCAATCACTTTAAAGGCATCAAAACAATCGCCTATCTTCCCCCAAGTAGACCTTTGCAAAAGCTGTGCCTCATCCCCGCACCCAAAATTGCCTTTCCCTTGAATTCAACAAAACTTCAAAAAATAAATTCCATAGTCCTTGTACTTCATACCTAGCCTAAAATTAGTCATCAATTCAGTCATCTCGAGCCTCTTTGATTACCTTTTGCCAAGATTTACCGGAGAGAGCCCTCTCCTGTCCTCGTAGGGCTAGCTACGAGGCTGAGCTTGGTTTGATGTTGCCTCGAGTTTTGCCTTTCTCAGCCTGAGGCAGATTTGAGCGCTAACAGAGGACATAGTAAGAGAAACCCAAAACAACCCCTCAACTGATCTCTGTGCAACCGACTCCACTCCTCTCCATGTTAAGAATATAAAGTTCAGCTCAGAAAGAACCTTGAAAATCAATCCGTCCCTATCCACTTCCGAGGAGAAGGAACTATGTAGCTTGCTGAGAAAACACCTAGATGCCTTCGCCTGGAGTTATAAGGAGATGAAGGGAGTGCACCCTTCAATATGTTCCCATCATATTTACATCAAGGAGGATTGCAAGCTAGTCAAGCAGCCTCAAAGGAGGATGAATCCAGCACTTAAAGATATTGTTAAGGAGGAACTGCAGAAATAGCTTGATGCAGGATTCATCTATCCCATCTCTGAGAGTGAATGGGTCTCTCCTTTGGTGCTAGTGCCAAAGAAAAATGGTAAGTTGAGAATATGTGTCGACTATCAAGAATTGAACATAGCCACTAAAAAGGACCATTTTCCTTTACCTTTCATAGATCAAGTGTTAGACGGTCTGGCAGGGAAGAAGTTTTTCTCTTTCCTAGATGGGTTTAGCGGGTACAATTAGATTCAAATCAGCCCGGAAGACCAAGATAAGACCACTTTCACTTCTCCTTGGGGTACAGGGAAAATTTTAAGAACCCCCCCAAATTTACATGTATAATAAATGGGCGAATCTCCATGGTATATAGAAGAAATGGAAGTCGATTTTATCAATAATATGATATGTATATATAATTTTTTGGCGAATCTCTCACCAGGCATGGCGAATATTTTACTCAATTATAAAATCTTTTGTTTATTGAATACAAAAATGAAATCATTGCATTTCTTTAAAATATCTTTTGAAATCAAAATTACTGAAATTACATATCGATAACCTAGTGGGTGTAGGATAAAATTCACCTGTGCCATTCATAGAAAGCATGAGAAAAACCTAATACTATATATAAAACCAAGAAAAATTCAAATTCATCACTTCTAGGGACCTCGTAACCACCCTGCCAGTACACAAGTATGTTCCTGTTTGCAATTAGAAAAATTACCCAAATTACAATCTGTTTACTCCAGCATATGTTGGAAAGTTATAGAAGGATGACTAGTGCAATAAATCCATTCCTTTTAGCCCTGGATTTGTTTCAGTTTAAAACAGAAGTATAAAAATATACTTGTCCAATGTCTATGCTTTAACCATTCACCTTAAGATGTTTTTACAATATAATTTCCTAATTCTATTTAATATCTTCATTATCATAAAAACCAACCTATATCCATCTTAACTCCACATCTACCACTCTTAGGGGGATGAAATCTATTTATCCCTCTGACCACTTGGTAGACCCAAAATTAAGATGGATCTAAGATGATAGAATTTCCCCTTTAAATAGTCTATGCTCACATGAATACCATGGTATTACCATGGGTTATCATAAACCTGGAGCTTAAAAATTACTATTAGTAATTTATAAAAATTAATAAAATTAATAGCTGATTTTTATTTTAACCACGCTAAAATGTTTAACATACATTATATTACAACATCCATTTTTACTCTTGATCGGATCAAATATTTTTTCACTCTATGCTAGTTTGCATATCACAATATTTGATACCTCTCGGGGGTTAGTAGATCCAGAGTAAAGATGGATCTATGCTTGTTTAATTCCCCCATTTAAATAGGATACATTCCAGATGAATACCATGGGTCAATACGATGTGCCATTTTGGTGAATACCATGGGTCAATACCATGTGTCATTTTTATTTTTATTAATACTAATATTAGGGTTAATAATGTTTTTTTGCATGGTATTAATAACAATCTAGTCCATGGTATTTGTCCCATAGTATTTTGCCCATAGGTTTCACATTTTTTGAGTGTTTGTAAATATAAGGTGACTTATGGAGTAAATATAAAAAAATGTTTTGTTTTTTACCATACCTCTCATTTATTTATATTTTTATTAATTTACCATACCTCTTTTACAAATATGGTATTTGGCCCATAGGATTCACTTAAATAAAACCTCTTTCTTGAGCCTTCATAAATAGAACGAGGGTTATGGACTAAATATAAAAAGAGGTTTTATTTATTTACCATGCGTCTAGTTTATTTATATTTTTATTTATTTACCATACCTTTTGAGTAAGTATAAAAAGATGTTTTATTTATTTACCATACCTCCACTTTACTTATATTTTTATTCGTTTATACCTTGCATGTATATAAGGTGACTTATGTAGTAAATATAAAAAATGTTTTATTTATTTACCATACCTCTCATTTATTTATATTTTTATTAATTTACCATACCTCTTTTATAAATATGGTATTTGGGCCTTTGTCCCATAGGATTCACTTAAATAAAACCTATTCTTGAAAATGGGCGAATGGATTCACTTAAATAAAACCTATTCTTGAAAATGGGCGAATGGAAGGTTGTAATCCTAATTTCAAGGGCTAAATTTACCTTTTTTAACCTCTCCCTTAAAATAAGGTGGGCTATTTGAGGTGATTAGTAAAAATGTACTGTGATACAAAATATTCGCCCACTAAAAATTTAAAACCCCTTAATTTCGCCAAAGCGCGAACATTCGCCCCCAAAATTTTCTATGTTGGGGTACCTTTGCATATCTGGTCCTTCCTTTTGGTTTGTGCAATGCTCCAGCCACTTTCCAAAGAGAGGTATTGAGTATATTTTCTGAACTGGTTCATGATGCAGTAGAGATATACATGGATGATTTTACTCCATATGGCTCTAACTTTCAGAAAGCTTTGTCTAACTTAGGAAAAGTTTTGGATAAGTGTATTGAGATGAACCTATCCCTCAGTCTGGAAAAATGTGATTTCTTGATGACTGAAGGGATCGTGCTAGGTCATGCAATATCTCAGCAAGGACTACAGGAGGACCCCAACAAAATTGCCATCATCCAAAGGGTCCCACCTCCTCAAAAGGTGAGAGATGTCAGAAGTTTCCTAGTCTTAGTTGGGTATTATAGGAGATTCATTAAAGATTTCAGCAAGCTAGCCTCTCCTTTGTTTGTCCTCTTAGGCAAAGATGTCAAGTTCATATGGTCGGAAAACTATCAAGAAGCCATAGATACCTTGAATAGTAAGCTCGTGACTACCCCAATTCTCAGAGGCCCAAACTGGGCCCTACCTTTCCACATTCACAGAGATGCCTCAAACAAAGCAATAGGAGTAGCCTTAGGACAAATTGATGAAAAGTTACCTTATGCCATATACTTTATAAGCAAAAACTTGTCAAAGGCAGAGTTAAACTATACAGTGACCGAGAAGGAACTCCTAGTTGTTGTGCATTCCCTAAACAAATTCAGACATTATATCACAGGCTATCAAACCTTTGTTCACACTGATCATGCTACAATTAGATATTTAATGAACAAACTAGATGTAAATGCTCGCATCATTAGATGGTTGCTTTTACTGTAGCAGTTTAATTTGACCATTATTGATAAGCCTGGTAAAGAAAATGTTGTTGCTGACTTTTTCTCTAGAGTAAATTTGCCTGCAGTGAAGAAGGAATGGTGGATGACCAGATGCCAGATGAACATCTATTTGTTATCTCAGTACTCTCTCCATGGTTTGTTGATATAACAAACTACTTAGTTTCGGCACAGTTCCCACCACACCTGTCCTTAAAAGAGAAGAGCAAGACAGTAAGGAAAAGAACCCCTTTCACCTGGATTGGGGATAATCTCTTCAAACTTGGCCCAGATCAGATCTTGAGAAGATGTGTCAGGCAGGAGGAAGTCTTTGACATCCACCTGACCTTTCATGATGAGCCTCGTGGAGGTCATTTTGCAGTGAAAAGAACTACCTTCAAGATACTGCAAGCAGGCTACTATTGGCCCATTCTTCATCAGGATGTGAAGAGATATACTAGCCAGTGTGATCGGTGTCAAAGGATGGGGAAACCTACTCCAAAGGATCAGAATGCCCATGCAACCTCAAGTGACCTTTGAGCCATTTAAGAAGTGGGGCATGGACTTTGTGGGTCCTATCATCCCTCCTTCAAAGCAGAAAAAATACATCATCGTGTGCACCGATTACCTGAAAAAGTGGGCAGAGACAAAAGAAATCAAAGCAGCGACAAAGGAAAAAGTAGCTGAGTTTTTGAGAGAAAACATATTCTACAAGTTTGGGTATCCAAGAGAGTTGGTCACAGATCAAGGCAACCAGTTCACTTCCAATTTGATTGAAGACCTGCTCACACATCATAGAATCAAGCACATGACTTCCACCCCTTACCATCCACAAGCTAATGGGCAGGTGGAGGTCACTAATAGAGATTTAGAAGGGATCCTGACAAAGGTAGTGAGCAACAGCAGGAAAGACTAGGCGGACATATTAGTTGAGGCCACTTGGGCCTACAACACAACATGGAAGACCACCACAGGGTTCACACCCTATGAACTAGTCTATGGGAAGAAGGCTTTGCTGTCAATAGAATTTGAATTCAATACCCTCAGGATGGCAGCTCAACTGGACCTAGACCTCAGCCAGGAACAGAAAGAAAGATTACTTCAGCTCAATGGATTGGATGAACACAGATTGTATGCCCTTCTCCATATAAAGGTAGTTCAGCTTCAGAGAAAGATATGGCATGACAAAAATATCAAGGAGAAGCAATTCCAAGAGGCAGACTGGGCACTACTCTATGATTCAAGATACAAATATTTCAAAGGCAAGCTAAGGACAAGATGGCTGGGACCCTACACTATGGAGAAATGCAATGACAATGGTTCAGTTCTGATAAGAAGCATTGATGATGAAGCCATCCCCATGCTTGTCAATGGACATCGGTTGAAAGTATACAAGAAACCCCTCTCCAAGTGAGAGTTCATTGAATATTTGAGTGAGATAGTGATGGTAGTGGAGCATGTCTTAGCCTCCACTTCATCAACTCACTGAAGAAAAAGAAAAAATAAAAAAATAAGGACTCGAGTGAAAACCTCCATGAGGTGCATGAGTTCCATCATTGGGTTGAAAACCTCTTCTAAGGTGGCCCAGTGATGTCAAAAAAAAAATGAGAGAAAAAAAAGAAAAAAGAATAAGATCCCTGGGTGAAAACCTCCCTTGGAGGTGCCCAGGGTAGGAAATTAGGGTGAAAACCTCCCTGAGGGGCCTTAGTTGTTTCAAAAAAAAAAAGAAGAGAAAAAGAGAAATGAATTTTCATTTGCATTGCAGGTTTGCAGGAGGACTACTCAAAGCAGAAGAAGGTGCCAAGGGAGCCCTAACATCCACACCAGCACCTATCCTACCTTCCCACACCTTTCTCTATCATTCTTGGCATTTCTTTCACCTCACTGTGCTTCTTTTTCAAAAACTGTGTTTTCTACAAGAGGCTCTATGTTTTCTACAGGAGGCTCCTGTAGGAATTACAGAGAGCCAGAAATGGATATAAAAGGAAGTTCAAGGGATAGGGAAGCTTCATGAAGAACCTATAAACCCTCCTACAATCTTCAAACCTCCTTGCCATCGTTTCCAAGCCTACATCACACCCCAAGCATCATTCTTCTCCTTGTCCAAGAAAAACACAGGAAAAAAACAGTTTTTTAGGAAAAGAAAAAAAACAAAAAAAAAGAGAGGAAGCAGCACCATCCACCTCACTTGAAGCCTAATTATTACCTCTCCATCTCCATCTACATCTCTGGAATCATCCTCACAACTCCAAGCACAGAAAGAAGCTGAAGTTTCAGGGGGAGAAGCAGCTACAGGAGCTCCTGTAGGAATTCGTGTAGCAGCTGATCCCATTAAAATCCAACATCAGCAGCAAGAGAGTGAAAAAATGAAGGTTGAAGAGACAAATGAAGCTCATATCCAGTGAGAGAAGAACTTGCACAAGACACAGCCACACATCAGCAAGTACACAACATGCATCAAAAGAAATAAAGGCATGTAGCAGAGAGAGAGAGAGAGAGCCACAACACCTCACAACAAATACATTCAGATCACAGGTAAGTAACTAACCTGCTCCTATGTTTGCATTTGTGTAATTAGAAGGCATGCAAAAGCAATGAGATGGTTGAGGTTGAACGAGGGAAAGGTGGCCAATTAACTTGGCCACCTTCATCTATTTGACTCCACTCATCCGAGATGTCACTCACACGTGCGCACAGGCAACTCAAGAAAGATGTCAAGGACAGGTAGTGGGGGAAGTGTGAACTCTGATGCAATAATGAGGGATGATTATGAGGAGGGGGGCCATGATGACAAAGAAGGTGGGGACCAATGGTCTGAATATGGCCAATGTATACTTTGCCATCTCACCCTCCATCACCGGAAATATCCATAAAAAGTAATAAGTACTCCTCCCCGAGCACTCTCACCACCTCCCCACAACCTCGTAACCATATTCCTCCATCAATATCTCCCATATTCATGCTCTCGTCATTTTTTACATGAGCACCTACAGGAATTCTACAGGAGGGACAACAGGCTTCTACAAGAGGGGCAGTGAGCTGTTTTGAAGGGAGAAAACATGGGTTTTAGCATGATTTTCGGTCTGAGGAGGTAGGTTCCATGCATGCCCCCATTGAATATCAATATATGCAAGTAGTAGTTTCAATTTGAGGAGAAGATAAACCCTTTAGGAGGAGAAAATACATAAAGGAATTTCTGCTTTTTTTTTTTAAAATAGAGTCTCCTCTGTTTCTCTGTTTATCTAAAAAATTGTTGTCTCCATATCCAAATTTGGTTTCCAAAAAGAGTATAAACAAAATGACAGGAGGATTTATGAGAAAGGAGCCCACCAACTCCACCAGGCTCCATGCACATCCCCAGGTAGTGGACATATTCACAAGAGCAAATTGGATGAACTTTTTTTAAGAAATTCCGAGGGTTTGATGAGGAAATTGCCTAGGAATTTGCCCACTTTTTGGTCCCTCTCACAAGAACACATGCCACTGTCACCTTTAGAGGTATTCCCATGGAGATAACCCCTGAATTTATTAGTAGGTTCACCACCCTTCCTCTTGGGATGCCTTGGAGTAAGGATGAGAAACCAATTGGCTAGGCTGCCAAGAAAAACTTTTTCCAAAATAATGAAACCCCTGTAGAGGATAAAAATGGCATTAGAAGGGCTAGCATACCATATCCTTGGGATGAGGTTAGCTACCAAATAATCAAATACATTTCCTATGAGGGGAGGTACAACATTGTCTATGGTTATCACTTTAGAATCCTTCATGAATTAATATATGGCATGGACACTCCAATCCCTCAGAAGCTTAGCATCCCATACTCCTCCTACAGTCCCTCATTGACTCCAGCACTAAGGTTCAAGCAGGGAATTCAAAGTAACTAGCTCACCATGGGTTAATCAAAATCCTAGTGGAAGAAGCCCTCCATACATTCACACTCCCTATAGCATGAGAAGTCTTCTGAAACATGACAGCTGAGGATGACATAAAGACCCTAACCTATGATATGAGTCCTACCGGCAGTGAGGAGGAAGAGTAGCAAGGGGGAGAAGGTGAAGCAACTGGTGACTTAGCAGAACAAGAAAGGGAGGTGGAAGAAACTAAGGTAGAAGAGGAGAATGCTGAAGAAACAAAGCAAGAAGAAATAGAGCAAACAAAGACAGAAAAAGAGATAGAAGGAGAGGAAAAAGAGGTAAAAAAGGTAGAACAAGGAGAAGGGTCCCTTGAGACTCTGGAAAGGGAGGTAGCAGCTACCCTCATTGCCCTTAGTACACCAATTAAGCCAAAGAAAAAGAGGAAAAGGCAGGATTCCATGTATTTCAGGTCTAGGAAGAGCACAAGAATCAACATAGGAAAACCTCAGCCCTCTTCAAAAGTGCCAATTACAATTGAAGATTCACCCTCTTCCCAAGGAAAAGAATCCCCTTCCAAGGCACCTATCACATATGAAAGAGGGACTCCTAGATCTCCCACATGGAAAGAAAAGGTTGAACTACAGGACCCAAAAATAGTCCTACAGGAGGCTCAGACAGTTCTACAAGAGACACTGTCAAAACTACAGGAGACCCAAAATATTAAGAAAAGGATGGAAGGATAGCCACAGGTAAAGGAGGAAGAAATAGAGCTACAAGAACCTGATCCCCAGCCCAGTCTTGCCTCCTACTACATTCTTCTTTAGGGAGGAAAGATAATTCCACAAAAATTTGCAATTCCACTATTCTTTGAATTAGAGAAAGAGAGAATAAGAACACATAGGTGGATGAAAATAGCCAAATCCAAAGGAGTTGAGGATATTGGCAATATGGAAAAAAAACTAGGAGAAATGGGTAGAGAGTTGAGTGCTATTCGACACAAGGAAGCAATTACAAGAAGCCAAATTGAAATTGAAAATGAATTGCGAAGGAGGCAACTGCAAGAGAAAGAGACCCAGCTGGCATGCATGGCCAGCTTATCCATGGAGGTATTGCAATGTAGAACACCAACAAAATCCTATGCCCTATATTTCAAGGACCAATGGTTACAATTTCAGATAAAGACTTTGGCACAAAGAGGCACAATGCCTTTCCAAGATTACATGAAGTTTATGCAGTTCTACCTACATAACATGGCCCTCACAAACATGAATGTGTGGGACCCCAATGCCAGGCTAGGGGACTTGCAACTAATGGCCATGGCCTCATGGATGAATCATGGAGAGTTGAGGGTAGCAGAAATAAGAAGATTGATGATAAAAGATCAGAATGAGCCATTAATGATAAGAGCTGAGCCATTAGATCCCATGGAACTCATCGGCACACACAACCTTATTGCCAATAATCCTTAGATTTCCCCTAGATATATAAGTGATCAGGCACAAGCCATTGTACACCTTGAGGATATGGAAAGGCTACCTGGGGATGACTATGTGCATGCATGTATGAGGAGATGGAACACCTTGCCACACAGTTTGCAGATCAAGGAATATCATTCCCCCATGAGGATGAAGGAGGCATTAAGGAGAGTGCCAATGTACAAGCGCTCCATACAAAAGCTGAAGGTCAACTGGATTGGCCTCAAACTGAGTCCCCCACTGCTGTTAGGCATGCTGGAAGGTGGAGGAGAAGAAGAAGAACAAGAGCAGTGGGAAGGGATAGATAGAAAGGCAGGATTCTATGACAAGGAAGAGGAGACCACATCAGAAGCTTGGGATGCTAGGGAGGCCACCAGGGCCATAAAAGATGAGGAGATGGACTAAGTTGCTCAGAGAATGAGCAACACCTTAGGTTGGGGGGTGATGATGAGCCTCATAAATGGGTAATTATATGGGCTCATTTTACCTCCTAACCTAGTCAAGTCAACCATTCTCTTAGCTTATTGTATGATTTTTTGATTATATTTATGCTTATGGAGTGAGTTGAGTTAGTTATGATGCCATGTGGTCTAACATGTGTTTAATGCAGATTATTGATGAATTTTGAGGTCAAAGTCAAGGATCCAGTGGGCAAATGGCAGCAATAACTAGAAGTGGACAAAGGAGAGGACTTATAGGAGGGAATCCCCCTCATTTATTACTCCTCACTTCAAATTCCCCTTCATTCAGCTCGGAGTACAAGCAACCAAATCATGCACTAGAAGGCAGCCGAGCAAGTGGAGGATGACTAATGATTATCTCGAGTTTTGGGAGCCAAGCCTCCCTGATTTTAAGGAAGCAATTGGTAGCTTCATTTGTATATGTAGAGAGGCCTAGGGCCTCACTAGGGTCATATTTTTGTTGTATTTTTGCTTATGTAAGCTCCACTCCAACTTCGAGCTTATTATTTTGTGACAGTTTCATGTAATCTTGTTATTGTTTTGTAAATAAAGATGGAATACTTTTTGAACTAGCACTGAGTTAGCTTAGAGGGCTGAAGCTCTTGGGTTAGGGCCCAATCCAAGCAGCCAAGATCCTCTTTACTTTTATTTGTATGTTTATTTCAGTTTGTAGATTAGGTTGTTGTTAGATGTATTTCTTTTATGGTTGAGAATAGGTTTCTTTTGATGATTCAGTAGTTTGCTTCCATTTGTGCTCTCTATAGCAAGTTAAGCAGTGATAAAGAAAAGACTCAAAAGGCTAGAAATAGTGCCTTGGCCTCTCTTCCTCCCTTTGGGACCATGATTTGAGGCAAAGACCCTCTTGCTGCCCCAAAAACACAGATTTTCCTCATTCATAGGACTTCTAGTGTTCACAGCTTTTTAGTAGGTTAATAGTCCAGTTTTGTTTTGCTTTAGATCTTCTTCATCATGCTCACATTTTTATTTGCAATATTCTTCTTTCATGCTTTCCTTTCTTGTAGCATTCCTCAGGATTTCCTTTCATAGATCATAGTTTAGACTAGTTTGATGCAAAACTATGTTTTTCTAGATGCACTCATTTCATTTCTTGTTTGATATTATTGGTTGACTGTCAGTTCTTTTGTAGCAGATCTCTTCTAGTAGCAGGTCAGCCTATCAGACATCCCATCCTCCATCTGATCCATGCCCTACAGGTTGCCCAAGTCCCACCTCAATTCTACCTTAGTTTCCTGCATTTTCCATGGAACTTCTTCTTCTCTCCTTGAGTAAATCCAATCATCTTTCTCTCTCCTGGTGGTTCATGGTAGACCATAGGTGACTTAACACCTCATTCCAACCTTCATAAACCTCTTTCACCCACTCTCACATCCTCAAAATAGAGAAAGCTTCTCTCGGCCTCCTCCTGTAGGTCTCTTGTAGAACACTATTTTTCCTCCTGTAGATTTCTTGTGTCCTCCTGTAGATTTTCCTGTAGGCTTCCTTTTTAAGGTTGAGTGTGGGAAAAGCCTCCAGAAGGCCACCTGAGACCTCCTAGGACCCATCCACACCATCCTACATCCTCTCAAGTCCCAAAACTTCCCTTCAACACCACCTATTTGCTGCCACATTCACACACAATAAATTACATGCATGTCAAATTCACATAAAAATCCAAAAATATGTTTTTTGCTTATTTACTTCTAGAAATAGCATAGTTAGATGTTGTTTACTTCCCTGAATAGGTAATGGAATTTCTTTCATGGTTTTCATAGCACTTTCTGCAAAAGTAGAATTAGTTGGTTAATTAGGGTTCGCTAGTTTTGCTTTACATTTCAATCTTTCTCCTTTATGCAATTAGAATAGTATCTATCTTTCTTTCCTTTCATCACATATAGAGCTTCTTCTAGAATCCATAGAATTTGGCTTGAGCTCCTAGTGATCTTGTGCTGGCTGACCAAGTGACAACCTGTAGTAAGAACTAGTACTTAGGCATACAACACCGATGCTTCTAAGTTTGTTACGAACTACTGGGTTGATAAGAGTAAAGTAGGCAGCCCAGGAGTTGCAGCATTATTGCTGCAATACTGGTGCTCACCACAAGAGATGAAGGTCAATAATTATATTATTTAAGCTACATTGTAGATCATGACTGTATCTGTTTTTCCAAAGGTGGAGTTATTGATATGACTATGTAGTGTATTATATTAAAGTGGTCTTATCCTTTGTAGAAGGATAATAATATACCATGTATTTTTAGTATTTACTACTGATATCCTTCTTTGGGCCAAGTCTCTGAGTTTGGAAGTTAGCCATAGTCCATTTAACAATATTGTAAGGAGTTTGATGTTATTGTTGTTCAGTAACCAACTCTAAATATTAGAGAGCTAAAAAATAAGGGATTGGTTATCATTTGTAGTTTTGGAGATGCCTTGCAACACACTTTCTTGAATAAATAACCAACGATCAAATTTATTATATTAAGGTCCTCTGTGTTTGATAGAATTCTTGAGGGTTATTTCTAGATGAATTTTGAATGGTGTAGTATTATTGGTCAATAATAGCATATAAATCCAATTTCATATCATTTTCAAATGTAGTGTCAGAATGTGTTCTAAACTGTGCCCAAATGGGGTTATTTCATTATAATATAAACACAAATTGTTGGCTTGTTAGGGCCTGACCCAGGTTCAGAGGTGATTTAGCCAAACAAATCCTGATACTACTAGCCCTTTCGGCAATAGTCCGCGGAGCGCAGACTGAAGTCTCACCGGAAGTAGTATGGGAGGGTGCTAGAACCAAGTTTCCACACCCTGGAGATGTCTGATGGTTTCAAGTGGTCCGTGGTTGCACACGTTGCTACACGCTCTTTCTTGTACCTCGCAGCTTGAAATACTGCCTTCACATAGCCCTAATCGGGGGCCGAGCAGCATTATTACCCAAGTCCTTACTAATCATCCAATATTAGTTGATTAACTTAGCTTATTTGTATACTTTCAGTTATACTTAACAATATTCACAATTCATACAAGTGCACACAGTAAATAAACAATATATTAGCAATTGAAATCAAACATGTAGTAACTCAAGAATAGATACACGGAATTCATATGAAACTTATCTCTATTATTCTCTTCCTTGGGTTACAAACTCTATTCCGCCCTGCGCACTCAGCTGCAGGGGTCCGCGCACTCAGCTGCAGACTCTACTAGGCCTCTGTGCACTCAGCTGCAAAGCCTCTTCCTACTACTACAACCCAAGACACACTTAGACTCTTCTTCTATGCTTTGCTATCTCATTCTATCCATTACATTACCTATTTACAACTTAGAGCCTCCCTCTATTTATATAATCCCATGGTCTGCGGACCATGGGTAGGCCGACATTACATTCAAACATAGGGCAAACAACCCTATGAATCTAACATACATTTCACACCCACAATTCGTGGAGCTTTATAATAATATCACTCAAAAATTGGGCTTTGAGCCCCAAAACATGCTGTGGGGCGATTCCATTCCCAACAGGCCCCCAAAAAAAACATCGTGACTCACCCTCGAGTCACTTTGTTGGTGTGGTGATCTTGGCATGGAGTCCCTCCAATTGTTCTCGAACGGTACTGATGTCCGCAACACACTGAGCTGCTGCTTGTTGAACCTGCTGCATCCGTTCTTTTGAGACTTCTATGGCCAACGTGCTGCCCTGCATCCCTTGAATGTGCATGATCTTCCCTTCAATATTCACCATGATCGTGAAGGCCTAGTCAATCCATGGTTGAACGCATTCTTTGAGAACTGCTTCCTTATGGCGCGCCGTGTCGACTTGCTCCTTTAAGGCCTTGGCTTGCTGCATCCTTGCAAGCCGCTGAGTGAGGACTACTGTTTGTGCAGTTCATCTGATACTGTTGTACTGTTACTGGAGTTCGCGCGCCTCTGTCTCCAGCTGCTAGATGTTGGGGTCCTCTTGCAAAGTCGTGAGGACCTCAAGTTCCTGTTCCAATATGTAGGTACATTCGCGCACTGCACCTCCAATTTCTTCCAACCCTGCTGTGATAGCACTAGTCTTGGACTTCCAGGGGAGTGGAAGGTTGTGCCTTCAACCACAGCTCGATGATCTGAAGATTCAGATCTAGCTGAACCTTTGTCGCCTCTTCTTTGGCCTCGCGGACTCCAGTTGCCAAACTGTGGATCTGCATTTCTACCGGTAGATCTGCTGTGATGGCTAGCTCTGGGACGCGTCGGCAAGCGTCATCTATCGTCTACACCAACTGTAGATTCTATGACACCAATTCGTCACGCTGCAAGATGAGTTGTTCTATGTTTATTTTCTGCTTCCTGAGAACCTAGATCGTGCAACTCTCCCTGGACTGCAACTCTACCGTTATCCCATCCTGTAACTGATACAACGTTTCCTGGGGAAGGGTAGCCAGATTAAGGCCAAGCCCTTTCATCATGCTAATCGACAACTGATCCATCACATTGGACGACACTAGATCTCCCTCTGGAAACACTATTATATTTGCCATCCTTGCGCGCAACATCTGCTATGCTGCTGAAGTTCCTGCTGTGAAATGTGATGATAGGGTACCTTCCTGAGGGGGCTACACCTGTAACTCCTGTAGCTATTCCCTGAGTGCTGCAACACAGTCTAATGCTCCTGCATGAACTCTTGGAGCACTTCACTTATGACATCACAGACCGTCTCGCCGATGTCATGGAGATCACCTTCAGTTAAGGTGATCGAGTCAATGGCCAACTTCAAGGTCTTGACCTTCTTCCTTGGGCCCGATCTCTCTGTGATGCATGAGTGCTTTAACTATGTGGATGCGGCCCCTAGGTCCATGCTCCCTTCTGCTGTTTATGTTTCCTTTGCCTCCTATCCCGAGGACGTTTCTTGGCCCTCATTTGCCTGTGCTGTTGCTGCCTCTGCTGCCTGCGCTGCTTCTGCGGCCTTCTTCTACTCTATGGCTTTATGTGCCACTTATCGTGCCACCCTTACCTCCACTACTGCTTTTTTGTTCTGCCTTTTTTCTGTTAATTGAGCGATGCATAACTTAGCTTTGTCCTTTTTCTTCTAGGCTGTTTCCTTCTCCAGTTCTACCAGTTCTAGGGGGCACCATTCGAGAGGCCATGTCTCCAAGACAGTAAAAATCATGTCTTCAGTGGCTAAAAATGGTAGCTTCATCCACTACTTTGCCAGATCCTTTCGCGCCCTGATATAAATGTTGTGCATATCAGCTTTGAAGTCTGCAAAACTCTACAAACTATTATGCACCGTGGGTGATAGGCGTGGTCTCTGGTTGATCCACATCCGGATGCTCGCCTCCATGAGCACCTAGAAAATTTTGGTGTTGCGAATCCGTTTCGCATCCTTTGTGGCCCAGAGCAAAGCGTAGTTCGCGGCCTCTGGTAACTCTCTGTCAATGTTGGCGAATTAACTATACTTTGGTAGTTCTTTCGCTACTATAAATATGGATAATAGCAACCACGCGTAGTGGAAGGTTTTACCCTACTCCTAGGCTTCGCGACAGTTTGTCAAAAATTCCTCACAGAGGAATTCAGACCATTTGAACTGGACCCTCTCTGTGCACTGCTCGGCCAGCGTGACCACCGGCACTGGTACCTCATCGACACGACACTTTCTCATAATTTTACCAGCCAGGAGTTGAGTTGCTATGCACACCCCTTTGTCCTTGATGCTGGAGATGGCGTAACCCCTCTTCTTCTTCTACAACTTATATTCTGCCTTCATGGCTTCTGTAAGAGCCAAATTGCTACCTTTTCCAATTATAGTTGTAGGGTCCTTTCCTTTATAGGGGAGCTGAGAAATACGGTGAATGAGGTTTGCCGTGATGGGAATAGGCTCCTCCAGCCATAGATACCCATCATGCACCAGGTAGAGAAGCTTCCTGATGACGAAAATGGTGATGGGGATGCAGTGGAAATGTGGTATCCATAATAAGTGCAGCAACCTGACCTTTTCCACACCACATAGCCATTTCCATGGCTCTAACGTTATTATCGCCCCTCAGTATTCTGCTTCATCAGATTTGTGGTCTCTAGGTGTGGGAACTTCTCATAGTCAGTGAGGTCCCAGTCTTCAAATTTGATGGTTGGCACGTAGCCTAGGTGTGTGCCCTCAAATACAATGCCATCTGGGAGGAGCGGAGTTTGGAGTGAACTCTTCGTTTCATCCAGATCCTTTGGTACTTTGGTTTTCCCTTTCCGTGGAGGGACATACGTGAGCATTTTTGTTGTAGAGCACAATGGTTGGATATCCTCCTCCACGTCTTCTTCTTCTTCTGTTGCGACTATCAGGGCCTGCAAGTCTTCTTCTTCCTCATATGTTTCTGTTGTGACTGCTTTCCCCTTCTCTACCATGGATAGTTTGCTGTGCCATGGATTCCTCGGAGACATGCATACTTGACCCATTGCCTATGTATCCTTCTTGGTCCTCGGTGTTTGTGGTGATTTGGGGATTTCTGTCACCACCCCGGTGCCTTCTAGAACATCATCCACCATTTGGGTCTGCGTGGCCTCGTCGGTGGTTACCTCTTCAATTCGTAACCCATCCTTAGTGGTCGTCATCATCTCTAGGCTGTATTCTATCTCTTGCGAACTTAGGGGCTCAATTATCGCTCGGCTCTCAATTCTTTGTGCTTTGCTCAAGCGCTCAATTCTCAAATGACCAAGTGTTGTTCGCTGGCCAGCCCTTTGAGTTTTATAGTGCCTTTCGAATTTGAATTTGACCGTTCCCCCCAATTTCGGGCCATTAATGCTTTCGTGGTGGCAGATTTTCCCAAATCTTGCCCATAACTCACGTCTTAAATGCCCACTGCCCGCTCCATTTGGCCTCAAATCGAACATCCCATCATGAATAGTGACACCAATGGTCACTTCCCAGCCAACCTACATGGCAGTGAAACCTTCCATGCACGGTCACGAACCCTGTGACATTATGATTCTATGCACATTTCCAATATCGCACAGCTCCCAAGTAGAATATTTTATAGTCTTGCACTCCCTTTCAATTGCCTGGAGCGCTAAGATTGTTCTTCCTATGGCTAGTCAGGTGGTCACACCACCCATTGCGGGGCTCCATCCCATCCTCCACCATGTTTCGCAGAGAATCCACCTCTTTCATTGTGGTGATCGGTATTGCGCACTCTACTATTTATAATGCGCTACCATAGTCACTATGTTTGGCGATATGTGGTTCAAGCCATGGCAGCAGACTAACCAGTTCACGATGATAGTTTTCCAATTTATCAGTATGATTGTATGCACATTGCTTTGCCATTCTTGGTTTTTCGACGAGAAATGCTTCGTTTATTTCGTTTTCCAGCTTCTCAACCTCTTCATCCATTAAAGTGCTATTCTCTCTTAGCCATACCCGGTCTTTTTCCAGATCACGAAGTCTCAAGTTTCCCCGTCAGATTTCTTCCTCAAGCCTTATATGTTCTGTTTCGTGTAGCTATGTGATTTCTTCATTTCAGTCTGCGCGGACTGTCGTATCTACGATTGTTGTTACACATGGATTCGACTTTGCATGCTCCACAGGGATTATAGCCCCTACTTGATACTTCAGCTTCGGAAGTGCTTACATGGTAATATTTTTTCACATGGTCCTATAAGCCCATACAACCGCTGGTACACGCAGGTCCCAGTTGGTACGTCTCACATGGTGGACCCTGTTCAGCACTTTGCACACCTTGTTAAAGGCTTCCCTGTGTATGGTTTTTGGCACACTAGGTTTTATCATACTTCACTGTTTGCGCACTTGTCTTGCCTGCTTCTGTTTGTTGTTCCTATCTCCTATTGTGAGAGAGATGTGCATTCGTTTGGGCTACGTACCATACGCATGTACCCATCTGGAAAGGTGGGTGCATTGGTTGTTTCATCCCTCATGCTTGGCTTCCATCTTCATCTGAGGCTTCCCAAATCGTAAGAACATCCTCTTTCTGCATTCGCGTCAGTCCCCAAAACTCTGTTGGTGCGTACCCCACCACTTTGTGGGCATAGCACACAGTGCCCATTTCAGAGCATCAAACCGCTACTGTTCTAGCACTTCTCTTTCAAATTTGTCAGGAATTCATCCACCACTATCAACCCATCATACATAGGTAGATCTCTCACCTCGGTTGTCACACAGGATAGTGATCTTACCATCATGTTGCAATTAAGCGTGGTTACCTCATGTAACCGGTTCTGCCATCGTTCTGTTTGTTCGTTCGAATCCGAAGTGCAGGATCGTTCGTGCTACCACAAAATTTTGCCATCTGTTGTTGGATTCACCCAATCCTTCTCTCAAGCGGTTATCTTGTAGATACAATCTAGCTCATCGTCGCTCTCGTTGTTGTGCACTGGCTCTGTGTAGCGCGATCCTTCCACAGGGTCTAAAGGTACCACTACGCGTAGTGACTTTTTCTCAAAAATCATTTTGCGCTTCTTCAGATTTATGTCTCCGTTCATATCAGTGGCCCAATCTATTCCCAGTAGTGTGGGATAGGAATTTTTGTCATCGACAATCTCTATCACCTTGAAATTTGCAAGTGTGCTTGCACCTTTGATGTCTGTCGTGATCCCTTGTAATCTTCCCATCGGTAGGATCTTCTGCTGGTTCACCATTCGCAATTGAATAGGAGACCACTACAATGCGGGCTTGCCCATGCGTTCCCATGTCTGCTTTGGCAGTACATTCGAGTCCGATCCTAGATCTAAAATCACTTGATCCATTTCATATTCGCGGATTTGCGCAGTCAATCTCATTTCCCTTCCCGTTCATGATGTATGTTTTCTAAGCTTCCAGACTACGCACAGTTCTCTTGACCCAGTGCACCTAGTGATTAGTTCCTGCAGTCCTTTAATAGCTTTGCTATCACATAGTAGCTTCATATATGTCTCCAAAAAAGTAGTGAGCATTGAAGGATCCATCTCTGGTTCTAGTTGATCCTTACTACCTTAAGTGGAGGCCTCCATGAAGCTCTTATTAGCTTCCACAAATGTCTCCTTCGCGCGCTCTAGATCAAATTCAGGTTCCTTTATAGGAGCCTTGCGAATCCGCGCATTTTCTTCAAGCTACGTACCGTTGTCATATCCTATCGTGATACCACTTCAAAGCACAATGTTTACATTCGGGTCCTCTTCACGGCACTCAGGCCTCATCATTTATAGGTTCTGAGTCGTGGGAGGCAGGAGTAATCCTTTATCGAGCAACCTTGCTATTAGTGTAGGGAAGTCCTCTGTCTCATGATCAAACTGAGTACAATATAAACATGATGCTCTTGTTGGATTTGTCCAATCGCGGGCATAATGCTCTATCCCTTTGCAATTGTAACAAATCATTTGTCCACGACCCCTTCCTAGTCCCATTCCACCTTGACCTCATCCGCACCCCTAAAATCCAGCGCGTGCCATCCTTACATTTGGGTTGAGAGCTCGCGTTTCGGTTTGCACTCTATAGGTAGGGTTCCGATCCATCATTATCTTGTAACTTTTGCAGGTGCACTCATCATGGCCTACTGACTTGCAGAAATTACAGAACAATTGTTGGGACATCTGTGTATACTTTTGTAATAGGTGACAATTATCTGTAGCGTGTTTTCCTCTTATTTGAAAAATCATGCACCATAATGTAGGCATCACGCACGGTCTTGCTTGTGCCTCTGGTCTTAATGGCATCGGCTTTCCTCCCACCAAGTAGTTCGCGAAGACTGGACAATGGTCCTTATCATGCCCCTGGCCTTTTCATTTTATGCACCATACCTCCTTGTGCGCTTCTGGGTGAGTTGTCTTGTCTTATTTCAAACTCTTCATTTTAGGCACAAATTTTGTAGTTGCACATGGATTTGTTGGACTCCCAGGCTAGGATCTTGTATTGGGATCTCATGCAGTCTCATTGCAATATCCAATGCTTTGGCCTGGGTGGATAACTTTTGATGCAACAACGCCGTCCTTAAATGTGGTGTTAGTGATGCTACAAACCATGTGTGGTGTTGTCCATCCATTAAGGTCATGTTGGCTTCGCGAATCATACTCTTCAGTCTCTGACCCAGATCCCATGGGGTCTCACCTGGAAGCATCGCGATTTCCTTAAACCCAATAATCGATTGTGTCTTTGATTTTGGCCTGCTAATTCCCTTTTCAGTGCGGCCTCGATATTTGCAATCCCCATGTTTAGATGGTGATTAGAATTCTTAATGTACCATGTTAGTGCACGATCCTGCAATGGGCTTACCAGTGTTGCCTTCTTTATATTTTCATCCACGACTCATTGTGCTTCCCATATAGCTTTTACCACGAACCAAAATTGGTCTCGATCTTCGTTCCCTACCACTTTGAACACCAAAAATTTTATTGCGCTCGCCATAATGAACTGTGGTGGTGGCGGAGGTGGTGTGGGCAGAGATGGGGGTGATTATGGTGAAACCGGTGGCAGTGTAGGTGGGGGTGATATGCGCAGAATTCACTGCCTTATCAGACTGATCGCTATTCTCAGAGAAACTTTCACGAGTTCTTCCTCACTTTCCTGCCGCGGTGAAATCAAGGGGCTATTTTCTATCTCTGCACTACCTTTATTTCTATAGATCCTCCCACTTCATGTAGCCCCAAACATCAATTTATTCGCATAACCCGTTTTTCACACAATAGCATTTTAATCCAAGTGTTCAATGATTTAATGTACTTACCTCGTGGTCCCTTGAGGAAGTGTTGTTCTGCCTTGCTGTAGCTAATGGTCGTATCTACCGCGAAATTGATGATAAACCCTCCTATAATTATATTGAGCCAATGGTCCACAGTGCGCGCGATATTATCTTCTGATGCTTCTAATCTGCACACCAATTCTAGAGTCCACATAATCGGTTTGTTGAGCCTACACCTTCCTTGATTGTCTGCTAGTTTCCTGATCCACTCATACAACTCAGAGGGGAAGGATGCAAAGAAAATTTCGTGGATTTCAATATATAAGTAGCGCTCTAACCACTGTTCCTTTGATACTTGTGGATTCCTGTTTTCCTACACTACAAACTTGTGAATCTTTCTGTCCAACCATCCTTCAATTTCTTTCTTTGTTGGATTCCAGTGACACGACATCAGACATCCCTTATGCAGATCCCAATCTTGGCAATAGAACCATTTGTTGGCTTGTTGGGGCCTAACCCAGGTTTGGAGGTGATTTAGCCAAACAAGTCCCAGTACTACTTGGCTCTTTCGGCAACAGACCGTGGAGCGTGGATTGAGGTCTCACCTGAAGTAGTATGGGAGGGTACTAGAACCAGGTTTCTTCACCCTGGAGATGTCTGATGGTTTCAAGTGGTCCGCGGTTGCGCACGTTGCTATGCACTCTTTCCTGTACCTCGCAAACTGAGATACTGCCTTCGCGCAGCCCTACTCGGGGGTCAAATAGTGTTGTTTCCTAAGTCCTTACTAATCATCCAATATTAGTTGATTAACTTAGCTTATTTGTATGCCTTCAGTTATACTTAACAATATTTGCAATTCATACAAGTGCATGCAGTAAATAAATAGTATATTAGCAATTGATATAAAAAATGTAGTAACTCAAGAACAGATACACGGAATTCAGATGAAACTTCTCTTTTTTATTCTCTTCCTTGGGTTACAAACTCTATTGCAGCCTGCGCACTCAGCTGCAGGGGTCTGCGCACTTAGCTGTGGAATCTACTAGGCCTCTGCGCACTGAGCTACAGAGCCTCTTCCTACTACTACGACTCAAGACACAATTAGACTCTTCTTCTATGCTTCGCTATCTCATTCTATCCATTAGATTCCCTATTTACAACTTAGAGCCTCACTCTATTTATACAATCCCATGGTCAACAGACCATCAGTAGGCCAACATTACATTCAAACTTAGGGCAGACAACCCTATGACTCTAACATACATTTCACGCTCGCAATTCATGGAGCTTTACAATAATATCACTCAAAACTTGGGCTTTGACCACAAAACATGTTGTGGGGGGATTCCATGCCCAACACAAATGTTAAGGTGACTAACTATGTTTGGGGCGGTCCACATTAGTCTTTTCCTTGTTAATATTATATAACCTAAATTAATATGAAAAAACAAGCTCAAGGGAGGCCAGTAGCATTAAAGTCTAAATTAAAATTATTATGAATCTCTTGTCATAAGAGATTGTGGTAGAACAATGGTATGAGAGATATTATACAACGTCTCCGTCAAACTTCCTTACCTTGTTATAAGTATAAATTTGGTGGTCACACGATGCGCACAAAGGAAAGTCACATAAGTGTTGTAAATGGGGAAAATGCTTCATTTTATGGTTATAAATTTCATGGTAAGTTGAGTCTTTTGAAAGGGAAAAAACCATAAGACATATTTATTTCCACCCAATTACATGGCATTGGAGGCCTAAATTCTAACATCCTATTCGTCACCCATGTGCCACAACGTTTAACCTGCTTCAGTGGACGTGAGGGCTAATAGCCCACACGACTATGCACTGTGACCAATGGCATGATAATAGGAGTTTACTAAATATCATTAGCATTGGAAATGTCCCTTTATTTTATTTGATATTACCTTCATCACATTAGGTGCACAAAATAACCAGTTGGTGTAGTTAGGGGTGTGTTTCCTCCCCTCCCACATTTATCCACTTGCACAAGCTTTCCAAGGTAAATATGAGTTGAGTGTCACTATGATATGACCCGACCTCCAAGTTCTAGTTATGGAAGTGGGGCCTACAAACCAAAAATAAACTAACATCCATCATAGACTACAAATCACTTAAGATCCTACCAACCAACCTAGGTGATCAATCCCTAAGTTGGAACTATTTTTCACTAGGTTTACTCCCCAAACATAACATCCATAAGTCTACATACATGCG
The DNA here is from genome assembly GCA_031772625.1 of Pinus tabuliformis. Taxonomy (NCBI): domain Eukaryota; kingdom Viridiplantae; phylum Streptophyta; class Pinopsida; order Pinales; family Pinaceae; genus Pinus; species Pinus tabuliformis. The sequence continues at coordinate 1,251,048,535 of CM062816.1, read as the reverse complement.
GTTATGGCCCAGAATTCCCTATTCAGTGCATGTGGTCATGAGATCTATGTCACTTTTTCAGGTTAGCCTCTAGATCACTCCCGAAAACTTCCTATAACTTTTTGGAATCATGGCAAGGATGATAACAATGCTAAAAAATCCAAACTTGAGCAGTATATTTACATAGAGTTTCCTAATGCAAGATAAACATTTCGTCAAATAGATAGTAAACATATAAGCTACATGTCATGGATGCATAATTGATCATAAATTTGTGAACTTCATATAGAAATCACAAAGAAGGCTCAATGCCCTCTCAAGCTAGTTGCAACAACACTTGTTATCCCATGCATTCATCAACTGATCAATAACTTATCAAATCATGAACAAGAGTTGTAGCTAGAGCACATCATAAAACCAACCATGTAACCAACATATAACCAGGATGGAAACTATGACAAATCAATCATAAGATCACCATAATAACTGGTATAAGTGCTCATAGATAACAATAGGAAAATAACTCATATTAATATATGAAAATTCCAACCAAGTCAAGTACTTCCATGTACCACCCAACTATAGATTGGGTTGAACCAAATCTCTCTTTCAACCAATCACCCTCATGCCATAATCTAAAAATAAATGTGGGATTATAAGGATTAAACCAAAATAAAACCATCCAAGGCTTCTAGAGGCCAAACCACCTCAACCCTCAAGACTAATGATCTCACCTATATGGTTCAAAAATTACTAAAATCAACCAGATTCATCTCTACCCATGTTGTCTAGGGTTCTAGGAACTAGTTACTCAACCCACAGACTCCAGGGAACCCAAACTATTATAGGGCTCCAAATATCTCCAATCTCAACCCAAAGCATCTAGGGACCCAAGTTGTTTTAGGGCTCCAAAAATTTGTCCCAACCCAAATCCATAGGAAACATGAAAACTAATCAAAAAACCAAATGGGGAACCCATTACATCAGGATTATCTAGGAAATGGCAAGGCAAGGTTGAAACCATTATCAATCAAGGAAAATATCCATGCTAATAACAACACATAACTAAGGAACCACATTCATATACCATGCATCTAAAAACCATCAAGGGGATCACACATGCAATCTATTACCTACAAAGTAAGCATGTTGTAGCTACTAATCCAATTGTTTCCTTGCGCTTCATTGGACTTCCTTACTTTCCTTTGCTTGCCCTCTACTTTGTTATTGTCTTCTTCCAAATCCAAGTGAATGCTAGAGTTCTCCAATAATATTATAAGTGTGTAAGAGAGCCAAATGATAAACCGAGAAAATTTGAACCAAAAGCTAGTAATTTTTTCTCTGTTTCCTTTTTATCATTTATGTCTCATTTTTCTTCATTTTCCTCCATTTTTCATCTAATTTCCCTTGCATGCAAATTTGTGTCTCTTCACCTTCCTTCTCTCCTATTTTCCTTTATTTTCATAATTAAATTCCAAATATTTCTTCTTTTCCTTTTCCAATTTCCATAGCCAATAATAAACCAAAAGTGATTCCCATTATAATGTTTTCCCACCATTCAACTTGGAATATGTGTCCCATGACCTTGGTATTATTTTATTTATATGGAAAATCAACCAGGGTTTGTTACAAACCCCTCCCCCTTGGGGGAACACCATCCTTGGTGTTCAATGATTCTTATAACAAGAAAAACATGTTTCCCATGGAGATTTATAAGACAACTCGATGCAACATTTATAACATACCAAACTACCGAAACCATGAACACCATAATGCTTATTGGAGCTTTATAACACAACTCATTGCAATATTTAAAACACACACACATACACATATATAACAAAAACACATAACCAACACATCTACTCAACCAACAAATAAGGAAGGATACAAATTCCACATCTGATCAACCATCTCCCACACAACTTCATCAGACCCAAAGTGCTTCCACTACACTTTAACCTGCTCTATTGCTTGGTTTTAGAGCATGAGTTGTTTCTGCTACAAAAAGCACTGAGGTTCTAGCTGAAAATATCCCTTTGGTTCCACCTGCAATACAAGCCAATTAGTCACATGATCGACAACTTGGACATATATCTTAAGCAATGAAACATGGAAAATATCATGGAATTTCATTGTTGGAGGTAGTGCAAGTCAGTATGCCACTAGTCAAATTAGACCACTCAAGGATCTCAAAAGGACCACAATAATGATGTGTCAGCTTGAAACATGGTCCAATCCTCAAGGAGCTCTTTTTGGGATTGATGCACAAATACATGTGCTTCCCAATCTAAAACTCCTTAAATGCTCTATGATGATTTGAATAACACTTCTACTTGTATTGCAATGCCTTTAGATTCATCTTAGTAACCTACATCTCCTGCTCCATCTCAACCAACATATCCAGTCCAATCAACACTCTATTTACTAGATCACTCCAGTTTATGGGAGTATTGCAACTGTTCTCATAAAGAGTCTCAAATGGATTCATCTTTAAGGATTCTTGTTAACCCTCTTGGTCTGTCCATGTGTTTGTGGATGATGTCCATGTGTCTGTGGATGATAAGTTGTACTGAAATCTAATTTTTCCCCAAGATTACAAACAATGCCTTCCAACACTTGGAAGTGAACTTGTCATCTCTGTCTTATATGATATTCTTGGGAGCACCATGTAATCTCACTATCTCCCTGATGAAGATCTGAGCTACCTCACTAGTTGAATTAGTAGACTTCAGTACAATTAAGTGAGCTACCCTAGTCAACCTATCAATGACAACCATGATGGAATCATGTTGTCTGGATGCCCTCGAAAAATATGTAATGAATTCCATGGAAATTGCCTCCCATTTCCATCCTAGAATTGGAATAGGATGCAACAAAGTAGCTGGGTGTTTACACTCAGCTTTCACCTGCTAACAGTCCAAACATCTAGAAACAAACTCATCCACATGTTTATTCAAGTTCGACCAATGATAGAACTTATTGACTACTATAAAAGTCTTCTAATATACCCGGTGGCCTTAATACAACTTGAAATGAAACTCCCTCAAGATAAGCTTCTTGACCTCACTGTTATCTAGGACATAAATATTGTTCCTGAGTATAACCAAGCCATATGATGTGAGGTGATACTCCTCATCTCTATCACCCTATTGCAACATCTACTTCATCTACCGATACTTCTCATCATGATGCCATGTATGCAAGATTTTATCTTGTAAATATGTCCCATAAGAATTCACAACTGAAATATGATTCACCTTCACTCTCATATTGAGAGAATCTGCAACCTGTTCTCCTTGCCCTTGATGTACTTGATCTCAAAGTCAAACTCACTAAGGTATCCAATTATCTAACTTTCTTGGAATTTAGATGGGGTTGGTAAAACAAGTAGCTCAGTCCACTATGATCACTCATCAAGACAAACCTCTTGCCAAGAAGATAACGTCTCTACATATTCAATGCATGAATGAAATATACCAACTCAAAATCACGAGTCACATAGTCTCACTCGTGCTCATTCAACTTCATTGATTCATAACATACTGCCTACCCTTCTTGCATCAGGACTCCACCAAGTCCTTCCTTGCAAGAATTTGTATAAACCACAAACTCCTTATCAGGATCTGCAATCTTCAAGATTGGAGCATTTGTATGCAAATGCTTCAAATTCTAAAAACTAGCTACACACTCAGTTATTAATTCAGACTTATTCCCTTTCCTCTGTAAATATGTAATAGGATAGCTAATTTGTGAGAATTTCCTGATGAACTGCCTGTAATAACCTACTAGTCCCATGAATGATCTGACTTCATCCACATTCCTAGGAGTTGGGCACTCTTTGATAGCTTTAATATATTCTGTGTCTACTACTATCCCTTCCTTGGAAACAACATGATCCAAGTAGTGAATATGAGATTGAAATAAATTGCAATTGCTGAGCTTGGCATACAACTTATGCTCTCTCAACAATCTCAACACTGCTGCCAGGTGCTCTACATTCTCTTCCTCATTCTTGGAGTATATCAATATATCATCGATAAACACTATCACAAACTTGTCCAGGTAAGGATGCAACACACTGTTCATTAAAAAAATGAAAGTGGCCGGAGCATTGGTAAGACCAAAAGGAACCACCAAAAACTAATAATGTCCATATCTTGTATGGAATTTAGTCTTGTAGATCTCTTCTTCTTTGATGAACACTTGACGATATCCTAATCTTAGAACAATCTTTGAAAAGACTATAACTCGCTTCAACTGATCAAAAAAATCATCAATCTGTAACAAAGGATACATGTTCTTGATAGTCACCTTATTCAAATACCTATAATAAATGCACAATTTGAGTACCATCCTTCTTCTTAATAAACAACACTGGCGCACCCCAAGGCAACACAATTGGAATTGTGTATCCCTTATCAAGAATTTCCTTAAGATACAACTTCAATTCCACCAACTTTAGTGTACTCATCCTGTATGATGCCTTAGACGTTGGTGGTGCTCCTGAAATCAACTCAATAGAAAATTCCACCTCTCTATGAGGAGGAAACTATGGAACCTCTGTAGGAAACACATCCTCAAACTACTGCAAAACATGATACTTTCTCAGGACTTCATCATACTCAACATGCTTCCCTTTATCACTAGAAATACGAACTTCAAACAATACACATCCCTTCCAGCAACTGTGCTTTTCCTGCATAGTTGTAACCATTCTCATTGATATAGGCTTCTTTCCTTGCAAGACTCTCCTTTCCCCATCATCATCCAGGCACTCAATAGCCTTATCATAGAAGCCCATTTAGTGTTGTGAATGAATAACCAGTCCATGTTTGAAAGCGTATTGTATGAACCCAAAGGAAGCACATTTAGATGTGTTTATATAGGCATACCATTCAACTCAAATGCACAAGATCTCACCCAATGATGAACTCTTCTCTTGGTCCCTGTAGCCAACAACACTGACGAAGATTCTACATGAACTTCTTTATTCAAGCCACACTTATCCACTAGGTCAGGAATGATATAATTATAATTAGATCTAGTACCAATCAAAATGGAAATAACTTTATCATGAAGCTTAATTTCCATCTCAATAGTGGATGCATGATGATCAAATTTCCTAGTATCCATTGTTGCATAAATCCGAGGAATACTTTGGCCAAAATCCCCAACTTTTTGTGCCTCTTGAGTATTGTAATTCTAAGGCCTACGACCTTGGTGCAATGGGAAATCACTCAAGTGATGCTGTCCACCACAAGTCTAACACCTGAAAGAGTTCCTGCCATTACTCTTATTCTACTCCTCAAGCTGAAATCCATGTCCTCTGTCAACTGCATTGAACGTCTTATAAGATGCCACATTCTCCTTCTCATGTACATATTGAAGCCTTCCTCGCTTCTTATCCCACTTTCCTTTAGTCTCCTTGTTACCTTTATAATCCTGCTTAGGCTCAAACTTGCACTTAGATTGCTCATAATAATGCTTAAGCTTCCCTATGACTTCCTCTAGTGACCAAGGCTCATCATACTCAATCCAATCTTTAAATGCTAAAGGAAATCCACTGATGAACCTTTGGACCTTTGTCTTCTCATCCTTGAGGTAGGGAAGATACCTCAAAAACTCCAAAAACTTGGTCATGTACTCTTCATCTGTAATAGAACCCGTCTTCAACTCATAGAACTCCTTGCCCTTTCCATCATAATATCTCTCAGATAAGCACTTCTTCCTAAAGTGTCTTTTAAAATCATGCCAACTCAACTCCTCTACCCTGATGCCTCTGACATGCTTCACATCTTGTCACCATATATCTTATTTTCCATTAAGACTAAAGATAGTGATATTAGCTTTCATTTTCTCTGAATAATCTGTTGAAATATGGCAACAAGAATATTCCAATTTAATTTGTCCTTGAATTAAATTATGAATTAAAATTGAATTTAGTCTTAATAGCTACTTGGAAATAATTAATTAATTTATTTTAAATTAATTAGTTGGAGAAATTCAAATTAGAAGTCTTTCTGAAGTCATGCAAGAGTTATCCCTTAAATTAAGGAGATAATATTGAGTTATATTTGAGTTGTAATTAGTTAACTTAGTTTACTGAGTTAAGTCTGGTTAAATTAGTTCCAAACTGTTTGTGGAACTAATAGTGAGTTAATAGTCAGTTGATGCATTAATGCACTCAACTAGTGCTACTCTAGTTAATTGAAGATGCCCTCATCAAAAACTTATGCATGTCTATTCTAAGAAAGACAAAGTTGAGATAAATGTTCAAGGACAATGTACTATCAGTTGCATGCAGTCAAGGATTTATCCTTGAGGATTGCGCAGTTTTGGAGGATTAGTTTTCCACTTGGTAATAGGAAAATCATCCATAAGGAAAAACACAAGGAAATAGGAGATTGGAGGGTAGAGAGAAAGGCTGGAGAGAAGCCAAGATTGCCTGTGAGCATTTGTGAGGATTGTATTGAGAGCTGGCTAGCTGTGAGAGCTAAGGCTTTGTATAAATGTATGATAATACAATAGTGTGGGGTTTTTATCTGAGGATTTCCCCAAAGTATTTTCATGTGTATTTTTCCATTGATTCTTCTTCTTCTGGTTATATTGTTCAGCTCGATCTTTAAGCTTCCACAAATTGATAGTAGAAGTAGGTTATAGTATTCTGCTTTGTTTTATATTACATTATCAGGTTAACCTATCACAGATTTTCTACATGGTATCAGAGCTGTGAACAATATACTGAGAAGAGAATTCAAAGTTTGAAGTTCGGGGTTGCAGGTGCAAATCAAATTCATATCATACTTCAAGGTTGGCCAATGACATTTTATGGCTTGAGACTCGAGTATGCCTTGGAAGGTAACTCAAATTACATATCATGGAAAGATAGAATGGAGGCTATATTAGAAGACAATGGCTTGAAGGAATTCATTGGTCAAGAAATCCCAAAGCCAGCTTCAATTAATGCATAAGAGTTGGCTGAGTGGAAGAAGTGTCTGGCGAAGGTGAGACGGATCATCCTTGAGGGAGTTCGAGACCATATCATCTCAAGTCTCCATGGGAAGGATACTCTATTCTCAATGTGGAAGACATTGAAGGACCTCTACCAAAATAGTAGCGACCAGAGGAAATTGGCGCTCAAGGATAAGCTTTGAAGAATCAAGATGGAGAATGACAATACTATTTCCACATATCTGAACAAGCTCACCACCTGCAAAGATGAGCTTGGCAGTGTGGGAATAACTATTATCAATGATGATATGGTAAGCCATGCTCTCCTTGGCCTTCCAAAGAGTTGGAATAGCTACCAGGACTCTGTGAATGGAAGGGAGAAACCGTCGGATTGGGAACGATTATGGCCGAATATTATGCAAGAGGATATCAGGAGGAGCACACGAGATGATTCTTCATCCAAGAATGATGATGAAGAAAATATGGCCTTAGCAAGTAAGGCAAGGAAAGGGAAGGGGAAGGATTCCCATTTCAAATCGAATTCTTCTCATGGAGGGAAGAAGGGTGACATGTCTAAAGTAAGATGCTTTAATTGTCACAAGATGGGGCATTATGCAACTAATTTCCCATTGAAGAAGTCCAAGAAGGGATCCTCGGAAGGATCGGAAGGTGAGGCATTAGCCTCTCAGTTCGAAATGGACTTTACCCTCATCACATGCATAGTGTCATCGATGATGGGTTGTGTCTGATATCTTGACAGTGGAGCCTCATTCCACATGACCGATGATAAAAATTTATTCATTGCCTTGGAGGAGAAAGACCTCAAGATGTGCATAGAGATGGGTAGCGATGGAAGGTATAGTGTTTCAGGATTAGGCATGGTTTCTTTTCAGAGGGAGCATGGAGCTCCTCTCACCTTGACAGATGTGATGTATGTGCTTGGACTGAAGAAGAACTTGGTATCGGTCACGATGTTGGAGGAAAAAGGCTATGATGTTATCTTTAGTAAGGGAAAGGAGTTCCTAAGACACATGGCCATGGGTCAGACCAAGAGGATAGGGATTCGGGTGAAGAATCTCTATAAACTAGAGGTAGATGATTGTGTAGCTTTGAGTACGAAAGAAGAATTGCTGCAAAGCCAAAACATTGGCGAGTTGTGGCATAGGCGGTTGGGCCATTTGCATCTTGGCACTTTGAAGATAATGCAGCAGATATCTACAGGACTTCCCAAAGGTAAACTTGAGCAAGTTGACACATGCAAAGGTTGTACCTTGGGAAAGTACACCAAGTCTTCCTTTCATGATCGAGACAGTTGAGCAGAGGCTATCTTAGAGCGAGTTCATACTGATTTGTGTGGAACATTCTCGACAAAATCCACAATGACGCAAAGGTATTATGTGATTTTCATTGATGACTATTCTCGTAAATGTTGGATTTATTTCACGCAGAAGAAGGACCAAACTTTCACAAAGTTTTGTGAGTTCAAAGCTTTGGTCGAGAAAGAGTTAGGGAAAAAGATCAAGGACTTGAGAAGCGACAACAGTGGAGAATATGTCTCTCAAGAGTTTAAGGACTTCTATGCAGCGGAACGAATTAAATGAGAGTTGACGGCACCTCATAATCCACAGTAGAATGGGGTGGCTGAGAGGAAGAACATAACTATTGTAGGGGCAGCACAGGCAATGCTGCATGGCCAAGGCATACCACTTCACTTGTGGGCTGAGGCATGCAACACAGTGGTCTATTTGCATAATAGAAGCCCACATCACATACTTGGGATGAAGACACCAGAGGAAGATTTCTCCGGTAAGAGACCAGATGTGGGTCACTTCAGGATCTTTGGCTCATCGGTATATTGCCATGTGACAAAGGATGCATAGAAGAAGCTTGAGCCGACAATAGAGTTGGAGATATTTGTGCAGTACACTGATACACCTCACAACTATCGGATGTACTTTCCTACCAGTCGGCGGACAATGGTTCACAGAGATCTCAAGTTTGATGAGCAAAAGGCCATGTGAGTTTCCCTTGAGAGGGAACTCCAACTATAGTCTATGGAGGAACTGTAAGTTCCTAAGAAGGAGGAGCCTCAGACTGATGCAGAGCAGCTGCATGTAGAGGTTCCATGAGTGGAGACATCCACTCAAGAAGAGTCTTCCAGAGATGGATAGAAGCAAACAAGAGAAGCTGAGAGATTGTTGTAGGATGTGACAGAGAATGTGGGAGCACCATCTTCTCAGTGCAGACAGAGGAGGTCACCTGAGAGGTACACTAGATACATGACCCTTAATGGGGAATGTGTTGAGACCGAGCCATATTCCTTTGAGGAAGCAGTGCAAAAACCAATTTGGGTTGATGATATGGTGGAGGAGTATGACTCCGTAGTTCATAACAATGTTTGGGACGTGGTTCTGAGACTGGAGAACAAGTCAGTTGTGAGTTCCCATTGGATTTACAAGGTAAAGTAAGCTATTGATGGTAGTGCGGAGAAGCATAAGGCAATATTTGTTTCCCGTGGCTTTTCACAGGTCAAGGGGATTGACTATGATGAGACTTTTGCTCTTGGCGCAAGGTACTCATCTATCAGATCTATGTTGGCACTATCAACACATATGGGTTGGAAGATCCATCATATGGATGTGAAGACTACATTCCTCAATGGCCAGATTGAGGAAGAGGTGTACATAGAGCAGTCAGAAGGTTTTGAGACCTTTGATCATGAGTTGCATGTGTGCCGAATCAAGAGAGCATTGTATGGGCTGATGCAAGCACCTCATGCTTGGTACACTAGGATAGACAACTACTTCACCAGGTTGGGCTTCATAAAGAGTGAAGCGGATGCGAACTTGTACCACATCGTGGTGAAAGGTAAGATGTTGATCATCGTAATTTATGTTGATGATCTCTTATTGACTGGTGATGATTAGTTGATCGTGTCTTGCAAGGAGGACCTTGCAAGAGAATTCGAGATGAAAGACATGGGTCTCATGCATTACTTCCATGGCATGGAAGTGTGGTAGAAGGATGGAGAGTTGTTTGTGTCTTAGGGTGAGTATGCCAACAAGATACTCAGGATATTCCACATGGAGAAGTGAAAGCCCATGTAGAATCCTCTAGTAGGAAAGTGGAGGAAGGAGGCTGCTACTTCAAGAGATGTGGTAGAGGCTACTGTGTACATGCAGCTTGTGGGTTCACTGATGTACTTAATGAACACACGACCAGATTTGTGCTATGCAGTGAACCAACTGAGTCAAGCGATGGTTCAGCCTACCAAGATGTTTTGGAAGGCGGCAAAGCATGTATTGAGATACCTCAGAGGCACATCTCAGTATGGATTATGGTACAGATGGACAGAGGGAGTGAAGCTACAGGGCTTCACTAATGCAGATTGGGCAGTGAGTCCATCAAATTGGAAGAGCACATCAAGAGGGATTTTCAACCTTGGGTCAGCGGCAGTTTCTTGGTACAACAGGAAACAGAGGTCGGTTGCACTGAGCTCACCAGAGGCAGAATACATGGCTGCAAGTCAGGTAGCATGTGAGGCCATCTAGATGAAAAAAATCCTAGTTCGTTTGTTTGATCAGAGGATGGATCCAACTGTGATCTATTGTGATAATCAGAGTTGTATCAAACTCTCTAAGAATCTAGTATTTCATGATAGGTCCAAGCACATCGACATCCGGTATCATCATCTCAGAGACTATGTAGCGACGAGGATCATGTTGCTGTAGTATATTTTGACAAAGGAGCAAGATGCTGACATTTTGACAAAGGCATTGTCAAACTGTACATTAGAGTTCCATAGAGACAGGATCAGGGTGGAAAATAATCCCTTTCTTGTTGAGAGGGAGTGTTGAAATATGGCAACAAGAATATTCCAATTTAATTTGTCCTTGAATTAAATTGTCAATTAAATTCAAATTTAGTCTTAAGAACTACTTGGAAATAATTAATTAATTTATTTTAAATTAATTAGTTCGATAAATTCAAGTTAGTAGTCTTTCTAAAGTCATGCAAGAGTTATCCCTTAAATTAAGGAGATAAGATTGAGTTATATTTGAGTTGTAATTAGTTAACTCATTTTACTGAGTTAAGTCCAGTTAAATTAGTTCCAAACTGTTTGAGGAACTAATAGTGAGTTAACAGTCAGTTGATGCATTAATGCACTCAACTAGTGCTACTCCAGTTAACTGAAGATTCCCTCATCAGAAAGTCATGCATGTCTATTATGAGAAAGGCCCATTTGAGATAATTGTTCAAGGACACTGTGCTATTAATTGCATGTGTTTTCTCATGGCGAAAACTCATGCATGCAGTCAAGGATTTATCCTTGAGGGTTGCGCAGTTTTGGAGGATTAGTTTTCCACTTGGTAATAGGAAAATCATCCACAAGAAATAGTGCAAGGAAATACGAGCTTGGAGGGTAGAGAGAAAGGATGGAGAGAAGCTAAGATTTCCTATGAGCATCGGTGAGGATTGTACTGAGAGCTAGCTAGCTGTGAGAGCTAAGGCTTTGTATAATTCCTATGTATTTCCACCATGTATGATAATAAAACAGCGTGGGGTTTTTATCTGAGAATTTCCCCAAAGTATTTTCATGTGTATTGTGCCATTGATTCTTCTTCTTCTGGTTATATTGTTTAGCTCGATCTTCAAGATTCTGCAAATTGATAGTAGAAGTAGGTTATTGTATTTTGATTTGATTTATATTGCATTATCGGGTTAACCTATCACATATTTTCTACATAATCATGCAATTCGAAGAACTTCTTCATCCTAAGAAGCCATGTTTCTGCATATTTTGATTTCTTCACTTCCCGATCAAAAGTAGGAGGCTTTTATTTCTTAAACTCCTCTGGAAAATATTGCTTCTCACTCCTCCTATAAGGATGTTGGTAGTAATGACGATAATGTCTCTAAGAACCAGAACTAGAATAAAATCCATGAGTGCGAGCCTGCCTGTTCGGTGTAGCGAAAGATATGGCACCTTTGACTGTGTCATCCTTGTCCAACTTGTGTCCTCTATGATATCTTCTTCCATATGCCCCTTTTTTCTTTTCTTCCTGTCCATCACTAATCCTCAGTTGTCACTGCTTCTACAAATATGAATAGATCTGAAGGATGACTGCATTAACTTCTGCTTGCTTTTCCTGAGTTATGACAAGTCTTTCTAGTGCCTCAGTCAACCTGTTGTTATCTTCCTTGCAACTTATGATCTCTGACTTCAAACTTCTTAGTGTATCTGTTAAATCAGGAGAGTTTTATTATCCTTGTCTCCCAACTGACCTTTTCCATTCCTTAGAATTCACATCAGGCCAATAAGGAGACTCATGTGAATTGTAGTCCACCATTCTACTCTTCATCTCTGATATTGTATTTCCTGCAAACATATCATGTTAGATAAACAAAATATAGACATAATTAAAATCATACATCAGTGTATCTCAGAGGAGGCTACATAATCTACACAATTAATCCAAATTAGCATGATATAGATACATAATGACATGAACATATCAATCATCATGCATGATAACACACAGTTGAAATAATGACCACATGCATGATAACCATAACCATCACAATTCATGCATATTAGACACATATACAATTGACATGCATGCATAACAATCACACTTAGGCTGAGGTACAATGATGCAACCTCGTTCTGATACCAGCTTGTTGTTGCACCTTCCACATTTACCCACTTTCACAAGCACTCTAGGGTAAACATGAATTGAGTGTCACTATGATATGAATCGACCTCCAAGTTCTAGCTATGGAAGTGGGCCTATAAACCGTAAGTAAGCTGACATCCCTTAGAGACTACATATCACTCAGGAGCCTACCAAGCACCATAGGTGATCAATCCCTAGGCTATAATTATTTTTCAAGAGGTTTACTCCCCAGCCACACCCTTGACACACTGTACATGTGGTTATGAGGCTCCAACCCTACCCATAAGCCTGCCTACATGTGGTTATGGCCAAAAATTCTATGTTCAATGCATGTAGTCACGAGAACTATGCCACATTTTTAGGCTAGCCTCTAGACCACTTCCTAGAATTTCTTGTAACTTTCCAGAATCATGGCAATGATGATAACAATGCTAAGAAATCCAAACTTGAGAAATATCTTGACTTAGCCATGCCTAATGGAAGATAGACATTTCAACAAACATATAGTAAACATATAAGCTACAGGTCATGAATACATATATGATGATAAAATTTTGAAATTCATTTAGAAATCACCAAGAAGGCTCAATGCCCTCTTAATATAGCTGCAACAACACTTGATATCCCATGCATTCATCAACCATTCAATAATTTATCAAATCATGAACAAGATCCATAGCTGGAGCACATCATATAACCAGGCATATAACCAACATATAACCAGAATAGAAACTATAACAAATCAACCATAAGATCACCATAATAACCAATAGAAGTGTTCATATATCACAATAGGAAAATAGTTCATATTAACATATGAAAATGTCAACCAAGTCAGGGAATTCCATGTACCACCTGAGCATAGATTGAGCTAAACCAAATCCCTCTTTCAGCCAATCACCCACATGCCATATTCCAATCATGAATGTAGGGTTAAACCAAAATAAAACCATCCATGACTTCCAGAGGCCAAACCACCTCAACCCTCAAGCACATTGATCCCACCTATACGGTCCATAAATCACTAACATAATCTAGATTAGTCTCTACCCAAGCTATATAGGGCTCCAAGAACTAGTAACTCAACCCACAACCTCCAGGGAACCCAAGTTATTACAGGGCTACAAATATCTCCCATCTCAACCCACAACCTCCGGGAACCCAAGTTGTTTCAGGGATCCAAATTATTTTTCCCAACCCACAACCATAGGAAACTTGAGAACCAATCAGAAAACTAAATGGGTAACCCAATACATCATGTTTATCTAGGAAATGGCAAGGCAAGACTAAAACCACTGTCAATCTAGGAAAATCTCCATGATAATGAGAACACATAACTAAAGAACCACATGCATATACCATGCATACAAAAACTAACAAGGAGATCACACATGCAACCTGTTACCTACAAAGTAAGCTTATTGTAGTTGTTGATCCAACTGTCTTCCTTGCTTTCCTTTGATTTCCCTCTTCTTTCATTCTTGTCTTCTTCAATATCCAAGTGAATGCTAGAGTGCTCCAAGAATACTCTAAGTGTGTAAGATAGCCAAATGCTAAACTGACAAAAGTTGAACCAAAAGATAGAAATTGTTTCTCCGATGCATTTTTATCATTGATGTCTCTTTTTTCTTCATTTTCCCTCTAACTTACCTTGCATGCAAATTTATCTCTTCACCTTCTTTTTCTATTATTCTCCTTTATTTTCATAATTAAATGCCAATTATTACCTCTTTGCGTATGAAAATTTCCATAGCCATTAATAAACCAGAAGTGATGCCCACTATAATTTTTTCCCACCATTCAACTTGGAATACGTGTCTAATGACCTTGGTCTTATTTGATTTACATGGAAAATAAACTAGGGGCTATTATAGGGTCGAGGTAACACTCCCCGATGCCAAGTTAAACATTACAGTGGAAGGTGGGACAAGCTTCGAGTCAGGGTCGGTGGTTGGGGTCGGGTCCATAGAGTGGAAGTATAGATGCTGAAGGATTAGGTCAACCACCAATCAAGGGCCTCATAATTTGTTGGATAATTTTTTTAGATCTAGACTATTGGAGGCATAGAGTGGAATATCGAATGGAATTTGGATAGTGGAATACACCATGCCACCTACCACCCCCCCTCTTCGCTCCCTATGATGTCGTGGAGGAGGGCGAGATAAAGCTATCATGCTAGTGTCGTTGTTCAGTGGTGGTGGTGGCAGACCGTAGATCAATAGATGGAACCATGAAAATGGAATAGAAAAAACAAAAGTCACCCCCCCAGCCACCCACCCACGTGACATCATGGAGGACGGGTGGGGTGTAGCACTTTTCCTACCACTATTAATCTATCCCTCCAATCTTAACCATCGGATAAATCACAATAAGGGGATCGTTTGGATATATATATATATATCTATATATATATATATATATATATATATATATATATATAGAGAGAGAGAGAGAGAGAGAGAGAGAAGTGTCGAGTGATACATATGTATAATATATGAGTGTTTAGTTATATATATACATATTGGTATGGAAGGATGCACTTTTCGAGACTCCATATTCATGATATGATATATATTCATTTATTTCAATAACATACATCTAATATATATATATATATATATCCCCAGGACTAATACCTTTCGCAAGGTGTAACTACCTACATTTAAAGGAATCATATAGTGTAGAATGTGCACGCAAGAGCTTGGCCCGACACGTCAAGATTCTTAAAATTGTTGAGGAATGTTGAATAACCATCGTGGGTCCCATAGCATAAGCACACCGTGGTAGTTGTATCATTAAACCTACATATTAATATATTGGTTAGCCCGTCAATGTATCACTTGAGAAATAAACACATATTTATGTTGTGATGGATGTATATAGTGCAATACATGGTGTATAAGCCCATGCCTATGATAGGTATAACATATGTAATAGTTATAATAGCACCGAGGCCTTGAGTTGTGTGGGACTTATGTAAATATAAATATGTTGACATGTTTCCAAGTCGATAGATATACATAAAAATGTATACCATAGCGAATGGGTATGGGTATGGTGAGGTTTAATTATACGTGTATACATAACTTCATACATATATGCCATGTAGTGATTGGTTGCTCCATAATAAATTTGAGCACCATTGTGTGCATATATATATATATATATATATATATATATATATATATATATATCTATGTATATATATATATATATATATATATATATGTATATGTATCTGTATATGTATATGTATATGTATATACACACTGTATTGTCATGAACCAGAATTACATAAACATAAAAGCCACCGGGACAAGTCACATAGAATTTTAGGAGCATTTGCTAGGTAGTGGCATGATGCCATGCCATGTGGGCACTACGAGGAGGCCATGTGGGTGTGATGTGTGGTAGAAAAGAGGAAAATGTTAAATTTTTAAAAGAGTATAACTGTATAACTTAATAACCTTGGGTCCAAATTGGATGAAATTTTATTTCAATGGAAATATTTCACCGAGATGAAGGTGATGGTAATATTTGTTGAGTTCTAAGAACTCAAGATAAAGACCAAAAAAATAAAAAATTATCCCATTTCTCTAACTATACAAAAGGGATTTGATTATCAAGTGAACATTACACCGAGGTTATGGTGGGGTGTTTATAGATGGTATCAGAGCATTGAGGTTCAACACTTGGACTGAATGGGCTCTTTCATGGGTAAGTGGCAACAAAATTCTCACAAAGGGGTTTCATGATGAATTCTAGAAAATTAATAAAACATTCGTTTATTTATTAAAATCCTATCTGTATAGAATGATTGCATATTAACTAGAATGGTGTTCACAAGTTATTTTGATAAATGACTTGGAAATGCATGTCGTTGTTGGCTGGCATCTTAATAATCTAGAAAACTAGTAGTTTTGACCTTTGAGATTTGTCTCTATGTTAATTTTGTAGAATTTCCTGTAGGGCGATGAGTATGGTTATCTGTAGCATATCATCACCATTGGTCCAGTGATGTGATTTTACATATTGGGAACACTTATACATGAGAATGTTTAGGTGATTTGGGGAAATTCCTTGTGTGAGATGCATGTTGCATAGCACCACTTGGTGCAAGAAATTATATAGATATATAATATGTATTAGTTGGGATGCATAGATCCAAGGGTTTGCATGTTGTAAGAGTTCAAGAACCTCGATGGAGGTCAATTTTTTTTCATGTGTTGATATTATATTTTACTTTATGAAGGCCTGCTCTTGTAATTAAAGTCTTCCTTCTTAAAAAACAAGGTATAACCCATGGAAATGGCTGGTTCAGGCCTTTAGAAAGGTCATTATCTCAACATGAGATGGGGCATCCATGTTTAGTATTCAAACTCGACAAGTTTAAAGGGAAAGGTCATGTAGACCTTGTAGACAAAGGAATCACAATTATGATGGAGAGTGATGAGATTGGTGGTTGCTTGCTCGTAATGGTTGTAGCAATGTGAAATTAAAAGGTAGGTTAATTCCTTGCCTGTGCGTGTAGGTGTTGAGTGTGACACCATGATAGAGGCAATATATATCTCTCTCTCTCTCTCTCTCTCTATATATATATATATATATACATATACATTCATGGTGAGATTGTTTGTATATGCATGATATACTTCATAAATGTGAAAATTTATAGGTTGCAAAGTGATATGCATACACTAATATGAGATAAATTTAACTGACTCTCGAGAATAAAATATTAGAGTTTATCTTAAATGATTAGAATGTCTCTAGTATTTTCTCATCCTCTTTAACAAATATCTAATTCACTCATATGAGGTATTCGACTAGTATAGATCAATTGAATAATGTGGCATATAATGATACTGTTGCATGTGATAGTCTTGGTAAAGACACTGATAATATTTAAGACCAATAATTCAAAGGCAAAAGGATAAATTTTAATTTTGTAGAGGCATGATTATGCATGAGCTAATACTGGTATGATGGATTGTTTCAAATTAAATTCCCCTAAGATCACACCTTCCTTGACTACTAGCCTTGGTATAAAGGTTGAATTTAAATGGATATTTGGTCTCGGTACAGAAAGATAAAATTAATGATGTTGGTTTGGACATAATTGTTGATTGCTGGTTTGGCCATAGTAGTTGGGTTCTAATTATATATGAACTTGTTAAGGAAATTGCAATATTTTGAGTGCTGATATGTGCATGTGCATGTAGCATTTTGGTTTTTGAAAGTTATAATCAAGATGAAAATATGATTATTTATGTTCCGGAATTTGACAAATGTGGCAAATATGTAAAACAGAGATATGTGTTTGGTTGCGGGACAACATGTTTGGTACAACAAGGCAGGGAAACTAGTATATTTTTATATTTGTTAATGCACTAATAATTGTGTGTATGTGGCAACATGTTGCACTGAATTATAGGCAAAAAGAGGATGCCATAAAATCTTCAAGAAGGATCGAACTGAGATTTTATTCATGAACCATTGGAAACATGGGGATTCATGAGGATCGAGTTCTTATGTCTGTTGAAAATTTTGTGGATTTGGTGTTTCACGATTGGTTTTATGCTTGATTTATGATTTTGACTGTGATTGGTGCATGTCCATACCACTTTGTTTATGGTCTCATATTGCTATATGTAATTTTATGTCTTCTTTATTTTCTTCTTGTTCTTGCCTTCTATGTTTTGGGTTTATTTGGAATTGTTGGGGAAAGAGGAAAACCAGTGGAGCTCAGGAAGAGCTAGGAGGAACCCAATAGGTAATGTAAGACCTAAATAAAGCCTAGTGCATGAATAAAGGGCAACCAAAAGCAGGAAAGATAAATATCACAACCAGTTGGGGCTAGTTGGTTCCATAGAGATAAATAGATAGTAGAAATTTAGCCATGAAAAAGGTAACAAGGAAAGGTAAAATGAATGAGATTGACGTAACAAACACCTTGGCCAAGTTGGGAATTATTGTTCTCAATGGTGTGTATTCTTTTCACAGATAAAGGAATTTCTCTTAAATTTTACTTTATGGAAACATACACTTGTGTTGTGATTATGATCTTTTCGATGATTGAATAAATGTATATGATGCAATTATGATTTAGAGGTTATTGTATTGATTGTTCTTGTGGAAGAATGACTGGTTATTATTATGTAGTTGGCATGTGAATTGATGGCATGTTGTGATTCTCGGTTATGAGAGGAATCAATTGGGCAAAAGTAGCCTGACTATTTATGATTTTAATAAAATGTGAATTTGATTATAATATTATGCCCATGCTTATATTATGAATAGGGAATGTTGAAGGATATATTAGAAAAATGGAAGTAGTGTGACCTGTGACAAGTTGGGCAAGCATGGATAATTAAAACCACACAGATCTTGTATTTGGATTTTGGATTCATAAGTGAAGCATGAGAAAGACATTAGATGCAATAAAACCTGGTTCACACAAATAGAGATGGCGTGGTCCTTGGATTTTATGTTACAATGTGTCGATTCATGTGTATATGTGCATGTGTTATGTATATGTGGAACCATGTTATATGTCCATGTCTTGTTCTCTATGTTCTTGTTATGTGTTATGTTACATTATGTTGTGTAACATGTTGAGATAATCAGGTGTGGAACTGTCTAGGCCCTTGTGTTGTGTGATGTGTTGAGTGGAGGTGGGTAAGCCTTTAGATTCCCAATGATAATTTTCTTATTAACAGTAGATTACTTGGTTTGGTAGTGCCCATACTCGCGGGGTAGCGAATGGGATTACATATACATATATGTATATTCATCAAGGGGTGGAGGGAGCCTCTAGATTCCCTTGATGATTTAGAGTGGAGGTGAACATCTCGATTCCTTGGTTTCCTTGGGTAACCAGTCCTATATATGGAAGGGAAGAGAATACATTGGGTGCTTGCCGGATGGGCAACCAATCCAATGTTTGTACAAGGTAGAAGAGAAGAGAAGGCACCAAGTGCTCTACAGGTTTGGAAAATGATCCAATGTGTGTACAGAAAGAGAAAAGGCCACTGAATTCTTACTACTAGGACAATTGATCCAGTGTGTATTAAGTCAAAAGGAAAGCACATTTTAAAAATAAGTATTGGTATTTTATTCAGTTTTGAATATCAAAATTATGAAGACATTTATGGTGATTGGATTTTGAGCTAACCAATTGTGATAGTTTTATACATGATGATTTTTTCAATGGGATAATATGACTTGTTATGACAAGAACTAATGATAACTTCAAATGTCACCTCATTAATGAGTTGCCAATGAGGTATGATTTAAATTTGTTATAATTTATTTTGGTGAATCTAATGGAAATTTGTGTGTTGGATGTAGGAAATCATGGAAGATTTCCCAATTTGGCTGGCTAGAGTTGGCTGCAAGAGCAATAGTAGAAATAATAAAGGAATTGGAGCATGCAAAAACATGTTGGTAAAAGGCATCAGGAATAGGGCCATTTTGGAACACTGATACATAATAGTGTCCATTGATTTCCATAATCATGTATGATTAGTATGATGGCTTTGAGGCAAGGGTATGCCTTGGTTTTGGGACATTTTGATGCGAGGAAACCTTGCCAAGGAATGGATCACATTAGGGACTAGGAAGTAGAGAAGGGGATGCCTGAACTTGAAAGGTGAGTGACAGCACAGAAGGGGGTTACCATATTTCCCAAGGGTATATGAAACACATAACAGAAGGGCTAGGAAAGAAATCATTTTGGTTATTAACATGGATGGTTGGAATCATAAGAACATTGGGAGTGTGTCCAGAAACAATGAGCCGACAACTATTCGTTGAAGGAATGAGGAGTGCAAGGATAGAAACATTGAACATTAGTGGCAAAAAGCACTCCAA
Organism: Pinus tabuliformis; assembly: GCA_031772625.1. Lineage (NCBI taxonomy): Eukaryota > Viridiplantae > Streptophyta > Pinopsida > Pinales > Pinaceae > Pinus > Pinus tabuliformis. Next base: position 1,251,028,052 of record CM062816.1, on the reverse strand, counting down.
GGAAAAGAATGAATCCAATTTGGATTGAATACATTTAAAGCATCCAAAGGCCACAAATAGGACAATTGAAACATGGTTGGATTATAAATTTATTATTATTATATCTTTTGTTTGTTGGTTAAAGAAAATGCATAAAATACTATAAATATTGTAAAGAGATGGATATATATAAAGATTCCTGAAACAATATGATTGTTTTTCAAGTACCATTTTTTGTATATGTGTTAGTGAAAACTAAGGACATTGTTCCCCCAAGGTGGTGGGATTTGTGACAATGCCAATCATATTCCATTTTTGAAATGCACTGTAATTATTTTATGAAAATAATTGACAAAGTGGGCTGAGAAATGGGATACATATTCCAAATGCTGGGAAAGGTTTCTTGCTTAGGATGGGTTGAGTTGCTTTTTGAAGGAAATATGGACTACTTATGATAACCATTAAAGGATGGCTAGTGTATTTTTAATGGCCTGGTATTTTAAGAATTTATGCCTCCGGGAGAGGAAAGAATTAGAGCCATGCTTTCTTCGAAAAATATACAAGGAAAAAGCAACAATAAATAAAACACAAAAAGGGGAAAACTTCCAGTTGTTAAGTGTACATGCCACTCACAACAATAAAGTAAACCAAAATGAATAAATCTGGGGGACAAATTGTAGGTGGACCTTTATTATTGGCTAGCAATACTGTGGCAAATAGATGTCACTATTAGTAGGGAAGGAGGGAAGAAATTCGACCTGCTGGGAAAAAAACAGTCGAGGAAAAGAGAGAAGGTCATTTGAATAGGAGAGAGGAAGTGAAAGGCCCAAGTGAAGAGGATAGTGTAGCAAGGAAGGCAGAGGAATAACTTTAACTACTGGGAAAATGGGCAGCTGGAGTGAGAGAAGGGGGATACAAAAAGTGAAACAACTACAAGGGAAGTGGAGAGGAGATCATGGGAGCTGCAAGAAAAATGCAGTGAATAGGAATAAAGTATTAGAAAAATTCAGGAGAGAGGATTCAAGATGGGGAGAATAACATTCAAAGAGGAGAAGAGAAACAAAACCATAGGGAGAAGAACTCGAAGAAAAGAAGTGGAAAAGTTCATAAAAACATAGGGCAACAAAGAAACAATTTTTGGGTTGGAAAGAAGTTAAGAAGAAAACACTTCTAGGTGAGGAGGTAATTGCATATCAAATCTCCATTTACCATAGGGTGGAGATGGTGTTTCTTAGAAATGCTGATGACTGTGGTGGAGTAATTATTGTTGGGAAAATTCTTGGAATATTTATGAAGGATTCCTTGCTTTTTGTTTGATTTTGTTGTGGCTTTGGATTCCCAAAATTGGGTGTAACCACAATGTTCTTGTGTATTGGTTCACTACAACTGAGATGGTGGGAGGAGGTGGAAAGATCTCTAGAGTCCATGTTTTAACTAGTCCAAAAGCTTGAAAGATAAGTGATCCTCCTATGTTTTCCATAATGATCCAAATTGGATCATTATATTTTTTTTCATCCATCTCGATGAATTTGGAGTTAAAAAGGTGGAAGAATAAGCTCACAGGACCATTTTTACCAGCGGGACCCAGTTTGGTGAAACGGGGTCTGAAACCTTTCGGGAGCATTTTGAGGCTAAAACAACTTTTTTATTGGGGTAAATGATGGTTGATTTAATTCCATACATTTCCATGTTATTCTACACAAATATATTTCCAACGATGCAAGAATTGTGTCAATCAGAGCCCGCATGCAAAAGTTATGCCACTTAGAAGTTGACCTTCTTGTTTTCACACCTATAGTTCAGGAGGATGACGCGTTGGCCCCCATTATTTATGGAAAAGTGGAAAGACATGTGTTAGTGATGTAAAATACTCTAGAATATTCTATATTGTAACTCTAGTTAAGAGTTGATGTAGTCAAAATTAACCACTAGTAGGCTATCGAACTGTGTTATAATTGGGCCACTAGGAGGAAGAGGCAAGCCATTCTTTCAAGATCATTTTGTTCCATAAATGAGAAAATATAGCTAGGGGAGATAGGCAGTAGAACACATGGAGAGGATATGTGCACTATAGCAGCCTGTGGGCCATAGGCATTACTTCTTTTTACATGCAGCCATATTTCCAGATAGAGAAAGAGAGTGAAGCGACCTCACCTTCCAGCTGGGTTTTCTCCCTAATGGGTTTCCCAGAGAGGATATCTTGTATCTTGTGTGTCTGTGTGTGATTATTTTTTCATTCTCTACTGTTCTCCATAATTTCCATTCATATGCATGCACTAGTTACAGTTAAATCCACAAATCCTAAAGTTTAATAAATTGTAATAGTGTAGAATTTTCATATTTTTAATATAATATTATTAGATATGTTGTGACTAACTGTCCAGTGGAATATCCATGGAAATTTATAGATAATTTGGTATTAAAGTAGGTTTCATTGGGTATTTATGGATATTTGTAGGATATCTAAGTTGGCAGGGTTGAAAATCGTGAAACCCTAATCATGATTGATGAATTTGTAAACGAACCTCATGATCCTATAGAGGTGAGGTTTTTGTGGCTCAAACAATAATTTGTGGATATAAACTACAATGTAAACCTCCCCACAGTAGCCATAAGAAATAAGTTGGGGATATTTGGAGAACATGGGGGTTCGAATGTAGAGGACAAATCAGAAGGGGATTAGGAGATTGGGAAGACATGGAGAACCATTCGAAGCAAGAACCCGGAAAAGATTAACCCATTTTTAGTGTCGTGAATCAATCCCTTTTCAAAATAGAAGAAAAAATCAATATCAAGCCATACCACGATGATATCGACACTCTAAAGCTAAACCAATAGTTGCATCAACTAGAATTATTTTCAGTGTCCATCAGATCGACGAAGGGAAAAATATCTCATTTGTGCAGTTGAAATTAGAGGGCCATGAACTAACTTGGTGGGAGAGCCACACAGAAACCCTGAGGTTGGAGGAAGAACCTCTAGTGACTAAGTGGGAGGATTTCAAAACCCTCATTAAGTCATAGTTTTATCCTATTGGGTATGTGGAGGACCATTGGATCCAATGGCATTACTTTAGGCAAAAGCTAGGCCAACGAATGTAGGAGTACACGACAAAATTAAGAAAAATGGCTATAATGTTGGTTATCTCTCCAAAGAACCCAACATTGTCTTGATTTGGGCTGACCTAGGTTCAATATATACTGCACACCAACAAAACCCTTGATCACTGGCTCTTTCGACAATGACTTGTAAGAAGATCGCAGTCTCGCCCGAAGTAACTATGGGAGGATGCATAACCAAGTTTTTGTAGCCTTGAAGGACTAGGAAATGTGGTATTATTACATTATCTTATTCTTATAATTTATAAATCACTTCACCGTATTACATTAATCACTTAAACATGCCATATAAAACCATAAACCATCATTGTGATCAAGTAAAATGCTACTATAATAACTACTATTGTATAATAGATAATAAGTAAATATACACATCAAAACACCAAATTAACATGGTTCACCCTAGTGTAGGGATACATCCACAAGAACTGTTGCTTAATATAGTGAATCTTTGAACAAAAATAAGTTCTTGGCTTGCACACTAAGCTGCAGGCTGTCTGCGCACTCAACTATAGACCCTTCTCCGGGCCTCTGCCCACTCAACTGCAGAGCCTCTCTGCTACCAAAATGGATCAAAGTTTATTATATTATTCTTATTAGTTTACCCTATATATACTATTACATTGTAGGGTTACATCATCAAAATACCATGGTCCAAATACCATGGAATCCTTAAAAAAAGAAACTATGGCCCCAAAACCATTGATCTCTTACAAAATCATGTGATTTTACAAAAAGGAGTGGCTTTGACCCACCCCAAAGCCCTTATGACACCATGTGATGTATTTAATTCCTCAAAATGTGCTTCACTATACACTCCATTAAGCGCTCCGCCCGACAAAATTCGGAGTCTTTGCCAAAATCTAGGCCAAGTTGGGCCACACCCAATAGACCCCCAACAGTCATATATAACTCATCTTGAGCTACTTAGCCAATTTTCCTCCAATATTATCTGCAATGATATTGTAGGCGTTGTTGAACTATTGTAGAATGTATGTGACCTGCTTCTCTTCGCTGCACACTTCCTCGAGTAGTCCTTTTGTCGCCGGTCTCGTAGCCTTTTGTATCACTGCCTTCTCTCTTTGTCAAAGATCTTGAAGCTTCTCATCTACTACTTGGGATAGTTGGAGAGCCTCATCCTACTATAGTTGAGTCCTCTTTTTCAGAGTCTGCTCTTCCTTCCTCAAATCCTCTATCTTCTTCTGGAGGGCATTTCCCTCCTTGACCTTTGTGAGCTTCTGTGAGATTGGTAAGGTTCTCATAGTTGCCCAAATCTCCTCCAGCTGCTTCCAAATATCCTCTTGTAGTCTTTGCACATTTGGATCTTCCCACAGTGAATTCTAAATATGCAAGCTCTCATCCAATAGCTTCCCACAATATACCACTACTTCAGAGATGCCGACCATTGCAGCCTTCAGGTCAGCCTCCCTCTACTTTCACACTTTGTTTGGTGTGGTTGGTTGTAGCTTCATTTTTAGCTTGATGATCTTCATTTCATATGTAAATTGCACATCCGTGATCTTATCCTTGTATCCTTTTACAACAAGGTTGATATTCGCAACCTTGTCCTCCACTGGTTCCTCTTCTCAAAAATCAATGTCCAAAACCTCGCGACATGTTGCTTCGAAAACCTCCTTCATCTTTTGCTATTGCTGTACTACTTGATCCCTCTCCCGAATCACCTGATCAAGCATATTCTTCAAAAAATATACCTCTCTCTCTACCTGAATGTTTAACTGCGAAGTGAGTTGTTTGCATTACTTTAGCTCATCTATGATCTCTAGATGCAGCTTGTGTAATATTTGAAGCGGCACTACTGCAATGTTCATCTTTGCATACCTCCACTCTTTGGCCTATTTTTGTACCTCGATGGAGTCAAGTTGCAGGGCTTTGGCAGGCATTGCTGCTATCCGTGCCCCAAGTGTAGGTTCTACTGGTCCTTCCTCTCCAAGATTCTCCTCTTCCTCCACTAGTTGTTTGACTGCCTGTGCCAATGTCTTCCGTTCTATAATGTACTCTGCGACACTTGTTAGAAGTGTGGTGTAGTGATCATCTAGCTTGTTCCATGATTCTACTATTGCTTCATGAATTATGTCCCCAATTTGGTCCAATTCCCCATTAGTGAGGACCAATGGTGTTATGTCCTTTGTATTGCCTACCTTTTGCTTCTTTTTGCTTCTTGTGGTGGCTTCAATGTGTGCCTTCCTCTTCTCTGCAACAACTGGGTTTGTCTTTGTCTTTTCAGGCTCTCTATTCTGCTCATCATCTCCAGGAGGATCCTGGAGACCCTCGTCATATTTCTCTTTTTATTTTGACTCCTTCTTATCTTTATCCTTCCCACTCACTTCCTCGAGCTACGTCATGTCCTCCTCTGTTGGAGTATCCTTCGTTTTTGTCTCCAGTACAATGATGCACTCCGTGGGCCACTGCTATATCTGTGCTAGGATATCATCTTCTGTCACTAAATATGGAAGGGGATGCCATGTATTCCTTGTGTCACTATGAGCCTGTATGTAAATTATGTGGAAGTTAGCCTTAAAATTCGTGACAAATCTATACTGCTCATATAGGCTCAGAGAAAGGCGAGAGTGTTGGTTCACCAACATGTGTAAGTTCATATGGTATAAAATGAAAATATCCTGTGCTCGCACAAGATCAGTGGTATACCACAGCGAGGCATATCACGCGGCTTCACAAACATCCAAGGCTAGTGGAGAGAACTCCAAATCTTGCGGCTCTCTCCATGCAAGCATCACAATTATTAGAATTAACCATGCTTAGTGAAACAAAGTACCTTTTTCCATTGTGCACTCCACCCCAGAAAATGTGGAGTCTTTGCCAAAATCTAGGCCAGGTTGGGGGCCCAACACCCATATGTACTCCTCAAGTATTTGGGAGGCCTATAATGCCATTTACGTGAGCAAGTGATGATCTTCAAGCCCAAATCAGTGGACAAGGCTTGTGTATAGGTACAATACCTAGAGAACACAGGCCTGAAAAGAGCGCAATCAGGTGGATCGAAGTAGAAGGAGCAACAAGAAACTTCTAAGGAGGGGAAGAAGAAGCAAAAAGGGGGAAAATATAAAAAGACGATATCCACAACACACCAGTGTTGTAAAATCCCAGGTGAAAATTCCATGTAATAAAAGTTAACAAAGGAAAAATAAGACCATGGGTAAGGGACACATATTCCAAGTTGAATGTTGGGTAGGACATCCTGGTGTGGGTGTTCATTTGATTTATTATGGCTAAGGAAATTGGCAAAGAAAAAGTCATTAAAGAAGAAAAATGTATTTTGGCACATTTATTTATGAAAATAAAGGAAATTAGGAGAAAAGTAAGGTGAAAGGTCACAGGTTGCATGTGAGGATGAAATTGAAGCAAAATAATGGAAAATGAGGAAGATAGAGGCCTCATTGATAAAAAGGCTTCTGAGGATCATTTGACAAGCTCTTAGTCAATGTTAAGCTCTTGGCTCAAGTTTTACTCAGGTTTTTGATGAGCCTCGGTATTGCAACAATAATGCTGCAACTCCCAACGCTACTGACTTTAAATATAAACCCGGGGTTCATAAAAACTTAAGAGTTATCGTCACTATATGTGCAACATACAGTGTGTCCTTCCTTTGCTATCATGAGAGAAAAGAAATGTTTCCTATTTGCAGGAATGAAATATTGAATTTAAAAATGCTTGTAAAGCAACATGAAATCCTCTATCTACTTATTAACACATTTTTCTTCCAAAAGAACACTATTTTAATCCTATTTGTCACATGTGATGTTTTAAATAATATAAGCATGAAATTTGATCTAGAGAGTACTAATTGCTGTGTGCATTTGTGAATATAAAAGAAATCATTTTTTAAATATTTTTGCTTTATAAATGTAAATGCTAATCTTTCTTTGATCTTTGGCAAGGGAGACAGTTGTGGAGGAAGAGGGGTACAATGATTTTGATGGCTTGGAGGTCAAGTAGGGGCCTAATCCTAGCTTCAATGACATTTTTTCTCAATTCAGGCTCAAAATAGGCCACTACAGGATTTCCTACAGGATGTACTAGTTCTCCTACATGATGTACTAGTTCTCCTACAGGATCCACTGTTTTACTACAACATGTTATAGATTTACTATATGAAATTATAGTTCATCGAATGACCAAGAAAATTAAATCAAAATTGGATGGGACAATTTTTTTTATTTACTAGGATGTCTCATGTCCCCATTCCAAGTGGAATCACTCAAAAAGACCTCTGTTAACCCATGCTAAAAAATCACAGAAAATTGATAGTCAAAATTCTAGAAATTCGAGAATTCGTGAGCTAGTAAATCTATAAAATGCCTAACCTAACCAAATGTAAATTCAATGGGGTAATTTTTGTTATGAAATAGAATGTTCTTTTGATCTAATGTAAGTGGAACCAACTTGATTGAAGCTCTTTAGCATGATCTAAAAAATAGCAGAAATTTATTGTTCTTTGCCACAAAGGAGTCCCAAAAATCTAGATTTGGGAATAAGAAAACTAATCCAAGTAGCTCAATGATTACTATGACCTTCCAAATATTTTCCAAGGATGAAATGATTCTTATTATCCTTCAATATAACTTACATCAACCATTTAACCCAATCATACAACAAGAAATCATTAATACTAAATGTAGAAATATAAAAAAATAAAAACAAGAGATGCATGTGAATAAGAAGTGACAAGAAGAAAAGGAAATGATACAAAAGGGCTTTGAGGCTCTTGGAATGGCCAAGCCCACGGAAAATCAGAGACCTGTGGAGGAGAACAATATTTAGAAGCTGAACATGACACCAATCTTCATTATTTTCATCAATACAATTACATCCCTTCAAGAAAATACAATGGAACTGCAGAAATACGAGTTCTCTCCACAAGAACACTCATGAAAATCTCTCCCTAGAGGAAAATTAGACTTCGTACTTAAATAAAATTATTAGGAATCATTCACCATGAATGGAGGAAGCTTTCCTTAGCAAAATTCCTTGATTAGTGGATTTGGTTCCCAATACTAGGAATCTGCATTAAATGGCAGGGAACACATTCCTAGATTTTCTCAATCATTGGAGTTCCACAATTTGTGTCATAATTCCATAATATCTTGTTGATTTATTATTTAATAGTGATCCTCCTGTAGTAGGGAGCAAGTCCATAAATTATCTCCTCCTCCAAATCTTCATAATCTGCCCAATATTCTCATAATATTCCACAAAAATAAATAATATTAGGCACAAATATTAAATTATTCATAAACCTTCCTAATGAATATATTAAAGTTAAAAATACATTATCTAATGCAAAAAGAGAGGTTTAATGTGCTGAAAGATGGTCATAGGTCTTAATTTATGTTTAATTTAAAGGCATGGGCCTTAATTTATGTCTAATTTAGAGGCCCATCAAACCCCCTTGCTGAAAGTGTTTCTCATCCTTTGAGAAACTTAGTGATCTCATTGTGCCTCATTCATGGCCCTGGTGGCATCTCTCTTGTGCATTAAGAATCTTGGTTGTAAGTTCTGCAAGGACAAGCCCAAAAACATATTTGTGCAAAGAAAAATCCTTGTTCCTTGAGACCATTAGTTTTCCTTCTTCCCATTATTCAAGACGGTCCTTGAATATTTTTCAGTTTGAAAAGGTCTTCCACATCCTTATAAACCTTCTTCTACCTTGTTCCACCATTTGGAAACCTCTAAAACCTTCAAAATGTCTTTAGATGAGAACTAGGACATCGTGTAGTAATTCCTGTCAAAACTATAAGAAACCTACAGGAAACCTTGTTAAAACAACAAGACACCCTTTTTGAGTATAAATGATATTCTGAGCCTAGGACAGGCCCTCAACTTGACTCCCATGCCTTTCTCTCATTTCTATATCATCTTTTAGGCCTTGGGAAAAATCTAGAAATAGATTAGAGACCTCTTGGAAAGCCTCTTTTCATCAATGATGTTTGAGTTTTGTTTTGATGGTGGATGCCTCATTTCCTTTTGTTGCCTTATTCTTCTCTCTTGTGGCCTAGATGGTTGCCTAATGTCATTGGAGTTCTTCGTTTTGATTAGGTATTTTTTAGGCACTGTCATTTTGGGTTTTAGCACAATTTTTTCTTTCTTCCTTCTTGTAGCAGCATTCCACCTTCCTGTAGTAGTCATTCCTTCTTCCTTAAGAGTCTTCTAACTATATGGGAGTGATTCTTTGTTTGTTTTTTCAAGAAATTTTCAGGGTGAGATAGGGTTTGTTCTTGAAATTATGAAATGGGATGGATGAATGATGGATAAATAGTGAATATGAAGTGGATGGAGGGCTTGGAGTGTTGTGGTGACTTGGCCTTTGCAAAAATTTCTTCTTTTAACTGTTGTCCTCGTTCCTTGAAATCATCACCCTTCTTAATTTAGGATTTGTTGTACTAGGGTTTAGAGCAAGTGATTAGGTCTAGGCTTTAGGAGTACAGAGACAAGTATGAAAGGAGCTAGGTATCAGTAGGCTATGGTGTACTTGGTATGTTTGTCAATGTAGCATAGATTAGAAGGTTATGAAGAGACTAATAAGCATAAGTAAATATGATTTCATTAGTCTTAGAAGAAAATTAACATAACTATGAATTCCACATAAATAGAGCTTGAAATTCAAGAATCCTGTATATATAACTGCAAGGAAACTCATAAGAAGATGATAAAGCATGTAAATATAGATGATAAAACCATTAGAAAACTGATAGAAATAATAACAAACACCATGGACTCATTGAACTAGAGTTCCTTAAAAATACTTGCAACTGCTCCTGTATTAGCTGAAGAAAACATAAACATTTAAACCTCTCCACAAAAGTATAACCCTTCTCACTGAATGAGAAAACATACATATAAAATCTCAGCAACCATTTCCCCACCTTTAGGGGTCAAATCCTAAGGTGGTGGAACAATTAGCAAAATTCTCTCAACAAACAGGAAGAAGTAAGAAGGTCAAACACAAACTCTTCTTTAAGACTTCAAATTGAGTTTTGCTATCTTTATGAGGTTTTAAATAAACAATAAACAACCTAGCATGCCTAATAACTTCAAAATTACATCATAAAGTCATTATTACATCCACATTACATCATTAAAAAAATAGCTCACGAATTTACAGTAAAAAGTCTGCTACAGGAAAATATAAATAGCGTAGTTTTTGCATAAGTGTAGCGCCGACTTGTACATTGCTTTTGGAAGTCTTCTAGAGGTAAAATCTAAACATAAAGAGAACGGTCAACTATAATATTGAGTCTAGTTTCTAGATCAGCTTGAATATTTGAAAATGGAGCATGGGAAGGCCTCCAAAAATTGATTCTCCCGAGGTGACTTTATACGCATAGCGCATGTCCAGAACAGTGACTGAATGTGTGTTTTTCACTTATTTTTTGGCTTTTCCTCTTAACCAGTTTGCTAAATTGCTCCCAAAAAGTAGATTTACAACATCCTTATGACAATATCTATCCAGACATATAAATTTTTCCTCATTTGGATCTCTGAGGTGAAAGCGTAGCGCCAAGGTGCTGCACTTATAGAAATTTATGAATTTGCAAAATAGTGAAAAATGCACAAAAATTTGAAAATGACAAAATTTTCCCCAAATTTTTTCAAAATTTCTGAGTAGGAGTAAAATGAAGTATGTTATTCCATGAGTGAGACCTCAGCAAGTATCTCAAGGCTGTCTTTGTCTTTTTGGCCATTTAGGTTTTCCTTGAGTTTGCTCTTTAACTATTTGATATTGACTTGCGATATGTTGTTCCTAGTGTAGTAGTGCATGGCCATATGCCTCTGTAAGTTATTGTTCTTGTTGGTTTTCTTGAGAAGCTGATCCACATATCCATTCACTTTATCAAGCCAATAAAATCTATCTTCATTGATGTTTCTAGCGATTAGGTCATCAACCATAATCATCTTATTTGGTGTTGAAGTTTCTCTTTGCTACTCAAAAGATCTCTTGGTTGCTCTAGTCCTAGGTCTTCCTAATGCAACTTGTTTTCCTTTACCTTTGGACAATTCCATTTGAACCACTTCCTTTCCCTTTGTATCTTCCATCTTTAACACTGCTACCTGCTTGTCTAGCATCATCTGGTTCACCTTTAGTTTCATGTTCTCTTGCTGTAGGCATGCTATTAGAGAATTTTCCTCTACCAATTTTCCCTCCAAGTTCTTGATTCCAACCTCCTTAACCATGATTTTATGATCTTTGATTCTACACTCTTGTTCTTTCTCTTTTGCTGTCACATGTGTGTCCAAATGAGAGGACTCTTCATGTTGTGAGGAAACTGCATGTTTACCTGCTGTAGGCTTGGCCCCTTCAACCACCTTTTGAGGAAACACAAGCCTATCACCTCTAGAGTAGGTCTGAGACCCTTCTGACCTATCCTTTATCTTACCTGACCTACTTGAAGAAGCGATCTCTTGTTGCATAGGTGAAACTGTAGACATGGTTTTATCATGAAACCTAGTTGAAGAAGATGAAGGAAATGCTAACTTAGCAAAATGGTCCCAAGACACATTTGCTTGTGCAAGTTGATGACAAACCAACACTTTGACTAGGCCATGATGAGACAAACTAGAATGATGTTTCTCCCCTTGTGATTTCACCTTCTTTGCCATTTTGACCAAACTCTTATACAAAAAATAGGACAAGTTTACTTGTTGTACACCAGTGAAATGCATGAGAAGTTTCATGTGGTACTTGTAAATCCTAGAAAACCTGCCTTCACATGTGAAATACCTCATGATCATCTTCATGAGAGGGGTGTACTTATCCAACAAATGTCTAAATGGAAAAATATAGGTTGGAGTTGCCTGGTACTGTGGTTTTAGGTACATTTTATAGCTTTGAAGGTCAAGCTCTTCCCTTTTGAACCAGTTCTCTCCAATGTTTGGAATCCCTGTAGTTGAGGAGACAAGTTGGATTGACACAATAATTTGGAACCCTGCTATGGTAGCTTTGTCATCTTGCAGCTTGGTGGCAAAGGCACTAGTTAGTTGGTCATGATATTTCAGTTCTTCAAGATTTTGACAAAACTTAAGGCAACCAACATCTTCAAACGATTTCATGACAAAGGGAGAAGATAAAACCTCATGGTTTGATGTGGGCTCATGTCTAATGACATTTCCTCCTCTATGCTTCTTTTGCTCTGAAGTTTCAGAATCCATTTTGTCCCTTAGCTCTTAGGATGACAAACTAGGGTTTGACTACGTGAAAACAAGGGATTTTGAAGGGTTGTGTGAGAGTTTAGGAGGAATGAGGGGTATGGGAAAGTGGGAAAATTCTGAGAAAATTTGTGGAAGTAGAGGGGAAGTTTAGGAAGCCAAGGAAACTAGAATTATCATATTTGAGTGAGTGGAAGGCTTCCTAAACCCTAAAACACAGTCCTACAATGAAAAAGAGTGCAAATTTGCTAGGGTTTGGGTAGAAATGGTGGAATTTAGGAGTGGGTTCGATGAGAGGTATGTAGGTAAGTATATTTGAGGTAGATAATGGTGTGAGAGCACAAATATATGAGTTTTATCAACAATTTGACAAGGGAAAAGTGAAACTCTTGCAAATTGCCTTCAAAAACCCTAGGAAAAAGAGCTGGGACACAACGAGCCTAAGTAAAGAAAACCAAAAGAGTATAAACCATAAGGAAAGACCACCCACCTATTTCATATGTAGAGAAGAGTCACCATGAAGAAGCAATCAACTATAGAAGGCCCACTCCTTGGAGAAACGATGAAGCAACAAACAGGGAATGCGTAGCAGAGGTAGAGTGTTTATGTAGCACAAGTTTCAGAACCTGGATTTGAGTGAAAATAAAATTTCTTGGCATTGCATATTTAGGTGACTAGAGTGATGTGGAGAGTGGAATTTAATAATGAGAAAGCGGAGAATGAAAATACTGAATGGTGAGCTTTTATACATTAGAGAAATCGATTTTTCTGTGTAGAACAATAGCGGACCCACCAATAATTTTCATTTGGAATTTGACACTTTGCTTTTTTATGTTTTCATAATGATATTTCATTTGAGAAAATGAAATAAACCATATATTTTCAAACCTTGGTGACCCAACTAACTCCCACTGTTCTTTTTGACATGAATCTGAAAGGTGTAAAGACTAATTTTCCAGAATTCATATAGTGACCTAGTGGTGAGCTAGTGATGACTTATTTGTGACCCATTTAATGGATTATGAACCAAAATGACAATGGGACTCTACTGATGATGAGATGCCTTAACCAAGGTGGTGAATTTTTCCATGGGACTGAAAAGACTAGTGTAAACTGACTTTCATAACTGGTGACCAAATTTTATTGATTTTTTTTTTAAACTAAAATTTGACCAGAAACCCTAAAAAAAAACTATGTAAAAGTACATTTGATCACCGGTGAAAGGATGAAAAGACTGACACTAACATTGGCTCTAGATGGGGATGGAAGCTCCTTGGAGGTGTCAAGAACACCGTAGACTAGGTAGCCTTATCCATTGGGCAATGGAGTCAAAATGCTAAAGACTAGACTCAAACTGAAATTTGACTGACTTATTGACTTGGACAAACTGAACTGACTTGACTCTAAAAAAAAATGAAATCAGTAACTAATCAAAGGAGCCTTATGGCCTTCACCTCGGGCTTCAAAATCCTATGATAGCCACTTAGATACTGGAACATAAAAAACACACTGGTATATACAATGGTGATGAAATTTCAGAACTTTTTAAAGCATGGTAGTGCTTGAGAAGCCTACCATTGATCGCTCCTCCTGAATAATCTTCTCCATTCATCTCCTCCAATAGGAAAGCATTCTTTCCTCTGAAAGCAAAAATTCTGTAAGGTCCCTTCCACAAGTTTTCAAATTTTCCATGTTTGCCTTTTTCTTCATTTCTAGCATCCCACTGAAGAACTACATCTCCCAAATTGAAATTGTCTTCTTTTGTCTTGCAGTCATAGATCTTCTTGATCCTTTCTTGAAGTTTAGAAGTGTTTTGAAAGACTTCCTCCCTTGTTTGTTGTAAATGGATCATCTGGTTTCTCCTTCGCTGCATATCATTTGTTTTGTTGTCCACTTGCTGCAAATTTTTCATAACTAGAATAGCAAGAGATGAAGGAAAAAATGTATCAACCCCGTACACCAACTGAAAAGGAGACATACCTATTGATTTCTTAGTGCTAACTCTGTCCGCCCATAAGGCATTAATGAGATTTTTATGTCAGTTCTTCTTTTTCACTTCTAAAACCTTTTTGATAATGTTAACCAAAGATTTGTTGGAAGATTCGGCCAGACCATTCTTGTGGATGATAAGTAGTGGAATGTCCTAATAAAATATGGTACTTAGCACAAAACTCCACCTTCATTTTTTACTTGAAGGCAACAACATTATCAGTAATTATTTTCGGTGGGCAGCCGAATCTAGACAAGATATTAGACTCAATATATTGAATGATAACATAATCGGTTGCTTGCTTGGTTGGGATTGCCTCAATCCATTTTGTGAAGTAGTCTGTGGCTGTCAAAATCCATTTCTGTTGTGCTGAGGATGAAGGATGGATCTCGCCAATGAAATCAAGACCCCACTGCTGAAAAGGAGCTAAAATTGAGATGGGCTACAAGGGTAATGACAAAAGTTTTCTCTTTCCTTGGAAAATCTGACATTCATGATAGCTCATCACTATTTTATATACATCAGAAAAAAGAGTAGGCCAATAGAAGCCAGCTCTCAAGATCTTATTTGCTGTAGTCTTCCAAAAGTGATGACCACCACAGTCTCCTTTGTGAAAATATTTCATCACATCCTTAGCTTCATTTTCTACCAAACAATTCAGTAGTACACCACCAGGGTCTTTCCAGTATAAAACACCATCAAGAATACAATACTTTGAAGCTTTCAATTTCAAGGATCTAGCTTTACCTTTGGGAACTTCCGGTGGAGGATTTAAATGTTGTAAGACATAGACAATGTCAGAATACCATGGAGAGGAGAGGAACATGTTAGACACCTACAAGTATGGGTCTTCTTCCTCTTCTTCTTTAGAAAGTGCTGCAATCAAATTAATGTCTAGTGCATGTAGATTGGATTCAACCATAAGCTTAGCCAAACCTTGTCCCTTGATGAGCTTTGTACGCTTTATCTCCAAATCATACTCTAGCATGGATGTAATCCATTTTCCCATTCTGCCTTTAGGATCTGTTTGCACAAGAATTTCTTTCACCGCTGCTTTAGGAACATAAGCAACGGTGTGAGAATGCAGAATATAAACTCAAAAATATTTGAGAGCTTTCAATAAAGCCAAGGCCTGCATCTCAATGATGTTGTATTTTAGTGCTGCATATCTTATGGTGTGACTAAAGAATGCTATGGGCTACTCGTTTTTTTGAGCTTTCTTTTGCATTAAGACTACTGCTAATGTATGCTTAGAGGAAAATGAAAAGATAATAAAATTTGAACTATAATCTGGACTAATAAAAATTGGAGAATTAGACAATGCAAATTTTACTACATGAAATGATTTCTTAGCCTATAAAGACCACTTTACCTCATTGTCCTTCTTCAACATGTCTGTCATCTCTTTCAAATGTTCAGCTAGATTGGGGATGAATCTTCTCAAAAAATTGATTTTCCCATTAAAAGACTGAATCTCTTTCTTGTTCCTTGGGAAATCTAATTGTTGAATGGCTTGCACTCTTGCAGGATCAATGTGAATGCCATCCTTAGAGATGATGTGTCCTAGTAGATTACCTTCTTCCATGGTGAATAGACTCTTCTATGGGTTTAGTGAGATACCAAATTTTCTGCATTTTTGAAAAATAACTCTCAAATGATGTAAATGATCTTCATCATATTTGGAAACCACTATGAGATCATCTAAATAAATAACTAGAAATACATATTTTTCATTGGCAAAAGCTATGTCGATAGCCCACTGAAAAGTTGCTTCTGCATTCTTTAATCCAAATGGCATCTTGGCATACATGAAAGTACCCCATGGTGTTGTGAAGGCTGTTTTCAGTTGATCATCTTTATGCACTAAAATATGATTGTACCCAGAATATCCATCAAGCAATGACATCCTGGAAGACCCAACTACCCTCTGAAGTATATGATCCATCTTTGGTAGGGGATAATTGTATTTCAAGGACACTTTGTTTAAATTTCTGAAATCAATGCAAAGACGAATCTCCCGGTTCTTCTTTCTTACTGGCACTAGATTAGACATCCATTCAGAAAATCGAATAGGAATTATGATATCAGATTTATAAAGCCTATTTACCTATTTTTCAATTGATGGCGACAACTTAGGATTAATCCTTCTCATTTTCTGGTTAAATGGCTTTTGATCAGGCTTGATCAGAACAGTGTGCTGAATGATGCTCTTGTCATAAACTTTCAGATCTGAATAGTCCCAAGCAAATACATCAGAAAATTATGTCATTAAATCTATGTGCTTACTTTTCATCTCAGGAGATAATGATTTTGACAATTTAACCAGATTAGGCTTGTCAGTTGCACCAATGTTTACATCTTCAACACCTTTTTTTATGGGAACCATGGTGGGATTTTTTGAAAAATCATCCCAATCAAACAACTCTTCCGAAGGTACAAGACATCTTGGAATGTTAGTGTCTTTCAACTGTAATATTTATATCTCAGTTCCTTCAAAATCTGGATCATTCATATTAGATATGTCATCAATGCGAGAATTATGAAATTCTCCTTCCAATTTTAGAAAATTATCAATCTGTTTATCATCCCAAAACACTTACCAAAATCTCATATTATCTAGGACAACTAGGCAATGTTTGACATGGATACAGTACTTCTGATTAGAGTGAATAGGAATCTTCACCATACTAGCTGAAGTAGCAAGAGAATTAGCTATAACATTCTAAGTTCTAGGAATAAGAGATAAAGTATATTCTAAAAAAGTTTTAAGGATGTCAAGGACAACATTGCAATAAGGTCTTATTCTTGGATGCTTGGCCTGGTATTCCACTTTCACTTGTTTGATTACCAACTCGGAGTCGCCATAAACATAAATTTTCTTTTCTCCTAACTTTTTCAGAATTTTGAGGCCAACAATCAATGCCTCATACTCCGCCTCATTGTTTGAGCATTCAAAATCAAAATTATAAGAAGTCATTCTTACATTACGTGGGATTTTACATGAATGATGCAATCGACCATGGATCCAAACACCAATACGAGCTCCTTCTCTTCCCAATGCATAGTCAAACTCCATGGTCCAAAGACCATTTTCTTCATCCAGAAAAAGGATTTCTGAAGGCTGGACTATTTGATCTTTTGGAGGATGACTTGCTGTCTCAACACACTCTATTTTTTGCACTAATTCAGCAATCTCTTCAAGAGGGTTCACTGGCTGCAAACACTCTTCATCCATCTCTTTCCCTTCAGCAATGATAACTTTCTGCATGCTGCTTACAACCCTTGGAACTTCTGAAATATCTACAAGCTGACTTTCATCATCAACTGAATTCATATCGCTATATAAAATGAAAGAATCAAGATCAGTATGGACAACATTTATAGGATGATTGATTGGCTTTTCCTTACTACTGATCATGAATTTCATCTTCTTTTCCTGATAGAGTTTCTTGAGCTGCCCAAATACTGGGATAGTGGCATATGAAAAGTCAAGCTGTAAAGTTCCTTTCAGTTTTGCTCCCCAAGATCTTGAAAGTAACATACCAAACCTAGGAGGAATATCAACAACCACTACATCCATAAGCACATTCTTGGCTGGAATTTGGTCCAAGGACACTACCAAGTCTTTAATGAGGCCAAGAAATTTCACTCTACCCGAATCAAAAGAATAGAGGTCATGATAAGGTTGGGTGATACTTAGTCCTAGTTTGTCCATGATGACTTTGGGCATAAGATTATGTGAGGCATAGGAATCTAACATGGCATTATGGTGGATAAAGTTATCAAGTTTGAGACTGAGATAAAAAGGTGGAATTTCACTATCTTCAGGACTTCCTTCCAAGGCTAGACCATAAATAATTGCTAGCTCATCATCAACCACATTCATAGTATCTGACATCTGGACAACCTTAAGCATTTTTGCAATCTAAAACTTATATTTACCATTCTTCATTAATTCAGTGAGAGGAATTGAAACTTTCAACTTAGAAATTTCATTTTCTACACTAAAAAGATTATATTTCTTTTCTACCTCCTTTGCAATGATATCCTTCTTTTCAATCTTCCCTTTAGCTTGAGATTCCTTCTTGCGAATTTCACTTTGAAACTGCTTGTCCTTTCTCACTTTGTTGGTAGATGCCTCATTTGTTTTGTCTTGGCTCAGTATGAAAACTTCTTTTTCTTTATTCTGATTTGGAGGAGCTGCTTCTTTTCTTGGTGTGTCTTTCTTTAGATTTTTCCTCTTCTAGTTCAATGTAACAGGTACAATTATGTTCCTCAAGTCGTACTTCTTTTGTAGATGACTGAGAGCATTCTGATATCCTCTTTGGTATTATTCAGTTTGAACAGCCCATAGATCATCACTTGCAAGTACAAGCTGATGATCACTTGGTATGAAAGAATCTTTAGAAAACTGATCTTCTTATGTCAAAAAGGTAGGCAGCTCATCTTCTTCAAAGAAGTGATTTGCTTCGACAATCTCTTATTCATCTTATTCCTGGACTTCTATATAATTTTGCTAAAATGGTGCTCTTACTTGACCTTGAGGATCTTGATTTCGCTCCTCTTTCTATCTATTTCAGAATTGTTGTTATTGTTGGCCACGATAGTTTAGATTCCTCACTAAAAGCTTCGCTTGTCGATTAGTTATGGATATTCTATCCATCATTATCTCCATGGTTTTGATCAGAGTGCCAAGCTTTACATCTGAATATGATGAAGGTTCTTCTTTAAAAAAAATTTCTTTTCGGTCCTCTCAGGCTTTGATTTAGCCTTCTTGATGAGAAAATTGGCTTTGACACTTACTGCATTTCACCGCATTTCTTCAAGATTTGCAGGGTCTCTCTCTCTGAGCTGATATGCCATATCTGGGTTGAAAGCATTGGGATAATGGAGAAGTGCAAGACCAGGTGGAGGCTTCATATCATCAGGAATAGAATTGTATACTGTATTGAACCTTGTTGTGAACTCTTGAACTGTCTCATTTGGATTTCCTTTCATTGAGTTATACTAAGCCAATATCTGCAATGGATTCTTCTTCTCTTGCCAATGAGCTAGGAACAACTCAATCAAACTATGTGAGTTATTGACAGAACTAGAAGCTAAGCTACGAAACCACTTCTTCACATCTCCTAAAAATCTCTGAGCTATGATTCTCATCTTAGCATCATCTTCATCAATTTATTCCAGGTCAATAAAATCTATCAATTTATCAACATGATGATGGGCTATGATTTATGAACTCCCATCAAATAGAGGAAGTCTTTGACCATAGTTCTGAGGTAAAGCAGCTTGAGAAGGTGGTATGAGAGGCACAAATCATGCTATGACTGTTGGAGGTAGTGGAGGTAATATAATGGGTTGTGTAGGTAAAGATGATGACATTGATGGAGGTGGTGGAAGAAAGGATGAGGTGGCTGATGTAATTGGAGATGTAGTAGAGGTACTTGGGGGTGTAGTGGAGGATGAGAAAGTAGTTAAGTATTGAAGTTGATACTGAATGTAGGCCTTTTCAGTAGTGATTTGGAGCTGGTCAGCAAGACTTTGAAGTTTGTCAAAATTCAACCATAACTCATGATCAATTCTAGCAGATAGAGATTTTGAAGAATGAGAATGAGATTCAAATTGAAGAGGTTCAAATATTAATTCAGAAATGCAAGACTCAGATTTTGACCTTGAGAGAGACAATTGTAACTGAGTATCAAAAGGAGGCTGCTCAAAAGC
Organism: Pinus tabuliformis; assembly: GCA_031772625.1. Lineage (NCBI taxonomy): Eukaryota > Viridiplantae > Streptophyta > Pinopsida > Pinales > Pinaceae > Pinus > Pinus tabuliformis. The sequence goes on along the minus strand of CM062816.1, from coordinate 1,251,008,060 downwards.
AAATAGATTTTTGGGTAGAGAAGTTGTTCTTTTAATTTTTTGAACTGCACTTTTAGTGATAGGTAACTTAAGTTTTTTGAGCAATCTTTCTGGGTCTTCAACGATAAAAGGTGGATTTGGGTCAGGATTTGACCTAGTATATCTTTTAGGAGCCAAAATATTTTCACACCTAAAGATTGATTAAATTTGTAAAATCAGCGTATCTTTGGAACTGGAAATTGTAAGCTACAGAACCAGTTCTCTTGAAAGCTTTAAAATATTTCCTAGGAATGATTTATTAGTCGTTTCCCCGACAACGGAGCCAAAAATGTTATCCCTTACAATTTCCTAGGCTGAGGAGAAGATTGAGAAGGGTAACCTCGAACCACTTTCAGCTCAGTATCTAGCCCTACTGAGCCAGAGATGGATATCTCTAAGTAGTTATCAATGAATAATAGTAAAGAACAAGTTTTTAGGCTAGATATGCGAGTTTGTTTGAATTTTTGAGAATTTAGGATTTGTTGGACTAGGGTTTAGAGCAAGTGACTAGGGCTAGGCATTACGAGTACAGAGACAAGTATGAAAGGAGCTAGATATTAGTATGCTATGGTGTACTTGGTATGTTTTTCAATGTAGCATAGATTATAAGGTTATGAAGAAACTAATAAGCATAAGTAAATATGATTTCATTAGTCTTAGAAGAAAATTAACATAACTATGAATTCCACATAAACAAAGCTTGAAATTCAAGAATCCTGTCTATATAACTGCAAGGAAACTCATAAGAAGATGATAATTCATGTAAAGATAGATGATAAAACCATTAGAAAACTGATAGAAAGAATAAAAAACACCATGGACTCACTGAACTAGAGTTCCTTAAAAATAGCTGCAACTGCTCCTGTATTAGCTGAAGAAAACATAAACATGTAAGCCTCTCCAAAAAAGTCCAACCCTTCTCACTGAATGAGAAAACATACATATAAACTCCCAGCAACCATTTCCCCACCTTCAGGGGTCGAATCTTAAGGTGGTGGAACAGTTAGCAAAATTCTCTCAACAAATAGGAAGAAGTAAGAAGGTCAAACACAAACTCTTCTTTAAGACTTCAAATTGAGTTTTTCTACCTTTATGAGGCTTTAAATAGACACTAAAAAAACCTAGCATGCCTATTAACTTCAAAATTACATCATCAAGTCATTATTACATCCACATTACATCATTAAAAACAAAATTGGCGAATTTACACTAAAATGTCTGCTACAGGAAACTATAAACAGTGTAGTTTTTTCATAAGCGTAGCACCAGCTTATAGATAGTTTTTGGAAGTCTTCTGGAGGTCAAATCTAAAAATATCAAATATTGATTCTCCTGAGGTGACTCTGTACATAAAATGCATGCCTAGAACAATGGCAGAATGTGTGTTTTTAACTGTTTTTTGGCTTTTACTCTTAACCAATTTGCTAACTTGCTCCCAAAAGTAGATTTATGAAATCCTTATGACAAGATCTATCCAGGAATATAGAGTTTTCCTCATTTGGTGCTCTAAGATGAAAGCGTAGTGCTAAGGTGTTGCACTTATAGAAATCTCTGAATTTGCAAAACAGTCAAAAATGCCCAAAATTTGAAAATGACAAAATTTTCCCCAAATTTCATCAAAATTGTTGAGTAGGAGTAAAATGAAGTATGTTATGCCATCAGTGAGGCCTCAAAAAGCATCTCAAGGTTGTCGCTATATTTTTGGCCATTTAGGTTTTCCTTGAGTTTTCTCTTTAACCGTTTGATCTTGACTTGAGATATTTTGTTCCTGGTGTAGTAGTGCATGGCCATATGCCTCTGCAAGTTGTTGTTCTTGTTGGCCTTCTTGAGGAGCTGCTCTAGGTATCCATTCACCTTATCAATCCAATAAACTCTATCTTCATTGATGTTTCTAGCGATTAGGTCATCTACCATAATCAACTTCCTTGGTGGTGAAGTTTCTCTTTGCTGCTCAAAAGCTCTCTTGGTTGCTCTAGTCCTAGGTCTTCCTGATGCAACTTGTTTTCCTTTACCTTTGGACACTTTCATTTGAACCACTACCTTTCCCTTTGTATCTTCCTTCTTTGACACTACTTCCTGCTTGTCTAGCATCATCTGGTTCACCTTCAGTTGCATGTTCTCTTGCTGTAGGCATGCTATTAGAGCATTTGCCTCTATCAATTTTCCCTCCAAGTTCTTGATTGCAGCCTCCTAAACCCTGATTATTTGATCTTTGATTTTTCACTCTTTTTCTTTCTCTTTTGCTGTCACGTGTGTCCGGATGAGAGGACTCTTCATGATGTGAGGAAACGGCTTCTTTACCTGTTGTAGGCTTGGCCCCTTCAACCACCTTTTGAGCAAACACAAGCCTATCACCTCTAGAGTAGGTCTGAGACCCTTCTGACCTATCCTTTCTCCTAGATGACCTACTTGAAGAAGCAATCTCTTGTTGCATAGGTGAAACTGTAGACATGGTTTTATAATGAAACCTAGTTGAAGAAGATGAAGGAAATGCTAACTTAGCAAAATGGTCCCAAGACACATTTACTTGTGCAAGTTGATGACAAACTAGCACTTTGACTAGGCCGTGATAAGACAAACTAGAATGATGTTTCTCCTCTTGTGATTGCACCTTCTCTACCATTTTGACCAAATTGTTGAGCATGGAATCCCCCCAAGGCATGTTTTGGGGCTTAAAGCCCAAGTTTTGACCAAATCTTCTTGTAAAAGCTCTGTGAATTGCGGACGTGGGGCGCGAAAGTATAATAGAGTCACAAGGTTGTCCACCCTAGTTTTTGTAATGTAATGTCGTCTGGATAGACCTACCCTTGGTCCGCAAACCATGGGATTGTATAAATAGAGTGAGGCTCTAAGTGTAAGAAGATAACAAATGAACTAATAGAAGAAAAGCATGATAAGTCTAAGTGTAAAGTGTGTATGTGGGTCATGGAGTAGGAGAAGGCTCTGCAGTTGAGTGCACAGAGGCCTAGTAGTCCACAGATGAGTGCGCGGAACCCTGCAGCTGAGGGTGCAGGGAAGGTCGAGTCTGTAACCATTGGGAGAATCAATAAAGATAAGTTTTGCTATAATTCGGTGTATATTTTCCTGGTTTAATTCATGATTGGATATAATTTTCAAGTATAATATTTATTTACTGTGCGATTGTGTATGAATGTTTTGTATTGCTAATTATAACTTAAGACATTCAAGTAGGCGAAGGCAATTAATTAACACTGGAAGATAAGTAATATCCTGGGTAATAGCACAGAGCATGGCAAAACCCCTGGTTAGGGCTGCGTAAAGGCAGTTTATCAAGCCACGAGGAATGGAAAGTGCAGGAAGAGACCTGTGTGTAGGAACAAACTGAAGACTAGTCATACCACTCAGACTTCTCAAGGGTGCGGAAACCTGGTTCTAGCACCCTCCCATACTACTTCGGGTGAGACCTCAGTCCGCGCTCCACATAATGTTGCCAAAAGGGCCAGTGGTACAAGGATTTGTTTGGCTAATTAACTCTGAATCTGGGTTAGCCCCCAACAAGCCAAAAAATGGTTCCATTTCCAGGACTCAGATTTGCATAGAGATGTCTGATGTCATATCACTCGAATCCGACAAAGAAAGGAAGTGAATATTGGTTAGACAGAAAGATTCACAAGTTTGCGGTGTAGGAAAATAGGAATCCACAACTATCAAAGGAAGAGTGGTTAGATTGCTACTTTTATACGGAGATCCATGAAATTTTCTTTGCATCCTTCCCCACTGAGTTGTACGAGTGGATCACGAAGCTAGAAGATAGCCAAGGAAGGTGTAAACTCGACAAACCTATTGTGTGGACTCCAGAATTGGTGCACACACTAGAAGCATCGAAAGATAAGATTGCATGTGTTTTCGATCACTGGCTCAATCGAATCATAGGAAGATTCATCACTGAATTCACAGTAGATACTTTAGTCAGCTATAGCGAGGCAGAATGGCCCTTCCTCAAGGGACCGCGAGGTAAGTACGTTAAAACTTTGAACACTTGGATTAAAATGATACTGTGTGAAAAGAAGGTTATGAAAATAAATTGGTGTTTGGTGCTATGTAAAGTGGGAGAATATAAAGAAACGAAGGTAGCACAGAACTAGAGACTAGCCCCTTGATTTCACCTCTGCGAGGGGGTGAAGAAGAGCTCACAAAGGTCTCGCCAAGAAGTGCAATCAATCTGATAAGACAGAGAATTCTGCACATACCACCCCCACCCCCACCACCACCAGTTTCACCATCTTCACCACCATCTTCACCCATACCACCTCCGCCACCACCACAAAGTAGTATGGAAAGCGCGATAAAGCTACTAGTGTTCAAGGGAGTAGGGAATGAAGATCCAGAATAGTTTTGGTTCGTGATAAAAGTTGTATGGGAAGCACAGGGTGTCACAGACAACAATATAAAGAAGGCAATGTTGGTCAGTGCTCTGCAAGATCGCATGCTAACCTGGTACATTAAGCATTCCAATGACAATCTGAATGTAGGGATCGCAGATATCCAAGCTGCGCCAAAAAAAGAATTTAGCAGGCCAAAGTCTGAGGCATAGTCGATCACTGGATTCCAGGAAATCACAATGCTACTAAGTGAAACCCCGTGTGAGTTGGATCAAATATTGAAGCACACAATTCACGAAGCGAACATCACATTAACAAATGGGAAACACCACAAATGGTTTGTAGCATCGTTAAATCCACATCTACGGAACGCGCTGTTGCAACAAAGGCTAACCACTTGGGCTGAGGCTTTGGAGGTCGCGATGAGATTGCACGAGACTCCAATACAAGATCCTAACCTGGGAGTTCAGTAGATTCATGCGTAGTTGAAAAACTTGTGCCTGGAGATGCAGAGTTTGAAACAAGACAGAACAACCCACCCAGAGATGCGCGATGAGGTATGGTGTGTAAAATGCAAGGGCCAGGGGCATGACAAGAATCACTGCCCAGTGTTTGTGAATTACATTATGGGAGGAGGACCAATGCCAATAAGACTGGAGGCACAAGCAGGAGCAAGCGCGACACCTGCACTATGATGCACGATTTGTCAGATAGGAGGAAAGCATGCTACAAATAACTACCATCTATTAGAGAAGTATGTGCAGAATTCACAACAATTGTTCTGTAATTTCTGTAGGTCAGTAGCAGATGATGAGCACACCTATAGAAGTTATGAGCTAATGATGGATCAAACTCCTACCTATAGAGTTCAGGCTGAAACATGGCCCCTCGATCAAAATGCAAGAATGGTGCACACCGGATTTCAAGGGTGCGGACGAGGCTGAGGTGGACGGGGGCCAGGAAGAGGTCATGGACAACTGATATGTGTTATAGACATATTTGGGCACTTAAACCCTAATCTTATATGTCCATAAAATAGGGCTCTTTAACCCCTAAAAGTGTTGTTTCATACCCTAAAGGGTCATGGTCAATTGATTACATCATTCCCCAAAAGTTCCACATCAAAATCCATCCAGAATTGGCCTAAATTCGAACATACTGAAAGCTCCACTATCAGGGTGCGATGCATACTAACTTCTACACTAGCCAGGTGCGATGCATACTGAAGAGGAATTCTGTGGGGTGTGATGAGTGAGGATGGACATATGTCCGAGATAGTTTTCTAAGTGGATGCTCATGGAATCTTCTAGAAACTTCTCCTATGACACTTGCCTCTTTAAATTTTCCCAGGGATGAGTAAGAGATCCAAGAAATCTCCAAGTGGAACCAAATGTAACAAGTGGAATGACACTAATAAAAAACCCAAAGATGACTCACACCCTTGCATACATCTATAAATGGATCCCTCATCTGAGAGATCTAGAGGCTGCAATTTTGTAATTTGTAAGGAAGTGCTGATAGTTTGTGTCTGAGAAAGAGCATTGTATTGTTGGGTGATCTTGCTTTTCATGAGGTGAAGTGGGCTTTGATGATGGGAGGATGATGTTGGATCAGACAACTGGGTTGTAATTCTCCCTTCTATTTTAATAAAGTTCTTTGAGTTTTCCTCCATACAATTGTGTATTTGTGAATGTTGTTATTTGTGAATGCCATTGTATGTTCATTGTATTTATGATTCTGCAATGCTTATGATATAATAGATTAAGATGCTTTGATGGTGTTTTGTTACTTTGATTCTATAGGTATTCTCTAAGTAGGATAAGTAGGAGAGGGGGTGCAAGCTCTGTCAAGGGGGAGAGAGATCAAGAAAGGAGTTAAGAAAAAGATCCAAGTTGGTTCCTTTGCCTCTCTCTTATCTATCATACATAGAGGAAATCGCAAATTTCTTTGAACTATTTGTTTCTAGGGTAATTGCCAATCCTAGAGGGCTAGTCGATTGAAAAGACACTAGTTTTCCTAGAAACAAAATGGCGACTCCGCTGGGGAATGAATAGATGTTTGTTTGTTGTTGTTGTTTGTTTTATAAACTATAGAAGGACCCTGAAGTTAGCCAAATAGCCTTCGAACTGCTCTTGCTCTGCAATTGCATAGTAGATGAATGCTACTTCAGTCAATCTTCAGTTTAGTTTATGAATTGAACATTTGACTTACAAGCATTCTAGATGCCCTTTTGGTAGCTTAGTAACCTCTTAAGACCATTCCTTTGTACTTTTCTCTTTACTGTCCATCATAGCTCAACTTAACTCATTGAAATCATCTACAAATTTGAGCCAAAACCCATCTCAGTTGCGCTCCTTGGCCCATCGCATTGTCGATCACTGTCTACCAGTATGCATCACACCTCCCGAGTCTAAAAAGTGTGATGCATCCCTGTTTCTGTGAATCCTAGGTGTGATGACTGACTGAACCTATTTTCATTCTTGAAATTTGGGGTTTTTGTCCTTGTTTTCAGCTCTATTTAGTTGTTTTGCTGCTCATGAATAATACCTCATTACTGAAGCCTTCTTGCATTAGATAAATTAGCCTCCACTAATTAGGATGAGTAAATGTTTTTTATGTATATGTCCATCATTTACGATCCTTTGTCAAAAAGTTGCTTAAATCGATCTGTCGTTTTGTTACAAAAACTGTCGTAACTGTCGTTTTGTGTCAAAAGAGAAGTGTCGTTGAGTTTTCCTTCCCTGGATAGTCGATTGAACTTTTTGTCATGTATTTGATTTTATTTGTTGATATTTGAAGTGTTGAAAGAATTTTCTATTCGAAATTGAAAAGTGTCATTTAGTCTTCCTTTCTATTTTGAAAAAATAAATTGTCGAAAATGTCGCTTTGAAAGAAATACTTCAGATCTTTGATACATTTAGTTTTCTTTTTGGGAATTTTTCACATTAAAGGAAACAAAAAACAAATACATGCATTTGCATTTAGGCTGTGTGTGAAAAATGACTTAGGAAAAGTGCATTTAGTGTGTGCTCTTTGCTATTTGTTTGAAAGAATCGTAATCTTCTTTCCTAGTTAGTAGCTAGGATTTTCATTACTCAAAATAAACAACGATTGTTTATCAGTGTAGACTGCATATTTTGGAATTTTAAATCTACATCACACAGTGAACCATTGAAAGGAAAAATTTTAAACAAGATCAACTCTAAAATAAATTTCAATGAACTTAACAACACTTTGGAAGTTAATGCAACACATCTAGAGGTCTAGGCTACAGATGTGTTTCAGCGTCGTAAAATCTAGTAACTATCGTTTTCATTGAAGGTTGGGTGATTCCTCCTCCTTGATACGACAAGTGCTAGCATGGACTTGTGCTCCCGATACTGTCAAGTATATATTGGGAGACCACAATAGGCTTATATCCTTTATCCATAGGAAGCCATGTTTGTCGCCCTATCGATCGCAATGTACTGAACATAGCATTCGGGAAGATTGACTGCCGTATATAAGTCCTTGGTAATTTCTCTTTAATTTATCACCAAGGTGTATTTTGCGATTTTGCAATTGGTTTGGTAATCCCTCTATCTAGATTTCCAGAGTAGTCACTTTCATTCCTTTTCAATTCTTTAAAAGAAAAGGTCCATCTGAGCACTTGTCACTTTAGGCTCATTAAAAATCGAAGGGGACTAGAGTCATCTTTATCTTTTTCTTGACTCTTATAAACTGAAAAAGCAAAGTTGTGTCAAAATGCCATTAAAATTTATTGAATTCGGAATAACATCCCTATTCCTTCATTGGTATTAGGTTGAGATAATGGAGTCCACCAATCAAGGACTCGCTTTGGAGGGGAATCCTAGTCCTTTTACTTCTTGGGGAAATATTGGTGCTCCTCATATGGCCACATTGTCCCTTCCAAGACTTACCATTGGCATGCCAGTATGGATGTTCTCAACATCTATGGTTCAAAATGACGTGATTCCTTAGCAATTGAATCAGCATCCAATTGATACTAAAGTTGACCCTTCGCCTTCTTCTTCGTTTGTTTCTCCCTCCCCTTCTTCCTCTTCACTTGGTGAAAGTAGTGATGCTAATAACCAAGTGACTAAGAAGAAGAAGAAAGGTAAGGAGAAGAAGAAGAAGCCAATTTAGCAAGGAGGCAACCAAGCAACCATATATTTGGATGCATCAGCTGGTGAAAATCCGCACATTAAAGCTCCTACACCCAGATTTCCATGCATAATCTGTAGAGGAGACCATTTTCATCGAGATTGTCTGTGCCTCCCTCAGATCTTGAGAGAATGGTCCCCGCATTCACATGACCAAGTGTCATCAACCTTTGCTGATCATGTTGATAATACACCATCAACTACTGATAGTGAAGTCCATGGACATAAAGGAAAGGTCAAAGTACCATGTGAGTTATGTGAAGGGAACCACACCCTTCCCCGTTGTCCTTTTTTGGGTGAGGCCAAAAGAGTCTTGCATAACCGTCCTGCTTCACCGCAGCGACTTCCACCTGGATACAAGAAACTCTCCCGAAGTCCTTTACTAGTTGAAAATCCGACTGACATAACTCAACCATTGGTCGAAGCACATATCGCTGAAAGTGAATCTTCTGAGTCCATACTGGATCAAACTCAACAGGTCGAGATGGCAGTTGACCCAATTTTACCTTCGGAAGATCATATCCTTCCCGAAGAGAGTGAGAACGATACCATTAAAATTATTTTTGTTACTTTAGAGTCTGATGAACTTGGGGAAATCCACCCGTTCCTTCACAACAGGAAGAGAATCCCCTAGTTCCCACTACTCAAGGGGTTATTTCAACTGTTTATTCAGTACCCCCTCCAAGTATTCTAGTCACTTCCTTTGATTGGAATCGACTAGCGAGATATCACCTTCCTTCTTATGTACCTTTCCGAATCATAGTAAAAGTTTACAAAATGATCATGTCAGGCACTATCATAGATGAGGGTGCGTCAGTGATTATCCTTTCCTCAACTACTTGGAAAGCACTTGGTTCACCATTGCTTATGCCTGTTGAATGGAATTTGTTAGGCTTTAACAAAGGAACTAGTTGACCGTTAGGGATCCTTCCTAAGTTACCGATAACTTTGGGACAAAAAACCATTCACCTGAACGTGATGGTAGTCCCAGGACCGTTAGATTACAATCTACTCCTTGGACGTGACTATGTTTACAACATGGAGGCTATTGTGTCAACACTCTTTTGAGTGATGTGTTTCCCACATGAAGGCAAAATTGTCACCATTGACCAGCTTTCATTCCCTGGTTCAAGCATAGCTCCAAGTCAACCATCATCCCTAAGTGGTCCTTTTATATCAACGGTGTCTCTTCAACCTTCAATCCATCCACCTAATTACTGTGAGTAGTCTAGTGAATGTAACGAAGCTCAGGGGGCATGCACTCTCGTCTATTTGGCGGATGAACCTGGCTAAAAAGATAAGTTTCCCTATAGGTTACGTGATTGGTCTGAGACACCTTTAACATTTGTCTATTTGGTGGATGAAGTGCAAGAAGTGTTTTGTCTAACCGTTGACAAAATCCATCCTGCTTAACCACAATGATTTCCATATGGTTACTGGAGATTCTCTTTTTCACCATGCTGGGGGCATGCAAACTTTTCATTTCTTTTGCATTCTCTAGTTTTTTTTTTTTAGCTTTTTAGCTTTTTAGCTACTTAGCTTCTTAGGTTAGGTGATTGGTCCGACCACCATGCACCTTCGTCCGTGGTGTGGACGAGGCAAAGGAAGTGTTTTTTATATTTGCTGACAAAAAACCATCCTACCTAACCTCAATGGTTCTTTAGCTATTTTTTTTCTAGTTTTTTAGCTTTGTTGTTTCTAGCTTTTTAGTTTTGAGTTTGTGTAGAAATGAAAAGATTACTGAGCATACTTTTCGCAAGGTTCGAGCTCATTAAAAAATGAACCCGCAACCACTTCAAGGATAGTTTCCCCAAGGTTCAAGCTCACTAAAAAATGAACCCGCCTACACTGAGCATAGTTTCCGCAAGGTTCAAGCTCGATAAAAAATGAACCCACCTCCACTGAGCATAGTTTCCACAAGGTTCAAGCTCGTTAAAAAATGAACCTGCCTCTAGTAAATAACCTTTATGATTTCCATGCCATCAGCCTTTTGAGCCTTGGTTTTGTTCCTGCCATCACCTCCATCCTTTTGGCCGATGATACGCTTCCACCTGGTTGTTTACCCTTTTGAGGAACATCTTTGATGAGTGGTTTTATTAGTCAACCTCTTCACATCACCATGTTTTGAGAAGTTCCAAACCTACCCGGAACCAGTTGCTACCCTAAACACCACTCGTTCCTCAAAAATGAGTCCTCTTTAAACCCTTTTCAAACTCGTTAAATATGAAAAGATTGTCGAGCAATTGGCCTTGCCATCTCATTAAAGTGATGGCAAATGCCATCCCTCTTGTAGTTTTTAATATTTTTCAGACCTGAGGTATTATCTTATGAAAAAGTTCGAGCGCTTGTCTTTTTCAGCTCGCTAAAGTGATCGAAAAGTCATCCCTTTTGTATTATTTTAATCTTTTTCGGACCTAAGGGATTATGCAACGAAAAAGAACTGTTGGAGTTTCCTTTTCATCCCTTTTCAAACTCTCTAAACATGAAAAGGACCAAGTTATCCTTGTTGTTAAACTGGTTAAAACAATAGCGATAAACTTGTCCACCAAGACAAGAATGAGTTTCACTGTCACTAGACTCACTAAAACATAGCGACAGGTTTGCCTGAAGGGAAAATTATAGAACAAGCATATGTTATCCTCCTCAATCTTGACAAAAATAAAGAGGTACTGTTGAGCAATGACTGGGAAAAAAGGGAAGAAAACTTGAAGAATTTTATGATAGAAGGTCGTTCTTGAACATGACACTTTCACTCCATCACCGTGATTGAGTCGGGTTGGGTTATGCCGTTCACCAGTCATTTCACCATTGGTCTTTCACACCATCCGTTTTTGGGGTTAACACTACCAATCCATCTCAGTGTCACCGATATGTTCAAGAGATGTCATTCAGTTGAGAATTCACCGTCCAGTTAGTGTCTCATCCACTGCAATACTTTCAACCTCCATTTTTCATGACTGGCATTCCTGAACCTTGTGTCGTCGATCATTTTCACCTGCAGAAAATCATTTGCTTCATTTCGTGTCATAGATGTGGGATACATTAAGGCCCTCCTACGATGGGTCACTTCTTGTCGACATCAGCTCATTATCTAAGAAGTTGACTTACAAACAACCCTTTCACTACTTTGAAGCTTGCATGCCTCAATGGCAAGTTTCTCACTTCCGGCGACAGGTTGACATCAATGGCCTTCGACCGAAAGATTTTGCATGGTGTTAAACATCGGATCATATATTCAAACCACGTGAATTGTACTATAGTACCTTGAGGGTCATTATCATTATCGGTCATTCTTCTCGCATCTGTTAACAACTCACATTATTGGCTGGTAATCAGGCGATGTCTTTCCATGTTCGACTTCAGAAAATATTTTCACATGGATCGACTTGTACAACGGGTGAAGATTGAATGAGTTTGAAGACCCCGGATCTAGTTTCATCCATCTAGGCTGTGATATATTCAGGGATATAAAGACATCAAATGTACACAGAAGATGCATAGATGGTCATCCAAGCCAGGGACGATGACCCTACATATGAAGAATCACCAGTGTGCAACTACAGATGATTATCTATTCTATGTATATGAAATGAATTTATAAAAGCTGAGCATGGGAATTCTCGCCTCAACTAGATCATGAAAATTATATATGATGATGTATTGTATTTTATCTTATACAGGTCACCTTCTAGTTTCGAAAACCTTAGATCCTCATGATAAAGAATTTCACCCGACATCAAAGATTTACGGCTTCATGATTTAGGGGGAAACTATTATAGACATATTTGGGCACTGCAACCCCAGTCTTATATGTCAATAAACTAGGGCTCTTTAACCCCTAAAAGTGTTGTTTCATACCCTAAAATATCATGGTCAATTGATTACATCATTCCCCAAAACTTCAACCCGAAAAACCATCTAGAACTGGCCAAAACAGGACCATACTGACTTCTCCACTGTTAGGGTGCGATGCATACTGATGAGGCCTTTTATAGGGTGCGATGAGTGAGGATGGACAAATATCCGAGACAGTTTTCTAAGTGGATGCTCATGGAATCTTCTAGAAACTTCTCCTACGACACTTGCCTCCCTGAATTCGCCTAGTGATGAGTAAGAGATCCAAGATATCCCTAAGTGGAACCAAATGTAACAAGTGGAATGACACTAATAAAAAACCCAGAGATGACTCATACCCTTGCATACATCTATAAATGGATCCGTCATCTGAGAGATCTAGAGGCTAGAATTTTGTAATTTGTCAGGAAGTGCTGATAATTTGTGTCTGAGAAAGAGCATTGTATTGTTGGGTGATCTTGCTTTTCATGAGGTGAAGAGGGCTTTGATGCTAGGAGGATGATGCTGGATTAGACAGTTGGGTTGTAATTCTCCCTTCTATTTAATAAAGTTCTTTGATTTTTCCTCCATATAATTGTGTATTTGTGAATATCGTTATTTGTGAATGCCATTGTATGTTCATTGTATTTCTGATGTTGCAAGGCTTATGATATAATAGATCAAGATTCTTTGACGGTTCTTTGTTACTGTGTTTCTACAGGTACTCTCCAAGCAGGATAAGTACAGAGAGAAGTTGCAAGCTCTGTCAAGGGGGAGAGAGATCAAGAAAGGTGTTAAGCGGAAGATCCAGGTTGGTTCCTTTGCCTCTCTCTTATCTATCATACATAGAGGAAATCACAAATTGCTTTAAACTTTTTGATTCTAGGGTAGCTACCAATCCTAGAGGGCTAGTCGATCGAAAAGACACTAGTTTTCCCAGAATCAATATGTTACAATTTTGGAGGGTCAAGGCATTATGCCCGTGATTGTATGAATCCAACACGACCATCATGCTTGTATTGTACATTGTTTGACCATGAGATAGAGGATTATCCCACACTGATAGCGAGGTTGTGCGATAAAGGAGCACTCCAACCTCCCCTGACTCGGAAGTTGCAAATGATGAGGTCTGAGCCATGTGACGAAGATCCTAATGTAAATATCTTGCTCAGGAGTGGTATTACGACAGGGGATGAGAAAGGCAAGTAGCCTGAAGAAAGTACCTGGGTTCTCAAGGCTCCAACGAAGGAACCAAAATTTGATTTGGAGAACCCTAAGGAGACCTTCATGGAAGTTAAGAGGAGCTTCACTGATGCCTCCACTTCAGGAAGTAAAGACAGACTGGAGCGGGAAATAGACCCATCGATGCTCACTACGTTTTTGGAGACATGCATGAATGTGCTGTGTGACACCAAGGATATAAACGGGCTACAAGAACTCATAATTAGATGCGCTGGGGCCATGCCAGGAGAACCATGCGTAGTACGAAAGATCGGGAAGCACACGATGTGAACAGGAAGGGAAATGAGATTAACTGCAAATATCGGGGAATATGAGATGGACTAAGTGATTCTTGATCTAGGATCGGGCATGAATGTCCTACCAAAATAAACATGGGAGCATATGGGTAGGCCTGCGCTACAATGGTCTCTGATCCAACTATGGATGGTGAACCAGCAAAAGATCCTCTGTTATGAAACCAGCTCAAGAAAAGATAGAAAAGATAGATCAACGCCTTAGAATTCAGCCTCTTCGAGGGGGCAACCTCCTTTACATTACATAAATGAACAATTCTTTGATGATACAAATGAAAAAACCTCATTTCTATATATAGGAGTCTAAGGAGTCACAATATAACCTAGCCGGCCTAACAATAATAATATAAAGCCACAAAAATAAAAATAAGGGGATTCTATGGGGCACAGTAATAACAATATGGGGACAATAGGGGCACAACAATATTAATAAGGGGTATAACTACAATAGTAATGGGGTAATCACTAGTATTATAGGGACCCAACATGCCCCTCTCCTTCAAAAAAGTGTTGTCCTCAACGCTTGAGTAGTTCTGGATACTTCTGTATAAAATTCTCATCCTTCCATGTGGAATCTTCAACAAATAAGTTCTTCCACTTGATAAGATACTCCGAAATTGATCGATTTCGTAGCTGTCGAGTTCTTGTTTCTGTAACTGCTTCTGGTTCCAAATAAATTTTTCCTTCCTCGTCAAGTTCTGGCAATATTGTTTGAACTGGGAGGTTGTCACCTATAACCTTCTTTAAACATGAAACATGGAAAACTGGGTGCAATCGAGAAGTTGCAGGAAGCTCCAATTTGTATGCCATAGTACCAATCTTTTGCAACACCTTGTACAAACCATAATACTTTGGTGATAATTTATTATCCTTCTTAGCTTGCTTGAGGGACATTTGCTTATATGGTTGTAGCCGTAGGAATACCCAATCACCTACATCAAAACTTCTTTCACTGCGATGTTGATCTGCCTGTTGTTTCATTCTATTATGTGCCAACACGAGGTTATCCTTTAAGAGTTGGAGGACTTGTTGTTGATGTTTGATGTGATGTTCCATTGCCTGAACCTTAAAATTTTCTCTTAAATATGATGTGATGGATGGTGGTTGATACCCATAAAGTGCCATAAATGGGGTCATTTTTGTTGCTGTATGGAAGGAAGTGTTATACCACCATTCCGCCAGAGGCAACCATTTGACCCATTGTGTCTGTTTATCAGATACAAAGCAACGAAGATATCCTTCCAAACATTTGTTTACTATCTCAGTTTGCCCATCAGATTGAGGATGATAAGATGAGCTATGAGCTAACTGAGTACCAAGACAAGAAAATAATTCTGTCCAAAAATTTCTAGTGAAAATGGGATCTCTGTCACTTACAATAATCTTTGGGTTTCCATGTAGCTTTTGAATTGTTTCCATAAATGCAGTAGAAACTGTACTAGCCTTAAATGGATGTGATAATGCACAAAAGTGTGCATACTTGGTAAGTCTGTCAACTACCACCATGATGACACTCTTTCCCTCAGACTTGGGTAAACCTGTGATAAAATCCATTGAAACCTCCTCCCAACGTTGGCTTGGAATGGATAAAGGTTGTAATAGATCCGGTGTCTTAATTATTTCAACTTTATTTTGTTGGCAAACCAAACATTCTGCCACAAACTTTTGAATATCTTGATTTAAGGCCATCCCAAAAAAAATCCTTCTTAACCCTGTGGTAAGTTTTTAAAAATCCTGAATGCCCTCATAAGGGAGAAGTGTGCAATTCCATAAGAATCTTTTGTTTTAGCTGGGAATTCTTACAGAGGTATAAGCGAATCTTTGTACCATAACGAATCATTTTGCCAGCTAAATGTATCAAATGTACTGGAATCTTGATGTAACTTTCGAATAAGTGCCCACACTTCTTCGTCATTCTTCCATTCCTCCCTTGCTTTGTTTATCCAATCTAGTTGGATAATAGAAATGGCGCACAACAATGCTTCCACATCCTCATCCTTTCTTGAGAGTGCATCTGCCACCAAATTTTGCTTCCCTTTTTTGTAGATGATTTCAAAGTCATAACCCAACATCTTTGTGACCCACTTTTGTTGCTCTTCAGAGGATAATCTTTGTTCTAAAAAGTATTTAAGGCTATCATGATCCGTTTTTACCTTGAAGTGTCTTCCCATTAGGTAGGGTCGCCATTTCTTAAGTGCATGGAGTATTGCCAACATTTCCTTCTCATAAATAGGTTTGCTTAAAAATTTTCCCTTGATTGGACAACTTTCAAAAGCAATGGGTCTTTCATCCTGCATTAGAACAACACCAATTCCATTTCCTTAAGCATCACATTCCACAATAAAGGTTTTTGTGAAGTCTGGTGTAGCTAAGACTGGTGCTTGGAACATTGCCTCTTTAAGATGTTAAAAGGCCTTTGTTGCTTCCGGAGTCCATGAAAATGCATCTTTCTTCAATAATGTTGTTAGAGGTGCCGTTATTCTCCCATAATTCTTAACAAACTTGTGATAATACCTTGTTAACCCAAGAAATCCTTGCAGATGCTTCATGGATGTGGGGATTTTCCATTCCTTAATGGCTTTAATTTTGCTAGGGTGTACCTTAACTCCTTCATGAGATACAATATGACCCAGATATTCCACCTCCTGGACTCCAAAGAAACATTTGGATCTTTTTGCATATAATTGTTTCTCCTCCAATAGTTGTAGCACCCTGTCAACATGTTCAACATGATCCTTCCAAGACTTGCTGTAGATTAGTATATCATCAAAAAATACTAACACAAATTTTCTAAGGAATGGTTTGAAAATTGAATTCATCAAACCTTGAAATGTTGAAGGTGCATTGGTAAGGCTAGAAGGCATGACCAAAAATTCATAATGACCCTCATGAGTTCTAAATGTTGTTTTCGGAATGTCTTCAGTCTTCATTCTGATTTGATGATATCCAGAACGAAGATCCAACTTGGTGAAGTAAATTGATCCATGCAATTCATCCAGTAATTCATCAATGACAAGAACATGGAACTTATCTTTAATAGTGAGCTTGTTGAGCTCCCTATAATCCGAACACATGTGCCATGATCCATCCTTCTTATGCACCAATACAACTGGAGCAGAGAAATAACTTTGACTCGGTTGAATTATACGAGCCTCTAGCATTTCTGCAACCATACGTTCAATTTCACTCTTTTGGACATAGGGATATCTGTATGGCCTGATGTTTGGAGGAACACTTCTTGGAATCAGATGAATAGCATGATCATGACCACGCATAGGTGGGAGACCTTTGGGAGTCTCAAATACCTTGGAATGATTGTCTAGGACTTTTTGGAGATTTGGAGAAATAGATGATTCCGATGTGGAAACATCTAGCGAACATAATTGTGCAATTACACCTCTTTGTTCCTTTTTTAGAAGATTTGTCATACCATTAGAGTTGATTATCTTTCTTGGTTTCCCTGCAACACCCATTAATTAAACTTCCTTTCCTTCCATAGAAAATTTGATGAAATGTTCTTGAAAATTAAAAGCTATTGTACCCAAGGATTGTAGCCATTGGACTCCTAGTACAACATCAACACCTCCCATTGGAATGGAAAGCATTGGGCTAGTCAATACATATTCTCCCATGGATAGCTTGATATTATGGCACTTTCCAGAGAAATTTATTGTTCCTCCATTTGCAATCATCACTTGACACTCTGGTGCTGGATATAGGAAGCAATTCAATTATTTTGCTACCTTACAATGAATAAAATTGTGGGTGCTTCCTGAATCAATCAACGCTATTACCTTTTTCTTCTTGATTTGTCCTTCTATCTTGATGGTTTGAGGAGTGGTAATTCCCGCCAATGCATTACAAGATATGGTTGGATTTATTTGTTCTTCATCTAGGCTTTGTTCCTAGAGTATATCCTCTTCTTTTGACCTTTCTTGCTCCTTTTCTTCTTCCTCTTCACAATCTATGTAGAATAATTTCTTCTCAGCACACTTATGACCTTTAGTGTATTTGCTATCACAACTGTAACAAAGCCCTTTTGCTCTTTTTTCTTCCAATTGTTGAGGTGTCAACCTTATAGGTTGTGGAAGACTAGGGGCAACAACACTTCCATCTTTATAGTTGTGAGTGGTATGCTTCCTGGTTGCCATAATTTTGCTTTCCATTTTTCTTGCTAACCTGAATGCCTTCTCTAATGAATCAGGTTCCCAAAGGCGAACATCATGTTCGATATTATCCTTTAAAGACCCTATGAACACATCAATCCTATGCTCCTCTGGAATATCTTTTACCCTTATGTTCAATTTTTGAAACTCCTCAATGTGCTCCATTATTGAACCCTTTTTTTGAGACTTATCAATTGGCTAAAAAAAGTGTTTCTTTTTGTATCCTCATAATGTGTTGTCAATTCTTCCGTAAAAATTGCCCAAGTGATAAATTGTTTACGAGAGAAAAGCCATTGATACCATACAAACTGATTTGGTTCCAAATATAAAGTTTCCATACGTACCATTTGTGTGTTTTGCACAATATTGAGATCGAAGAATTGCTCCATTTGTAATATCCATGTGGCGGGATCCTTGCCATTAAACTTCCTCATATCGATTTTTGGAATATGGTGAGTCTTCGATCCAACATTAGAGTCTATGGAATCATGATTAACATTTCTTTTGTTCTCATCATGAGTTTCCTTTAGTACCCTTTCACCATTAGTGACCATTTCTTGTAGCAACTTATTCATATTTATCTTCAATTCTTCCATCTTATCATCCATGCCATCAATTTTAGCATCCATGCCATTCACCTTAGCTTCCATGCCTTTCTTTAAACAATCCATCTTAGCTTCTACACCTTTCTTTAAACCATCCATCTTAGCTTCTACATATTTCCTTAAACCATCCATCTTAGATTCTGTTGCTTTTTGTGCAAGTGACACTTGTTGCACTTGTTCTTGTAATTTTGATATATCATATAACATTTCTTCTTCTTCTTCATGAGTCATGCTAGAGCTTTCAGGTTCCTTACTAGGTGTTTGCATTTTCTTTCCTCGGGGCATCAGTTACCGATAATAATGCTCTACTAGCCCTTTGAATTCCTTCAAAATAAATTTTCAAACCACTCTTAAGCAAAAATTTAAAAGAATCTACACACCTTTTTTTCACTTTGTAGGAGCTCGATATTGCCTCTGATGTATCTCTGTAATTTCAGATCATTTAGTTCTGAAATTGCAACCTATGGTAGCCCTCTATTTCCTCTTTCCAATGCCACCAGTCTGATCCAATTTGGATTCTCCAAGGTAGAGTTATGTGAAATCTCCCACAGTGACCTGATTATAGACTAGTTCAGTAGAGCGAACTTGTACAACATGCCATGAGTCACTGTTTCATCCTTTGGCTCTGAAAAATATATAGAAGAAACTATAGTCCGTCCTCTTTCTACACCTTCTGACGAAATTTAAATCCAATGTTCAGGG
Source organism: Pinus tabuliformis (assembly GCA_031772625.1). NCBI lineage: Eukaryota > Viridiplantae > Streptophyta > Pinopsida > Pinales > Pinaceae > Pinus > Pinus tabuliformis. The sequence goes on along the minus strand of CM062816.1, from coordinate 1,250,988,694 downwards.
AGAAAGTTATGATGATTTTCCCTAGGTCACCTATTTGGAATGTAATTCAGGAGTCTGCAAGAAGACCAACTTCCTCAAATCATATCTCCGCAAATATAGCGCAAAAAGCTCTGAAATTCGGACCCGAGATTCAGCGCGATGTCTTCTCAAATGGGCTTTTTTTTTAGCTTCTAAAATGTCGCAGAAAAAAATTTATAGCGAAAATTCCACGATGACCTATTTGGAGCAGCGAAACCCTAGAATCCAAAGCTCTGATACCAAATGTTATGAAACCAACTCAAGAAAAGATAGAAAAGATAGATCAACGCCTTAGAATTCAGCCTCTTCGAGGGGGAAACCTCCTTTACATTACATAAATGAACAATTCTTTGATGATACAAATGAAAAAACCTCCTTTCTATCTATAGGAGTCTAAGGAGTCACAATATAACCCAGCCGACCTAACAATAATAATATAAAGCCACAAAAATAACAATAGAGGGATTCTATGGGGCACAGTAATAACAATATGGGGGTAATAGGGGCACAACAATATTAATAAGGGGTATAACTACAATAGTAATGGGGTAATTACTAGTATTATAGGGACCCAACACTACCTATGGGGAGATTGCAGGGAATAACAGTAGATATCGAAGGAGTAAGTTTGCTAGCAGATTTCGAAGTAATAGAGATTGTTGATGACAAAAATCCCTACCTCATGCTCTTGGGAATAGATTGGGCCACTGACATGAACAGATTGATAAATTTGAAGAAGCGCAATATGATCTTTGAGAAAACGTCTCTATGTGTAGTGGTACCTTTAGACCCTGTAGAGGGATCGTGCTACACGGAGAAGGTGCGCGACTACGAGAGCGACAATGGCTTGGACTGCATCTACAAGAGAGTCGTGTGTGAGCAATATTGGGTGAATCCAATTGCAGATGACTGAATCTCTTGGAAGCATGAAAGCTCTTACACATCCGATTCTGACGAAGAGATAGAATGATGGCAGAACCGGTTACATGAGGTAACCACACTCACCTGTAACATGATGACGAGATTGCTGCACTACATAGCAATAGAGGTAAGAGATCTGCCTACGTATGATAGGTTAAGCGAGGTGGATGACTTCCTGAACAAATTTGAATGAGAAATGTCAGAACAACAATGTTTCAACACTCTAAAATGGGTATTGCGAGCTATGCCCACAAGATGGTGGGGTACACACCAAAGAAGTTTTGAGGACTGGCGCAACTGTCAAAGGATGATGCACATGTACTTTGGGAAGCCTTAGATGTGGTTAAAAGACAAGTATGAAAGATCGGATGATCCACGTGCACACCTTGAAAAATGGACAAAGGTATATGGGGAAGAGCCACAACCTAAGTGGGTGCACTTATTCTGTCATACCTTGGATATTATACCCATGAATTGGTATATAGAAATGGAGCTTTGCCATGGCATGAACGAATGGGATATGTTGCATGAAGGATTCCTATTAACCTTCACGTTTGAGGATTTTTGGTGGGATACTATTGATGATGCGCTACAAGCGGTAAAAGAAGCTATCTTTAAAATACCCCAAGAGCCAATGGAAGTGCTTCAGCCTGAATGGGCGACCCAGCTGAGCTGCGCACTGGAGTGTTACAACGTAATCATCGAAGAAGATGACAAAGATCTGAAAAAAGTTAACATCCCAAAAACTGAAGGATATAGTGAGGTTCAAGGGCCATTGATTAAAGACCCTGACATTACCGCGCCGGAAAAGACAAAGCAGGTAAACATTGGTATGGAGGCCGAACCGAAGTATGCAATGCTCGATGACTACTAGGGTGATGCCATGGTGGATAAGGTCGTTGATTTACTCCACGAGTACCAAGACTTATTCCCGACGAAGATCATGGACTTAAAGGGGATCGTTGGAAATTTAGGGATGATGAAGATCACCCTAAAATGCGCCGCGAAGCTGGTTAAGCAGAGGCCTTACCGATTGAATCCGAAGTACAAGGAAAAGGTTCGCGTAGAACTAGACAAAATGCTCGCAGCTGGAATCATTGAGCCAGTGGCAGAATCTAACTGTGTAAGCCCTATGGTGGTGCAGGAGAAGAAACAGAAGGGTGAGATAAGAATATGCATGGACCTCAGGAAATTGAATAATGCCTGTGTGCATGGCCCATTCCCGACTCTGTTCATAGATGAAGTATTGGAAAATGTCGGCAGGCAAGAAGCATATTCTTTTACTGATGGGTTCTCAGGATACCACCAGATCAAAATCGTGCTAGAAGATAGGAGCAAGACCACCTTCGCGACTGAGTGGGGCTGCTTTCAATACACCGTTATGCCGTTTTGGTTAAAGAACATGCCGACCGTCTTTTTATGCATAGTTGTTGCAACATTCAAAGAATATATCCACAAATTTCTAGAGGTCTATCTAGATGATTGGATTGTATTTGGATTGGTTAAGCACCATGTAGCGAGCTTATGCTTGATGCTGGATACTTACCGACGACACCAAATCACGGTGAACCTCAAAAAGTGTACATTCCTCATTCTATTTGGGAACCTATTGGGACATGTGGTCTGCAAACATGGATTAATGGTAGACCCCGTGAAGATTGCAATAATTCTGAATTTGGAAGCACCGCGAAGTGTTAAATAGTTGCACACTACCTTGGAACATACGGGGTACTATAGGAAGTTCATCAAAAGCTATGCCCAGATCATCGCGCCAATGGAGAAACTATTGAAAAAGGATGTCACGTTCTGCTGGAATGATGATTGCATGAATAGCCTGGATGTACTAAAAGAGAAATTGGCCTCCGCCCCAATCCTGGTCTTCCCAAAATGGGATGTGGAGTTTCATGTCCATGTTGACACGTCATGTATAGCACTGGGAGCAATGCTAACATAAGAGGGTGGAGAGGGCTTGGATCACCCTATCGTGTTCGCAAGTCACAGGTTGTTCAGAGCAGAAAAGAACTATTCCACAACTGAACGTGAGGGATTGGCTATGGTGTACACACTCTAAAAATACCGGCACTATTAGCTAGGAGGACATTTCAAGATGTATACAGACCATTTCGTGCTAGAATACTTTGTCAATAAGCCTATGTTGGGGGGGCACATATGCAGGTGGCTCTTATTGTTCCAAGAATATGACTTTGAGGTCGTGGTGAAGCCTGGACGCCAGAACATGGGACCAGATCACTTGTCGCGTATTGAGATGGGAGAGGAACCTACTAGTTTGGAGGAAGGATTACCTGATGCACAACTCTTTTCTATGTGCATCATGAACTGGAACTTTGAAGATATAATCCACTTTTTGACAATGGGGACTGTGCCGAAGGAATACTTCGTCTAGCAGAAGAAGGAACTGGTGGTGCGCACAGCTGAATTTTATGTCATTGCGGGTACCTATACAAAATGGGCAATGATGAGATACTGTGAAGGTACGTACTTTAATTTGAATTAAGTCAGATTCTTGTGGAAGTGCATGGGGGTGCTGCAGAAGGACACTATGTAGGATGAGTGACCACACAAAAGATTCTCCGTGCAGGGTTGTGGTGGCCAACCCTTCATCAGAATTCAAAAGCACACTGTATGGCCTGTGATATATGTGAAAGGATAGGTAAACCATGGTGGAGGAACAAGATGCCTTTGAATCCACAAATGGTGCTCCAGCCCTTCGAAAAGTGGGCAATCGATTTTGTAGGACCTATCAAACCTCAGGGAAAAACGGGCGCGTGATACATTATCACTGCGACGGAGTACCTGACTCGTTGAGTTTAAGCACAGTCAGTAAAATACTGCAATTCTGCCACAATTGCGAAGTTTTTGTACACATTTCCTAAACGAAACCATCAGCGTGCTAACAAAAGAGTTCCAGGTGTATCATCAAAAAAGCACAACGTATCACCCATAAGCCAATGGGACAATAGAAGCATTAAAAAAAACTGGAGACTACGCTAACCAAAGTATGTAACGCATAGCAGAGCAATTGGGACCTACGCCTACCTGCAGTACTATGGGCTTATAGGACAATGTGCAAGAAACTGACGGGACATACACCTTTCTAGTTGGTTTATGGCATGGAAGATGTCATGCCAATGGAGTATATTGTACTTAGTTTACACATAGCAGTGCTCACAGGCATGACGGACCACGAAGCCCTGGAAGGGAGGCTTGCGCAGTTGGAAGAACTTGAGGAGGAATGGTTCCTAGCTCGCTTTCATCAGCAGGTGAAAAAGCAGTGTGAGAAGGGTTGGGACGATCGCCATTAAGTTATGCACCTTCAAGGTAAATGATTTAGTGTTTTTGTATGATAGTAAGTTTGATCAATTCCCGGGAAAGTTCAAAATGCATTGGTTGGGACCATACGTTGTTAAGGAGGTCACAGATGGACGTGCGGTACAACTAGGAAAACTAAATGGAGATCCTTTCCTAGACAAAGTGAATGGCAGCCACTTGAAGCCCTACACAGATGGCCTGACTATCTGACTAGCCAGCAAAAGCACAGACTTCATACTCCAAGGATTTGGATAAAGACGCGGGACTATAAACACATGAAGGGGATACAGGCACAGATGTAGAGAAGCACTTCCGACACAACGATCTTGGAACAACGCATGCAACAGATCCAGCAGCCAACAGCTCAGTGCCCTGCCAACCTGGCAGCAGTTCGAGAAGAGTTGGAGGGACTCCGCATTGACAGAGTGACTCAAGGGAAAGTCACGATGTTTGTGTTGGGGGCTTGTTGGGCATAGAACCCCCCAAAGTAATGTTTTGGGGCTTAAAGCCCAAGTTTTGACCGAATCTTTTTGTAAAAGCTCTGCGAATTGCGGGCGCGGGGCGCGGAAGTATAATAGAGTCACAGGGTTGTCCACCCTAGTTTTTGTAATGGAATGTTTGCTAGATAGACCTATCCATGGTCTGCAGACCATGGGATTGTATAAATAGAGCGAGGCTCTAAGTGTAAGAAGATAACGAATGACCTAATAGAAGAAAAGCATGAGAAGTCTAAGTGATTGAGTCGAAGTGTAAAGTGTGTCTGTGGGTCGTACAGTAGGAGAAGGATCTGCAGCTGAGTGCACAGAGGCCTAGTTTTCCCAGATGAGTGCATGGACTGCACAGGGCAAGTTGAGTCTATAACCGTTGGGAGAATCAATAAAGAGAAGTTTTGCTATAATTCTATGTATATTTTCCCTGTTTAATGCATGATTGGATATAATTTACAAGTATAGTATTTATTTACTGCGCGATCGTGTATGAATGTTTTGAATTGCTAATTATAACTTAAGACATTCAAGTAGGTGTAGGTAATTAATTAACAATGGAAGATAAGTAAGATCTCGGGTAATAGCGCAGAGCGTGACACAGCCCCTGGTTAGAACTATGTGAAGGCAGTGTATGAGGCTGCGAGGAACATAAAGTGCGTGAAACGACCTGCGTGTAGGAACAAACCGAAGACCAATCATACCTCTCAGACATCTCAACGGTGCGGAAACTTGGTTCTAGCACCCTCCCATACTACTTCGGGTGAGACCTTAGTCCATGCTCCATGGACTATTACCGAAAGGGCTAGTAGTATATGTTAGGGTCCTATACCAATAGGCTTCATTTTTCATGATTGACTGTGGAAGAGCCAAAGATGTTCATCCTTTCATGTTGCAAAGGTTCCATATTTTGTAAACAAATGAAGAAAATTAAAAAAATGAAAAGAGGGTATGCCCTAAAAGAAAAATCAAAGGGCAAAAAGAAGGAATTGGTTAGAAAAAATGATAGAAATGAACCCCAAACCAAGAGACCATGAAAGTGTACTAGTTTAAATGCCACTACTGCTCCATTTTTGAAGAATTTCATTGTGTACAAGTGGTTGATTCTTGACATAGTTGATGAATAGCTAGACAGTTCAATCCTGGTTAGGTCATGTTTGAATTTACTTGTCTTTAGAATAGAGAACAAAGATATATCCAAATAGTTCAAGCTTGGCAGATGAGTAAATAGGTAGAGAAACAAAGGAGCCCAATTGCTTAATCTGGGCCCTTGGAAGAGATAAGGGCATACTTAGATAGGAGGGAATTCAAAAGAAAAGAGGAAAATCAAGGTTTTCTAGTCCAAATGCACCCAATCAAAGGAAGAAAAAATGCTAGGTCTATTAGGCTGGGTAGGCAGTTTGAGGTTGCAGAAGCAAGTTTGTGATCATTTTTTGTTTTGTCAGGAAAGACTTATCTCATGGATGTCACAAATACCATGGCAGTTGTTTGGTTGTAAAACAGTGGAGCATGACTAATTTCCCCTCTCATTCCCCCAAAAATCATTTACTAACATCCTCTCAAGGACATTGGGATCTGTCTAGTGGTCCTACTTCACTTCATTTTATGAGAAATGCTAAATTGAACTCTGAGTTTACTTAGTCAAAACAAGCCACATTTCTTGTGTAAAAGATCTTACCATTTTACTTCATTTCCCCAAGAAACCTAAGTTATTACCTTATAAACTTAGTGTTATCTATCATAAAAACATATTAACATTGACTCTATTATATAGCTCCTTTATCATTTTCCCACCCCTATTCTGTAAAAAACTATACAAAAAAACCCAAAAAATACATAATATTCCTACCCCTGGAAACTATAGCCATATAACAAAGCTCAAGAATTATTGGTCCATTTGGGACCTTAATAATAGCCCTTCCGTGTTCATAAACCATCGAGGTTTATTTGACATCTGGTTAAATAAAAAACCGCATTGAAACACCCCACATAAACCATATATTAACTCCTGGCGCGCATGTATAGATTGGGTTTTGTTTGACATTTGGTTAAACAAATAACCATACCGCCCTGCATAAACCACATAAAATACCATAACCCAAAGTTTATAACCCCGACAAACATTATTAAATGTTAAAATAATGTGCATGTCCCCCTGTTGTAAACCACCGACACTTACCTCACCTGTCGACCATCCGATCCAGCACCGTAGATCTAACAGCTGGTGGCCATATCGAAAGCTCCCATCCACCGAACGTTAGTGTCCAGGGGATTGGCAGTATTTCTGCCATACCCTTGCCACGCGTCGGCTTCCTGGCATGATTGGAGCCCTCCCCTCCAAAACCACCATGGCCCTAAGGTGGTGCGGGGAATACCGCTTACCGCCCCGCCGCCTACCCCATGATGTCATACCCACGTCACCTGTTGACGTCGCATCCACGTCGCCCGCCACTACTCCGTATCAGCGCCATGTCATCTGCTGACATCACCACCTCACCTCTGTGTCACCCGCCACGTCATCCGACACGTCACCCTCCATACCCGCTACACGACAAAATTACGTCATGATGACGTCATCACAAAAAAGCACCAAAAAGCCCGAAAAAGCACAAATCTTGTTAAAAGTCGTGAAAGTGATTGTTTTTGGTTTATTTCTATTCATTGGTTGCGGAAACCTCTGTATGCAAATTACGACCAATTTTCCACCAAAGTTGCTCAGTCCGTCACCCAGTGAAAGCAACTCCATAGCGCGGTCCCTCAGCTCGGCCTGTAGTCCATATTGTGCACCAAGTGCCCATTTGAACCAGGTATTTAATCAATTGCTCCTGAACCCTGTGCATTTCCAGTTTTTCTCTGTGTCTAAACACGTGAAACCGAAAATTGCACAAATCCAGTCTATAGATGTTGAGAAATATACTGCCACCATCCCTGTTTTTAACATTTTTCCCACAAAGCAACCTGTTTTATCTATTTTCACAGTAAACCACACTTTTTTCGACAAAAACACGGTGCCGTACCCAAACCTGCACGTTGTAGCTTTTGTTTTTGCCCTATTTATCAAACGAATTCCTTAAAATCCATTTCCCTCTGCAAGTTTTGCTCATTTGGCTAAAAATCAAGCTCATTTTCTCTGCATTCCACTCGAAGAGCCAGTAAATCCAACAAATTCAGTCAATAACACTGACTAAACTCTACAAAAGTTTGTTTTTAACCATGAATGTTACCTAGTGAGATGATTTCAAGATAAGGCTCAGTCTGCAATTCCTTGCGAAAAACCTCAGAGCCAGTGTTCTATTTTCTGTTGCTGCATAGACCCACATTTCAATCAAAAGCACAGCGAATTTAAAGATGGAGACTCCGACAGCTTTGAATGTCACTCCTCTCAATGCACCCCACAAGGAATTGGAATCACTACCTTTGGCTGATAGGGATTATCTAATCCAAGACTTGGTTGGTGATAGAAACCACCTGCAGACATTCTGTGAGTTGAGGAACAATTATCTGAATAACAATGATTTTTATGGGATATGGGAGTCAAATCTGCCCATATACTTTCTCCCCTATGTCAATGTTTTCCCTGAGATAATTCACCTCTGCTGTGAAAACTATGAACCAACTCAAAGGGCAGTCAAATCTCCATTTGGGAGCATCCTCTTTCATATAACTCTTGACTCCATCAATCAAATGCTAAATTTCAAATCAACTCAGCTGTTGTTCCCTCTTTCTATGAAATTCTTGCTTGATGAAGGTCCTAAACTCTCCAGCTCAGAGATAACCCGAATTGCCCAAATATTTATGAGAGTAGATCGCCAGCCTACAGAGCCACCTCCTTTTCACTATGTATGGTTTAATGAAGTGGGTAAATTACTGGTTGATATGATATCCTATATTCTTGGTTTCAAGATAAGTGAACATATTGATGAAACTATATTGGTCTTACTATCCGCATTTACCCCAGGATAGCCCCCTGCTGTCAAATACAATTATGTCAAATTCATTGCCAACAAGATACATGACCAACTATTGAAACTAGATAGGGAGGGAGTATTCAAGTATTCATCCTACATCTATCATCTATTCCTGTATTACCAGCCAGACTGTTTCTAATTCCCCATTAAAAGATTGGACTCTAAAGGAGAAAAGAGGTCTGTGATTTTTTGGACCTCAGTCTTTCATGAAGTCCACAGCTCTCCCTACTCCTATTGTGAGTTCATTGACATGTTTGTCCATCCAGTCTCTTCTCTCCTAAAGAGAACTCCTCCTCCTAGACTGTCTTATGATATGCAAAAAATATTGTAGCTCTCAAAAAACTACAAAATAGGTGACTGGTACTTCTACCGGAATCAGACTGTCATCAAGATATATGGCTATGAGCTGTGCCCCTACAGGCTGCCAAGATATGTGGAAATGAGACTGTTTGCCTTGGAATATTACAAGCAATTTATCAATTCAGATTTGACTCATTTCCATAGCACCAAGAAAAAGGCTCAGTTGAAATTCAGAGACCAACTAGGCCCCTATGTCATGAACAAAAAAGAAGGATGGCAAGATGCTGATCAGATATTGGGTGAAAAACTCAGATTAAAAAGGAGCTTTTGGTGGGTACACTATGACCCAAATGGCTTTATCAATGCAAGAAAAATAAAATATAAGCTACCAGCTTATGAACATTGCAAAATCCCAGAGATAGAACAATTTGCCAACCAAGATGAGTGGGTAGAAGGCACACTAGTTGAACAGTTCACTGAGGAAGAAACAATGGAGCAAACTGTGAAAAATCTAGAAAAGACTCTTGACTTGGATTCTTTTGGGTAGGTGTCATTCAAACTGCCACAGCAAGTCGGAGAAGGCACATCAACTGCTGCAACTTCACAGGCAGCCCAAGAAAGGACTGCACTAGCAACAGCAACAACAAAAGGAAAGGAGGCAGTAGATACAGAGCAAGAAACAATGACAGATCAGCCAACTACCTCAAAGGAACAGAGTCAAGGACAAGCCCCTCCACTACAGACAGAGGCACCATAGGTGCCAGCATTACAGACTCCTCTCAATGAGGAAAGAAGCAAGAAATGGGACAGAGAAGAGACCACACCTGCAAGTGGGTCAACACAGCAACCAGAGGCCAAAAGGCAAAGAGTAGATCCTCAAACTAAAGAGGAAATTAGTGAAGAAATCACAGGGAATCAAAGGAAGGAGAGGGAAACCAGCTAGCAAGCATCCACTAGCTCTCACTGGCAAGAAAGGGAGAGGCAACATGGTATGGAGGTGTCCTCCTCAAAGCAGCAAAGTAAGCAACCATCTGGTATTAAAGGAACATTCATGGAAATTAAAGCCCAAAATGAATTATTGAGAATACAACTTTATGATCAACTTCTCAAAAAACACCCTCCAAATAGCAAAGACTCATGGCAGCTTATGACATTAAGGAGGAAAAAATGATCTTAAGTCATTTCAAGCCTAAAGTTTAGCAACCACAGACAGCTGCGGACTACATAAAGACAAATCTAGAGGTCCTCGCCAAAGATATACACCCAATGGATCAAATTGAGCTGCACAAGCAAACAGGCGAAATGGTCTATGCTACATTGGCAGACAAGGCGATGCTGGCCCACCAATTGAAGGAGTCATTAAGCAATACATTGGCCCAATTGGATTTGGAAAGAATATCTTCCTTGGCTAAAGACAACAGAATAAAGACCTTGGATGAAATTATTATGGAGCTAGGGCATGATCCTAAGGATGTCAAGGGCATCAAAGCCCTTATAAGGAAAAAGGTAGAAGATATTGCTGCAATTAGAAAGCAATTGAGACTGCCTGCAACCATGCACCATCAAACTACAGAACTTGCAAAAGAAAAGGAAGGTGAGGACACGATGGATTTACTGATGAGAATGATTCAAAGGATAATTCAAATGGAGCAAGAATTGGAAAAAGCATTGCAAGCCAAGCAGGGAGAGTCGACCTCCCAGCTGCCTGAAATAGCTCCAACAGTCACCACTACTCCTACTGCAGGCACAACAGCAGCCGCTCCTATCATCCCACCATCATCAAGTCCAAGATAACAGTGGCTAAAAAAACAAGAGAAATAAAGGCCTTGGATAACAAAATAAAATCCCTAGAAAAAGAGCTTACTCTTCATAAAACTCTGTCTGAAATCAAGACAATTTTGTGGACCAAAATTGGCCAGTATATCACTAACCAATGGCAATCAATTTAGACAATACATGAGAAAATAGAATTGATAGGGATAGCTCAATTTGAGACTCAAAAAGCCAGAGCATTATTGGCAAACAAGCCCAAACAGGCCAACCAGCTGATTCAATTTTTGAATACTCACACCAAAGAACAACTAGCATCTCTAGATATCAGGAACAGAACAGACACCATTTTGATAGTGAAAAAGGCGTTGACCCTGAGGAATTTTGTATAGACTTTAGAAAGAAAGTGCCAAGAAATGCAGACAGAAATAAATGCCTTCAAAGTAAAGTTTGCAATGTTGCAGAGCAAAGGGTTACCCAGCTTATTGACCAACAAAGGGAGACTGTTAACACATGAACAATATGCTAATAGGGTAAATATCTATGTTTCCAATCAAATTACAGCATCATCAAGCAGCACAAAAGAGACAGTACCTCCCTCTGGACAAAGTCTATATGACAAATTGGAAAATTTGTTCTACATTGGACATGAAATAAATCATCTTTTTGAAGTCCAACTCAACTTCTACAGGTATACTGAAGCTGATGAAACACTAATAAAAATACAAAGACATTAGTTGCCTATAGAGAAATGGTGGCAGGAAATGCTGGAGGTTTTACCAAGGTAATTTTGGTTATTTCTCTTTTTTTTTGATCATCTACATATCAGCAAATTCAAAAGCATGGGCCACCTGTCAAAGAATGAAAATAGCAGAAAGAGGAAATCGGGTTGGGACCGCAGCTCATTAAAGCAAAACGAAGCACTGATGACAAGGCCGAGACAACAACACAGCAAGACATCAAATGCAAGAACGCAGAGTAAAGACACAACGACCAACCGACTCACTCAGTTCAAAAAGTCAAATATATCTGACAAACTAAACAGCTAGCACACCAATATTTACTGCTGCATTCATTTCTCTCATTTACTTCTTCTGTAGAATAGGTGAAGGAAGTTATTGCTCAATAGCTTATCTACACAATATTTTGTATCTCCTTTTTTGTATAAATACCTCCCCATGAGAGGTATTCAGGGTTGGTGATTTTCTCTCTGGACTGCGCTGTGACTCTGAGACTTTTTAATACAAAGGCTATGGAAGTTCATTGCTGCTGGACCGTTTGAATGTGGATTTGATGTTCTGGGACCTGCTACAGAATTCCTGTGTCTTTCTATGGATCAATAAGTTGTTCTAAACTGTGTTTTGTGTCTTCTTATTTTTGCAAAATTCATATATGTTTAATAATCTTAGCAATAGAGAGAAAGAATAGCCCAGAATTTGTTTAAATACACTCTGTGTTCAATCTCTGTCGTTAATTATGTTTTCCTCAGAGTTAGTATAAACAGGAATTCTTAGCTGCTCCTGTTTCCACTGATTCTTTCACTTTGAATATTGCCTAGGAATTCTTTACTACTCCTTGATAATATTCATGCACTTTCCCTGTACCAATATGATGAAGGATTCTTAATTGCCCTTCATCCACTGGCTTACATTCCACCAATTTCCAGATTTTAAAATTGTTCCAAGATCAATTATCTTGCTCTGTAGTATTGCCCTTTATCAAACAAAACACTTTCAATAGTTCATCCTCATTGACCCCATTTGCCCAATGGTATAAACTGTTTTAGACTTGCATCCCAGCTCTGTTTAAGATCACCATCCAAAAAACTTAAAACCAAACCCTGTACATCATAACTAGCCTAAAATACTTCAAAACAAAGCTAAATTACAAAGAGAGAGCCCTCTTTGGTTGCAAATTGGCTAGAATCTGCAGCTAAAATACTGGTTAGTGGTTACCTCAGCCGTATCCCCCCTTAGAGCTTTCCTGGGGAACAACCTGAGTGGTAACATCATTGGCAACTCCACTAGGGAACTGAATGACTGTTTGTTACTGCTGTCTATTTTCTAAAGCTACAGATGGAGCTTAAAGTTAGCCAGGTAGCTTTTGAAACTGTTTTTGCTGTGCATTTACAGGAGTAAATAAACGCTGCTTCAGTCAATCTCTAGTCTAGTTTTAGGCTTTAAACAACTGTCCCAAAGATTTGATCAGTTTCCTTGTTTCAACATATTCAAAGAAAAGCCCAAAGCCTCCTATATTTCAAAAGAGCTCCTTTAGAATATTGTCAAAAACTGTGATCTTTAAATATTTCCAGAAAATACCAAAAACAAATTTAGAAGCTGGCTCCATAGAAGAAAGTTCGTTACACTAGGTCAAATCCTGATCCAGATCCTCCGACTATTTTTGAAAATCCTAACCTGATCTCTAAGAGCCTTAGAAGACAAGAAAGTGAAGCTAAATCTGCTGATTTAAACCCTGATATACTTCAGCAAAATCTTACAAAATCTGAGCTCACCCCTGGGAGAGCAGCAGTCCTTTCTGCCAATACTATAGCCTCTTCGAGTTCTTCATCCACACCTCAAAGCATTCTCTCCACTCCCCCATCTACTTCACATATTTCTACTATTGTCCCTGCTGTTCCAGCTGTCTTATTTCTTCCTGCTGTCCCATTTATCTTTGTAAATATGGCAAACCGTTATGCTCCTCTGCAGTTACCTGCAAATCCAGGGGATATGCCTCCAGATTATCAGAGAAAAATTACATATTTTGATGCTACTGGCTCCTATACAACCCAACAACACACTAAGAAAATGATGGACTACTTTGAGAACTATGAAATTGATGATAACGATGTCAAAATGAAAATTTTTGTCCAAAGTCTAACTAGTGAAGTAAGGACCTGGTTTAAGGCACTTGGTGCAAACACAATTGCTGATTTGGATGCCCTTTACCAAACCTTTCTCAACATATGGGAAAAGAAGAAAGATCCATTGCATATCCTATTAGAATATGACAGTTTAAAAAGAGGCCCACAAGAAACTGTCCAAGACTATTGTGCTAGATTCAATCATGTGTACAATGCTATCCCTCAAAACCTTAGACCTCCACCTGACTTAGCCTTAATCAAATTCCCTGATGGATTTGATTCTGACATGGCATATCAGCTAAGAGAAAGGGCTCCTCCTAGCTTAGAAGACATGCAAAGCATAGCGGTTAGTGTAGAGGCCAACTTGATAACTAAGAGAAATCGAGCTAGAGCTGAAAGAAGGACTACTTTCAAAGAAGAGCCTTCAACATTTGAACGAAAGCTAGATGCAATCATCAAAGGCATGGATAGACTAGGTGACAGAGTGGAAACCATTGAAAGAAAATCCTCTTGGGAAGGTCAACCAAGTAACACCACTAGAAATCCAAACTTTAGAAAAAATCAAAATCCTAACACCGGGAAGGTTGGCCTTGATCAGAATATCAGACCTCCATTTCAAGAGAACTATGCTGAAGCCTCAACCACTAGTGAGCCAACAGAGGACACCCAGATCAACCTAATGGGTTTAAACAGTGAGCAACAAATCTTTCTAACACAAGATGATCAAGAGGTTCATAATTTCAATCAATTTCAAACCTAGTCCAGAGAATCATTTGATTTCAGAGAAGGGTATGATGCAGCAGTCTATGAGGTTCATAAACAATACAAGTTAAGAAGAAGAACCATAGATGTGCCTGAACCTACCAAGTTGAAAGATACCAAGCAGCCAAAGAAAACAAAGAATAAAGCTGTCCTGAGAGAACCCCCTATTAAAACAGACCTTGACCCAAAGGAAGCCACTGTGGAGGACATATCAGACTTACAGCCCTAAAAAAATCAGCCATTCACCTCCTTTCCTTCAAAAGAAAATCTAAACTGTCCTCCTGAAAATAATTTCAAAACAGATTTAGCTCAGAATAGCACTCATGATGAAGAGAAGCTCACTGAAAATACAACAAAAAAGGAAAACCTTGCTGCTTGTAATACAAGAATTCAAGTGGAAAAACCTTTTAACCTAGAAACAAAAATAGGCAAACTGAAAATAACCATTCCTCTATCTGAATTGGCTAAACATGAAGTTTATAGGGATGCAGTCAATGTTTTAGATGACCAACCAGAACTGATTTTTGGTCCTGAAGTCAACGGTAAAACAGTAGATGGAGGAGTTACTCCATTCTATGAGAGCTTAAACATTCATGAAAAAGTGCTGCATAAAACAATGTTTGATTTGGGAGCTTCCCATAACCTAATGCCTAAGTCTGTGATGGAAAGACTGGACCTAGACATCACAAGGCCCTACAAAGACTTATTCTCATTTGATTCCAGCCAGGTCAGGTGTCTAGGCCTAATCAAAGATTTGTGTGTATCTCTAGTACAATACCCCGCCAAGACAATCTTGATGGATGTGGTGGTATATGACATTCCACCTAAATATGGAATGCTTTTATCCAGATCTTGGGGTGCAAAACTCCAAGGATCTTTGCAACTAGACATGTCCTATGCCACCATTTTAGTCTTTGGACAGCCAAAGAGATTGTATCGGGAAACATTGATGAAATATGTGGTTAGCAGTCAAGAGAAACCCCAAAACTTCCCCATCTGTTCTATGCATTCCGATATGGATTCATTCATCTTATACAATGCTGAGATGTGTCCCAAAACTGATGTCAAACTACTAGAATTATCACAAGCAAAAAGCATAAATGAACAATCTAGTGTTCAAGATCAAAAAATTGTTGAAGTGATTGATGCCACAAATGAACAAGACATACCATATGAGCTACAAAAGCCAAATTTTCCCACTGTGCAAGTTTCCAAAACTCCTAAGGCTAGTCACAATCAATAAATCTTATGGTACTTAGAGTTTGATGGGTCAGTGAACAAATTAGGAGCATGGGCAGGGGTTTGGATACACAATATGCAAAATGACCATGCTCAAGGTCATGCATATAGGCTAAATTTCAGATGTAGAAACAATATGGCTGAATATGAGGCCCTTTTACTAGGTCTCAAACTGATTAAAAACCTAGGGGCAACTAAGATTTCAATTCTAGGGGACTCAGATTTGATTATAAAATAGATGAAGGGAAACTTTGTTACAAATGATCTTAGGTTAAGAGCTTACAAAGGGGCAGCCATTGAAATACTTAACACCTTCTTAGAATCTTAGATCACCAAAATTCCAAGAAAGCACAATTTGCATGCACATAGTTTGGAAACTTTTGCCAGCACTTGCAAGCTATCATTTGAGCCAAACCACCACTTCACTGCTGAAATCAAACACAGACCTGTTGTCCCAGATAATGTCAAAAATTGGCAGGTGTTTGAAAATGATACACAAAAAAATAATTTCTTGACTTTGAAAGAGGAAGTCTCAAGTACAAACAGTGACACAAGCACCATTGATGATCAACAGCAAATACACAAAAGTGAGCAATGTATATCAACTAAAACAACAAATTTGATTCTGCATCCAACAACTTTTGACAATAAAAATTTACAAGAGCTGAAACAAATGGACCTTGATGAAATTGCTGATGGAGAATCTGAAATAATTGATTTAAAAGATAAATTTTTGCCCACAGGCTTGACTCCTTTGGAGGACATATTTGATTCAAATGATATTCCAAGAAAGTAAAAAATGCAGCCTCTAAATGCAGAGATTGAGGACTACAATATTGGAACCCTAAAAAATCCCAAAATGATAAAACTGTCCAAAACATTGCCTCCTAACCAAAAGCTGAAATACATTGAGTTGTTTAAAGAATTTCAAGATGTTTTTGCATGGAGCTATGAGGACCTCAAGTCCTATGATACTTCTGTCATCCAACATACAATACCCTTGAAACAAAATCAAAAGCCTTTTAAACAAAAGCTTCAAAGGGTGAATCCTGTCCTCCTACCCCTTATTGAAAAGGAAGTAAAACAAATGTATGAAGCTGGAATAATTGCACCTATCAGGTTCTCAAAATGGATTTCAAACCTAGTACCTACTAGGAAGAAAATGGGAGAGATAAGACTGTGTGTTGACTTAAGAAATTTAAATAAAGTCTCTCTCAAACACCACTACCTCTTACCCAAGACGGATCATATCTTACAAAGGGTAGTGGGAGCCTCTAGGATCTCACTGTTAGATGGCTTCTCAGGATTTAATTAGATTTTAGTGCACCCGGATGATCAAGACAAAACTACCTTTACAACACCTTGGGGAACCTTCAAATATGTCAAAATGTCTTTTGGACTTAAAAATGCAGGGGCCACATTTCAATGAGCAATGGACATAGCCTTTGCAAAAGAGATCCATGATTTCTTAGTCATTTACCTTGATGATCTCATTGAATTTTCAAAATCAGAGCAAGAACATTTAGAACATCTCAGACAAGTGTTCCTAATTTGTAGAAAATATGGCATATCATTGAATCCAAAGAAATCATTGTTTGGTCTAGAAGAAGGAAAACTCCTAGGTCACATAATTTCAAAAGATGGCATCAGAATTGACCTAGAAAGAATACAAGCTATCCTCCAAGTGCCTCACCCAAGAAACATCAAGGAACTACAAGCTTTTTTAGGAAAGATCAATTTCCTAAGAAGATTCATACCCAACTTGGCCGAACTAATAAGAATGTTGAATAATATGCTGAAGAAATATTCTAAAGTCAAATGGACAATAGAAGCTAAACAAGCCTTTGTGGACATCAAAATAGCCTTAACAAAAACACCAGTCCTCACAAGCCCCAAGTTTGATAGAGACTTCATGATTTTTTCCTTTGCATCTGAGCATACTATTGCTACTGTCCTATTGCAAAAAGATGACCAAGGATGTGAGAAACCAATTTCTTTTTTCAGCAAAGCACTTAGAGATGCTCCTTTAAAATATCAGATCATGGAAAAATAGGCGTATGCCCTTGTAAAAGCCATCAAAGATTTCAGAGTTTATATCTTGTATTCTCATGTGATAGCTTATGTCCCAAATGTCGTGGTCAAAGACATTCTAACTCAATAAGGAATTGAAGGTAAAAGGGGCAAATGGATAGCTAAAATTTTAGAATATGACATTGAAATTAAGCCAACAAAACTGATAAAAGGACAAGGATTAGCTAAGCTGATGACTGAAACCAATTTTCAAGCCCTTGACATCAATGAACTGGATAACGAACAGGAGATGTCGACTCCACAGATCAATCAAGCATTTTTACAATCACCTTGGTATGCTGACATATGTTTTGTATTGTTAAACCTGCAAGCTCCTCCAGGGTTATCCAGGACTAAAAAGAGATTCTTGAAAATGAAAGCTTCAAAGTTTTGTATTATAGAAAATGTGTTGTTTTGGAGAAACCATGAAGGTATTCTGCTTAATTGCATAACACTGGATGAAACTAACAAAGTACTTAAGGAATTTCATGTAGGGGACTGTGGTGGACACTTGTATTGGAAATCAACAGCTAATAAAATCCTAAGGGCTGGATTTTATTGGCCCACACTCTTTGCTGATGCAAAGAAATATGTAACTTCTTGGCACAAATGCAAAATTTTTGAAGGCAAGAAAAAGCTGCTGCCTTTGCCCCTCAAACCCATTTCAACTGAAAGGCCATTTCAAAAATGGGGTTTAGACTTCATTGGGGAAATCCACCCTTCCTCCTCTGGCCAGCATAGGTGGATTTTGACAGCGATAGACTATTTTACCAAGTGGATAGAAGCTATCCCTTGTAGGCAAGCCAATGACTCAATCATCATGCAATTCTTAGAATCCAACATTCTTTCTAGATTTGGCTGTCCGGAGAAGATTATTACAGACAATGTTGCTGCCTTTAAATCCAAAAGAATGATCAATTTTTGTCATAAGTACCACATTACCTTGGGCCACTCCGCAGCCTATTACCCCCAAGGTAATGGTCTAGCTGAATCCTCCAATAAGAGCTTGATCAATATCATAAAGAAAGTATTGGAGGAAAACAAGAAAAATTAGCATAAAAAACCGGTAAATGCACTATGGGCAGACAGATTAACCACCAAAATATCTATTGGAACAAGCCCATATGAATTGGTTTATGGCATGGTGGCAAGATTCCCTTCTTCTTTGGGAATCCCAGTGATAAAGTTGCTGCAAGAAATACAAGCAGAACCTAATGATATTCAGAGAAGAATCAATCAAACAATTCACTTGCAGCAAACTAGAGAGGAAGTGTATCAGAGAAGTCAGGTTCTACAAGAAAAACTGAAAAAGATGTTTGACAAAAGAACCAAAGCAGAGGATTTCTTCATTGGGGATAAAGTTTTAAAGTGGGATTCCAGAAGAGAGGATAAAGGAAAACATGGAAAATTTGATTTTCTATGGAAATGACCCTTTGTTATTCAGACCATGCAAGGAAACAACACCTATTTTCTGAAAATCTTGGATGGCACAGAGGCAGATGATGGGCCAGTAAATGGTTGAATGCTGAAGCATTATTTTGATCCGGTTTGTTGAAGAAATCAGCACTTTAGTTTGTACATAATAGTGTTTACTTTCTGCAATTTATTATAGCAATATGATAGGGAATATGATACAACAAATTTTGAGGGAAAGGCAAGGAATTGTGCCACCTTATGGTATTACATTTTGAGTTTATCAGAAGAAGTTAAAAAGGAGACTTGGGAGCTGTGAAAATGATGACAAATATTCAGACAGAGTTACCTAAACAGAGCTGCAACTAAGTGAATGAATTCATGAGAATCACTCAAATTTTGTAGAGGCACCATTTTGTCTACAACAGAAGGAAATTTCAAATTACAGCAAGAGTTGAAACATAAGGCCATCCGACCTGATGTTCTTGACTTTTTACCAGGAAAAGCCATCCCCGAGCGGAGCCACTATTAGGTTCCTATACCAATAGGTTTCATTTTTCATGATTGACTGTGGAAGAGCCAAATATGTTCATCCTTTCATGCTGCAAAGGTTCCATATTTTGTAAACAAATGAAGAAAATTAAAAAAATAAAAAGAGGGTATGCCCTAAAAGAAAAATTAAAGGGCAAAAAGAAGGAATTGGTCAAAAAAATGATAGAAATGAACCCCAAACCAAAAGACCAGGAAAGTGTACTAGTTTAAATGCCAATACTGCTCCATTTTTGAAGAATTTCATTGTGTACATGTGGTTGATTCTTGACACAGTTGATGAATAGCCAGACAATTCAATCCTAGTTAGGTCATGTTTGAATTTTCTTGTCTTTAGAATAGAGAAAAAAGATCTGTCCAAACAGTTCAAGCTTGGCAGATGAGTAAATAGGTAGAGAAATAAAGGAGCCCAACTGCTTAATCTGGGCCCTTGGAAGAGATAAGGGTAGACTTAGATAGGAGGGCATTCAAAAGAAAAGAGGAAAATCAGGGTTTGCTAGTCCAAATGTACCCAATCAAAGGAAGAAAAAATGCTAGGTGTATTAGGCTGGGTAGGCAGTTTGAGGTTGCAGAAGCAAGTTTGTGATCATTTTTTGTCTTGTCAGGAAAGACTTATCTCATGGATGTCACAAATACCATGGCAGTTGTTTGGTTGTAAAACAGTGGAGCATGACTAATTTGCCCTCTCATTCCCCCAAAAATCATTTACTAACATCCCCTCAAGGACATTGGGATCTGTCCAGTGGTCCTACTTCACTTCATTTTATGAGAAATGCTAATTTGAACTCTGAGTTTACTTAGTTAAAACAAGCCACATTTCTTGTGTAAAAGATCTTACCATTTTACTTAATTTCCCCAAAAAACCTAAGTTATTACCTTATAAACTTACCGTTATCTATCCATAAAAACATATTAACATTGACTTTATTGTATATCTCCTTTATCATTTTCCCACCCTTATTCTATTAAAAACTATACAAAAAACCCAAAAAATACATAATATTCCTACCCTTGGCAACTATAGCCATATAACAAAGTTCAGGAATTATTGGTCCATTTGGGACCTTAATAATAGCCCTTCCGTGTTCATAAACCATCGGGGTTTATTTGACATCTGGTTAAATAAACAACCGCATTGAAACCCCCCACATAAACCATATATTAACTCCTGGGGCGCATGTATATATTGGGATTTGTTTGACGTTTGGTTAAACAAATAACCATACCCGCCTGCATAAACCACATAAAATACCATAACCCAAAGTTTATAACCCCGACAAACATTATTAAATGTTAAAATAATGTGTGGGTCCCCCTGTTGTAAACCACCGACACTTACCTCACTCGTCGACCGTCCGATCCAACGCCGTAGATCTAACGGTTGGCGGCCATATCGGAAGCTCCCATCCGCCAAACGTTAGCGTCTGGGGGATTGGCGGTATTTCTGCCATACCCCTGCCACACGTCGGCTTCCCGGCGTGATCGAAGCCCTCCCCTCCAAAACCACCATGGCCCTAAGGTGCTGCGGGGAATACCGCTTACCGCCCCGCCGCCTACCCCCTAACGTCATACCCACGTCACCTGCTGACGTTGCATCCACGTCGCCTGCCACCGCTCCGTATCAGTGCCATGTCATCTGCTGACATCACCACCTCGCCTCCGTGTCACTCACCATGTCATCCGACATGTCACCCTCCATACCCACTACACGAAAAAATTACGTCATGATGATGTCATCACAAAAAAGCGCCAACAAGCTCGAAAAAGCCCAAATCTTGTTAAAAGTCGTGAAAGTGATTGTTTTTGGTTTATTTCTGTTCATTGGTTGTGGAAACCTCTGCATGCAAATTACGACCAATTTGCCACCGAAGCTGCACAGTCTGTCACCCAGTGAAAGCAACTCCACAGCTCGGCCTGCAGTCCATATTGTGCACCAAGCGCCCATTTGAACCAGGTATTTACTCAATTACTCTCGAACCCTGTGAATTTCCAGTTTTTATCTGTCTAAACCTGTGAAACCAAAAATTGCACAAATCCAGTCTATAGCTGTTGAAAAATATACCGCCACCATCCCTGTTTTTAACATTTTTCCCACAAAGCAACCTGTTTTATCTATTTTCATAGTAAACCACAATTTTTTCAACAAAAACACAGTGCCGTACCCAAACCTACGCGCTGTAGCTTTTGTTTTTGCTCTGTTTATCAAAAGAATTCCTCAAAATCCATTTCCCTTTGCAGGTTTCGCTCATTTGGCTAAAAATCAAGCTCATTTTCTCTGCATTCCACTCAAAGAGCCAGCAAATCCAACAAATTCAGTCAATAACCCTGACTAAACTCTGCAAAATTTTGTTTTTAACCATCAATGTTACCCAGTGAGGTGATTTCAAGATAAGGCTCAGTCTGCATTTCCCTGAGAAAAACCTCAAAGCCAGTGTTCTATTTTCTGTTGCTGCATAGACCCACATTTCAATCAAAAGCACAGAGAATTTAAAGATGGAGACTCTAGCAGCTTTGAATGTCACTCCTCTCAATGCACCCCACAAGGAATTGGAATCACTACCTTTGCTTGATAGGGATTATCTAATCCAAGACTTGGTTCGTGACAGAAACCACCTGCAGACATTCTGTGAGCTGAGGAACAGTTATCTTAATAACAATGATTTTCATGGGATATGGGAGTCAAATCTGCCCATATACTATCTCCCTTCTATCAATGTTTTCCCTGAGATAATTCTCCTCTGCTGTGAAAACTATGAACCAACTGAAAGGGCAGTCAAATCTCCATCTGGGAGCATCCTCTTTCATATAACTCCTGACTCCATCAATCAAATGCTAAATTTCAAATCAACTCAGCTACTGTTCCCTCTTTCTATGAAATTCTTGCTTGATGAAGGTCCTAAGCTCTCCAGCTTAGAGATAACCCAAATTGCCCAAATATTTATGAGAGCAGATTGCCAGCCTACAGAGCCACCTCCTTTTCACTATGTATGGTTTAATGAAGTGGGTAAATTACTGGTTGATATGATATCCTATGTTCTGCATTTCAAGACAAGTGAACATATTGATGAAACTATATTGGTCTTACTGTCTGCATTTACCCCAGGACAACTCCCTACTGTCAAATACAATTATGCCAAATTCATTGCCAACAAGATACATGACCAACTATTGAAACTAGATAGGGAGGAAGTATTCAAGTATTCATCCTACATCTATCATTTGTTCCTATATTACCAGCCAGACTGTTTCTAATTCCCCATCAAAATATTGGACTCTAAAGGAGAAAAGAGGTCTGTGATTTTTTGGACCTCAGTCTTTCATGAAGTCCACAACTCTCCCTACTCCTACTGTGAGTTCATTGACATATTTTTCCATCCAGTCTCTTCTCTCCTAAAGAGAACTTCTCCTCCTAGACTGTCTTATGATATGCAGAAAATATTGCAGCTCTAAAAAAACTACAAAATAGGTGACTGGTACTTCTACCAGAATCACACTGTCATTAGGATATATGGCTGTGAGCTGTGCCCCCTGCAGGCTGCCAAGATATGTGCCAATGAGACTGTTTGCCTTGGAATATTTCAGGCAATTTATCAATTCAGATTTGACTCATTTCCATAGCACCAAGAAAAAGGCTCAGTTGAAATTCAGAGACCAACTAGGCCCCTATGTCATGAACAAGAAAGAAGGATGGCAAGATGTTGATCAGATATTGGGTGAAAAACTCAGATTAAAAAGGAGCTTTTGGTGGGTACCCTATGACCCAAATGGCTTTATCAATGCAAGAAAAATAAAATATAGGTTGTCACCTTATGAACATTGCAAAATCCCAGAGATAGAACAATTTGCCAACCAAGATGAGTGGGTAGAAGGCACACTAGTTGAACAGTTCACTGAGGAAGAAAAAATGGAGCAAACTGTGAAAAATTTGGAAAAGACTCTTGACTTGGATTCTTTTGGGCAGGTGTCATTCAAACTACCACAACAAGTCGGAGAAGGCACATCAACTGCTGCAGCTTCACAGGCTACCCAAGAAAGGACTGCACCAGCAACAGCAACAACAAAAGGCAAGGAGGTAGTAGATACAGAGCAAGAAACAATGACAGACCAGCCAACTACCTCAAAGGAACAGAGTCAAGGGCAAGCCCCTCCACTACAGATAGAGGCACCACAGGTGCCAGCATTACAGACTCCTCTCAATGAGGAAAGAAGCAAGAAATGGGACAGAGAAGAGACCACACCTGCAAGTGGGTCAACACAGCAACCAGAGGCCAAAAGGCAAAGAGTAGATCCTCAAACTGAAGAGGAAATTAGTGAAGAAATCATAGGGAGTCCAAGGAAGGAGAGGGAAACTGGCCAGCAAACATCCACCAGCTCTAACAGGAAAGAAAGGGAGAGGCAACATGGTATGAAGGTGTCCTCCTCAAAGTAGCAAAGTAAGCAACCATCTGGTATTAAAGGAACATTCATGGAAATTAAAGCCCAAAATGAATTATTGAGAATATAGCTTTATGATCAACTTCTCAAAACAACACCCTCCAAACAGCAAAGACTGATGGCAGCTTATGAAATTAAGGAGGAAAAAATGATCTTAAGTCATTTCAAGCCTAAAGTTCAGCAACCACAGACAACTGCGGACTATATAAAGACAAATCTAGAGGTCCTTGCCAAAGATATACACCCAATGGACCAAATTGAGCTACACAAGAAAACAGGAGAAATGGTCTATGCTACATTGGCAGATAAGGCGATGTTGGCCCACCAATTGCAGGAGTCATTAAGCAATACATCAGCCCAATTGGACTTGGAAAGAATATCTTCATTGGCTAAAGACAACAGAATAAAGACCTTGGAGGAAATTATTATGGAGCTAGGGCATGATCCTAAGGATGCCAAGGACATCAAAGCCCTTATAAGGAAAAAGGAAGAAGATATTGCTGCACTTAGAAAGCAATTGAGACTGCCTGCAACCATGCACCCTCAAACTACAGAACTTGCACAAGAAAAGGAAGGTGAGGACGTGATGGATTTTCTGATGAGGATGAATCAAAGGATAATTCAAATGGAGAAAGAATTGGAAAAAGAATTGCAAGCCAAGTAGGGAGAGTTAACCTCCCAGCCACCTGAAACAGCTCCAACAGTCACCACTGCTCATACTGCAGGCACAACAACAGCCCCTCCTATCCTCCCAACATCAACAACAGATACATTAGCCACAGATGCTTCAGCAGCAACAGTAATAACAGCACCAGACTCTAGCATGAGCATGGAAGAAATGATGAGAGGAGTAAAAGAGTTAGAAGTCCAAATGGCAGAGCTGAAAGAGGCCAAAGAAAAGTTGGCCAAGCTGGAAGTAAGCTATGACAAGTCCAAGATAATAGTGGCTGAAAAAACAAGAGAAATAAAGGCCTTGGATAACAAAATAAAATCCTTAGAAAAAGAGCTTACTCTTCATAAAACTCTGTCTGAAATCAAGACAATTTTGTGGACCAAAATTGGCCAGTCTATCACTGACCAATGGCAATCAATTCAGACAATACATGAGCAAATAGAATTGATAGGAATAGCTCAATTTGAGACTCAAAAAGCCAGAGCATTATTGGCAAACAAGCCCGAACAGGACAACCAGCTGATTCAATTTTTGAATACTCATACCAAAGAACAACTAGCATCTCTAGATATCAGGAACAGAACAGATACCATTTTGATAGTGAAAATGGTGCTAACCCTGAGGAATTTTGTACAGACTTTAGAAAGAAAGTGCCAAGAAATGCAGACAGAAATAAATGCCTTCAAAGTAAAGTTTGTAATGCTGCAGACCAAAGGGTTACCCAGCTTATTGACCAGCAATGGGAGACTGTTAACACATGAACAATATGCTAATAGGGTAAATACCTATGTTTCCAATCAAATTACAACATCATCAAGCAACACAGAAGAGACAGTACCTCCCTCTGGACAGAGTCTATATGACAAATTGGAAAAAAATTTCTACATTGAATATGGAATAAATCATCTTTTTGAAGTCCAACCAAACTTCTACAGGTATACTGAAGCTGATGAAACACTAATAAAAATACAAAGACATCAGTTGCCTACAGACCAATGGTGGTAGGAAATGCTGGAGGTTTTACCAAGGTAATTTTGATTCTTTTTCTTTTTTTTGATCATCAACATATCAGCAAATTCAAAAGCATGGGCCACCTGTCAAAGAATGAAAACAACAGAAAGAGGAAATCGGGTTGGGACCGCAGCTCATTAAAGAAAAACCAAGCACCGATGACAAGGCTGGGACAGTAACACAGCAAGACAGCAAACGCAGGAATGCAGAGTAAAGACACAGCTACCAACCGACTCACTCAGTTCAAAAAGTCAAATATATCTGATAAACTAAACAGCCATCACACTAATATTTACTTCTGCATTCATTTCTCTCATTTACTTCTTCTGTAGAATAGGTGAAGGAAGTTATTGCTCAATAGCTTATCTACACAATATTTTGTATCTCCTTTTTTGTATAAATACCTCCCCATGAGATGTATTCAGGGTTGGTGATTTTCTCTCTGGACTGCGCTATAACTCTGAGACATTTTAATACAAAGGCTATTGAAGTTCATTGTTGCTTGACCGCCTGAATGTGGATTTGATGTTCTGGGACCTGCAACAGAATTCCTGTGTCTTTCTATGGATCAATAAGTTGTTCTAAACTGTGTTTTGTGTCTTCTTATGTTTGCAAAATTCATATATGATTCATAATCTTAGCAATAGAGAGAAAGAATAGCCCAAAATTTGTTTAAATACACTCTATGTTCAATCTCTGTCATTAATTATGTTTTCCTCAGAGTTAGCATAAATAGGAATTCTTAGCTGCTCCTATTTCCACTAATTCTTTCACTTTGAATATTGCCTAGGAATTCTTTACTGCTCCTTGATAATATTCATGCACTTTCCTTCTGCCAATATGATGAAGGATTCTTAATTTCCCTTCATCCACTGGCTTACATTCCACCAATTTCTAGATTTTAAAATTGTTCCAAGATCAATTATCTTGCTCTGTAGTATTGCCCTTTATCAAACAAAACACTTTCAGCAGTTCATCCTCGTTGACCCCATTTGCCCAATGGTATGAACTATTTTAGACTTGCATCCTAGCTCTATTTAAGATCACCATCCAACAAACTTAAAACCAAACCTTGTACATCATAACTAGCCTAAAATACTTCAAAACAAAGCTAAATTACAAAGAGAGAGCCCTCTCTAGTTGCAGATTGGCTAGAATCTGCAGCTAAAAGACTGGTTAGTGGTTACCTTGGCTGTATTCCCCCCTTAGAGATTTCTTAGGGAACAACTTGAGTGATAACATTATATGGATTTGTTTGGCTAATTAACTCCGAACCTGGGTCAGGCCCCAACAAGCCAACACAAACTCATACAAAAAATAGGACAAGTTTACTTGCTGTACATCGGTGAAATGCATGAGAAGCTTCATGTGGTACTTGTAAATCCTAGAAAACCTACCTTCACATGTGAAATACCTCATGATCATCTTCATGAGAGGGGTGTACTTATCCAAAAAATGTCTGAATGGAAAAATATAGGTTGGCGCTGCCTAGTACCATGGTTTTAGGTACATTTTATAGCTTTGAAGATCAAGCTCTTTCCTTTTGAACCAGTTCTCTCCAATGTTTGGAATCCATATAGCTAAGGAGACAAGTTAGCTTGACACAATAATTTGGAACCCTACTATGGTAGCTTTGTCATCTTGTAGCTTGGTGGCAAAGGCACTAGTTAGTTGGTCATGATATTTTAGTTCTTCAAGCATTTGACAAAATTTAAGGTAGCTAGCATCTTCAAATGATTTCATGACAAAGGGAGAAGATAAAACCTCATGGTTTGATGTGGGCTCATGTCTAATGACATGCCCTCCTCTATGCTTCTTTTTCTCTAAAGTTTCAGAATCCATTTTGTCCCTTAGCTCTTAGGATGACAAACTAGGGTTTGATTACGTGAAAACAGGGGATTTTGAAGGGTTGTGTGAGCATTTAGGAAGAATGAGGGTTATGGGAAAGTGGGAAAATTCTGAGAAAATTTGTGGAAGTAGAGGGGAATTTTAGGAAGCCAGGGAAACTAGAATTATCGGATTTGACTGAGTGGAAGGCTTCCTAAACCCTAAAATACAATCCTACAGTGAAAAAGAGTATAAATTTGCTACAGTTTTGGTAGAAATGGTGTAATTTAGGAGTGGGTTTGATGAGAGGTATGTAGGTAAGTATATTTGAGGTAGATAATAGTGTGAGAGCACAAATATATGAGTTTTATCATCAATTTGACAAGGGAAAGGTGAAACTCTTGCAAACTTCATTCAAAACCCCTTGGAAAAAGAGCTGGGACACAACGAGCTTAAGTAAAGAAAACCAAAAGAGTATAAACCCTAAGGCAAGACCACCAACCTGTTTCATATGCAGAGAAGAGTCACCATGAAGAAGAAATCAACTGTAGAAGGTCCACTCCTTGGAGAAACGATGAAGCGGCAAATAGGGAATGCGTAGCAAAGGTACAGTGCTTGCGTAGTACAGGTTTCAGAACTTGGTTTTGAGTGCAAATAACGCTTCTTGGCATGGCATATTTACCTCACTGGAGTGATGTTGAGAGCTTAATTTAATAATGAGCAAGTGGATAATGAAAAGAGTGAATAGTGAGCTTTTATACATGAGAGAAATCAATTTTTCTATGTAGAACAATAGTGGACCCACCAATAATTTTCATTTGGACTTTGAAACTTTTAATTTTTATGTTTTCATAATGATATTTAATTTGAGAAAATGAAATAAAATATATATTTTCAAACCTTGGTGATCCAACTAACTCCCACTCTTCTTTTTGACATGAATCTGAAAGGTGTAAAGACTGATTTTCCAGAATTCATCTAGTGACCTAGTAGTGAGCTAGTGATGACTTATTTGTGACCCATTTAATGGATTATGAACCAAAATGACAATGGGAATGTACTGATGATCAAATGCATTAACCAAGGTGGTCACTTTTTCCATGGGACTAAAAAGACTAGTGTAAACTGACTTTCATAACCGATGACCAATTTTTATTGAAAAAACTTTTTGAAACTAGAATTTGAACAAAAACCCTAAAAAAAAAACTATGTAAAGGTACATTTGTCTGCCGGTGAAAGGATGAAAAGACTGACACTAACGGGATCCTTAATGATGTATTTTTTCCCTATAAACATTATACATGAACCTTTCTATTAGATCCTCTAGACTCTCATCTTCTTTTTTATTCATTCTAAATATTTCTTCTTTAAGATCATGATCTTTATATTTCTTGAGAAATATATTTTGTATATCATTCCATGATCTTATTGAATTAGTCCCTAAACTTATGAGCCATTTAAGAGCTCTATCCTTCAATGTTTCCGGTAACAATCTTAGTTTTTGAGTGCTTAATAGGTAACCATAAGATCTACAAACAATTTCAAATTCAAAGAGGAGGGTTTCTGGATCCTCTCACCTTAGACCATTAAATTTTGGAAGAGAATATGGAGGGATGTTCTTCATGTGCACATTGATATCAGTATCTTGAATGGGGAATCCAAGAGGATCTTCCTCATTTTTATCTTCTCCATCCATTTCTTCTACATTATTTTCCATCTCTTCTTCTTCTTCTATCTACAAAAGTGGATGGTGATATGGCTCTTACTGCACCATGCAATCAAAAGCAGGGGCCGGGGGGGGTGTTGGTGTTGGAGAATTTTTTTGTTTTTGTTTTTATGATTGAATGAAAACTATAATGCAATTCAATTTTCTACTTTTGAAATTAAATATGACTAATGAAAATATTTTTGAATCAACTAGGGAAGAAAACAATGCATACTTTTACACCTTCCCGACAATAACACCAAAAAGTGATGAGCCTCAATATTGCAACAAGAATGATGCAAATCCCATGGCTACCGAATTTAATTATCAACCTGGGGTTTGTACAAACTTAAGAGGTATCAGCACACTATATGTGCAACATACAATGTGTCCTTCCTTTGCTGTCATGAGAGAAAAGAAATGCTAGCTATTTACAGGAATGAAAGACTGAATTTAAAAATGCTTGTAAAGTAACAATAAATCCTCTATCTACTTATTAACACATTTTTCTTGCAAAAGAACCCGATTTTAACCCTATTTGTCACATGTGATGTTTTAAATAATCTAAGCATGAAATATGATCTAGAGAGTACTAACTGCTGTGTGCATGTGTAAATATAAAATAACTCAATTTTTTAATCTTTTTGCTTTATAAATGAAGCTGCTAATTTTTCTTTGATCTTTGTCCGGGGAGAAGTGTGGAGGAAGAGGGGTACAATGATTTTGATGGCTTGGAGATCAAGTAGGGGCCTAATGCCATCTTCAATGATGATTTTTCTCAATTCGGACTCAAAACAGGCTGCTACAGGATTTCCTACAGGATGTACTAGTTCTCCTACAGGACCCCCTATTTTACTATAGGATGTTACAGACTTACTATACGAAATTATAATTCATCGAATGACTAGGAAAATCAAATCCAAATTGGATGCGACCAATTTTTTTATTTAGTAGGATGTCTTAGGACCCCATTCCAAGTGGAATCACTCAAAAATACCTCTGTTAACCCATGCTGAAAGATAATAGAAAATTACTAGTCGAAAATCTAGAAATTCGAGAACTAGTGAGCTAGTAAATCTATAAAATGCCTAACCTAACCAAGTGAAAATGAAATGGTGTAATTTTTTTTATGAACTATTATTTTTTTGTGATCTAATGCAAGTGTAACCATCTCTATTGAATCTTGTTAGCATGCTCTAAAAAATAGCACAAATTTAATGTTCTTTGCCACAAAAGGGTTCCAAAAATCTAGATTTGGGAATAAGAGAGATAATCTAAGTAGCTCAATGATTACTATGACCTTCCAAATATTTTCCAAGGATGAAATGATGCTTGTGATACTGTAAAAGAACTTACATCAACTGTTTAACCCAATATTACAACAAGAAATCATTAATACTAAATGCAGAAATAGAAAGAAATAGAAACAAGAGATGCATGTGTATAAGAAGTGACAAGAAGAAAAAGAAATGATACAAAAGGGCTCTGAGGCTCTTGGGATGGCCAAGTGCAAGGAAAATTAGAGACCTATGGAGGAGAACAAGATTTAGAAGCTGAACATGACACCAATCTTCATTATTTTCATCAATACAATTACATCCCTGCAAGAAAATACAAGGGAACTACAAAAATACGAGTTCTCTCCACAAGAACACTCCTGAAAATTTCTCCCTAGAGGAAAATTCGACTTGGTGCTTATAAAAAATGATTAGGAATAATTCCCCATGAATGGAGGAAGCTTTCCCCACCAAAGTCCCTTGATTAGTGGATCTGGTTCCCAATACTAGGAATCTGCATTAAATGGCATGGACCAGCTTCCTAGGTTTTCTCAATCATTGGAGTACCACAATCTATGTCATAATTCCATAATATATTGTTTATCTATTATTTAATAGTGATCCTCCTATAGTAAGGAGCAAGTCCCTAAATTATCTCCTCCTCCAAATCTTCATAATCTGCCCAATATTCTCATAATATTCCACAAAAATAATAATATTAGGCACAAATATGAAATTATTCATAAACCTTCATAATGAATATATTAAATTAAAAAATACATTATCTAATGCAAAAAGAGAGATTTAATGTGCTAAAGGATGGTCATAGGCCTTAATTTATGTTTAATTTAGAGGCATGGGCCTTAATTTGTGTCTAATTTAGAGGCCCATCAGTTTTTCTTTGGAGCAAGGAAAGGAAAAGAAAGTAAAGGAAGAACAAGGAGAGGAAAGCAAAGATCAAGCAAGGAAAAGTAGGATAAGGCATCTCTAACAGGAATACTTGCAGGTAACATATTGCATGTGTGATTCATGTCAGTGTATGGTTCTCTTTCTATTGGTGGCATGGTTTTGCTAGGTTATGATAGTGGTTTTCAGCCTAGCCTTGCCTTTTTCCGGATGCCTTGGTGTTTTGGAATGTTCATTTTGGTTTTGAGCTTTGGTTTTCCCAATGGATTTCATAACCCGAGTTAGAGCTGGTCTTAAGGTTCATTCCCAAAGGGCAAGGAATCCCTTGACTGGTTTTCGTGGGATACACGGTAAAGCATGAGGGAGGAGTCTCGGTTTAGGGACTAGTGATCTGGGTTTGAATTGCGGTAAAGCCTAAGAAGTTGGTCTTGGTTTAGGACCTAGTGATCCAAGATTGGATTGCGGTAAAGCATGAGAGACAAGGATATGGAAAATTCCTCAAGGATAGTGATGGATTTCAGATGACATTCCAAGTTCGGTTCAGTTGTGATGGGAGCACCAGTTTTGGTTATGGAAAATTTTAAGGGCTAATAATCTTAGGTGGGCAAATTTTCCATGATTTGTCCAAAAAAGGATTCACCAGTTTCCATTTTTTATAAAAATGATTCACCCAAATTTTACTATATAAATTTATTTTATCTTAAAATTTGCCAAC
Organism: Pinus tabuliformis; assembly: GCA_031772625.1. Classification (NCBI taxonomy): domain Eukaryota; kingdom Viridiplantae; phylum Streptophyta; class Pinopsida; order Pinales; family Pinaceae; genus Pinus; species Pinus tabuliformis. Next base: position 1,250,956,458 of record CM062816.1, on the reverse strand, counting down.
ATTATATAGAGAACATATATAAAATCATTACAAATTTGAATAATTTACAAATACATCAATAAACATTTTATATTTTTCATATTATGGACTAGTGAGATTCACCAATATTTTTAAACTTCAAGTTAATTTTCCATCCTTAAAAGTTTCCTTGGTTTTGGTTCGATCACAGTTTGGTGAGGGTGGAGGTGGTTTAACCTCTGGATTCCCTTGGCTATTTTTGGATTAATTTTTCCATGAGATCCGAGATTCATGCTTGGAATATGGCATGCGGGTGTTTGGTTGAAAGAAAGATTTGGTTCATCCATGTCTAGGTCAGGTGGTACATGGAAGTCCCGAAGTTGTTTGGATTTGCCTATTATTAATGAAAGCTAAGTTGTCTTGTTTCTTCACTTGTTTATATGTGTATTTAATGGGTTTTATATCTATGATATTTACATGGTTTTATGTTAGTTATAAGCATGGTTAATTGACTGGTTCATGTCATGGTTATTTCATGTATTTACTTGTAATTGTCGAAATGATGGATGCAAGACCTAATTGATATTACAACAGTTCAATGGAGAGGGTGGTGATCCTTCTTGTCATGTTTCATAATTTTTTTCAATCATTCATTCTTTGGCTTGTATCCTAGTGTTACAAATTATTTTGTCACACCTACTGCACTTCCCTGTGACATACCCTGAAGTGCCAAAAACATGGAAATTATGTAGTGTACCCATCCTGATATGAAGTCCAGATCCTCGCTGAAGACTTAATGAAAACATGCCTTGAGACTTCCCTAAATATTTAATCTCAAAACCCTAATTTTAGGGTCAATGCGACTGAGACACAGGCAACTTGTGCTGATGGAAGGTTGCACTATACTAGCCTCACACTAGCAGCACAGTTTTTACTTGGATACTCATGCTGATCCCTAAAAGGAAAGTTTTCCCAAATAGGACAAGAACCTTCGTGATCTAGAGGCTTCCAAAACGATGAGCTAGAGGTTGTTCGTTTTGGATGTGGTAGAATTCTCCCAATATTTCCCTTTGATCATAGCCCTATGAGCTTTCTCCTTGAGATGAGGTCTTCCCCTATCTGTGGAGAGATCCTAACTCCCTCTCCCTGCCTATATATTCATCCTCTTCCATTCCCAGATGGTTGATCTCTCATTAGTTCCACCATTTTGATGACATATTTCCTACATACTATTCATTTTGGCTTGGAGAAGCACTGCTTGGAGAGCTTGAGCTTGGACTTGGACATTCACTCAAGGAGGGCTTACTAACATCAAGGCCTGGGTTGTATGCTTACTCCTTCATTTTTTAATATATACAACTACTGGTTCACTTTCCATAAATGCCTGTGTTAATGTATCGTTTATCTTAATCCTCGATCTGTTAAGTGGATTACATTAGATTATGCTTGTTGTACTTGTATGCTTTGTTGTGTCTTTAGCCTCTTGTGCAAGTATTCAAATGTTGTGAGCAGTAGGAGTGAGACTGAGAAGTGAGCAATCAAGATATTCAACAAAGGATTGTGTTATAACATCAGAATGAGGTAGGTCTCCTTCCCCTTCTCTCATTTCGATTGTAATTTAGGAAAGTGTCTTGTAGAATGTCACGTTGGTTGCTAGAGGGATCGTCTCTGTCCGTAGAGAGGATTTACCTTGACAACAAAATGGTGACTCCACTGGGGATGCTATAACCTTTCCATCCATTCCTTTGATCACAGTCTCTGATGAGTTTGACCAACCATCAATTTCTTGGCTTGTATGCATCATTGTAGATTTATGTAGTCACTGGTTTTTGCTTGAGAGTGTTGAGCCTCCTCTGATTTTGAAGATTTTTTAATTTTTCTTTATTTTCCTCGCCCAACATGTTTTCAGCTCTGACAGAAGCACTTCCAACATTGATTTTAAATTTACAATTGTGTTGATCTACCTTTCATTTCCATTTTTCCTTTAACAGGCATGCTGATCCTAGAGGATATAAGAAAATTAGGGTTTCTTCTTGTTTTCAGTAGTTTTCAACCTCTATGAGTGATTTCTAGTGTAATTACAATGTGTTTGTCTTGATTGTTGTCCTTTTGTGATTGAAATTATTTCTTGGATTTTGTTGATGAGTGTTTGAGGCTTGATTGCCTTCTAGGGTTTCTAGGTCTACGTCACCCTTCTCTCATCACTTGGCTTGTCTCTGTGAGTTTGATTTCTTCCAGTTAGGAGTTTTGTTGTAGTCAGGACACCATTTTCAAGTTGCTTTCAGTTCATGTTTGTGAAGTTATTTTCATTAGCGTTGGATCACTTTGGTACTTTGAAAATTGATTTTACCCCACTGTCAAACTTAGATTACAATTGTTTGCTTTGGTGGAACTGAAATTGAATGCTTGTTCTGATTTCATTTTTTCGAAAAGGAAAGTGTAAGGATTTTCTTCATTAAAGTATTTTTGAAACGATTTGTTATTCGAAACCAAAAGTCAATGGAATTTTCATTTTAGTTGTTTTGGATTTCATTTTTCCCTTTTCTTACGCATTAGTTTACATTTTTGAATCAAAGTGAAAGGAAAAGAACAAAAAAATTAGTGCATCTTAGTGAAAGAAAAGTGATTTTTGTTTCTCATAGGATATCATTTTGGCATTGCATTTGTTAGTGAAAGTGAAAGAGTAGTTTTTAATTTTTACATCTTGCATTGGAAAAGTTAAAGAGTTATGTTTTGGTGCATTTTTCTTGGTTGATGAATTTTTTGGTTGTCTCTCTTCCCTCATTAGTTCGCCTTCATCAAATGAAAACATTTCATTATTCTCATTTAGTTGCATCATAGGAATTCAGGTGACATCATTGTGCCATAAAATTGAAACCTAATTCAAGATAAACTTAAAATTTACCTCAATTAACCTAAGGAGAATTTTCAACCTAATGCAAATATCTAGAGGTCTAGGCTAGAGATGTGTTCCATCATCTTTAAACATAGCATTTATCGCTAACTTCCTACATTTTATACTAGGGGTGAAATCCTGTTCCACTACGGAATTATATTGAAGGTTCTTGAGTACTTTCAGCTATATAGGAGGCACTTCAGTATGGGAATTATATGTGAACGCTCTCACCAAATGATTATGAATTAGAAAACACTAACACAGACTTGTGATCCCCGTACCATCGAGTATATATTGGAATACCTAACTAGGTTTCTATATTTTAGCCACAGGTAACTGAGTCAGCCGCCTTGTAAACATGATACACCAAACACAACATTCAGGGAGATCTGCCATCGTACGTCAAGTCCATGGTTTCGGCTAAGGTGTATATAATGGTTCACGGTTATTTGGTAAACCCTCTTGCCTAACATTACCCTTTTTGATTTATTTTTTGTTTCGTGTCATAAAATTAACTGCCAATGATAATATGTCAAACCCATGCAGTTACTTCTTGGCTGCACATTGAGTAATTCCTTGTAAATTTTAATTTTAATCAGCCCACAATGAATCATCTTTTCTCCTTCTAATCTTGAGAGAAAGTCATCGTGGCTGAACCATTGTGTTCACCTCACAGTTCCCCTTCATCATCTAATATTGAAGGGTCTTCACAAGGAGTTCATCCTGAACTTTAGCAGTCACTGGAAGCTCAAAGCTTTGAACTTGGAATTGTCCCAAGTATCGAACCCCTTGCTTCTCATCCTCGACCTTGAGACTCATCGTCGTCTTAGGAGTCTGATCCAGAAACCCTTGAGAATACACGAAGGTTTGTTTTATACCCTCTGAATCCTCATTTTGATCCATTTGTGATATCTCCTCAACATCCTTATAGTCCATACAATCAACTTGGTGTTCCTTTGGAGTTATCTCCTTGTCCATCTCGGATTCCACCTCACCAACTGTTTCCACCTGTTATCCTCTACAATTTCCTAGGTTGAGGAGGAGATTGAAAGAGGTAGCCTCAAACCTACTTTCAACTCAGTATCTAGCCCTATTGAGACCGAGAGGGATCTCTCAAAGTTTTTATCAATGAATAGCTTTAAAGAACAAATTTTTTAGGCTAGATATGTATGTTTGTTTGTGTGTTTGTGGATTTGAGATTTTAGGGTTTGCTAGACTAGGGTTTAGAGTAGGTGATTAGGTCTAGGCTTTAGGAATGAAAAGAAAAATATAGAAAGGAGCTAGGCATTAGAAGGCTATGGTGTACTTGAAATATTGTCAATGTAGTATAGATTAGAAAGTTTTGAACAGACTAATGAGCATATGTAATTATGAGTTCATTATCTTTTAGAAGAAATAAACACAATTATGAACACCACATAATCAGAGCTTCAAATCAAGAATCCTTTCTATTTAACTGCAAGGTAATTCATAGAAGGAAGATAAAGAATATTTAAAAAGATGATTTAGCCATTAGAATCTGATATAAATATTAATCAAATACCATAGACTCATAGAACTAGAATTCCAGAAAAATCGCTACAATTGTTCCTATCTTAGCTAAAAAGATCATAACATACAAGCCTCCTCCACAAAAGTCCAACCCTTCTCTTTGAATGAGAAATAGTACATATAGACTCAATTAAACCACTTCCCCACCTAGAGAGTCAAATTCCTAGGTGGTGGAACTCATTGCAAGATTCTCTCAACCAACAGGTGAGAGCGAGAAGGTCAAATACAAACACTTATTGTAGATTTTGATTTTGTTTATACTTCCTTAATGAGGCCTATTAAACATAAAAAACAACCTATCATGTGAATTTATTCATTCCTACATCATCTTAATTCGAACCAAGTTTAATTACATCAAAAGTTTTTACTTTGACCAAGTTAAACTTAAAACTAGGAAATTTACATAGTGAAATTTTAAATAAAAAACATAGGAAATTGCAGAAGCGCAGTGCCGACATTGTGCCCACGTTAAGGTGCCTTATGTAGGTCCAAATTAATATCTTAAAGATTGGTCAACTAAATTTTCAAGTTTAGCTTCCAGAACACCTTGAATTTTTTACAATTACCCACGGGAAGGCCTTCAAAAATCCAATCTCCCAAGGTCGCTCCAAAAGCGCAGTACCTGTCAAAAAGAGGTCCAGAAGGCTTATTTTTGGCCACTTTTTCCCTTTTTTCTGCAAATTTAGGCCCCCTATTGAAAATATGAAGAAATGGGTTTTGAGAGGATGCCAGGGGCTTTCCAAAAATGCAAGCAATTCCTGATTTGGGTGCTTGAGGAAAAACTGTGACTAGCCAAATTTTTGTATAAGGCACTAAAATTTCCAAAAAACCAAAAATGATCAAAATTTCTTCAAAATTCATCAAGAGCTGTAAAATATGAGGTATATTAAGCCCTCATGGATGCTTCAGAGAGCATCTCCAAGTTTCCTTTTATCATTTTGTTCTTTTAGGGCTTCTTTGAGCTTGTTTTCAAGTTGTTTGACCTTGACATTGCAAATCATATTCTGGGCCTGGTAGTGATGTGCCATGTGCCTTAGTAGCCGATTGTCTATATTGGCCTTATCTAGAAGCTTTTCCAAGTGGTAATTGACCTTGTATAACCAATAATCTCTGTCTTGATTGACTTCGAAGGCAATTCTGTCTTCTAAATCTAGTTACTCATCCAATAAGGTGTGTTATTTTTCCTCTTCTAATGCTTTCTTAAGCTTGTTGGCTCTTGGCCTCTTTCTCTTACCTTGTTCTTGAGTTCCTTTGGGATCATTGATTTCCAAGACTGTCTTTCCCTTTCTTGCTTGCTGCAATAGTTTATCTTGCTCTTTTTCCATGATTAGTTCTTTTTCCTTCAGTTGATTGTTTTCTTGTTCTAAGAATGAAATGACAAATTGTTCCCTTGCCATGTTATCCATGAGTTCTATGATCTGAGAATCCTTCTCTTTGATGATCTGCTACATGTTTCAAGGATCATTTTCTGCTTCTAAGTCAACCAACTCAAACTCATGCTGAACCAAATCTTCATCCTGCATTGGTGGTCCCTGTTTTGCTGATGTAGAAGGCTTGGCCCCTTTCTCACCATGAGAAGCAAACACAAGCCTCTTTCCTCTTTTGTACATCCTAGTCACCTCAGGTTTAGGTGATTTAGGAATTTCCACTAATCTTCTTGAGGACCCAATCTCCATTTGCTGTGTTGGCATGTTATAATGCTGAACTGCCACATTAAATTCATGCAATTTCAAAGCTGTCTCCAAGAAAGATTCCCATGTCATATTCTTCTCTACAAGTTGATGAAGCACAAGAGTCTTGATCAAACTATGATGATATAGACTATAACATTGTTCTTTGTTCTTCACCTGTACCTTCTCTGAAATCTTCTTTGACATCTTGGAAAGGCTCTTGCATAGATAATTGCACATGTTTAGAGGTTTTTGAGCTGTAAAGTGCATTAGAAGCTGAATGTGATAGGCATATAGTCTAGAGAACTTTCCTTCACATGTGAAGAATTTCATGATAACTTTCATCAATGGAGCATACTTTTGCAATAGGTACTTTAAAGGCATGATATGAGTATGGGTTTCCCTATTTGGTGTTTTCAAGAAAGATCTGTAATGTACAAGGTCTAGGTTCATCCCCTTGAACCATTATTCACCATGATCTGGTATCCCCGTAGCAAGTGAAATAGAAGCCACTGAAAATGTGAACTAAACACGAGAAATAATGGAAATTTCACCTTTCAAATGAGTAGCAACCCAATCTGTCAATTGATCATGGAAACCTACTTCACACACGCTTTTGCAAAAATCTAGACAATTCACATCTTCAAAGCACTATTTTATAAAGGGTGATGAATTGATCTCATTGCAGTTTGATGGTTCATATATGAGAATTTTTGCTCCCTTTTGGTGTTTCTTCCTTTTTGGTGAAGAGTCCCCTTCCATGATGATTGAAACCTTATATATGAGTCTAGGTTTGCAAGAAAAACAATTTGCAAGTTTTAAATTTCGATTTGGGTGAGTTCTGGGTGATGTTGAGCTGCTCTGGCACAAGTGCAGCACAGTGTCTGGAAGCATAGCACCAAAACACAACGCAGTGTCTAGAAGTGTAGCGCTGGCCTCAGAAGTGTAGCACAGTCTCTGGAAGTGCAGTGCTGGAGTTTTTTTTGCTAATTTTGCGTAAAAACCCGAGTTTTTCTCACCAATGGAAGGGAGAGCTCGATGCACAAGGAGAAATAAGAGGCAAATAAAATGAGTTTGGGGATGGTTTATATAGGAAAGTTAATTTCCTCTTTTAAAAGAAATGGGCCCCACAAACCTTTTGAAAAACTAATTTTTCACCTTTAAAACCGAGTCATGTTAGAAAGCTGAAACCTATGTTGTATTTTCACTTTTTGAACACTGGAACTTCTTCTCCTGGAGCCTTTGAAACTGAAATCATGATGAACTTGTGAAAAATCAACAAGTTAATGTGTTAATGTTAAAGAGTTACTTGTCATGCTTTATTAAATGCTGGATTTACACATGATAATGATGGGCCTTGAAAACCCTAATGACTTACTGAAAAAACCTGAAACTGAATGGAATGATGATGATGACTGATATAAGGAAAATCTTGCTTTTATTATGACATCTTCATATGAATGAGATAGGTGACCATCATATGTGACTTTCTCGAAAGACTAAACTCATTCCTAGACCAACTAAACAGTAACCAAATTTTACTCTATAAACCTAGTGACATGGTAAAATTTGACTTTGAGACTCTTGACAGACTTGGTAAAAGCATATTTGATCACTGGTGATAGGAAAACAAGACTGACACTAACATTGGCTCTTTCTGGGGATGGCAGCTCCTTAGAGGTGTCAAAAACACTGTAGACCACGTAGCCTTATTCATTGGGCAATGGAGTCAACATGCAAAAAACCAAACTTCAACTCGAAAACTGACTAGCTTTTTGACGTGATAGGGCTACAAAAATAAAATAAAGACAACAGTTGGCGAAAGAAGCCTTAGGGCCTTCTCTTCAGGCTTCAAACTCCTATGATAGCCATTTAGATACTGGAACATAAAAAACACACCAGTATATACAATGGTGATGAAAATCTCAGAACTTTTTCAAACATGGAAGTGCTTGAGAAGCCTACCATTGATCGCTCCTCCTGAGTAATCTTCTCCATTCATTTCCTCCAACAGGAAAGCATTCTTCCCTCTGAAAGTAGAAATTCTGTAGGACCCTGTTATAGACATTTTTGTGCCTTACAGCATTGAGCATGAAATGTCCATAATCTAAGGGATCCAAAGTTCCTAAACATGTTGTTCCTACCCCTAGAGGAACAAGGCTAACAAACCACAACAATTCACAGAAGTTCTCCACCAGAAACTGCTCAAAAACAAGTCAATTCAGGATCATTTCAGTGGCTACACTAGCTGTTTGCACTGAATGTCAAAGCCAACACTGGCTACCTGCATTGAATGTCAAAGGGAACACTGGCTACCTGCGCTGAACGATAATGGACATGTGGCAAGCTCATTTCTCAAGGTGTCAAAACCCAGGAAGCTTCCAAAATGACACTTGCCTCAGGGAATTTGACTGGTGATGAGTAAGAGGTTCCAAATCTCCAAGTGGAAGCAAGAACCTCCAAGTGGAATCAAGAACTGACAGAGGGAGAGGACACTAGTTAGATCTCAAGCTGACTCATACTCTCTCCAAACATCTATATATGGATCTCTCCTCCATGAGATCTGGGGGCTGGAATTTTGTTATTGCAAAGAATTGCTGTTGGTTTGAGATTTGAATCATTGGGTGCTTAATGCTTTGAAGGGGGTGAAGATAGGAATTCCATTTGATGGGAAGGAGATGCTGGATTGGATCCCTCTGGGTTGTATCTCTTCCTGAACCTTGTTATTCATCAATAAAGCTATCTTGGTTTCTCCTATATGCTGATGTATTCTTGATGTATGATTGCATTAGTATGTTTAGTTTATTTCTAATCCTGAACTAGTTATGAATATGAATCCATGTCTTGTGTAGTGTTCTCTTCTTGTGATCTTGCAGAAACCTCTTGAAGCTGGGCGAGCGAGAAGGCAAGTAGCTGGGAACTCTCCAAGAGAAGAGAAGCTGGATCGAGGGACAAACGGAAGACACTGGTTAGTCCATCTATCTCTCTCTTCATTCTTAATTCATAAAGGAAGAATACTAGAATAGCTGTCTCTGTTTGTTGCTAAGGCACTGTCACACCTTAGGTGGATAGGATCATCTTGCATAGGCATTTTTCCCCACAACAAATTGGCGACTCCGCTGGGGACATTTGTTTAGTCATTTTATTTGTGTTTCTATCATTGTTTGTTTCATAGACTTGACAGCAACAATCGAACTGCATTTGCTATTCCCGGATGCAAAGTAGACAGTTGCTACTTTGATCCAATCACTGGACTTGTCTATGATCTGAACGATGGACTCACAAATGATTTGATGATCCTTTGTGATAGATATTAGTACCCCCTCAAAGCATCCCTTTGATTGTACCTTTCTTGTTGCTTTTATTTGGCCTGAAACAGTGAATTAAACAGCAATCTGTGACCCAGAACCTGTGGGAAACAAGAGTTTCTCCTTCAGCGCAGACCCAGTGAAGGGATTCTGCATTTCAACGCAGTTCCCGTGAAGGCTACCTGCGTTGAATGTCAAAACCCCTGTGTTGAGGTTGCGCTGAACCAGTTTGGCCTTGTGCAGCTAGGGTTCTCTGCTCTATTTTGCCTTGTTTTGATCTCTGATTTTTGCAGCCTGTAACCAGCATAGGTACCAGTCTGATAACTCCTTTTCTTTGCTTAGATTCTGCCTCCTTTTGTACAAAAATACTGTGAGTGTTTTTATGTGTTTGTGGCGCCATTTACAGTTTTCCTTTGCTTGAGTGAAATAGTCATCCTGTAGCCTTTGATTCAGATCTGTTGATTGTGATCTTAGGAGAGAGTTCATTGGCTGTTTGCAGTTGATTATACATTCGCTTTTGCTTATTTGTTTGAGTTTGTCTTTTTTAAGTGTCGAAACAAGTATTCATTTCGAAAATCGTTAAGTGTTGTAATCTCTTCTACCCTCTCTGATTTCGAAAAAGTAAACTTGTTTGTATTTGTCATTTAAAAGCAAATTCAAAGTTGTACAAAAAGCTTTCTTTGTAGGCATCAATACTAAGAAAGCGGAAAACAAACACCTGCATTGTGCATTTGCATCTTGATAGTTTGCATGTCTGATTTAGGAAAAGTGCATTAGAGTGTGCTGATTGCTCTTTGAGAAAAGATGGTGTCTTTCTTTTCCCTTAGTAGCTAGGATTTTCAAAGTTGAAAATATATAAAGCTTGCTTATCATCTTTAGACTGCATTTAGGAATTGTACCATACATCTCGTGGTGAACCTTGAAAGGCAAACTTCTAAAAAGATCAACCTAAAATAAATTGAATGAACTTAACAATGCTTTGCAACATAACGCACAACATAGAGGTCTAGGCTAGAGACGTGTTCTGGCGTCGTTAAGCCTGGTGACTGTCGATCTCGTGGATGGTGGGTGATTCCTCCTGAGAGACGATAGTGCCAGTATGGATTGTGCTCCCACGTACCGTCGCATATATATTGGGAGACCCCTATAGGCATAAAACCTTTATCCTTAGGAAGCCGTGTCGGCCGCCCTACTGATCGCAATGCACTGAACACAGCATTTAGGAAGATCGACTGCCCGTACCCTAAAAAGTATTCTGCGGTTTTGCGAAAAGTTTGGCACGCCCTCTGCCTAGAACTCCAGAGCAATTCCTTTTGGCCTTTTTCAGACTCTATAATGGAAAAAGTCCATCCGAGCATTTGTCACTTCGGGCTCGTTAAAACATCGAAGGAGACTAGAGTCATCTTTAACTTTTTCTCGACTCTTTAAAACTGAAAAACCAAGTTGTGTCTAAAGCGTCGTTAAAATTTATTTTAAACGGAACAATCACCCCTATTCCTGCGTTGATCTTTAGGTTGAAAAAATGGAGCACACCAACCAAGGAGTTCCCCTTGGTGGAAATCCTAGTCCCTTCTCCTCTTGGGGAGATTTTGGTGTGCCCCATATGGCCACATTGTCGCTTCCAGGACTGACAATTGGCCTGCCGGTCTGGCTCTTTTCAACCAATGTCGTTCAAACCACCACTATTCCTGAATAGTCGAGTAAATAGTTAGACCAGACCAGAGTTGCCAACCAGCCTTCTACTTCATCTAACTCTTCCTCTCCTCCTTCCTCTTCGCTTGACGGAACTGGTAAAACAAAAAACCAAGTTCCTAAGGAGAAGAAGGAAAAGAAGAAGAAAGAGAAGAAGAAGAAGGAGCCAAAAGCGACTGGGGGCAAACAAGTGTCGTCTGACAAAAATCCACACACAGCACTGACCAGGCCTAAATCGCCATGTGTCATATGCAAGGGAGACCACTTCCACAGAGATTGTCCCTGCATCCCTCGGATATTAAGGGACTGGTCTCCCCGTTTGCACAATTCGGTAGCATCAACCTATGATAGCCATGTTGACTGCTCACCGTCAACTAGTGAAAGTGAAGTCACAGGACAGAGAGGGAAAGCTAGATTTCCCTGCAAACTGTGTGAAGGCGACCATGCCATCCACCGTTGTCCTTTCTTAGATGAGGCTAAAAGAGTTCTAGAAGATCGCCCGATTTTACGAGCGCAACTTCCTCCTGGATATCAAAAACTCCTGCCAAGTCCTTCACTAGTTGAGAACCCGGCTGGCCCGCTTAGGTGGTTAGCCAAAGCACCTATCATTGAAGATGAACCGTCTGGATCCATGCCTGACGAAAGTCAAAAGGTTGATACGGCAGTTGACCCGGTTTTGCCTTCAGAGGCTTTATCTTCGAATGATACCATCACAGAGGAGAATAAAGACGACACCGTCCAAATTCTCTTCATCAACACAGACTCCGATGAACAAGGGGGCAATTTGCCCATTCCTTTATTGCAGGAAGGAACTTCATCAGAGTCATATCCGGCCGTCTATTCGGTCCCACCACCAAGCAACCTAGTTGTCTCGTTCGACTGGAACCAACTAGGCAGACCCCGGTTGCCAGCAAGCGTACCATTCAGAATTATCATTCAAATATACAGAATGGTAATGGCTGGCACTATCATTGATGAGGGGGCATCTGTGAGTATCCTTTCCTCTATTGCTTGGAAAGCGCTTGGTTTGCCAGCGCTTTTGCCTGAAATGAGAAATCTATCAGGCTTTGATAAAGGAACCAGTCGACCTTTAGGGATCCTCCCCAATGTGCCCATAACATTGAAAGGGAAGACCGTTCAAATGAACGTGATGGTCGTTCAAGGACCCTTGGATTATAACCTACTCCTTGGACGAGACTATATATATTGCATGGGAGCCATCGTCTCCTCACTCTTTAGAGTAATGTGTTTTCCGCATGAAGGAAGAGTGGTCAAGCTCGTGGACCAACTTTTGTTTCCCGGATCACGCATCGAAAATAGTCATTTACCATCCCTAAATGGTCTATTCACGCAAGAAGTGTCTCAACCCACGGTCCGTCCTCCTGATGAGCACGAGTAATCCGAGAGGATATGATTGGAACCCAGGGGGCATGCATCCTGGTCTGCTTTGGCAGGGAAACTTTGGGTATAGAGCAGGTTTCCGCGGGAGAATATGACTAGTCCGTACCCCGTCCGTCTAGGAAGAGGGGTTGTTCTAGAATAAGATTCTTCTGTCAAAGTTATGTGAGTTGGCGGGCATCGTCGCTCACTTTTGTCTATTTCGGTAGACATTGCCGAGGAAGTGTTTTGTTTGAAAGATTAACGAGACAATCTTTGGGTAACCTGAAAGAGGTAAGCCTCTCTCGTTAGAACAAATGTTTTGACGGAAAAGAAGTAGAGGTAACCTTGAAACTCTGTTTTATACCTGGGGGCATGCAAACCTTTTGGAGTGCAAGCAAAGAGCGGTTATTTATCTGTTTTTTGGGTTAGCCGTTTCCTAACTTGCATAAAGAAAGGATGCGGGGCAAAGCTTTGTGAGATGAAGCTCCATAAAAAATAGAATCTCAATGACACACTCTTATCATATGACTAGTATATTCGAGCAGTTTTAGCACATAGTTCATGCTCGTTAAAAAATAAACACAAGATCCGAGCAGTTTTAGCACATAGTTCATGCTCGTTAAAAAATAAACATAAGATCGAGCAAATGTTTCCACCCGTGTTTAAGCTCGTTAAAAAATGAACTATCCCGGTAAATAACCACTGTGAATGCAATATCATCAGCCATTAAAGCCTTGGTCGTGTTTGCATCATCACCTCCACTTTTCCATTGGCCGATCGTTCACCTCCATATGATTGTTTACCCATTTTGAGGAACAGCTGCGAAGAGTGATTTCACCTAGCCATCCTTATGACACTGCCGTGATTGGAAAATTCCAACCTGTACCTAGAATCAGCTGCTAACCCTGTTTATCACTCGTTCCTCAAAAGACGAGTCTTCTTTAAGCTCTTTTCAGCTGACTCGTAAAATATGAAAAGATTGCCGAGTCCTTGGCCTTCCAGCTCGTTAAAGGGACAGGAGGAGCTATCCCTCCTCTAGATTTTAATCTTTTTGGACCTGAGGGATTATTGCACAAAAAGATCGAGCGCTTGTTTTATTCGGCTCGTTAAAACTATCGAAAACTCATCCCTTCTGTATTGTTTTATACTTTTTCGGACTTAAGGGATTAGATGACGAAAAAGGACCTTTGGAGTTAAATTTATGTACCTTTTTAGACTCTCTAAAAATGAAAAGGACCGAGTTATCCTTGTCGTTAGACTCGTTAAAATCATTAAATAGCGACAAACTTGTCTTTAGACGAGAACGAGTCTCACTATCGCTAGGCTCGTTAAAACATAGCGATGGGCTTGCCCGAAGGGCACGTTATAGAACAAGCATATGTTATCCTCCTCAAGCTTGACAAAAATAAAGAGGTACTGGTCAGCATATGTTATCCTCCTCAAGCATATGTTATCCTCTCCAGAGCTATCCCTCCCAAAGGATGTCGCTGCTATCAGCCATTGGTGGTATTGACCCAGCCGACTAGGATTTGATCACTTTTGACTTGGATAATCATGTACCGAGACTGCCTCACCAGATCGCCTTCCTTATTCAAGTCATAATCAATTCTAAGAATATTCACTGTACAATTATTAATGAAGGCGCTTCCACTTGCATTATGTCCATTGCTTGTTGGAAGGCTATTGGTTCTCTGACCCTGAGTCAGTCTCTCAATACCTTGGAAGCCTTCGAAGGGATAGATTCCTATCCTTATGGTATCCTCTCGCGTCTGCCTATTACCCTAGAAGGGAAGACAGTTGAAGTTGAGGTTGAGGTTGTCGATATGAATTTAACTTACAACCTCCTCTTAGGACGAAGCTGGACATATGCCATGCGATCCGTGGCTTCATCTCTATTTTGTGTCCTTTGTTTCCCCCATCAAGGGAAAATTGTCACAATAGACCAGTTGTCCTTCTTTGCTTCTTCTTCTTCTGATGGCAACATGCCTTTTGTAGAGCATACCTTCGTTCCGTATGAGAGTGTGGGTGCTGGACTTTTTAAAGATCCTACCCTAATGGATTTTTTTTCACTCCCACCTCCCAACATCGCTCCCATCAACATGATCTCTGTCTGTCCTGATCCTTGGGTCCTTCCTCCCATTGATTAGGTAGAATCTTGGGGTGATGTCATGCCGTTGAGTCCTGCCGAGCTCAACTATGTCGAAATTGTTTCTGCATCGGCTTCATCTTCTGAACTTGCTCCTTCGAGTAGGCCTCTCAACACATATATACAATCCCCTTGGCTTGGAGATAGCGCTTCTTCAGATCCCTTACAGGAAATCTTTCCTTCTGATGAAGCGATCATCGAGAATATGTCTTTTGAGGAACCTCCTTGGTTTGATCATCACCATTGCTCCTCGTTTCTCCCTAGCCACGGGGCTATGAATACTTGTCTTGAGAAGTTTACTTCCTATGTCTCCTCCCAACCCCTTCAGACATGTATTCAAATTCATCAAATTTTCTCTGAAGGAAATATGGGGAACATTACGCAAACCATACCTATCGACATCTCTGTTAAACCAGGGGTTGTCGAGCATATTCATATCAGAGTAACCTGTACTTCGGAGGAGATTCAACTTTATACCGATCCTTTTAGAAAATTTTGTGACATTTTTTCTTGGTCGTACAAGGAGATGCCAGGCATTGATCCTAGCATCGTGGTGCATGAAATACCTATGTATCCAGGTGCTAAACCTGTTCGACAGTGTCTACACCCCGTTCACCCCCGAAAGGCTGTAGCTATTAAAGCAGAAGTTGAAAAACTTATTAAAGCTAGGTTTATTTACCCTATCCCGCTCACTGATTGGTTTTCTAATATTGTCCCTGTGACCAAGAATTAGGGCACTATTAGGGTTTGTGTTGATTATCGCGAAATTAATCATGCCTATCCCAAAGATAACTACCCTACGTCTTTCATTGACCAACTCATTGATGATTGTGCTGGAAGTGAGATTTATTCGTTTATGGATGGCTTTTCTGGTTATAACCAAATCAATATATCACCTAAAGATAAACACAAGACCACCTTTATCTACGGTGGGGTACTTTCACCTATAAGAAACTCCCTTTTGGTCTTAAAAGCATTGGTGCTACCCTTTAATGCATAATGTCTTATGCATTTCATGATATTCGACACATTGTGTAGCCTTACCTGGATGACCTTCCGACTCATTCAGCAAAGCGCCATGACCATCCAAATCACCTCCGTGAAATTTTTCTTCGCTGTCGACACTACCATATCCGTCTTTGTCCACATAAGTGTGTCTTCTGCGTTGAATCCTACAGACTTCTTGGATTTGTCATCTCCAAAGAGGGCATTCGCCTGGATCCCCTCAAGGTTGAAGCCATTTTGAATCTTCCTCCTCCTGCTTCCTTACATCAATTGCAGAGTTTGTAGGGTAAAGCAAATTTTTTACACCGTTTTATTCCAAACTATGCTGAAGTTGCCAAAGGCTACACACAGTTATTGAAGCGGGATACTTCCTTTGTCTGGGATACTGCTGCACAAGAGTCATTCGAGAAACTCAAGGCACTCCTTGTTTCTGCTCCATTGTTAGGTCCGCTTGATTATCACCGCGACTATACTCTTTATCTAGCCACCATCGATAGCACCATCGGAATGGTTCTGGTTCAAGACGATGATGATGGTACCGAGCATGTTGTCTATTATCTCAGTTGCAATCTACTTGACACAAAAACTGTCTATGCATATGTTGAGAAGTTGGCATTGGTAGTCGTTCATGCCATCCAACGTTTCTGCCGTTATATACTATTGTGCACAATGACGGTGATTTCTGATTGCAACCCGATGACGTACATATTGTCACATCAGTTGCTAGGGGGCAAATACTAGAAATGGATTGTCATCCTTCAAGAGTTTGACTTGGAGTTTATTGCAGATAAGTCTAAGAAATCCCTCGTTTTCACTGAATTGCTTTGCTCGCTACCATCCACTGCTGCACCCTCTCGATTAGAGGACCATATTCCGGACGAGTCTCTGTTTTTGATTAGCACCCTTAATCCCTGGTACGGGGATATTATTGTCTATCTTCAAACATCCTCCTTTCATCCTGATTTGTTCACGGATGCTCGAAAACGTATTCACCATCATTCTCAGCCTTATTGCATTATCAGGGACACCCTGTACCGTCTCGGCGTTGACTCTGTTCTCTGCCGTTGTCTGACATTCGAGGAAGCTGAATGAGTTTTGAATGACTGCCACTCTGGCACCAATGGTGGTCATATGTATGGGTATGCTACTGCTCAAAAGATCCTCCACGCTAGTTATTTTTGGCCATCGATTTTTACGGATTGCATTCTCGCCGTCCGCTCTTGTCATGCATGCCAAATCTACCAATGGAAGATGCGTGCGCCTCCTGTGCCTTTACACCCTGTCACTACTGTCGGCCCTTTTACTAAATGGGGCATTGATTATATGACCTATAACCCTCACTCGGCCGGGGGCATGGGTATATCATCGTTGTTGTCGATTACTTCATGAAATGGGCCGAGGTGATGCCTACGTTATCTAACGACGGTAAGACAACGGCTCAACTTTTATTCAATCATGTAATTTCTCGATTCGGAGTTCCTCAGGCTGTCGTCATAGATCACGGTTCTCATTTCTGTAATCATATGATGACTGAGTTAACAACCCAGCTAGGCTTGCATCATGATAGTTCGACGTTGTATTATCCTCAGGCTAATGGGCAAGTAGAAGCTGTCAACAAAGTTTTGGTCATGATGCTTCAACACACCATCGGCATGCAGAAGTCCAACTAGCATTTGATGTTGTTTTCTACCTTATGGGCCTATCAAACTTCAATGAAGGATTCCATTGGATTCACCCCATTCCAATTGGTTTACGGTCTAGAGGCTACCCTTCCGATTGAATGTGAGATCCCTTCTCTTAAATTAGCTGTCGAATTTCTCCCAAACACTACTTTGGTAGAAGGATGTCTTCTTTACCTAGAGCGGTTAGACGAGACCCATCGGCTAGCCTCTTTAGTCATTGAAGCGTAGAAGAAGAGAGTGAAAATTCACTTCGACGAAGCTATCAACCCTCATTCTTTTGTTGAAGGAGACTTAGTCCTGCTCTATGATCAAGCAAATGATAAGCTAGGGGTAGGCAAACTTGAACCTATGTGGCATGGGAGTTACATTGTGAAGCATGTTTTGTAAAGGGGACCTATGAGCTGATCGATTATGAAGGGAATCCTCTAGATAAGCCCTGAAATGGGCTTTATCTGAAGAAATATTATGCATGAATTCTGTGCATTTGACATGTACATACGTGTGTTTTCAGCGTGTGTTTTCAGTGTGTGTTTGCATGTATGGCTTGGTGTGTAGGCATAATTGCCACTTATCATGTCTTTTTACTTCTTGTGCAAATGTCTAGTACACCTTACATTGGTTTCACTAATGGCACCCGCCGTAGTACCCGTAACCTTTCCTCTGTGGCATGGGTGATCTACGATTCTCACGGTGAGTTAGTAGATCTTCAAGGTGTTTGTCTGGGTTGCAGCACAAAGAATGTCACTTAATATAGCGCTGTCATTGAACTACTGACCGAGGTTGTTAACCTCGATATTTGTGCATTGGTTGTGAATCTAGATTCTCAACTTTTTGTCCACCAACTTAACAGGTGTTATTTCGTCAGAGATCATCAGATATTAAGGTTGTATTTACGTGTTAAATTATTGGAAAGAAATTTTGATTCCATCACATATCAACACATTCCAAGAAGATTAAACACATTAACTGATCCATTAGCAAATCATGTATTAGACATACATTTACACAACATGTAATCAAACATTGTATAGAAACATTTAGACACCATAATAAACCATAGATAGCATATAAATATATATATCGTGTGGCGCACCGAGGCGCTCAAAAAAAATTGTGTATGTCAAAAAATAGAGTCTGTGTTCCCAATATATCTGAGACACATTTCTCTCAAAAATAACAGAAAGTAAACCCTAGGTGTCTATAGCAGTGGGTTCTGCTCTCTATAGCAGACCACTGCCCGTGCAACTCGTCTCAAGAGCCTATGCACCCTAGGTGTCACTCTGACTATATGTCTCTGACACTCTGCTGGGACCTCCTCGATCCCCCTGTAGTCTGGAATCCCATTAGTCAAGCCCTCAAGGTTACGAGCTATCTCCTCCTCTACATTGCCGCCCGGGCGAATCAAGGCCAGCTCTCTGTTTCCCTGTGGGTCCCTCTGTGCCTCAAGAGTTACTTCCGCAGGTCTCTCTGGTCCCACATCTGCAAGTAACATAGAGACGTCATTAAGACATATGCATGAGAAACATCATAAAAAACAAAACACATAAATAGTGTGGTGTTTGATCAAGTGTTTTATCTCCCTCATCCCACCACTCGCTAGCTGGAAGCAGCATGTTGGGGTCTCTGCAGAAATCCATGCCTGCATACGGCCAATCCTCAAAAATGACCTTCTTGTGGTCCAGCCACTCTCGGAACAACACTCCCCATGATACTGGGGGAGCACCACCCCCTCGTGGCATAACATGTGCCCATCAGGTGATGCGGGTCTCCTGCAGCCCAGGCATATATAGGTCCATATATTGAAGCTGAAGGGACGGCACTCACTCCAGCATCAGCGGAACTAGAATGGATCCGTATCTGAAGTGTTTTGCCTCCCCTCGGTGGCACTTAGTAAGTTGCTTCTTCATGTTAACGGCCACTGTTTCGGCCTAGTTATACATGGTCGGGTTAAGGCAATCAAGAGCCAACCAAAGATGAGTCTTTGTTGCCTCATGTTGTGCATGAGAGCTCGCTGCTCTCGTAACCATGAACAATACTGAGTGAAGGGTCAAATCCCCCATTGTCAGGATCTGTAGTTTCCTATTGGTGGAAGATTTGCATGCCCCCGGACACACCTGCGCTATCAGCATATCAAGGGTCTCACCGGCAACCCGTGTACCCTCTAAGATTGGTCTCTCGCCACGACGAGATAAACCAGTCAAAAAATATATGTCCGTTCCATCAAATTCAATTTCCTTGCCATGGATGACAAAGTTCCCCTCTGTCGGGTTCCATGAGTGGATCAGCAGCTCAGGCAAGTTGGGCTATGCCCAAAGGTGTGGTGTGAGGAAAAATTTCAGCGATCCACACTCAAGTAGGGCTCTCCTGCACTTGGGATTGTTAAATGCTTGTTTTTCATTGTCATCGTGGGTTCTCTCTTGCCACATGAATTCCATTTTTCCCTGCGTTGAAGGAAAAAATAATTAGGATCTTTTCCATAAGCTTAAATGAACAAATTATAAAAATTTCAATCTTTATGGTGCCGTCGGGGCTGTTTTTCAAACAGCAGGGATGGCTCGAGGTCAGAGTTCATTTTTTCCGCAATCATTGCGAGAGTACATCTATCTTTAGCAACGATCCCGATGGTGGTGGGTGCTAGCAAGCTCGGTCATCGCTAACCCAAGAGGATCTTCCGCGACGACTGAAAGGCAGATTTGGAACTAAAAATCCACCCAAAACTACCTATAAATTGCGAAATTGACTGAAAAACCATTGAAATGTAGCCCAAAAGAGGGATTACTTACTTGGTAGGAGTCTTGGGCAAGATGGTTGATCGCTGATGCCGGAATCAAGCTCGCAACTTCGCTTAGGTTTGCACACAAAATTACCAAAGGTAAAAAAAAAATCAAAAGGTAAATGTAAAAATGAATTACCATTGACCCCTTTTATAGTGATTTTTTCAATTTTTTAGGGTTTTGCACTATAGGGTTTATGGTTTTTATCATTTATTTTGCGTTTTGTTTAGGGTTTTTGAGTTTTCAACCTAATTTCCATATATATGATATATTTGTGGTATAATGGATCTTATGATGTGGTATTTTTGTGCAGAAATAGGGATGGCAAGTACATGTCATGATTCGTATACACTTGGTCCATATTTTCAAAAAGTCCTCTTTGAGCTCTTTTTCGACTCAAAAGACGAAAAAATTGCCGAGTTTTCCCTTTTGACTTGTTAAACGGAATAAAAGGCGGTCCACTTTGAGCTATTTTATGACCGTATAAACATGAAAAGATCAACGAACTTTTGTCATTTCGGGTTCAATACTGGTTATGAAACGACGTGTCTTCGATTGCTTTTTTACTTTTTCGGATCAGGGCCACTAATTACGAAAAGTGCTCCTTGGTCGTAATGGTCAAACAGGTCTCTCGAGTATTATTTTATACTTTCTCGGGCTCGAGGGACACAAATTTACAAAAAAGTACACCCCTGGAGTTTTCTTTTCTATGTCTTTTTCAAACTCTCTAAACATGAAAAAGACTGGGAGTTTTACCTGTGTCGGACTCGTTAAACCTTGACGACATTGGACTCGTCACCATGGCGGGACTCGAGCTTCTCCTCCCTAGGGCTTGTTAAACTATTACTAGGTTGGGTTCATCCAAAGGTTGAACTTATATTACAAGCATATGTTATCCCCTTCAAGCTTGTTTTCAAAAATAATTGGGGTACTCGCCAGCAATGGTGGGGGAAAATTTGGAAGTCATCATTGGTTACCTATAGCAGCTAGTCACTCTTGAACATCGACACTTTTGCTTTTTGTCGGGTTGGGATATCTTCACATCGTTATTTTGCCTTCCGATGTTTTTGGTTGCCATTTTGCCTCATTCCATCTGATCCATGTTGTCTCCATCAAGCCTCCGATCCTTTGGTACCAAAATGCTGCCACATTTTGGAGTCATGTCGCCGCTATGTTCAAGAGTATAATCCTTCTGCAGTTCACACCCTTACCTCCTCCTCTAATACTCTGTTTCATCATCTACCACTTGTTCCTTATCTCGTGTCGTTGATGGGGAAAACATTATTGCCCTCCTGTGACAGATCATCTTCTGTCGACACCAGCTCATTATATAGGAGATTGGTCTAGAGATCCCCTTCAGTACCTTGGAGCTTGCATTCGTCAATGGCAAGTTCTTCGTGCCTGATGACAGAATTTCATCATTGGTCTTCAATAGGGTGATCCCACGAGTGTCTGACTTCATCTCATTCTTTCACACTTAGTGGATTGTACTGGATAGTACCTTGCAAGCCATTGGCATTATTGGTGGTTTCTCTCATGCTTGTTAATGGATTTCATCATTGACTGGTAAGAAAATGACTTTCTATCATGCTCGACTTTGGCACATCTATTCACATGCTAGAATTTGTACTATGATTGGTTTGGTTTCAAGACCCCAGACTAAGATTACATCTGTTCGGGCTGCGTGGATTGGTTCGTGATTACATAAATGACTCTTTGATGGATGGCTGCAACCATACCTGAGTCTTCATGGATGGCTGCGACCATACCTTTATCATTATATATGGTCTTATCATCTGTGTGGCTGCGTCCATACCACAGACCAAATTTTACATGTCTTTTGGATGGCTATGCCTATGCCTAGACTACATATATTTCACTATCAGAGATATCAGTTGTACTTGCACCTGCAGGTTATTCAAAGTGGTGTTCCAGTTTGGTCATGGTTTCATAAATCTTTTCACCCCTCCCACTCTATCGGGCTGCATGCTTTAAGGGGCATCTGCTACATAGTAATTTGTCACTGTCGTCATTGCAGTCCCTCTGTTGTGTCATGTGTCAAATAAACATGTTCATATCTTCCCACTCATGAAAGAAGATTAAGCAAATTCTCTCTGATGCTACAAGTTGACCCTAATTCCCTAAGTTTCTGCCTCGTCATGAGTAAGACCTTAATATACGCGACGATCCATGGTCATAAATAGTCTCATTGTGACACCGTCACAGGTGTACATATGTTTCTCACGACGGTCGAGATTCAAGGCACGGCGTGAGGCTATTAGCTATTTATAGTGATGATTGGTCTGCATGCATTGCCTCCTTGCGATGCAATTGCAGAGACTTAGTTCATGGCTAGCAATGATCTACATTGGGTGAATTTGTTCGAACAATTGACTTTTTCTGGATGTCTCTAGACCTAGTTGTTGGGTCAGTTTGGGTCGCCCTTCCTCCTCTGGGAAGGTGGTTCCATATTTTGTGCAACCTTCCTTGAGGATAAGCTCCCTCTCCCTCATTTCATGGA
This sequence comes from Pinus tabuliformis, assembly GCA_031772625.1. Taxonomy (NCBI): domain Eukaryota; kingdom Viridiplantae; phylum Streptophyta; class Pinopsida; order Pinales; family Pinaceae; genus Pinus; species Pinus tabuliformis. Next base: position 1,250,933,875 of record CM062816.1, on the reverse strand, counting down.
GACTCCTCCTATAAAATCACTCACCATTGCTATGATCTGCTAGTTCTTTTGGTTGGACAGTGCTGCTAGTTCTTTTGAGTTTGGTAGATAGCTTTGGTGTGAGTGTGACAAGTGTGGGATTGCTAATAGTTTTGTGAGAGGTTGTGGAATGCCTTAAATTTGTATTAAAGCTTGTGAGTGAGATAGAGATATTGTCTATTTGGGAGACCCATTCTTCAGAGTGAATTCTTGAAGAAACATACTGGCTGGACCCTTCGAGAAGGCTTGCGACATCAAGACTTGGTTGTAAGCTTTGCTCTTGATTCATATTAATACAATCAATCATGATTTCCTATATCTTGTGTACAAGTTACTTGATAGCTTATGATTTCCTGACTTTATAAGTAAATAGATCATTGTTGTTCTCGGTTACGTGCTCTATTGTTTTCTTGCGGTGTTTCAAGTTGATTTCTCATTGAGGAGAAAGAAACAGAAGTTGGAGCAGTGCAACGGAACTTCATTAACCTCTGATTTGAGGTAGGCCTCCAACGATGACTATTTAAGGTAATCAATTATTGTTTTTTCTTTGCTGTGACTGGACCCACTCTAGGGCTAGAGGGGTTGCCCTTGTCTGCAAAGGGAACACTTTCTTACTTCACAATACGATTTCAGACATCTCTATGCAGATTTCGGTCTCGACAACAGAACCATTTGTTGGCTTGATGGGGCCTAACCCAGGTTCGGAGTTAATTAGCCAAACAAATCCCTACACTACTGGCCCTTTCGGAAACAGCTTGTGGAGCACGAACTGAGGTCTCACACGAAGCAGTATGGGGGGATGCTAGAAAGAAGTTTCCGCATCCTTGAGATGTTTGAGGGGTCAATTTAGTCCAACTGTGAATACCTTTGCGCATGTTACTCCACACACTACCCTGAACTATCAGGCCTTTGCGATCTATTATAATCTCCTTCGCGTAACCCTAACCAGGGGCTGAGATGCTTTCACGCTGCTAAGGCAGTGATCTGTGCTATTTCCCAAGTCACACCTCGGATCTTACTTATCTTCTTATAATTGTTAGTTAAATTCACATAAACATATGCTTTATCTTATATTCACTTAATCAACACAATCATATATGTTCGCGCATCATATAAACAATAGAAATGTAATTTATACCCAATACATTCAATGCAGAAAATAGTAAATAAATACACAGGAATGGTATAAAACTTCTCTTTATTAATGCTTTAGTCAGCTATAGACTCAACCTGTCCTGTGCACTCAACTATAGGGGTCTGTGCACTCAGCTGTGAACTACTAGGCCTTTGTGCACTCAGCTGCAGAGCCTTCTCCTACTCTATGACTCAAGACTTGATACTACACATAGATAAGACTCACTTCTTCATCCTTCTCTTACTTTCGTGATTTACAACTTAGAGCCTTGCTCTATTTATACAATCCCATGGTCTGCAGACCATGGGTAGATCTCTAAAGCCAACATTACATTTACAAAAATGAGGGTGGACAACCCTATGACTCATTTACAAGTTCGCACTTCGTGCGCACAAAACACGGAGTCTTTACATCGGATTTAGTCAAAATATGGGCTTTAAGCCCCAAAACTTCCCTTGGGGGATCTTGTGCCCAACATCTGTCTCCAAGAAAGATTCCCATGTAATATTCTTCTCTGCAAGTTGATGAAGCACTACAATCTTGATCAGACTATGATGAAAGAGACTAGGATAATGTTCTTTGTTCTTCACCTGTACCTTCTCTGACATCTTGGAAAGGCTTCTGCATATATAGTTGCACATGTTTAGAGGTTTCTGATTTGTAAAGTGCATTAGAAGCTGGATGTGATAGGCATATAGTTTAGAGAACCTTCCTTCACATGTGAATAATTTCATGATAACTTTCATTAATGGAGCATACTTCTCCAACAGGTACCTAAAAGGCATGATATGGGTATGGGTTTCCCTGTATGGTGTTTTCAAGAAAGATCTATAATGTACAGGGTCTAGGTTCATCCTCTTGAACCAATATTCACCATGATATGGTATCCTTGTAGCCATGGAAAATTTTAGGGGCGACTTTTTGCCCTTAGGCGAAATTAAGGGGTTTTAAATTTTTAGTGGGCGAATATTTTGTATCATAGTACATTTTTACAAATCGCCTCAAATTTATTTTATAAAAAACTTAGGTATGGAGGTTAACCCACCTTATTTTAAGGGAGAGGGTAAAAAAGGTAAATTTAGCCCTTGAAATTAGGAGTTACAACCTTCCATTCGCCCTAATTTTCAAGAATAGGTTTTATTTAAGTGAATCCTATAGGCCAAATACCATATTTATAAAAGAGGTATGGTAAATTAATAAAAATATAAATAAATGAAAGGCATGGTAAATAAATAAAAAAAAATTTATATTTACTCCACAAGTCACCTTATATACATGCAAGGGTGTAAACAAATAAAAATATAAATAAAGTGGAGGTATGGTAAATAAATAAAACCTATTTTTATACTTACTCAAAAGGTATGGTAAATAAATAAAAATATAAATAAACTAGAGGTATGGTAAATAAATAAAACCTCTTTTTATATTTAGTCCATAACCCTCTTTCTATTTATGAAGGCTCAAAAAAGAGGTTTTATTTAAGTGAATCCTATGGGCCAAATACCATATTTGTAAAAGAGGTATGGTAAATTAATAAAAATATAAATAAATGAGAGGTATGGTAAATAAATAAAGCATTTTTTATTATTTACTCCATAAGTCACTTTATATTTACAAACACTCAAAAAACACGTTATATTTAGGTGAAACCTATGGGAAAAATACTAAAAAACCATTATTAACCCTAATATTAGTATTAATAAAAATAAAAATGGCACATGGTATTGACCCATGGTATTCACGTGGAATGTAGCCTATTTAAAAGGGGGAATTAAACCAACATAGATCCATCTTTTCTCTGGATCTACTAAGCCCTGAGAGGGATCAATTATCATGATATGCAAACTAGCATAGAGTGAAAAAATATTTAATCCCTCTCGGGGGCTTGGTGGATCAAGAGTAAAAATGGATGTTGTAATTTTTTGTATGTTAAACATTTTAACTTGGTTAAAATAAAAAATAAAAAATAAAATAAAAATCAATTATTAACTTTATTAATTTTTATAAATTACTAATAGTAATTTTTAGATCCATCTTAATTCTGGGTCTACCAAGTGCTCAGAGGGATAAAAAGATTTCATCCCTCTAAGAGTGGTAGATGTGGAGTTAAGATAGATATAGGTTGGTTTTTATGATAATGAAGATATTAAATAGACTTAGGAAATTATATTGTAAAAACATCTTAAGGTGAATGGTTAAAGCTACATTTAGTCACTTCACAAAATTTAATAAAAAATACCAATATCTCCATTAATCTTGTTTTTTCTGATTTAACAAAAAAAATTCAAAACAATGAAACTTTATCACTCTTTCCAGATCACCCTCGTAGAAGATTTCCCACCATTTTTCAAACATTCTCAATATGATATCTTCATGAAAAAGTTTAGGTACTAATGTTGGATTAGTTGTTTGAAAAATAAGTTGGTTTGTACAACCTTTCATCTTCTATGTTATTCTTAGTTTGTCCTAATGATCTGTAGGGGTTGGAGCCACTGCACCATATTTTCCTAAAAGGTGGAGATTGTTCACCAAAAAGGAAATTAATCTACATGTTACAAAGCTATTAAAAAATATGAGACATATGAGGGTAGTGAATTATGCTAATAAGCAATTTAGACTGGGAGAGACGTAATTAAATTTTATTATTTAATTTAAGATTTCCAATTAAAATAATAATAAATCTACATTTAGATATTCATATATTGATTGGAAGGCTTCTCACAATGGTCACTTCTTTCAATTAGATCCCCTTCAAGCCTTTGGGATGCCTAATACTTTCTTATATAATATAGTTGGGGCTTGCTACTTGTTGGCGTGTTGGGGTAAACAAACTTGATGTGGTTTTTTCTATCTCGCAGTTGGAGTCTATGGAATAAGAAAGAAATTTGATAACTTGAAAAAAGTGGTAGCTTGACAAAAGTTGTAGAGAAAAGATTAATCTCTCCTACCTTGACAGAACTCATGGTCAATAACAACACCTACAAGAACTTTGTTGTGGAATATTATCAAAACTAATAGAATGATATGAAAGAGTGTATTGTAAGCACCTTGACAAACACAACCACTGAAACTTGGAACATTGTTTGTAGGAAGAGAAAATTATGTTTCTTTTTTCCAAACATGTATGTTAGTATATTACAGTTTAATGAATATGTTTTCTTATTATCATATATGGTTTCATACTCTAACAAAACATTTGCCAAGACATCACAATGTTTTATTATTCAGTAAAAGATTTGCCAAGATCTTACAAGATTTTATAATTCAATGAAAGATTCTCCATCACTGTACAAGATAATATAATCTGGTGATAGATTCACCAAAAAAATTATATAGACATATTATATTTTTGATAAAATTGCCTTCCATTTTTCCAATGTATCATGGGGATTAGCCCATTTATTTTACATATAAATTTAGGGTGGTTCTTAAAATTTTCCCTGCCTGTAGCAAGTGAAATAGAAACCACTAAAAATGTGAACTCAATACCAGCAATAATGGAACTTTCACTTTTCAAATGAGTAGCAACCCAATCTGTCAACTGCTCATGGAAACCAACTTCACACACCCTTTGGCAAAAATCTAGACAATTCACATCTTCAAAGCACTATTTGATGAAGGGTGATGAATTGATCTCATTGTAGCTTGATGGTTCATATCTAACAATTTTTCCTTCCTTGTGGTGTTTCTTCCTTTCTGGTGAATAGTCCCCTTCCATGAAGACAAAAACCTTGTAGACGAGTCTAGGTTTGCAAGAAAAACAATTTGCAAGCTTTAAATTTCAATTTGGGTGAGTTCTAGGTGATTTTGAGTTTCTCTAACACAAGTGAAACACAGTCTTTAGAAGTGAAGCACAGTGTCCAGAAGCACAACAATGGCCTCAGAAGTGTAGCGTAGTCTCTGGAAGCGCAATGCCTGGAGTTTTTTGGTAATTTTTCCTAAAAACCCGAGTTTTCTCACTAATGGAAGGGGGATATCGATGCTAAAGGAGGAATAAGAGGAAAATAAAATGATCTTGGGGATTTTTGGTTTATATAGGCAAGTTAATTTCCTCTTTGAAAAGAAATGGGCCCCACAAACCTTTTGAAAAATTGAGTTTTCACCTTTAAAACAGAGTCATATTAGAAAGCTGAAACCTAGGCTATATTTTCACTTTTTGAACATTGGAACTTATTCTCCTAGAGCCTTTCAAACTAAAATCATGATGAATTTGTGAAAACTCAACAAGTTAATGTTAAAGAGCTGCTTGTCATGCTTTATTCAATGTTGAATTTACACATGATAATGACAGACCTTGAAAACCCTAATGACCCAATTAAAAAAACTTGAAACTGAACGGAATGATGATGATGACTGATATAAGGAAAATATTTCTTTTATTATGACACCTTCATCTGAATGAGTTAGGTGACCAGCATATGTGACTTTCCCGAAACACTAAACTGATTCCTAGACCAACTAAACAGTAACCAAATTTTACTCTGTAAATCTAGTGACATGGTAAAATTTGACTTTGAGACTCCTGAAAGACTTGGTAAAATCATATTTGATCACTGGTGATAGGAAAACAAGACTGACACTAATACCACCTATGGCTTCAGAAGGTGATATTCCAACCTCTCCTCGAGGTCCTTTGAAGTCTCCACTACTCACACTCCTAGTGTTGATAATGATTCCGAATATGGATTTCCTCCAGAAGGCTTTCCTTATGTAGGAAGAGTTCCATCTCAACCACCTCTTGAAAACAATGGGCCTATGCTTCCACATGGTTATACAACCTTGGCTCAATTATTTTCGGGAACTCATGGTCTTTCTTCGTTATACTAAAATCCAATTTGGTCATCAAATGTTATGCCTACATCTGGTCCATTTATTCCTAATGTGACCCCTCACATTCCTATGCAAACTTTCATTACTTCAGTTCTGATTTAACTGACTATTCTGACACAAATGTTACCTTTGTTTCAACCTTCCATTCCAGTGCAGCCGATAGTTTTCGTTTATATGTCTGTAAGTTCCTCGATTCTCCCATAAAGTGGAAAAAATGTGCCATTGCCTCATTCATAGCATGGGGATCAAAATAAAAATATTCTTCTTGTTTCAAGTGGAACCCATGTGAGTGGATCACAACCTCATATGGTTGGAGTGAGTCAACCTGTTAGTGGTTTCCTAATCCTACTGATTCATCGATTCCAGTTGGGGTAGGTAATATCCCGTATCAACATCCTTATTTGGCTTAGATACCCCTCCAATAGTGTTATGTTCCATATGGTTCACAAGCATTACAAAATCCACCTTATATTTCACAAATGGGTCCTCATGTGCAACCTGGTCAAAATCTTATTCCTGGTGCATATGGTCAAATCCCAAGTGGAACTTATCAATACCAACGAGGAATTCCTCAAGGAACTGTTCAATAACTTTTAGAAACCTTTATAGTAGCAGGGGCATCCTTTGTAGTAGTACGGGAAACCTTTGTAGTAGTAGGGGAAACTTTTGCAGTAGTTTCAACAACCTTTGCAATAGTTAACACAGTTTGTCCTACAACCCAATCAACCCTTGTATCTATAAGGTCAAACATTGCAGTAGCAAGGTCAACCCTTGCATCAACAAACTCAACCTTTATGTTAACAAGGTCAAAATTTATTGCCACAAGGACAACCCCTGCAATAGTAGGGCCAACAACTTTATTACCAGGGCCAACAGTTGCAACAACCTTACAATCCATATGCTGCGTACAATGTTTATCTGCCTTATGGTTATCAAAGGCCTATGGTAGGTCAATATCAACCCTATCCTAGACAAAATCCACCTTATGGTAAAGGTATCCCTCAGTGGGGGAAAAATCAAGCCCCTTATGGTCAAAATCCTCCACTTTGGAGGCAAAATCCTTACCAACAAGTTTGGAACCTACAAACTAGGCCTTATCAAAGGTCTTATATGCATTTTAACCCACAATTTCCATTTCTAGTGACGTTGGAACTACCTGATGTCTTGAGGCTTACTAATGATCTAATACTTCATTCACCTTATTGGTCTCCAATTCCCATTAAGATTCTAAGTGATTGCCCCAAATTCGAAGGAAAAGCTAAAGAAGACCCTCAGGCCCATGTGATGAAATATCAATTATGGTGTTCTTCCAATTCCTACGTTGACGATTATGTTCATCTTTGCCTCTTTTAGCGAACCTTGACAGGTGCTTCCACAAAATGGTAAATCAAGTTTCCTCGAGGTACCTATGCAGACTTCAATTCTTTGGCCATGGATTTCCTCAATCACTTGTAGTTACTTGTTCATCATGAAACTAGTACCCACTTTATCACATCTCTAAAATAGGATACTGTGATACACATCTCCGATCATACCCATGAATGGAGGTATCATCATCACCTCATCAAGTTTGAAATCCTTGATGAGTTGTTGAATGAATGGTTTACAAAATCATTTGTAAACAAAATCATTGCAGACATAGCAATGGGAGGTTGTGTTACTGAGGATCAAGCCATTTCCTATGCCTAGTATTTGGATTTGGTTTATTCCCACTCTGGCACACTATATGAAATTTTTCCTAATACTCCAAGGCCATTTTCGAATCTAGCATCTTCGAAGTCTCCAGATGTACTGCCTGTTGATGGTATAATTGGATTAGTATCTCAAAATTCCATTAAATCTTCTTCGAAGAAAAGATATGTTTTGAATACTGGTTCTAATCCTCCTTCAAAAACCCAATCGAGTCCTGGGAAAACCTCCAAGGTTAATGCTGTCCAGTCTACTGCAGCAGACAAAGCCTTAAAAGGTAAGAAGAAGGGTAAAGGTAAAGAAAAATATGAGACCCCCAAATAGGATCTGCCTAAGCCATCTACTTATGATGCCTGCAAACGCAAGCCTAAATGTCATTGCTGCATTTGTGAGGAAGATCATTACAACAAGGATTTTCCCCATCATGTGGAAGTTAGTCGCTTATTGAAAGGGACCCCGAATGTACTGAAAGAGCTATTTCCATCACAACAGACTCAGTCGGTAGACCAAATATAGTCATCTCCCTCTTCAAGTTCTCGGGTTTACATGATGGGTACAATGCCTATCTTTGTTTCCACCCGGTCGAAAGATTATCAAACTCCTCAAAAGCATATGGTGGAAAAGGAAGCCACTGAGACATCTTCTACTTTCGCTCCACATAGTTTTGGTCCTCTTCATATCAAGAGACCTAATAATGAATCTGTCATCTGACCTTCTCCTAAAGGTGTGCTTTGGAAGTCATCCTATAATCTGAATGCTAGAGCCACTCAACATTACAGTATTGTTGAAGATTTGGCTCAAGCACCTTCGGCGATGTCTGCCTTGGAAGTTCTCCAAACTTGTCCAATGAAGCAGAAATCATTATTGTCTACTATAGGTGGTATCAATCCTTCTGATTCAAATTTGATCACTTCCGATCTGGAAAATCATGTTCCTCGTCTTCCCCATCAAATTACATTTTTGACTAAAGTCATTATAAATGGAAAGATGATTCATCAAACTCTCATTGATGAAGGTTCTTCCACCTACATCGTGTCTGTTTCATGTTGGAAAGCCATTAGCTCTCCATCTCTTAACTAGTCCCCAAACATCTTAGAAGTCTTTGTTGGAAGAGGATCCCGTCCTTATGGTATTCTCACAAGTTTTCCCATCACCTTGGAAGGAAAAATTGTCACATTAGAAGTAGAAGTCTTAAATGCAAGTCTAAATTACAACCTTCTATTTGGATGAAGTTGGACTCATGCCATGTTTTGTGTGGTTTCCTCTTTGTGCCGGGTGCTCCGTTTTCCTCATGAAGGGAAAGTTGTCACTGTCGATCAATTGTCCCTTTTATCTTGCAATTCTTCAAATGGCAACGTCCCATATGTGGGAAATATTGATATTCCATATGGGAGTGTGGGGGTAGGCCTTTTCAAAGATTCTTCTTTAATGGGAACTTTTTCTCTCCCACCTCTGCATGTCACCTCAATCAACATGATCTCTACCTCTAATGATCTATGGATCATCCCTACTCCAGATGAGGTTGATTCTTTTGGTGATGCTATGCCACTAAGTCCTTTCGAACAAGATTACTAAGAAGTTGTCTTGGCTTCAGTGGATGCTTCATAAATTCATACTATTCTTAGTATGCACTTGGATATGTATTCACAATCTCCTTGGCTTGGTTCTGGGGATTCTTCAGATCCCTTGAACTAGATATTCCCCACCGACGAGAGTATTGTTGAGATTATGTCTCTTGACAAAACTCCTTGGAATGATGCCCATAATCGTTCCTTGTTTCTTCCAAGTCTTAGTGAGATTCCTTTGTGTCTTGAGGATTTTTTTTCTCATAACCTTACACATCCATGTCAAACACCTATTTTGGTGCACAAAGTTTTCTTTGAAATTGATATGGGAAATACTATTGCTCCTTTTCCCATTGACATTTCGGTCCAACATGAAATTGTCCAAATATTTCAACTGGGGGCATCTTTTCCTTGTCACAAGATTAATATTTTCTTGCCTCCTTTCATGAGATTTTCTCACTAAGTCTTTACCATTCACCCATTATCGCAATGGGGTATTCATCCTATGACTCGTAACCCTCCCTCGCCTGGGGGGCATGGGGGCATAGTCATTTATGTGTGTCATTTCACTATTGGGCCGAGTAAATGCTTACACTTCATGCCAATGGTAAAACTTCAGTTTCATTCTCTATTGATTGATTACCTAAGTCTGAAAATGGGCTCCATTTGAAAAATTATTATGCATGAGTTCCGTGTAATTACTTTTGTACATTATTCTGTGAATTCATTGGTGTGAATTCTTGATTTTTTGGTGTGATTGTTTGCTTTGCAGTCATGTTTCCTCTTCTTACCCTGTGTTCCACTTGGTTCATAGATGTCGTCAAACCATGATGTTGATTTTGCTGATGGTGGTTGTCGTAGAATACATAACTTATGCTCCATAGCTTGGTCACTGTTCGCCCCTAATGGTGATTTGATCAATTTACAAGGTATTTGATTGGGAAGAACAACTAATAATATTGCCGAGTACAGTGTAGTTGTTGGACTATTATCAAAAGAAGTTTCTCTCGGAATTAGAAATTTGGTTGTTAAGTTATATTCACAACTCGTTGTGCTACAACTAAATGGTCATTACTTAGTAAGAAATACATAAATTTTTCATATGTATCTATGTGTCTGATTACTGTAAAGAAATTTTGATTATATCACATATCAACACATTCCACGAAATTTGAATACATTAACATATGCATTAGCAAATTATGTTTTAGATAGAAATTTGCATCACTTATGAAAGATGATCACATCATCATGATACATGAACACATAAGTAGACAATATAAACATGTATATATATATATATATATATATATATATATATATATATATATATATATATATATATATATATATATATATATATATATATATATATATATATATCGAGTCTGTCAAAGTTTGTTCATCAAAATCTCAAAAATAAGTGTTCTGGGACACATGGATTTCAAATCCTACAATAGTGTAGATAAAATGACTAGGGAAAGGCTATTTGCCCACATGATGTCCGTGATAGCATGAGACCACTCTAATCACTCGGCCTAATAATTGACACATTCTCATAGACACTCCTACTATATTCCTTTGGTACCACAATGACACATCATCTATAGTCATATATTCTAGAATTCCCCGAGTAATCACTTCTAGATTTTGCTCCATCTCTACCACAGGATCTGCTCCTTCCTTGTATGGAGCATCCTCTATCTGAAGCGCTACTCGCCCTGCTATTGGGGACATTCGAGGAGACCTTTTTGGCCCTATATCTATAAAATTATCACAAGTAAACTCTTAGGTACACTTCAAACAAAAAATCATAAAACTTGAAAAATTCCCAAAAACAAGTTTTACCTACATTGGTCCATTCTGCACCCGGTGGTAGAGGAAGATCTGGATCTCCTCTAAATTCTGTGCCAGCATAGGCATAGTCATCCACAATGATCAGTTCTTGACATAGACAACCAAAGAATGATGGAGGGAAATTCATCCATTGACCTCCCACTCCTCGAGGCATGAACTCCCTCCATCTAAGCAACCTTAAATCTTATGGAGTTGGATTTTTGACCTCTACCCATTGGTATCGAAATAGGGGCACATGCTCTAAAATAAAAGTGAGCCAAATCGATCCAAAGTTGAACTACTTCAAAGTACCAACTTTCTTTTGGTCAGCTATCTCTTCATGTTGATCAGCACACCTTTGCACTAGTTGAACAGTGTCGGAGCAAGAAAATCTACTGCGTATTGAAATTGTGATTTCATTGCCTCATGCAATGCCTATGCTCCAGCTATACGTGCCATGGTGTGTAGAATCGTCCTCAAGAGAAGGTTTTCTATGGTTGCTATCTTCACCTTCCTGGTCACAGTTGTCTCTGCACTTGGGCAATGTCTTCTGATTAAGGTATTGGTGCTCTCTCCTCCAATATGGGCTCCAAAGAGTTGGACCCTCTCCCCTCCTTTGGAAAATCCAGTGATGAACTAGATATCAACTACTTCTAGCTTGATTTATTGATCTCCAATGATGAACATCTTTCGATCAACATCCCATAGTCTGATCAGATCTTGTAACAGCTCATTTTGAGCTCTAAGTCCTAGGGTTCGAAAGAAATTTAGTAACCCACATTCCCTCAAAGAATTGACACATTCAACGTTTTGGGAAAATTGGTGATATTCTACCTCATGGATACTTTCCTTCCATTTTATGACCATGTCTATCGAAATCTCCTTAAAACAACACATAAAAATCGTTTAGATTCCTTTCCATGGATCAAAATTTCGAAAAAATCGATTTAAAGAGAGGATTTTTCATTTTATTTTCTGCTCTACGTCCAATACGACTCTCAAAATTATTTTTTCATTGATATCTGGACAGCCTTTTGGGCTCAGGGGTGATCAACACAAATTCGATGATCAGACTCATGCTGGTCACCCTCGATTTTAAAAATAAAAATCCTCCCCTTAACTAGCTAAAATTGCTATGAAATGGAATGAAATAAGTATGAAAAGCAAGAGAAGAGGAAGATCTCTAACTTGCAGGTGATGGTTCGTGAAATGATTCCCTTGATCTCCCACAATGCTTGCCTGAAAAATAAAGGAAAATGGGGTAAAATGCACTCTCCATTTTACTCCAAGTTAAATGGTAAAAATGTTTTTACTTATGGTCTATTTATAAGTTTTCAAACACATGTTTCCCAATATTTTATTATTTTTCTCGATATCAGTGATGTGTGGTTGTCTTTGTGCAGTTATAGGCTATTTTTGGTGGTTACAGTGATCATTTTTTACTAATTCAAAAAGTTTTTGTTTTATCTCTTTCCCAGACTTGTTAAAAATAAATGAAAAAGGAACCCCCCTGGAGTCATATTTAAGCTTTTTTCTGACTCTCAAAATATGAAAATATCTTCGAGTACTTGTCTTTTTGAACTTGTTAAATTAAACGAATTGGCATCATTTCAATATATGTTTACCCCTTTTTCGAGCTGGGATTGACTATTTATGAAAAAGGTACACCTTGGGCAACATGATCATGAGGTTATCTCAAATATTATTTTATACATTTTTGGGTTCGAGAGACAAATTACGGAAAGGGACATGATGGAGTTTTATTTTTCATTTATTTTTCAAACTCTCTAAATATGAAAAAGACATCAAGTTATTCTTCCGTTAGATTCGTAAAAAAAAGTTAAATGACGAAAGACTTGTCACCATGACGAGACTGAGTTTCTCCTTCCTAGGACTCATAAAACTTACTAGGATGGATTCATTTGAAGAATGAACTTATATGACAAGCATATGCTATCCCCTTCAAGCTTATGATTAAAAATATTTGGGGTACTCACTAGAAATAGTGGGGAAAAATGAAAGTGAAACATCTCTTGTATAGGTAGCATGTCATTCTTGAACATGACACTCATCTATTTCTCATGTTGGGTTTGGGACATCCTCACTCAGTCACTTGCCCTTCTGGGTTTGAGTGATCCATTTTACCTCTCATTTGACTATTCCACTTCGTCATCATGACTCTTAGTCCTATGTTGAGTCAAATGCTGCCACATTCTGGAGTCATGTTACCGATGTTGAAGAGAAGTCCTATCTGCAGTTTAATACCTATACATTGTCTAAGTTTTTTCCACTATTCTGAATCATACTCATTTATTCCACTTTATTCCTTGTTTCGTGTCGATGATGAGGGAATAATTATGGCCCTTCTTCGATGGGTCACTTCCTTTCAACTTCAACTCATTATCTAAGAAGATGATTTAGGAACCCCCTTTTGAGTACCTTAGAGCTTACGTGCCTTAATGGCAAGTTCTTCACATCCAACAATAGGGTTTCATCATTGGCATTTGATCGGATGATTCCACAAGTGTTTGAATTCAAATTCATTTTCACATTCATAGATTGTATTGTCGTACCTTGATGACCATTGTTATTATTGGTGGTTTTCTCTCATGCTTGTTAACGGTCCACATCATTGGGCGATAATCAGGTGGTTTTCTAGCATGTTTAACTTCTATTCATTCATTCGCATGTTAGAATTCGTACTTTGATCAGGTTGGGATGGAGTGTAAGAACCTGAGTTTGTCTGATATATCTCAAGCTGCATGGAGTTATGTATTGTTCATGATTATATGCATGTTTCTTCGATACGGATGTCTGCGACCATAGCATGGGACCTTATAATTATGATGATGATGATCCTTCTATATCAAGTGGTTGCATCTATAACTTGGATCTTAGATTTCTAGATGATCCATATTTGGATGGCTACACCCATATCATGGGTGTTTTCACATGGTCCTTCTTATCCGGATGCATGCATCCATACGTGGATTCATGTTTTGATATCAGATATGTATATGTATATGCGTCCTTGATTTGCAGGTATCCTGACAATGTTTTTTCTCGTCCTTGAAAAAAATTGTAAAACATCTTATCCATCACTCTCTCTTTTTACTTCATGCTTTGGGGGCCATCTCTTACACAATATTTTTTCACACCTCCTGCATTGTCCTGTGTCATACCCCAGAGTGCCCAAAACTTGGCAATTATGCAGTGTACCCATCCTGATATGCAGTCCAGATCCTCCCTAAAGGCTTAATGAAAACATGCCTTGAGCCTTCCCTTAAGAAGTAACCTCAAAACCATAATTTTAGGGTCAGTGCGACTGAGACACTGGAAACTCATGCTAATGGTAGGTTTCACTATACTAGCCTTGCACTGGGAGCATGATTTTTACTCGGATACTTGTGCTAATCCCTAAAATGAAAGTTTTCCCAAAGAGGACAAGAAGCTTCGTGATCTAGAGGCTTCCAGAACAATGAGTTGGAGGTTTTTCATTATGGATGTGGTTGAATTCTCCCAATATTTCTTTCTCCTTGAGATGAGGGCATTCCCCTATCTTTGGGGAGATCCTAACTCCCTCTCCCTGCCTATATATTCATCCTCTTCCATTCCCAAATGGTTGGTCTCTTATTATTTTCACCCTTATGCTGAGATAGTGCCTACATGTAATTCATTTTGGCTTGGAGAAGGAGTTCTTGGAGAGGTTGAGCTTGGACTTGGAAATTCACTCAAGGAGGGCTTACTAACATCAAGGCCTGGGTTGTATGCTTAGTCTTTTATTTCTTAATATATAGAACTGTTGTGCACTTTCCATAAATGCTTGTGTTAATGCATCATTTATCTTAATGCTCCTTGATATGTTAAGTGGATTACATTCAATTATGCTTGTTGTACTTGTATGCTTTATTGTGTCTTTGACCTCTTCTGCAGGTATTCAAATGCTATGAGCACTAGGACTGAGCCTGAGAAGCAAGCAATCAAGATCTTCAACAAAGGAGTGTGTTATAGCATCAGAACGAGGTAGGTATCCTTCCTCTTCTCTCATTTCGATTGTAATTTAGGAAAGTGTCTTGTAGATTGTCATGTTGGTTTCTAGTCCCATTCATTGGGCTAGAGGGATCGTCTTTGTCCACAGAGAGGATTTACCTAGATAACACCTAGACATGTAGGTTGAATTGATGCCAACTATTTGAAAGAATGTCAGTCCTAGTTGGGAATGGTCAAGCTCATTCCTAAGATTGATTTATGGTTTGATGGATTCTGAAAGTTATAACAAATTCCGATAAGTGGCCAGAATTATGGGCTAGAAAAGTGCCTTAAATTTTGTGGATGCTGGCACAAGTCTATTGGGAAAAGTCCATGGATGTTGGCTTGTAGGCTTGTGAGAGCGTTTAGAGGTCCCCGGACAATGGAATGCCCATACCATGAGAGCATCCAGAGGTCAAGAGGTCTAAAAGATCAATGGGACCCACGGATAGGATGCCTGAGTGGCTGAGATGTCTCCTAGAGGTATTATTGCTGATGTGGAAGGTATGGTTGATGTGTTCCATCGATTCCATTTCCTTAAGGTCAAAAAGGAGGTTGAATCATATCATAGTGGTCTCTCTCATCGCATGTTTACCTCAGTTAACTAGTTATTTGGGTAGATGTGGGAGGAGGGCGGTTATAGATTGGTATCAGAGTGTGGTTGCACTCTCCTTGGGTGAATGTGTTTGTCATGCATACATGTTGGTTGCATATGTGTTTCTCATGCTTGTAGTCCATGTGCTTGTTGCATTTTCATAGTGTTGATCATGGTTGTAGTGATGTCTCCATGTGAAGGTTGATTTTTTTCTTGTGGGATGTGTCATCATGTGTGTATGGGTGTATATGCATTTGTTATGCATGTCGATGTCTTTATGTTTTCATTCATGCATTGTCATGGTAAAGGTTGTTGTGGATGAGGTCATTATATGCAATTAAGTGTTAGAAAATTATATATTACAGAGCAATGGAGCACATAAAATATATTGTAGAAATATAAACACAGAACATGCATAAAACAAGAGAGACATAGATATACACAGTTCACCCAATTTGGGCCACATCCATGGAGAAACAACTAGTCCTTACTTTTATATTATCCAGCAAAATGAAGAGATATAACCTACAGTAGATCCATTGTAATTCCCTCTTCGCTCTCAATCTCCTCGCTCTTCCTCGCTCAGAATACAGATCTACATAGACGCAATACAATTCCCTCATATATAGTGAGGGGTTTCCTTCTACAGATATAAAAAAAACCCTAAATTAAACATAACTTCTACCGTCAGATCTCTGCCAATGAATGACCCAGATTGAATATGAAATTACAACATTTTACAAGGCAATTTTACATATATTTTTAGCTTTGGGGGCACTGCCCCCAATCCCCCACTAGGGGGGGGGCTCCCGAAGATCGCATCTGCCCCCATGGAGCCCCCTTGTAGCATACTTTTTATGGGCGGCATTGCTACCACATAACGAACTGGGGTCCAATGTGGAGATACCTCTAAATAAAGAAGATAATCAGGCTCCACACCCAACATTAAGTTATCATTATCCTATTGGTATGTTATGATGCTAATTTTTTGGCTAAGATAAATTAGGAGATGCATATCATCAAAGTGAATTTGCGGCATTGGACCTTGAGAAAAGATCATGTCATCATATAGGTTTGTGGGTTGGGCATGCAATTATGTAGGCTAAGGATTGTTATGTGCATTATGGTTATGTGTATGTCTTTCATTTTATTGATGTTATCGTTACATACATGATAGATGCTAGTTTATTTATAGTCATATGCACATGTTGGATAGTCATGAATGATAGTAACCCATGGTGGTATGCATTGCTATTGTTGTTTTAGGTTAGATAACTTGATGATTATGTTATATGTTGTTGATGAGTATGTTATAGGTTAAATTGTTGTTGTTATATGTTAGATAACTTGATGATTAGGTTATATGTTGTTGATGAACATGATATATAACTTCTTGTTTTTATATGTTAGTAAACCTAATGATTAGGGTTATTAAATTAAGACGTTGATGTTATATGTATCATTTTATATTGGATTGGTCTATGAAAATGGTTAGGGTTATGACATTCAAGTATGAGTTAATATGTTGTGATATTATGTCATACTAATATAGAATAATTGTGAAGATGTGATTATTATATATGAATGATAATTGCTTATGAGTTTATGATGTGAACATGTTAACAAGTGACTATTATGGATATCATGACCTTATTTATGTTTGAGTTGATATGTCATGAATTTATATCATGCTAATATGGATTGATTGTGTAGACAAGATAACATCCCCTGAGATACACTAAGGTTTGATTTTTATTATGTAGTATACTTGGTGCTTCATTGTTGATTATGTCGTCTATTTGGTGTTTGAGTGTTTGGTGTTTATTATGTCATCTAGTTTATTTATCTGACATGGTATTTTTATAGTTTGTTGAATGTTTGATTTCTTACATGATATGAGTATGAGTCTATAGGATTGCATGAAGAAATGATCTTGTTTTAAGACGATTGTGCTAACACATATGTGTTGAGACAGTTGATATGTACTTGAGTGTAGTAGGTGATAGTTGTAGCCTTATGTCTAATGACTTGAGTTGACTATGGATTATGACATGATTGTTAGTCTTGGTAAAGGTTGATTTAAAATTCATAGATATGATTGTATTGATAATTGGAACATGTGGTTGACATGTGTAAACAATTGTAGGAAACATTCTTGGTATTAGTGTGATTAGGTAACAAGTGATTTGTTTAGATAACTAATAGTTGGGTGATGTGACAGTGCATAATAAGACTCTATTGCAAGAAAGTAAAAAGGTAAAAGAAATGAAATGGGAAAGAATTCCTTTGGCTATGTTTGGAAACCCTAATTCCAAATGAATGAGTTCTTTGCATATAGGAAGCCTTCTTAACCTTGATTTCATCTGAAATTATGTGGGTATGTGCTCTATTCATGGACATGTATTTGACGGGTATAATAGTTGGTGTCTAGCTGTAGGTGGATATGTATGAGGAATTGGAGTCCCTTGAGAGATGGTGTGGATGTGTTCAGTTGCAAGAAAAATGATTAGCACAACAAGGTAAGGTAACTGGTGTATTGTTATGTTTATTTATGCACTAAGATTTATGTGTTTATGGCAGTATGATGCAGGGGATTGGATGAAAAGACACTACCATGAAATTATGAAGAAGGCCCAAGCTGAGATTTCCTTTGGAAGCACTAGGAAACATGGGGATTGAGTCATGATGCCTATTGAGAATATTGTGATTTCGATTATTTGTGCTTGGATTGAAACTTGGTTTATGTCTAGTGCAAGGCCTTGCCACTTTGGTTGTGGTGTCATATTGTTGTTATTGGTTTTCCATGGTTTTCTTCTTGGTCTTACCTTTACCTTTTTTAGAGTCTTGGGAATTGGTTGGGAAAGAGGAATTTAACAGAGCTTGGGGAGAGCTGTGTGTTATCCAACAAGTAATGTAAGAAGTTGTAACATCCTCCTCCCACATCTACCAAACTAATTGGCCAGCTGGGATAAACATGCGACGAGAGGCCCCTATGATATGATTTGACCTCCCAAGTCACATTAAGGAATTGGAACCAATAGAAACACACCATAAAAACATCCAACATCAGCTTTAGAATCCTCAAGAGACATGTCAGCCACTTAGACAACTTGTCCCTAGGTCCCACTGATGTTTTATATTTATTAGGCCACAGTCACTCTCATGATATGGGTAAGGGAGCGACTAGAAACCCAAATTTTCTCTCACAAGCTTGCCTACTAGGGACTAGAGACCAAAGTTGCTAGTGCTATGTTAGTGACTTCAACATTTGAGCCACGTTTTCAAGCTCAAAGCCAAGGTCACTACCCAGAATTGATACATCTCTTCAAATCAACAAAATAACATGGAAATGACAGTACTAAAGCAATCACTTGTTCAAGACCTTGATTGGACCCCTACTAGCCATGACAAGCATTTTGTCAAACATATTGCAAATGTGTAATCTACAAGTGTAATTAACAATTCTGAGAATAGGGGTCTCATACTTAGCTAAGAATCGTTAAAAACCATTGATGACTCAACACATCAACTGCCATTCCATCCATTAGGTCATAGATACATTGATCATTAAATTACAAGTAAAAACAAGATGAGATCCACACATGGCTACTGTCATAAAACACATACATAACCAACATAATAGCAACAAAAATACTTATGAAAGTACAGTCATATAGACCACATATAATTCATCAAAATGCTCATACAAATATAAGGAAAAATAACCTTTCATTAGTCATGCAAAATCCAAACCTGGGATGGGACTTCCACGTTCTACCAAATCGTAGAATCGCTGAACCAAATCTCTCTTCAGTCATTCACCACCGTGCCATATTCCGAGCATGAATGTGGGATCTCATAGAACACATCAATCAAAACTCATGCAAGGCTTCTAGAGGTCATCCAACTAAACCCATCAAGCAGTGACTCCACCTCACTATCAGACATCACAAAACCATCATCAGATTGGTCTCCATCCAATCCTTCTAGGACTTCTAGAGTGTTTGTTCCAACCAAGTTTTCCAAGAATAGTAACGCAAGCCACAACTGCCTCCAATCTTCTAGAGCGTTTGTCCAACCAAGGCTTCCAAGAATAGTAACTCAACCCACCAAGGGCTTCCAGACCATTATTCCAACCAAGGCTTCGAGGACTAGTAACTCAACCCAAGTTGTTATAGGGATTCCAAAGCATTTGTCCAACCAGGGCTTCTAGGAACTAATAACTCAACCCAAGTTAAGGAAACGTGAGAAACAACCAAAAACAAACAATGAAAGTAAACCCACAATCACCATGGCTATCCATGAAATGGAAAGGCTAGACAATCCACTATCAAATTAGGCAGTCCTCCATTCCAATGACATATCACAACCAAGAAACCACATGCATGTGCCATGCATGCCAAAGCTAGTGAAGGAAACATACATGCAACTCAATACCTATAAGAAAGTATGATGTAGCTACTGATACTGATGCCTTCTTGCACTTTACTACTCTTCCTTTACCTTCTTTCTCCAAGAATCTAAGTATGCCACACCCACCTAGAGTGCTCCAAGAAAAATCTAAGTCTCTAAGAGTATGAGAGAGCTCCAAAACTGAATTGAAAAAATGTTACCAATTGATCCTTAGAAGCCTTGCTATGAATGAGGCCTCTATTTTCTTCATTTTCCATTATTTTCCTTCATTTTCCTCCTCACATCCAACCTGTGACCTTTCACCTCCCTTTCTCCTAATTTCCATTATTTTCATAAATAATTGTGCCAAAAATTCCATTTTTCCTTTCCAAAGCCTTAACCATTTCCTTTTCCAATTTCCTTAGCCATAAACAATCACAAGTGATCCCCATCATTAGGACATTTCCCAACATTCAACTTGGAATAAGTGTCCCATCATTTGTGGTTATTATTTTTCCTTTATTTACTTTTATTACATGGAGTTTTCACCAGGGTTGTTACAGAACCCTCCCCCTTGGGGTAACACCGTCCTTTATGTTCAACAACATCTATAACCATAAATATGTTGTAGAAAAATATATACTACTAATGGATCTTTATAACTTATCTCGATGTAGTATTTACAATGATCACCCTACTGAAAAGCAACTGAACATAACAACATAATAACATGAAATTCTAACAACATACCTCATAGTGTAGCTTTATAACCTAGATTGTGGTGGAATTTACATCCATATACATATGTACATAAACCAACATCATCAAAACATATACCAAAGCATATACCAAAATACCAAGTCGAAATTGCTTTGCCTCATCTGAAAAACAAGGAAGTATACATAGCCCGCATCTGATCCACAATCTCCCATGTAGCTTCATCAGGCCCAAAGTACTTCTACTGCACCTTAACTTTCTCGATTGCTCGATTCCCAAGTATGAGCACTTTTTTCTACAATATACACTAAGGCTCCAGCTAGAATTCTTCATCTGGTTCCACCTGCAATACAAACTAGTCAATCACATGATCAACATCCTTAACATACTTCTTATGAAAAGATACATGGAAAACATCATGGAATTTAATTGTTGGAGGTAGTGCAAGCTGATAGGCTACTAGCCCAGTCCTCTCAATGATACTAAAGGGTAAAAAAAACCATGGTTCTAGCTTGGCACCTGATCCAATTCGCAACGATCTCTTCTTTGGTTTGATGCAGAAGTACACATGTTCCCTAACCTAGAAATCCTTTAACAACCTGTTCCTATCCGCATAACGTTTCTGATTATCTTGTGCTGCATTTAGATTCTTCTTGATCAAATTCAACCAATAATAAAATATATTCACTACGGTTAGTCTTTTGATACCCTAGGTTACCTAAATAAGGTTTCATGTGAAACTCCCTCAAGATCACCTTCTTGAGGTCACTATTATGCAATACATATATCCTATCTCAGAACGTGACCAACACGTCTGCTGTAAGACAATAATCCATACCTTGTGTACCTGCAACTATACATATACCTGTACATGTACCTATACATACACCTGTACTAGTACCACTACCTATACCAGTACCACTACCTGTACCTATACCTACAATTGTACCTACACTAGCATCCTGCTGCAACCTCTGCATAATCTCCATATACCTGACATCCTGCTAACCTGCCTATAAGATCCTATCATGTAAGTTTGTCTCATAGGAGCTCATAGCTGCTAAGTGATTTACCTGTACCTGTCTGCTGAGAGCATCTACCACCATGTTCTCTTTACCTTTGATGTACTTGATCTCAAAATCAAACTCACTGATCATGGCCAACCATCTAGCCTGCATGGCATTTATATTCGTCTGGTCAAACAAATACCTCAATCCAATGTGATCACTCATATGTACAAACCTCCTTCCAAGAAGATAGTGTCTCCATATCTTCAATGAATGTATGATCACTGCTAACTCAAGATCATGCGTGGGATAGTTATGCTCATGCTCGTTTATTTTGTGGGACTCATAGCATACCACATGTCCATCCTACATAAGCACTCCACAAACTCCTCTCTTGCAAGCATCTGTGCATACCACAAAATCTTTATCCAGATCTAGAATCTGTAACACTAGTGCATGTGTCAATAGATGCTTGAGTTTCTTAAAGCTAGCCTCACACTCCTCAGTCCATTTGAACTTATTACCTTTCCTTTGCAATGATGTGATAGGATAAGCAATCTATGAGGAGTTCTTGACAAACCTCCTACAGTAGCCTGCCAAACCCATGAAAGATCTCACCTCATCCACACTCTTAGGAGCTACCCACTCCATGATGACCCTTATGTTCTCTGGATTAACTTCAATTCCCTCCTTGGAGAAAACATGCTCCAAGTAGTGTACCTTAGTTTGAAGGAAACTAGACTTGCTGAGCTTAGCATACAACTGCTATCTCTCAACAACCTCAACACTATTGCTAAATTCTCAGTATATTCTTCCTCATTTTTAGAATATGCCAGTATATCATCAATGAACACAATAACAAAATTATCAAAATATAGACTTAAAACACTATTAATCAAGCATATGAATGTAGCTAGAGCATTAGTTAAGCCAAATGGAACAACAAAAAACTCATAATGCTCATACCTGGTCCTGATTGAAGTCTTGTAAATGTTGTCCTCTTTGATACATACCTGATGGTATCTAGATCTCGAGTCAATATTCGAGAACACTGTTGGTCCCTTAAGTGGATCAAACAAGTCATGAATCCTTGACAAAGGGTACATATTCTTAATGGTCACATTTTTCAACTATCTTTATTCAATGCATAATTTGAGAGTACCATATTTCTTCTTCACAAACAATACTGGTAAGCTCCATGGTGATATACTCTGCCTAATGTATCCCTTTTCCAACATTTCCTTCAGCTGCAATTTTTACTCAACGAACTCAAGTGTACTCATCATGTAAGGTGTTTTCAATGCTCGTGCTACCCCTTGCACTAACTCAATAGAAAATTACACTTCCATGTGGGGAGGAAACTCTGTAATTTCCTCAGGAAATAAATCCTGAAACTATTGCAAAACTCGGTACCTATTTAACACATCCACATCCTTAGCCTCCTTACCCTTGTCACTAGAAATGTGTATTGCAAATAGCTTGAACCCCTTCGTGCGACTACATTTTTCTTACATAGCTGTCACCATGCTAACTAATGTAGCTTTCTTGTTACCTTGTAAGGCTCTTGGTTCTCCATTGTCATCAACACACTCAATGGATTTGTCATAATAGTCTACCTTGGTTCTATGAAGATACAACTAGTCCATGCCCAAAAACATACTCTATGAACCCAATTGTAATACATTCAAGCTCTTACCCAATGATGAACTCATTTCTGTGTACCTATAGCCAACTGCACTAACCAAGAATCTGCATGAGATTCCTTACTCAAACCACTATTATCCAGCAAGTCCGGAGGACTAACATAGCTATAATTAGATCTAGAGTCAATCAAAATAGAAATAACTTGATCACAAATCTTAGCATCCATCTCAATGATAGATGCCTGATGCTCTACATGTTTTTTTATCTAACACTCCATAGATATGTGGAATACTCTGACCAACATCCCCAACAGTTTTTGCCTCTTGCACAATGTATATCTGAGGTCTACCACCCTGATTCTATGGACAACCTATTTAGCGATGATCTTTTCCACAAGTCCAACACTCTACAAGATTCCAACCTGTCTCCTTGTTCTGTTCTCCTTACTGGAATCCTTGTCCTCTATTCGATGTATTGAACTTCTTAGGTGGTGCAACATTCTCCTTGTTACCTTTATCCTGAGGCCTTGCTCTCTTTCTGCCCCATTTTCCTTTTTTCTTTGCATTACCTCTCAAGTCTGTCTTAGTCTTGGTTTTGTGATTTGAATGTTCATAGCAATGCCTTAGCTTCCAAATGGCCTCCTCCAGTGATCTAGCCTCATCAAACTAAATTCTATATTTAAATGCAAACAATAACCCACTATTGAACCCCTGAATGTTGGACTTTTCCTCTATGAGATAAGGCACATACCTCAGTAACTCCAAGAACCTACTAGTGTACTCATCATCTATCATGGAAGCCATTTTTATCTCATAAAATTCTTTTGTTATGTCATCAAAGTATCTCTTTGAAAAGTACTTCTTGACTACTCGCTCAAACTCATTGAAAGTCAAATCCTCCTCATGAATACATCTGACATTCTACACATATTCCCACAAAATGTATGCTTTACCTTTGAGACTGAACTTAGCCACTCTATATTTCATGTTCTATGAATACTCATGCAACCTCAAGAATTTTCACATGCCAAGCAACCATGCCTCTGCATCTTGTGGTTTCTTCATCTCTCCATCAAATATTGGTGGCTTTGCTTTCTTAAACTCATCCAGCAAATAACCCTTATCACTCCTCCTATAAGGAAGATGACGATGACGATCATGATGCCTATATGAATCAGAACTAGAATCATACTTGTGTCTATCCCTTCTCCTATCTAGAGTGTCCAAAAATCTGCCATCTCTGATTCTGTCATCTCTACCTAATCTTTGACCACCATGTGATCTACTACCATATGCCCCATTATTTCTATCCTCCTACTCATGGATGATCCGACATGGTTTGTTTTGTTGTAAATCTAACAAAATCTGAAGTATTACTCCATTTACCTCTGCTTTTTTTTCCTATGCCTATATGATTATGTCATTATTTGCCTTAAAACTTCGTATCTCTTCCTTTAATCTTCTAAGTGTAATTGCCAAATCGGAAGAGTTCCTGACACCATACCACTCTTCAGAATCACAGGGAGAGTCTTTGTAGTCAACCATCTTTCTAGCCATCTGATATTTCTTCCTGCAAGGTGTATCATGTCATCTAAACCAATGTACCTTATTACAACTCGTGGAGGATACGTTGTCTAGAAGATCAACAAATCAATGTGATACATGTATAGCATAATCATGAGAACATATAGAAACATAAAAGATAAGAATATAACCATGCAACCACCATCCTATCTAGGGTCCAATCATCAATGCATGACCTCAACAATAACAAACACCATGACCTCATGCATGACAACCACCATCATTATGTCACTATACACTTGACCACATGCGACATGAACATGCATAAGTGATGCATAACCATCCAGACATATACATAAACACATATGATCAAGCATGGATGAATAATACGTGAAATGAAACTTGCAAGAATGATACATGCAACCAAGTATACAAGAATGTAACCAAGCATACTACAACAATACATGTAAACACCATAAATCGACATGTACTAGTCATACACTCACAATGATGCATTCCACAATAACACCTCAAATTTCAGATGATGACATCACTACAACCATGAACAACATCATGAAAATGCAACAAGCACATGGAATGCAAGGGTGAGAGACACACATGAAACTGACATGCATGCATGACCAATACATAGCCCATCCACTTTGAGGGGTGAACCATGCTTTGAAACCCACTCTGTAACACCCTCCTCCCACATCTACCCAAGCAACTGACCGACTAGGGTAAACAGTCAATGAGAGGCCACTATGATATGACTCAACCTCCCAAGTCATGTTAAGGAAGTGGAACCCATGAAAACACACCATACAAACATCCAAAATCAGCTTCAGAATCTTTAGGAGGCATGTCAGCCACTAAGAAAACCTGTCCCTGGGTCCCACTGATGTCGCTCTCATGCTATGAGTAAGGGAATGACCAGAAAACCAAAGTTTCTCTCATAGGCTTGCCTGCTAGTGACCAGAGATCAAATTTTCTAGTGTTATGCCAATGACTTTGGGATTTGAGCCACTTTTTCAGGCCCATAGCCCAGGTCACTACCCATAATCGATCCATCTCTTCAAATCAACAAAATAACATGGAAATGATAGTACAAAATAAATCACTTATTCAATATCTTGACTAGACCCTTACTAGCCATGATAGGCATTTCATCAATACATATTGCAAATGTGTAATCTATAGGTGTAATTAACATTTTTGAGCATAGGGGTGTCATACTTAGCTGAGAATTGCTAAGAACCATTGATGCCTCAACACATCAACTGCCATTACGTCCATTAGGTCATAGATACATTGATCATTAAATTACAAGTAAAAACATGATGAGAGCCACACATGGCTACGACCATAAAACACATACATAACTAGCATAATAGCAACATAAATATTCATGAAAGTACAATCATATAGACCACATATAATTCATCAAAATTATGATAGAAATACAAGTAGAAATAACCTTTCATTAGTGATGCAAAATCCAAACTCGGGATGGGACTTCCACATTCCACTGAACCATAGAATGGCTTAGCCAAATCTCTCTTCAACCATTCACCCCCATGCCATATTCCAAGCATGAATGTGAGATCTCATAGAACAAATCAAACAAGACTCATCTAGGGATTCCAGAGGCTATCTACCTCAACCCATCAAGCAATGATTCCACCTAATTTTCAGGGATCACAAAACCATCATAAAATTGGTATCCATCCAAGCCTTCTAGGGATTCCAGAGCATTTGTTCCAACCAAGGCTTCCAGGACTAGTAACTCAACCCACAGCTATCGCCAGGCTTCAAGAGAATTTTTCCAACCAAGGATTCTATGATTAGTAACTCAACCCACCAAGGGATTCTAGAGTGTTTGTCCAACCAAGGTTTCTAGGACTAGTAACTCAACCCAAGATGTTACAAGGCTTCCAAAGCATTTGTCCAAATAGGGAAGAGTAGTAATGAAAAATACATGAGGTCAATATCATGTGGATATGAATTGTTGTTGTATGCTTGTATTATGCATATGTTTATGTTATGATAGGTAACACCAAGGGATGCATCAATGAAATGAAGCAGTGTGGTTTGCGGCATGTTGGGACAAGCATGGATAAGACACTAGAAGCAAGCTTTCTTGGAAAAGATAACGTGCTTTCGGATGTGAGGTACTATTATTTTGCATATGTTGTATATGTTGTACATGTTGCATATGTGATGTTGTGCACGTGCAGTGTTGTGTATATATATAGTGTGTGTACATGTTGTTTATGCAATGTTATGTACAGGGTGGTACAAATAGTGTTGTGTGAATATTCCATATGTAGTGTTGGGTATATATGGTGCTATATACATGTTGGACATTCGGTGATGTGTAAAAATGATGCTATGTACATGTTGGACATGCGGTGATGTGTACAAATGATGTTATGTACATGTTGGACATGCAGTACTATGTACATGTGGTGCTATGGACATATGGTGTTGTGTGCATGATTGTACAAGTGGTGTCATGTGCATGTGGTTTTGTGTACATGTTGTACAAGTGGCATTATGTGTAGGTGGTATTGTGTACATGTCGTGCATGTGGCACTATGTACATGTGGTGTTGTGTACACGTCATGCATGTGGTACGCTGCACATATGGTATTGTGTACACATTGTACAAGTGGTGCAATGTAAATGTGGCATTGTGTACACGTTGCACAGGTGGTGCCATGTACATGTGATGTTGTGCATGTGGTGCTCTGTACAGGTGGTACTATATACATGTTGTACATATGTTATTTGTGTACATGTGGTATTGTGTGCATGTTTTACATCATGTGATCAGGGCATTCAGTACTATGTATGCACATTGTGTAGTCGGGGTATCGTGAAATTTGCATTCATTATGTTGTACTCTGTGACATGTGTACGTATATGCTTTGTGTTATACAATGGATGTAGGTGTATGTATTGTGTTGTGTTGTGCACTGGGTGTAGGTGTATGTGTTGTGTATCAAGTGTAGGCACATGTATTACATGGTGTGTATGTCGTGTGTGGTTGTATGTGTGTGATGCAAGTTATGTGTATGTGCACATGGTTGAGGAGAAGGAACTAGGTGCTTTTTGGGTGTAGCAACCAATCTGGTGTGTGCACAGAATAAGGACAAAGGTAGAAGCTAAGGATTAATTAAAGGATAAGTATCAATATTTTATTTCAGCTTTATTATTCATATGATTTATGATTCTAGTCTATGATGATTTCATGTGATCTATGATTTTGGTCTATGATGGTTACATGTGATCTATGATTTTGATATATGATGGTTTTGTTTTGAGCTAACTTGCTGTGATGTATTTATACATGATGATTTGGTCAAAGATGCTAGTTTGACTTGAAGCAAACAGTATTGCAAGTCTACCTTATTGACAAGCTACCAATGAGGTATGATTGAAGTTATTTCAATTTATTTTGAATCTAATAGAAATTATGTTCTTGGAATAGGAATGCATTAACATGCCTAGTTGAGTGGTTGAAATCGACTGCAAGAATTAGCAGCAAGAACAAAATGCATTGGAATAGCTAGTAGTATGCTCGTAAAGCACTTCAGGAGCAGGGCCATTGTGGGACACTGGTACGCCATAGTATCCATTGATTTCCATGAGCATGATATGACCAGTATGATGGTTTGAGGTAGGTATATTCCTTGGTTATTTGAATTTACGATGCAAGGAAGCCTTGCCAAGGGATGGATTGCCTAAGATAGGGGATATTGGGGAACTTGGAAGGTGAGTGACTGCACGAAAAGGGTGACCAAATTTCTCAAGGGAATGTGTAACAAAGAAGGGAAGGTCAAGGATATATTTGTTTTTCATGAGAAATTCCAGATGGAATCAAATGCAAATTGGGAGTGCACCATGGAACAATGAGATGGTAACTACTCACTGAGAGGACAAGTGGCACAGGATAGTCGCGCTAGACATTAGATGCAGCTTTCACTGTGACAGTGGATTCTAGACTTCCTGGGAAGGAGGTGAATCTTGGTACTACTTTCAAGGGTGGAGGTGTGAGCCTTTGGACTCCCTTGTTGATTGATACAAGAATCATATCCTTTTATTTGATGGTTTAGAAAATGTGCATATGCGTATATGTGGTTATTGTAAATATCGTAATGAGTTGTGTTATAAAGCTCCAAAAAATGGTATGTTTTTCATGTTGTCATGATGTTTTTCTTTTGAGTAGGTAATTCATTGTAAATACTACAATGAATAAGTTATAAATCTCCATGGGAAGTATGTTTTTTTTTCAATGGTTTTGTTGAGGTATTGGTGTGGTTTAAAACCGGGGATGGTGTTCCCTGAGGGGCCGGGTTCTGTAACATCCCTGGTGAGAATTCCATTTAATAGATTTTAACAAAGGAAATATAAGACCATTAGTAAGGGATACGTATTCCAATCTGAATGTTGGGAAAGACATCTCGGTGTGGGTGTTCATTTGGTTTATTATGGCTAAGGAAATTTCCAAAGGAAAAGGAAAAGCCATTAAAGAGGCAAAAGGTATTCTGACACATTTATTTATGAAAATAAAGGAAATTAAGAGAAAAGTAAGGTGAAAGGTCACAAGATGCATGTGAGGATGAAATTGAAGGAAAATAATGGAAAATGAAGAAAAAGAGGCCTCATTGATAAAAATGCTTCTGAGAATCAGTTGGCATGCTCTTAGTCAGTGTTAAGCTCTTGGCTCAAGTGTTTCTTAGGTTTTTCTTTGGAGAAAGGAAAGGAAAAGAATGTAAAGGATGAATAAGGAAAGGAAAGCAAATATCAAGCTAGGAAGAGTACGATCAAGTAGCTCTAGAAGGAAAACTTGCAGGTAACATATTGCATTTGTGATTTCCAAGCTAGTTTTGATATTCATGTCTTTGCATGTTGGTGGCATGGTTTTGCCAGGTTATGGTAGTGGGTTTCAGCCTAGCCTTTCCCTTTTCCGGATGCCATGGCATGTTGGATGTTTATTTTGGTTTTGACCTTCGGTTTTCCAGATGGATTTAAGAATCTGGGGCAGAGGTGGTATCAAGGTTCATTCCCAATAGGAATCCCCT
This sequence comes from Pinus tabuliformis, assembly GCA_031772625.1. Lineage (NCBI taxonomy): Eukaryota > Viridiplantae > Streptophyta > Pinopsida > Pinales > Pinaceae > Pinus > Pinus tabuliformis. The sequence goes on along the minus strand of CM062816.1, from coordinate 1,250,903,808 downwards.
AACTGGTTTTGGTGGGATACACAGTAAATCCTATGTGAGGAGTCTCGGTTTAGGGCCTAGTTATCTGGGTTTGGATTATGGTAAAGCCTTAGAGATTGGTCTCAGTTTAGGGCCTAGTGATCCATGACTGGATTGCAGTAAAACCTGAGAGACAAGGAGACAAAAAATCCTCAAGGATAGTGATGGATTCCAGATGGCATTCCAAGTTCGGTTTGGTTGTTATCAAAGCACGGGTTTTGGTGTGATCATGGTTTGGTGAGAATGGAGATGGTTTAACCTCTAAATTCCCTTGTCTTTTTTTCAATTGGTTTTTCCATGAGATCCCACATTCATGCTTTGAATATAGCACGTGGTGATTAGTTGAAAGAAAGATTTGGTTCAACCATGTCTACTGTTTGGTGGTTCGTGGAAGTCTCGAACTTGGTTGGATTTTTCTATGATTAATGAAATCTAAGTTCTCTTTCTTTTTCACTTGTTTATATGTGGATTTAATGGTTGTTATATCTATGATATTTACATGGTTTTATGATGGTTATAAGCATGGTTAATTGACCGGTTCATGTCATGATTATTTTATTTATTTACTTGTAATTATTGAAATGATGGATGCAAAACCAAATTGATGTTATAACATTGCAATGGAGAGGGTGGTGATCCTTATTGTCATGTTTCATAAGTGCTTTCAGTCATTCATACTTTGTCTTGTATCCTATACCCGTAGGTTGCATTGATGCCAAGTGTTTGACAAAATGTGAGTCCCGATTGGAAATGTTCAGGCTTAGTCCTAAGGTTGATTTCTTGTTTATTAGCTTTGTCATCATGTTAGATGGATTCTGAAAGTTATAACAAATTCTGGGCAGTGGACGGAATTCTGGGCTAGAAAAGTGCCTTAAATTCCGAGGACATTGGCATGTGCCTGCTGGGAAAAGTCCCTGGACGGTAGCTTGTAGTCTTGTGAGAGTGTTTAGAGGTCCCTGGATGCTAGCATGCCCATAGCATGAGAGCATCAAGAGGTCAATATGTCTAAGAGATCAATGGGACCTAGAGGCATGATGCTTGAGTGGCTGAGATGTCTCCTAGGGGTATTGTTGCTGATGTGGAAGGTATGGTTGACGTAATCTGTCAATTCCATTTCCCTAAGGTCACCAAGGAGGTTGAATCATACCATAGTGGCCTATCTTGTCACATGTTTACTTCAGTTGGTTGGTTACTTGGGTAGATGTGGGAGGAGGGTGGTTACAAGTGCAAATATCCTAGCAACCAATACAACCACTGCAACATTGATGGCCATATAGAGGAGAAGTGCTGGAAGTTACATCTGAATTGAGACTTGAAGAACAATAAGAAATATAATAATAGGAAGAATATCATGGCCACTGATTTGAGAAACCAAGTAGAAAGCAGCTCGGACATGGATGAGAAGACTGTTTATACATAAGTGTAGAAGGAGGTGAATCTGAATAACCCTCAACAACAGGAAGAGAAAGAAATGACGAAACTCTTCCATATAAAGATACAGGTTAAGAAGACAAATATTAATGCTCTATTTGACTCAGGATCGCAGGAGAATCTCATTATAGCAGAGCTAGTCAAGAAGTTGGTGTTGAAAGTTCGTGATCATCCAAACCCGTATCCATTGGGATGGGTAAATAAGGATGCAGAGCTGAAGGTAACAAAACATGCAAAATTATATTTGCTATTAGTGTTGATTTTATTGATGAATTAGATCTAGATGTGATTCCTCTTGATGTACGGTGAAGTCATGTTTGGGAGTCCCTACATGTACATGTGTGATGCAATATTCATGAGGAGAGATAACTAGTATCGGCTCATAAACAATGGAAAATTGTTCATCATCAATGCACACAAAGGAAAGTCAAAAATTTCGCTAGTAAGTGCCAACCAAGCCAAGAAATTGATCCGTTCTAGCAAAAGTATGTTTTATTGTTTTAAGAGAAAGTCATTCTCAGGAGGAGTCAATAAGAGGCAAGGCATCCCTAGAGGGGTGTACTAAGAAACATAAAAAACAATTAGAGGAGTTGTTATAGACATACAAGGATGTGTTCCATCACCATGTGGGTCACCCATCATCATTGTGCCAAGGAAGGATGGGACTGGTCAAATGTGTATAGATTACAAGGTGTTGAATAAAATCACGCTCAAGAATAGATTCCCCCTGACCAGGATAGACGATCTACTAGATTAGTTGTAGAAAGAAAAGTATTTAACCAAGATGGAATGGAAGTCTAGATATCACCAAGTTCAATTCTAAGAAGAAGATAAATGAAAGACCGCCTTCAAAACCAGGCAAGGTTTGTATGAGTGGTTAGTTATGCCATTTTTCCTATGTAATTGACCAGCTATGTTTATGATATTAATGAATGATATACTGCAACCTTTTATAGATTGATTTCATATTGTCTATTTGGATGATATAGTAGTATATAGTGCTACCTGGGAGGATCATATTTCACATTTGACGCATGTGCTGGAAGCATTGAAGAAGCACCAATTACTAAAAAATGTCAAGAAATGTGAGTTTGCGCAACAGTCTTTGGTGTATCTGGGGCATGTGATCGGTGGAGGAGAGCTGAAGATAGATCTTTCTAAGGTGGATGCCATCATGAAATGACTGGTGCCTACTAATGTTTATGAGCTCAGGAGTTTCATTGGGGTAGCACAATACCTGAGGAAATTCATAACCTCATTTTCAGCGGTAGTAGCACTGCTCCATGCCATAACAACAAGTGGCAAGAGTTTCTAATGGGGAAAAGGTCAGTAGTATGCTTTCAAGGAGATAAATAAGAAGATCAGTCAAGCACTAGTTCTGGCATTAGAAAACGTGCAGTGAACCTTTGAAGTGGAGATAAATGTGAGTAGGTATGTTATGGGAATTGTCTTTATGCAAGGAGGAAGGTCTGTTTGCTACCATTCTTGAAGTATTTAATGGGGTAGTACTTAACTACCCTACCTATGATAAGGATATCTATGCCATGGTGAAGATGTGAAGAAGTGGAAACACTATTTAAGGGGAAAGGAGATAGTAATCCACACAGATCACCAGTCATTACAATACTTTCAAGCCTAGAGTAAGCTATAACAAACGAGGCATTACAAATGGATGGGGTTTTTACAACAATTTCATTTGTTGATCAAGTATAAGAAGGGAAACCCAAACAAGTTGGACGATATGCTTTCAAGGCCACCCATATCAAATATTACATCTTTGGGGGCTCTTATGCACATGGAGCCATTCACCCATGATGCATACTGAGAGGCATATTCAGAAGATGAGGACTTGAAGGAGGTGTATCAGCAGTTGTAGAGTCAAAGTCATGTGCATGATGGTGACAACACCATTTACTACCATCTCCAGGATGGGTTACTCTACAGGCTGGATAAGCTACGAGTTCCTAAAGGTGAGTGTTTGCAGTTGATTAGAGAGGCTCATACCTCCAAGTTTGCAGGGCACTTTGGTGTAGGGAAGACTATTGCTAACTTGAAGAGCTATCTGTATTGGCCCAAGATGCAAGAGAAGGTAGTTAAGTTCAAAAGAGGATGCATGCTTTGTTGTACTAACAAGTCTAGCAACATGAAACAATGTTTATATCATCCCTTACCTGTGCCTAATCATCCTTGGGAAATAATTTCCATGGACTTTGTGGGAGGTTTACCAACAACTAGGAAGGGACATGACTACCTATTTCTAGTAGTTGACAGGTTCAGCAAGATGTGTGTTCTGATGCCCTGTAAAAATACCATCAGCAGACAAGAAGAAGAAAACTTGTTCTTTGGACAAGTCTGGGTGCACTTTGGGATACCAAGGAGCATCATTTTAGACAGGGACACAAGATTTTTTTAGTGCATTCTGGACTACATTTTTGGAGAAGATGGACACAAAGTTGAAGATATCTACAACATTCCATCCATAGAAAAATGGGCACACATAAGTAGTCAATAGGAATTTGGTGCAAATTCTAAGGGGATACAACCAGAAGCATCTCAAGACCTCAGATCTGGTATATATAGAACATTATTATAACCTAGAAGTCAACAATTCTAGAGGAAAGTCGCCATTTGATACTTGTTTTGGATACTTTCCACCTTCACCTTTGGATAGTGCATATCAGAAACAAGGAGGAGTGAGGGAAGATATTAGAGGAGATGCTTTGAGCACTGAAAATTTTATAGAGAAGATCAGGCATATCCATCAATAGGTACATGAAACACTGCAAAAGTCATAGGATAATTATAAGGCTAGGAATGATCAACACAAAGCAGAGAAATCATTCAATGTGGGAGAAAAAGTATGGCTATAGTTGAACAAAGAGAGGTTACAGGGTCCTGGTAATAAAATGAAGGCTCTAAGGTATGGTCCCTTTGAGATACTGGAAAAGGTGGGTGATAAGGCCTATAATATTAGTTTACCACCATATATTCACATTTACTCAGTTGAGAATGTTGAGAATTCGAAACTCTATGAGCCTTCCATGCTAGACCAGGAAGAGGAACAAGTCCTACCTTTTATGAAGGATCTGGCACCAGATGCTCAGATATAGTTGATAGAAGATACAGATTTTCAAAGGAGGTCCAAAAATACAAGACATCGATAACATGACCTTTGGTAGATTGTGTTGAAGGGTCAACTTCCAGGAAAACCTAAATGGCACACGAGAGAGAAGGCGGAGGAAATATTTCCTCACCTCATTTAGTAAAATATTTTTGGGTCGGAAAGCCTCCCAAAATGGGGAGGTGTCATCCAAACTGGATCATTATATTTTCAGTCATCCATCTCAATCCATTTGGATTGGAAAAAGTGGAGGAATCAGCTCATGGGACTGTTTTTACCAGCGGACCCAGTTTGGTGAAACAGGGTCTGAAACCTTCTCGTAGTGTGTTGAGGCATCAAATGACTTTTTTGGGGGATAAAAATTTATCACTCTAGTGCCACACCTTCTCATGCTATTCTACACACAGAAATATTTCCAACTATGCAAGAAGCATGTTAATCAAAGTCTGTATGCAAACATTATGCCACTCAAAAATTGACATTCCTCTTTTCACACCTATAGTTTGGGAGCATGTTGCCTTAGCCCCCATTATTTATGGAAAATAGGCTAGCCACATGTGTGCAATCTAAAAGGCTTTAGAAGAGTCTATATTGTAACTCTATTTAAGAGTTGATGTAGTCAAAATTAACCACTAGTAGGCTACCATGCTGTGTTATAACCAGGTGTTTTTGGGAAAAGTATCCATTCGGAATGCCCCTATCCCACTCTAAGGTGTGATAGTGCCTTAGCAACAAACAAGGAAACTTATTCGAGTATTCTTCTTTATGAAATGTAAATGAGGAGAAAGGATCTAACTAACCTGTGTCTTTCGCTAGTTTGTTGATCCAATCGCTCCCAGCTCCTAGCTTCCTCACCGGCCCAGCTTCACCGAATTCCTGCAAGATCACAAGAGAGAGAAACTACACGAAGATACATATATACATTCATAAAAAGCTCAAGATCAGATTAAGCTAAACATGTAAGCATAACAAAACATCATTGGTACACAGCATGTAGGAGAAACTCAAATAGTTTATTGATAGAATAAGAAAGTCCAAGAGGAGATACAACCAAGTGAGTTCCGATCCAGCATCTACCTCCCAACAAAGGAATCCCTTCCTCTCCTCCAATAAAGCATAAATCACCTAATGTACTAATCTCAATCTCAAACCAACAGCAATTCTCTGCAAAGTACAAAATTCCAGCCTCTGGATCTCTGGGATGAGGGATCCATATATAGATGTAAGTAGAGAGGATGAGTCAGCTTATGTTTTGACTTGTGGCTTCTCTCTGTCAATTCTTGCTTCCACTTGGAGGTTGAGAGCCTCTTACTCATCACTAGTCGAATTCATTGAGGCAAGTGTCATTGGAGAAGATTCTGGAAGCTTCCATGGTCTTTCCACCTCGTTGAATGAGCTTGCCATTTGTCATTTCCCGCTCAGCGCACCCTGGTAATGCATCCAAGTGCATTGCAACGCACCTAGCCAGTGCATTTGGGTGCTATGTAACGCAGGCAGCTAGTAGAGCATCTGAATTGATCCTGAATTGACTGTTTCTGAGTGCTTTTTGGTGGAGAACTTCTAGGAGAAGCTGTCATTGGTTGACCTTGTTCCTTTAGGAGCTGTAACAACATCTTTAGGGACTTTGGATCCCTTGAATTATGGACATTTCATGCTTATAACTGTAAGGCACAAAAATGTCTATAACAGTTGCCCCCTAAAGGGTGAGGCCGTTTATCGGATGAAATGCTTTATTAGGAGGATCCGAAGTTCTTTCAATGCTGGGAGGAGACCTGTAATAAGATACAATACAATACATTATTTTTCATACTGTTTTCATGATCTAGCTGAGGCGGGCATTCCTATGCTCAGCTTTATAAATTCATTTTTCTGTACATAGGACAGACAATCGTCTGATGGTAGACTGATGATTTTGATGAAATCATCATCCTTTTGGTAGGATGATTATCTGTGCTGCAATGCTATACATGTCAATGTCTTTATTTTTCCTGAATATATATCACAGCCCAGATGGATGAAACTAGATCCGGGGTCTTCAATCTCGTCCGATCTTCACTCTAAGTACAAGTCGATCCATGTGAGAAATGTTTTGAAGTCGAACATGGAAAGACATCGCTTGATTACCAATCAATGATGTAAACTGTTAACAAGCGCGAGAGGAATCACCGATAATGAAAATGACCCTCAAGGTACTACAGTACAATTCACGTGGTGTGAATAAAGGACTTGGCGTCGAACACCACGCAAAATCTTTCGGTCGAAGGTCATTGATGTATACCTGTCGCCGGAAGTGAGAAACTTGCCATTGAGGCATGCAAGCTTCAAAGTACTGAAGGGGGTGTTCCTAGATCAACTTCCTGGATAATGGGCTGATGTCGACAAGAAGCGATCCGTCAAAGGAGGGCATTGATGTATCCCACATCAGTGACACGGAACGGAGCAAATGATTTTGATGGAGGTGAAAACGATCTGATGATATATGGTTTAGGGTGGCGGTCATGAAAGAATGAAGGATAATGTATGGTAGTGGACGGGACAAGGTTGACTTCTCTGGATGACTTCTCTTGAACATATCGGCGACACTTATGTGATGGATTGGTAGAATTTACCCCAAAGGTGGATGGTATGGCGAGACCATGGTGATGTGACCGGTGAATGAAACAACCCGTCCCAACTCAGGCATGGAGTGGAAGTGTCATGTTCAAGAGCGACTTGCTACCAATAAAAGTTCTTTGAGTTTCTTCCCAATTTTCCCCAGTCATTGCTGACCAGTACCTCTTTATTTTTGTCAAGCTTGAGGAGGATAACATATGCTTGTTCTATAATTTGCCCTTCGGGAAAACCCATCGCTATGTTTTAACGAGCCTAGCGATAGTGAAACTCGTTCTTGTCTAAAGACAAGTTTGTCGCTATTAATGTTTTTTAACGAGTCTAACGACAAAGATAACTCGGTCCTTTTCATTTTTAGAGAGTCTGAAAAGGTACGTAAAGTTAACTCCAAAAGTCCTTTTTCGTCATCTAATCCCTTAAGTCCGAAAAAGTATAAAACAATACAGAAGGGATGAGTTTTCGATAGTTTTAACAAGCCGAACAAAACAAGCGCTCGATCTTTTTGTGCAATAATCCCTCAGGTCCAAAAAGATTAAAATCTAGAGGAGGGATAGCACTTCCGGTCGCTTTAACGAGCTGGAAGGCCAAAACTCGGCAATCTTTTCATATTTTATGAGTCAGATGAAAAGAGCTTAAAGAAGACTCGTCTTTTGAGGAACGAGTGATAAAACGAGTTAGCAGCTGATTCCAGGTAAGGGTTGGAATTTTCCAATCATGGCAGTGTCACAAGGATGGCTAGTGAAATCACTCTTCGCAGCTGTTCCTCAAAATGGGTAAACAATCAAATGGAGGTGAATGATCGGCCAATGGAAAAGTGGAGGTGACGGTGCAAACACGACCAAGGCTTTAATGGCTGATAATGTTACATTCACGGTGGTTATTTATCGGAGGATAGTTCATTTTTTAACGAGCTTAAACGCAGGTTGAAACACTTGCTCGATCTTATGTTTATTTTTTAACGAGCATGAACTATGTGCTAAAACTGCTCGATAATCCAGTCATATGATAAGAATGTCTCATGTAAGATTCCATTTTTTATGGAGCTTGCGCCTTACAAAGCTATGCCCCGCATCCTTTCTTTATGCAAGTTAGGAAACGACTAACCCAAAAAACAGGTAAATAATCGTTCTTTGCTTGCACTCCAAAAGGTTTGCATGCCCCCGGGTATAAAACAGAGTTTCAAGGTTACCTCTACTTCACTTCCGCCAAAACAATTGTTTTACCGAGAGAGGCCTACCTCTTTCAGGTCACCCAAAGATTGTTATGTTAATCTTTCAAACAAAACACTTCTTCGGCGATGTCTACCGAGATAAACAAAGGTGAGCAACGATGCCCGCCAACTCACATGACTTTGACAAAAGAATCTTATTCTAGAACAACCCCTCTTCCAATCACGGACGGGGTACGGACTAGTCATATTCTCCCGCGGAAACCTACTCTATACCCAAAGTTTTCCTGCCGAAGCAGACCAGGATGCATGCCCCCTGGGTTCCAGTCATATCCTTCCGAATTACTCGCGCTCATCGGGAGGACGGACCGTGGGTTGAGACATTTCTTGCGTGAAGAGACCATTTAGGGATGGTATATGACTATTTGCGATGCGTGATCCGGGAAATGAAAGTTGGTCCACGAGCTTGACCACTGTTCCTTCGTGCGAAAAACACATTACTCTAAAGAGTGAGGAGACGAGGGCTCCCATGCAATATATATAGTCTCATCCAAGGAGTAGGTTATAATCCAAGGGTCCTTGAACGACCATCACGTTCATTTGAACGGTCTTCCCTTTCAATGTTATGGGCACATTGGGGAGGATCCCTAAAGGTCGACTGGTTCCTTTGTCAAAGCCTGTCAGATTTCTCATTTCAGGCAAAAGCGCTGGCGAACCAAGTGCTTTCCAAGCAATAGAGGAAAGGATACTCACAGATGCCCCCTCATCAATGATGATGCTAGCCATGGCCATTCTGTATATTTGGACGATAATTCTGAATGGTATGCTTACTGGCAAACGGGGTCTTCCTAGTTGGTTCCAGTCGAACGAGACAACTAGCTTGCTTGGAGGTGGGACCGAGTAGACGGTCGGGTATCGCTCTGACGAACTTCCTTCCTGCGATAAAGGAATGGGTGGATTACTCCCGTGTGCGTCGGAGTCTGTGTTGATGAAGAGAATTTGGACGGTGTCATCCTTATTCTCCTCAGTGATTGTATCATTCGAAGATAAAATATCTGAAGGCAAGACCGGGTCAACTGCCGCCTCGACCTTTTGACTCTTGTCGGGTATGGATTCAGCTGGTTCATCTTCAATGACCGGCGCTTCAGCTGACCACTTGAGCGGGCCAGCTAGATTTTCAACTAACGAAGGACTCGGCAAGAGTTTTTTATATCCAGGAGGAAGTCGTAACGGTGAAACCGGACGATCATCCAAAACTCTTTTCGCTTCGTCTAAGAAGGGACAACGGTGGATGGCGTGGTTGCCTTCGCACAGTTTACAGGGAGATCTAGCTCTCCCTTTCTATCCTAGGACTTCACTTTCGCTAGTTGACGGTGTGCATTCAACATGGCTATCAGAGGTTGATGCCACCGGATTGTGCAAACGGGGAGACCAGTCTCTTAGTATCCGAGGGATGCAGGGACAATCTCTGTGAAAGTGGTCTCCCTTGCATATGACACATGGCGATTTAGGCCTAGTCAGTGCTGTGTGTGGATTTTTATTAGACGACACTTGTTTGCCCCCAGTCGCTTTTGGCTCCTTCTTCTTCTTCTCTTTCTTCTTCTTTTCCTTCTTCTCCTTAGGAACTTGGTTTTTATCTTTACCACTCCCGTCAAGCGAAGAGGAAGGAGGAGAGGAAGAATTAGAGGAAGTAGAAGGCTGGTGGGTAACTCTGGACTGGTCTAACTGCTGATTCGACTGTTCAGGAATAGTGCTGTTCTGAATGACATTGGTTGAGAAGAGCCAGACCGGCAAGCCAATTGTCAGTCCTGGAAGCGACAATGTGGCCATATGGGGCACACCAACATCTCCCCAAGAGGAGAAAGGACTAGGATTTCCACTAAGGGGAATTCCTTGGTTGGTAGGCTCCATTTTCTCAACCTAAAGATCAACGCACGAAAAAGGGTATGAATATTCCGTTTAAAATAAATTTTTAACGACGCTTAGACACAACTTGCTTTTTCAATTTTAAAGAGTCGAGAAAAAGCAAAATATGACTCTAGTCTCCTTCGATGTTTTAACGAGCCCGAAGTGACAAATGCTCGGATGGAATTTTTCCATTATAGAGTCTGAAAAAGGCCAAAATGAACTGCTCTGGAGTTCTAGGTAGAGGGTGTGCCAAACTTTTCGCAAAACCACAAAATACTTTTTAAGGTACGGGCGGTCAATCTTCCCGAATGCTGTGTTCAGTGCATTGCGATTAGTAGGGTGGCCGACCTGTCTTCCTATGGATAAAGGTTTTATTCCTATAGGGGTCTCCCGATATATACTCGATGGTACGTGGGAGCACAATCCGTACTGGCGCTATCGTCTCTCAGGAGGAATCACCCAACCATCAGCGAGATCGACAGTCAGCAGGTTTTACGACGCCGGAACACGTCTCTAGCCTAGACCTCTATGTTGTGCGTTAGGTTACAAAGCGTTGTTAAGTTCATTCAATTTATTTTAGGTTGATCTTTCTTAGAAGTTTGCCTTTTTGGATCACCACGAGATGTATGATACAACTCCTAAATGCAGTCTAAAGATGATAGGCAAGCTTTTATATCTTTTCAACAATGAAAGTCCTAGCTACAAGGGGAAAAGAAAGACACAATCTTTTCTCAAAGAGCATAGAGCACACCGTAAATGCAATTTTCCTAAATCAACATACAAAATATCAATATGAAAATGCACAAATGCATGTATTTGTTTTCTCTTTCTTAATATTGATGCCTAAAAAGAAAGCTGTTGTACAAATTTGAATTCGATTTCAAGTGAAAACACAAACAAGTTTCTTTTTGAACTCAAAAAGACGATTACGACACTTTATGATTTTGAAGTAAACACTTGTTTCAACACTAGAAATGCATAAATTCAAACAAAAAGACAAAATTAAAAGTGTAATCAAATGTGAACAGCAAACAAACTCACTCCTAAGATCAAAACGACACTTACGACAGGTCTAGATCTAAGGGCGACAGTATGACTAGTTTACTTTTGTAATGGGAAACTGCAAATGATGTAACAAATACACAAAGAAAAAATACAGTTTCTTTATACAACTGAGGCGGAATTAAGGCAAAGAAAAGGGGTTTAAGATAGGTAGACACACTGATAACAGGCTGCAAAAAACAGAGATAAAACTGAGCAAAAGGAAGCAGGGAACCACAGCTGCACAAGGCAAGGGCTGATCAGCGCACCCCCAGCACAGAGAAACTGAACTTCAGTGCAGGTAGCCCTCTCGGGACCTGCGTTGAAATGCAGAACCTCTTCACAGAGCCTGCGTTGAAGCAGAAACGAGAATTGTCTCTAGGTTCTGGGTCACGGTTTGCAGTTTAATCTACAGTTTTTGGCCGGATAAAAGCTATCAATTAGGTAAAATTAGGAGGATGATTTAAAGGAGGACTAAGATCTATCACAAAGGGCTGTTAGAGCACTTGTGGATCAGTTTGTTCAGATCATAAACAGGCCCAGTGAGTGGACTAGAGTGACAGATCTCTACTTTGCATTTGTAAATGGCAAATGCAGTTCGATTCAGCACTCCTAAGTTTATGAGAAGAACAACAATAGAAACACAAATAAACTAACAAGATAATCTCCCCAGTGGAGTCGCCAATTTGTTGTTGGGAAAAGTATCCATTCGGAATGCCCCTATCCCACTCTAAGGTGTGATAGTGCCTTAGCAACAAACAAGGAAACTTATTCGAGTATTCTTCTTTATGAAATGTAAATGAGGAGAAAGGATCTAACAAACTTGTGTCTTTCGCTAGTTTGTTGATCCAATCGCTCCTCTCTTCAGTAGCTCCTAGCTCCCAGCTTCCTCACTGGCCCAGCTTCACCGAATTCCTGCAAGATCACAAGAGAGAGAAACTACACGAAGATACAGATATACATTCATAAAAAGCTCAAGATCAGATTAAGCTAAACATGTAAGCATAACAAAACATCATTGGTACATAGCATGTAGGAGAAACTCAAATAGTTTATTGATAGAGTAGGAAAGTCCAAGAGGAGATACAACCAAGTGAGTTCCGATCCAGCATCTACCTCCCAGCAAAGGAATCCCTTCCTCTCCTCCAACAAAGCATAAATCACCCAATGTACTAATCTCAATCTCAAACCAACAACAATTCTCTGCAAAGTACAAAATTCCAGCCTCTGGATCTTTGGGATGAGGGATCCATATATAGATGTAAGCAGAGAGGATGAGTTAGCTTATGTTTTGACTTGTGGCTTCTCTCTGTCAGTTCTTTCTTCCACTTGGAGGTTGAGAGCCTCTTACTCATCACTAGTCGAATTCATTGAGGCAAGTGTCATTGGAGAAGATTCTGGAAGCTTCCATGGTCTTTCCACCTCGTTGAATGAGCTTGCCATTTGTCATTTCCCGCTCAGCACACCTTGGTAGTGCATCTAAGTGCGTTGCAATGCACCTAGCCAGTGCATTTGGGTGCTTTGCAACGTAGGCAGCTAGTAGAGCATCTGAATTGATCCTGAATTGACTGTTTCTGAGTGGTTTTTGGTGGAGAACTTCTGGGAGAAGCTGTCATTGGTTGACCTTGTTCCTTTAGGAGCTGTAACAACATCTTTAGGGACATTGGATCCCTTGAATTATGGACATTTCATGCTTATAGCTGTAAGGCACAAAGATGTCTATAACTCCAAGCCACTAAGAAGAAGAGGAATTCCTATAGTTCAGGAGGATGTTGTGTCAACCTCCATTATTTATGGAAAATGGGCTAGCCACGTGTTTTTTATGTAAAATAATCTAGAATAGTCTATATTGTAACTCTAGTTAAAAGTTGATGTGGTAAAAATTAAGCACTAGTAGGTTATTGGGCTATGTTATTACCAGGCAACTACGAGGAAGAGGAATTCCATTCTTTCAAGACCATTTTTCTCCATAGATGAACTGATCCTGGCAGATATTGGTGTCCACTCACCTATTCCACTTGACAGCCTAGTCAGTTTCATCTATTTCCTTAATTGTAGAACAATTTACTACTTTTGGCAGATTTTTGGGACTTGAACTTTCAGAGACATTTCAAGGCCCTAGACGACATTTTTTTGGAAAAATTTCTCAGTGATTACTATGGAAATCGCATCAACAACTGTAGTCCTTGGAGATATATTTCCAACGAGGTATCATTCACATAAAATGGAGATAATATGACCAAGTTACAACCCTGGGAAGTTGGCTGCCCAACTAACCCCAACGGGGCCCATAAACTCTTGGTGTTACATCTCCTCAGGTTAGGGTTTTGGTTGTTTAGGGTTTTCCCTTATTGCTCAATAATAAAAGGGCCCTTGAGCCTCATTGTAACTTAGTTGAAAGGCATGTAGCTGCCACATCTTTTCTTAGAGATAAGTTACCATCACATAGGCTATCTTATTTCCATTCTATTTGCAAGCATAGTTCAATATTTTTCTATTAATGAAATGAAGTGTTTTTCTGCTGCATCATTGTGCGTATGATTATATTTGTACATTGTTGTGTTCCTGTTTAAGTTCAGACCAGTGGTATCAGAGAGGTCATCTCTTTCTTTTTTTTGCTTTGCATGTCCCCAACGAGGTTAGGGTATAAGGAGTTAGGGCTCAATCTGGTTGAACCATTGCAGGATCAACCTTGCAAAACTCGATGATCTCCCATGGAAGAAGAAAAGAAAGATGAAGGGGTAGGAGATCCTTTCAAAATGTTTCTCGAGGAAGACCTCAAGTGACAAAGGGACATGATGATGGATAACTTTGTCTAGATCCTTTGACGGCTACCCATAAGCGATTCATGTTCATCCAACAGCCACTCTGGAGGCACCACTCCTTTTAAGGTACAAGTTAACTTCAATATTCCCATATTCGAAGGCTTGATAGATGTAGAAACCATATGGAAGGATATTTTTTAGTTCATGACTTTTCCAATCGGGAAAATATTACGTTTTCACATTTCAAAGCCACCCCACAGGTTAAGGACTGGTGGGAAACCTACTGTGAACAAAAGGACGAGAGTGAACCCTTGCTATTTTCAGCTGCACCCACTTGGAATTATTTCCAAGGTGCCATCAAGGAAAAATATTAAACTATTGGGAGCTATGAAGATAAAAACATATAGTGGACCACGCTACGGTAGGGAAGGGACCAAGATGTGCCATAGTTCACAAACACTTTCCATACTCTTCACACGAAGTTGGGTATCAAGGATACTGAGTGCCATTTGGTGCTCAAGTACTGCAACTGTCTACACAAATACACCAAGGATGAGATGGAGTTCTTGGACATTTCCTTGCTTGACACAATGCATCGGTACCTTGTAAAGATTGAGCATAAGTTTAAACAGAGGAAGTGTGACTTTGGATCTACGAATATAAAGAAAGGAAAAGGTGCACCCAAACCACAAAAAAGGGACCAAGCCAAGGCGGGGCTACCCAGGACAACCCACCAAATCCGAAAGAAAATAACAACAACATGAAGATGAAGAAGGACACGGGAAAATGGTGTGAGTTCCATAACATCTCCACTCACAATATAAGTAAGTGTCGGGCCAAGGAGTCACTAGTGGCTGAAATGAAGGCTTCTAAATTAGATGTTGGTTCCAACTTTGAATCAGAACCTGATAAGGGGATTGACAAAGGGAAGCATATCATTGATGCAGAGCCCAGTGCCACCATGGCCACCAGAAAGATTAAGAAAATTGAGCCTGAAGATCCAGAGGAAGGGGAATGCCTCTTCCACTCATAGATGTGGGTGAAGGGTTCTCCACTATAGTTCATTATTGGTAGTGGGAGACAAAAGAGCCTCATTTCAATAGAATTCATGAAGAGGATGGGCCTAAATACTACAACACATCCACATCCATACACCATTGGGTGGCTTCACCGAGGATGAGTTCTTCGCATTAGCCAATAGTGCCACCTTCCCTAAAACATCAAGCCCTTCACTGATGAGGTACTGTGTGATGTTTCTCCTCTTGAAGTTTTTGATGTATTGTTAGGACAACCATACTTGTAGAAGAAACATGTTTTATATGAGTCTATACCTCACTCTATGATTATTACTTTGGCTAATAACTTGTACAGGATACCAGAGGTAGCCCTGCCTACCACCATCTCTTTGATCATTGAAAATAAATGCAGTAAGATCATTTCCCAGACCAGGAAATTTATTTTCCTTATGATTCACCCCCAAGGAAAGAAGAAGGTTGTGGCCAAGGCTTCTAGGCAGGGCTCCTCTACACAATTTCAGCAGATGGACAAGGTTGTGGAGGAGTTCAGGGATATTTTCACCTCACCCATAGGGGTAACTCTACACTATCAGGTCAAGCACTCCATTGATCTAACCACAAGTGCATTGCTGCCCAATGGAAAAATCTATCGACACTCTATTCTGGAGAAGGATGAGATCAAGAGGCAAATTCAGGAACTACTGCATAAAGGTAACATTAGGTTAAGCTCATCACCTTGTGGGAGCTCGATTGTATTGGTACAAAAGAAGGATGGGACCTACAAGCTCTGTATTGGCTATCAGACACTGAACAAGATCATTGTATGTAATAGGTACCCAATCCAGCAATTTGATGACTTTCTGGACTAGTTCAAGGGTGCCAAATATTTCAACAATATTGACTTGAAGTCAGGTTATCACCAGGTGCCTATCGAACCCTCCAATGCATGGAATATTTCCTTCAAATATAAGGAGGTCCTTTTCAAATGGCTAGTCATGTTGTTCGGATTGATGAATGCCTCTGCAACCTTCATGAGACTGATGGACAACATCTTGCGCCCTTAACCAATGAATTTGCAGTGGTGTATTTAGATGACATCTTGATCTTCAACCAGAGTTGGGAAGAGATCCTCCACCATATTCAACAAGTCCTTCAAACCCTTCGACAACACAAGCTATGTGCTATCTTGGAGAAATGCAGCTTTGGCCTGACCCAGGTTCAATATATGGGTAAATCTTTGATGAGTAGGGTGTACATGTGGACCCATCCAAGATACAAGTCATTCAAGATTGGGCAGCCCTAACCACTCTAAGAGAGCTTCGTAACTTTTTAGGTCTTGGCAATTTCTATTGTAGGTTTGTGTTGGGGTTCTCTCATATCACTTGGCTTTTAAGTCAAGTCACCAAGGGTGGAGCGAAAGAAAAGTTCTTTTGGTCAGAAACCCAAAAATGAGCATTCTCCAAGTTGAAGAATCGCCTTTGTTCTGCACCAGTGTTAAGATTACTAGACCCGCAAAAACCACTTGAGAATGAGATAAATGCGTCTGACTATGCTATTGGTGCAGATCTTACTCAACATGGGCATCCAATGGCTTACCACAGTGAGACAATTTCATACATAGTATGAAAGTACCCCACTTTTGACAAAGAAATGTATTCCATTGTGCAGGCCTACCGTCAATGGAAGCATTACATTATGGGGAAGGAAACGGTCATCCACATAGAACACTCACCTGTATAGCTCATACAGAGATAAGGGAAGCTGTAGAACAATCACCATCATAAATGGTCCACCTATCTGCAATAGTTCCATTTAAACATTAAGTATAAGAAGGGAAACACCAATAATGTCATTGGTTGCCTTAACTGACCACCGTTCATGGCGCTAATCACTGTGCTCGACTCCTATGGGAGCGAGACATCGGGGTGGCCGCATCTTTACAAGAGCGATCCATAATTTGGTAGCATATACCAGGCACTCCTACAAGGGAAGAAAGTTCCAAATTTTTAGCTTTAGGATGCACTGTTATGCCACTTGGGACACATACGTGTTCCTTCAAGTGAGCATGCCAAGATGATTTGGGAGGTGCACTATAGTTGGGTTGCTAGACATTTCTGAGTAGAGAAAATAGTGGCGGTATTGAAGAAGTATTTTTATTGGCCGAAACATTGTCAGGATGTTCGTAAATACATTAGATCTTGAACCACCTGCGCCATTACCAAACCAACCATCAAGAAGAAAGGCATGTATACTCCTCTACCTACTCCTAGTTGGCCTTGCAAATCTTTCTCCATGTATTATATGTCAGACCTTCCGTCTACTAAGTGTGGAAATGATTGCATTTTCATGGTCGTCGAAAGATTCTCTAAGATGGCCATCATGGCGGCCTGCAAGAAGAGTATCACAACAGAGGCCACTACTAAGCTCTTCTTGGAGCTAGTGTGGGTACACTTTTCGATCCCAAAGTCCATTATCTCAGATCGGGACAGAAGATTCCTGAGTGCATTTTGGTCAAGTCTTTGGTCGATGGTGGATATAAAACTTACTAAGTCCATGACTTCCCATCCACAAACTGATGCCCAAATAGAGGTTGTCAACAGGATGGTCGTACACATTTTGTGCATGTACAACTTGAAGCATCCATGCACATGGGATGAAAGTCTCCCCTATGTCCAACACAACTACAACAGAGCTCTCCACAACTCAACAGGCCATAGCCCCTTTCATATAGGGCTCAGATTTCATCCATTATGCCCCATTGGTGTTTTTATAAATTTGTGGAAAAAACCTGTGAACAGTTTATGAAACCAATGTTTCGGACTAACTTAGTGAGTCCATCATCAGGGCAATGAGATTTGTCTTTTGAGAAGAGAGAGCATGCAATCATGGAGCTATTAATAGTTAAAAGAGAAATTATTTAATGTCTCATTTTATTGTCGACTTAGTAAATGACTAACTGGTTAATAATTAATAATTTTTATTTATTTATTTATATATATTTTATTTTATTTTATTTTTTATTTTTATTTATTATTAATTAATTAATAATATATATATATATAATTTATTTTTTTATTAATATGTTTATTTGTTTAAAATAGTGATTGATTATGTACATACTTTTAAATTTATTTATTGAAAATTATTAATTAATTAATATATTTATTATTATTATTATTATTATTATTATTTAAATGCTAATGGTTTAATTAGTGAATTATGTAATTATTAAAATTTATTTACTTAATAATTTATTTATTGATTTATATTCTTTGCTTATGTATTAAATGCAACTTTACTAGTAACGAAAATAATTTTAAAGCTATAGTTTGAAGGTTTATTTCAAATGACTTATTAGGGTTAAATAGGGTGTTAGTTGCGATAGGTTAAGTTTATTTATTTGTTTGTTTATTTATTGTATATCTGCATTTACTGCTTTTTTATTTTATTTCATAGGGGTTTCCAGGTGTTAATTTTAGTCCGTCATCTCTATTCATGTTGTTGGAGGATGTTTCAATTTCAATTGCCTCTTTCACCCTTCTTTTTAAATAATGGTCTTCTTTGTGAATTAATTTTGCTTGTCCCATACAGATATAGTGTGAGGAAGAACATGCATGCTCTGCCAGGCATGCTCATACCATTTGTACCCACTCACGTAGATTCAGCTCATGTATAGTCTGAAGCTAAAAGGGCTAACAAATTCATTGAGCGCATTCAACAAATCCACCAATGGGTCCATGATATATTTGACAAAGCCATTTCTAAGTACAAGCAACGCCATGATCAGCATCGAGTGCCGCACAAGTTCCAGGTGGGCAACAAAGTTTGGCTTCATTTGTAGAAGGATCACCTTGTTGGACCCCACCACAAGATTTGCACGCTCCGATATGGGCCATACAACATAACCAAGGCCACATTT
This sequence comes from Pinus tabuliformis, assembly GCA_031772625.1. Classification (NCBI taxonomy): domain Eukaryota; kingdom Viridiplantae; phylum Streptophyta; class Pinopsida; order Pinales; family Pinaceae; genus Pinus; species Pinus tabuliformis. The sequence continues at coordinate 1,250,884,811 of CM062816.1, read as the reverse complement.
GACAATGTCTTCAAGCTTAGCATCCCATCGTTCCTTGGTATGCACATAGTGTTCAATGTAGATCACCTTCGGCCATACTTTCCACCATTGTTGGACACATATTACATTGCAGAATAACTCACACCAATAGAGATGAACCTGAACTGCATGGAATAGGCCACAACTGATCAGATGATGGGCACACATATCAAGAACACTCAGCAATAGAGGATACAACTATATTGAGTTATCAAAGCAAGACAACTCCTTCACCAGGGCAAGTGGCTGACTAAGGACCAGGCTCAACATAAATTTCCTCACCTCATGGAGACTCTTCATGCAATGGGGACCATTCGTTCCTAAAGGGGGAGGAATGATCTAGGTGGATATTGGTGGCCACCCACCTATTCCACCTAAAGCCCCTAGTTAGTTTCATTTGTTTCCTTAATTGTAGCACAATTGACTATTTTCGGCAGATTTTCGGGTCCCGAACTTCAGGAGCCATTTTGAGGCCCTAGATGATTTTTTTGGCAAAATTGCTATATGATTGCACTACCAATTGTGTCAACAACCGTAGTCTTCAGATAGATATTTCCAACGAGGTATCATACATGTCAAATGGAGATAATATGACTAAGTTACGATCCCGGGAAGTTGCCTGCCCAACTAACCCCAACGGCATAAACTCTTGGTGTTACATCTCCTCGGGTTAGGGTTTTGATTATTTAAGGTTTCCTCTTATTGTTCAATAATAAAATGGCCCTTGAACCTCATTGTAACTAAGTTGAAAGGCATGTAGCCACTACATCTCTTCTCAGAGATAAGCTACCATCGCTCGAGCTATTTTATTTCCATTCCGTTTATAAGCATAGTTCAATATTTTTATATTAATGAAATGAAGTTTTTTTCTACTGCATCTCTCTGTTTATGATTATATCTGTACATTTTTGGATTCCTGTTTAATTTCAGATAAGTGGCATCAAAGAATTATGCTCTTTCTCTATTTCTCTTTGCATGTCCCTAATGAGGTCCAGGTATAAGGAGTTAGGGCTCGATTTGGTTGAGCCATTGTAGGATTAGCCTCACAAAACTCGACGAATTCCCATGGAGAAGGAAAAGAAAGGTGAGGGGGCAAGAGATCCTTTCAAAATGGTGCTCGAGGAAGCCCTCGAGTGATAGAGGGATGCAATGATGGATAACTTTTCCCAGATCTTTCGTCGACTACCCACATGTGATGCATATTCATCCAACAGCCACTCTGCAGGTGCCACTCATTTTAAGGTACAAGTTAACTTTGATAGTCCCATATTCAAAGGCCTGATAGAAGTAGACACCATAGTTAAATGATTAAATCTATTGGAAGGATATTTTTTCAGTTCATGAATTTTCCAGTCGGGAAAAGATTACGTTTTCACTTCTCTAACCCACCCCACATGTCAGGGACTCGTGGGAAACCTACTGTGAACAAAAGGATGAGATTGAACCCTCATTGTTTTCAGTTGCACCCACTTGGAGTTATTTTCGAGATGTTGTTGGGCCTAGGTTTTGGCCACTTTTTGACAACATTCCTAAGGCTTTACCCTTTTTTAATACCCTTTTTACCTATCTAATTACCATCCTTTTGATGCCTATTGCAACATTTTGATCAAGAAAGGTGATTCAGATGCTAAGGTATGCATATCATTTAAACATATCATTTTTCTTTATTCCTAAGAAGTTTGATATTGGAAGCTACCCAATTTGAGTAATCTATGACTATCAAAAGAACTAATTGAATTTCCTACAAAATATCTATTTCTGGGAAGATCTACAATTTCCTACAGCGATTCCAATTTCCTGTAGCAGCGACGGAATTTCTTGTAGAGACCGTGATGGTTAGATATGTTCCTATCACTCCCAGAAGAAATGGGAACAAGGGTTTTATTGGAAAAACCTTCCACATGGATTATATCCTATCCGCTACTCCATATTTGGCTTTCTCAACTGCCCAACTCTTTTCCTTCTCATTTCTGCCAATTTTGGGGAAAAGCGGTTCATGTTCAATAGATCTGGGTTTTCTCCATGCTTCCAGTCATGGAGCAAATGAATGATTTATATTTTCCATATGTTTGTCTCATTTTAACAAACAATTGTAACTTTTACTTAGCTAGGCAAAGGCACTGGCCTATAGACTATATAACAAAAATGGATCTGACTTGTAATGGCACTAGGAGGGTACTAGGAGAGGTTAATATATAGAGGCTGAGAAATAGATATAAGACCTCTGTTTTGATGTAATGTTTTACTTTTTAGATCAATATAAACTTATGTTATGCTAGTTTTGTTATAAACCCTTCATTTATCAAAGGGTTGTAAGTGAGGGAGGGCCCCCTTCACTCACAACTCCAGTAGCTATAGTTTGTATTTAATTTAATTATATTTTATTTATTGAAATTAGATTTGCACATAATTCTAGTTCTCTTCTTTATTTTCATGGCAGCATATTCCTTTCATGGTTAATGTTTGAGTTTATTGCATGAATGGTTTAATTTGATTAAAATTTAGAACTAGGCATGCATCTTGTGCTTAGATTTGGAAGATTGAATGATTGGAATGAGTATGATTTAAATTGTTGTTTGATTCTTAATATTTCTCTTGATCTGCATCAACAATCTTAGATGTTGTGGAGAGATGAATTATCTTCTCCATAACTTTTTCTGCTAAGTGCTAAGAGAGAGAAGGGAAATTTGGGATTGTGTGAGTGGTATTTTTGCACTGGAAGTGTTAGCTTGCATATATTTTTTGCAACACCTCACAAGGTTACGAATAACCCCTAGTTGATAATTTATGTATGTGTGTCAAATTATAAAGTTATAATTTGCCCCAAAATTTTGGCGCCGTTGCCGGGAGTTGCTAAGGGGTGATACTGAAAGTGTTTTAGTGTGATTTCCTTTTGTCTGAGTTTCTTCAAGATAGGGGGAGTTGAAGTGGTAAGATGTGAGGTAAGGCCTACACACATGTAGAGATCATATTTTCCAAATCCATGTCCTGTTTGTTTGGTAAGTAGAAGTTTTGAATTTTTTATAAATACTGGCCAATATAAATTTTCAAATATTTTTAGTGGTGGTGTGAGCACCACTTTATTCACTAATAAACTGGTAGGGAAAAATTATTTTGTAAATATCAAGGCAAAGGAGTCAGGGGAATTTGAACAGAGGACTGACAACTCTGAACAGGGATTGACAACCAATCCTAATAAGATCAATACACCCACACCAGAGAAGTATCCTTCTGTCAGAGAATCTTCTGTTGTTGCTCATCAAGAATCTCCTCTTACTAGGGGGACATCATCTTTGTTTAGTGGTCATCCTGTAGAGGAATTCCTCTTCAATCATATTCAAGAGCCATAGTTCTAGACAACTGACTCTGAAGGATGTGTAGCTCACCAGGGTCCCACTCCCTTTTGGTTCGATATGGCTCATCTAGAGGGTACTAGTACTAGAGATGGGGACTATCATGGGAAGGAATAGGAACCAATTACATTCAGATTTCCTATCAAAGATTCTGTTGGGGCCTATCAGATGAAAAACATTCCTCCTTCTACTTTGCCTAATTTTTGCAGTACCTCTATTGAAGATCCTCATGCCTTCTTATTTGAGTTTGATGTATTGTGCAGGAGCTACCGTTATTATTCAAATGCTCAAAAGTTGAAGTTGTTTCCTACCACATTAGAAAATGCAGCCCTTAGTTGGTTTATGGGATTGAGTGCAAACTCCATTTCAACATGGGTTTACATCAAGAAGGTATTCTTGAAAAATTATCAGGATTACTATAAAACTAGGGACATCAGAGAAGAAATCTTTGGCATGACCTAGAAGGAGGAGGAAAGCCTATAGGACTTCCTGGAAAGATTGCAATGCAATTTGTAAAGATCCAAGATGAACTAGCTAAACAAGGAAACCTTGAGAACAAATTTTCTAAGGGCCATAAGACTAGAATCTATTGAGGTTTTGAACTTGATGGGAGTAGGTGATGTATGAAAATTGAGTTATGATGATGTGTGCAAGTTGTGTCGATGATATTCAAGGGGAAATTATAAGGTTGGGAGAGGATCAAGAGATACTTCTTTCATATTCACCAAATCAGTTGTTGGGGTTGGGTTAACCAGAGCTGAAATGGGAAATTTATTTGAAAATTTAAAACTGACATTCTTAGCACTTTGTCTTCACAGTTGGATGTTTTGCGCGCTAAGAAGAAACCGGGGGGAGTGGAATGGGTTGTGGCTATGTTCTGATCCAAATGTAGGAAGAAACATCCCTTGAGGGAGTGCCCTACATCTAGTATAGAGGTATATTGAATCTATGAAGTTGATCATTCTAGTGATAAATGTCCTTCTCTTCCATAGATTAAAGCAACATACTTAGCAGATTAAGAAACTATCAATGCACTTTATGCAATGGAACCTCAAAAGCCATGACTACCACGTCCTGCAGGTATGCCATAGCAACATTTTCAAATTCCCTATACTCAGAATCAGATGTGGAATTTTCCAATGCCTTGGTAGCCTTGGCCTCCCCAACAACCTTGGTAGGCAAACTTTCCTTACCCTGTTGCACCAAATTTCCCCCCTCAAAATTTCTCTTTGCCACAACCCATGCGACAACCACAACTTAAGTTGCCTGCTCCACTAACTTAACCACGTCCCACATAACTTCATACCCAGGCAATATCCAATCCCAACAATAAAGTTGTGCAACCTACGTCTCACAATGTTGGAGAAGCCACCTATCCCACTTATACTACCTATTGCATCACACTGCAGCCTTTGCAGGAAATTTCTCTACCTTTGCTGTCAAAATTTACTACATCTCTCTAGGAAATTAAAATTAGGTAAGGAAAAGTGGTTACCCAAGCAGAGGTAATTGAAGAGATTATGGAGGAAGAAACCCATGATATACCTAAAACAGAAAAAATACAAATAACAATAGAACAACACATTCCAAAATCACAAGAACCTTCCTCATCTCAAACTGTCCAAACTCCTTTTCCAAAGAGGTTGGAAGTCAATGAAATAATAAAACAACCTGAATTTGATCTAGTATCCGAATTAAGAAATGTATCAAGATCCCCTTGCTACAAGAAATCAGAGACATCCCAATTTATGCTAAAACAGTTAGAGAACTATGTACCAAAAAGCTAGGGAGACAAAAGAAAGAACCCTCCACAATCCAAGTAGGTGGAAAATTTGCAAGTCTTATGTCCACGGAATTTGACACTGAAAAGTATGCAAACCGTGGAATCCATGTGGTTACTACCTTCGGCAATCGATGCCCTATAAGAAATACCTTAATTGATTTAGGTGCAACCATTAAAGTAATGACACGAGAAACACTGTCCCATATAGGACCTCTTGATTTTCTTCCTACCTCTACTATGTTGGAATTAAAAGATAGATCTAAGGTCAAACCTGAGGGTGTATTGGAAGATGTTGTCATTTCATTACATTCCTAGGAATACCCTGCAGACTTCTATGTTCTTCAGCCTAAAACTAGTTTGGGAGGGCATCCTTTGATATTGGGGAGACCTTGGTTGGCTACAACAGATGCCTTCATATATGTAGGTCAGCAAACATGAACATCACCCATGGGGAAGAAATTAAACACATAAACCTATATCCCCCTACCAAACCCCTCTTAAAATCAGAAAACACTTGTTGGGTCGATGAAGAACATAGTTCAAAAATTATTCACCAAGTGTTGACAATAGCCTAGGTTATGAGCCTCAAAGAAAACACTGAGGAAATTCTAATTAATTTCTATATTTCAAACCCTAATTTTTCTCAGCAGTTGGAACGACAATCAAATCATGAGATAGATACCATTTCTAATCTACTAGAGCAAAACTTCCAAGAACATAATACAGTAGCTAAATTAAATTCAGCCCTTCTATCTATAATTCCTACATGTTCAATGACTGAATGTGGGAGCAAGGTAATTGAAATTTTTCCTAGAAAAACTTTAAATATTAGTGCTACCTTAACTCATGAACAAGAAAATCAATTAAGACAGACATTGGAAGATTGTTCAGATACATTTTCTTGGGAATATATGGATATGAGGGGCATTCACCCAGACACTTGCATTCATCATATTTATATAGAAGGAAATTCCAAGCGTGTAAGGTAGCCACAAAGAAGGATGAACCCTGCCTTAAGAGAAATTGTAAAAGATGATCTTCAAAAGTTATTAAATGTAGGGTTCATTTATCCTATTTAAGACAGCCAGTGGGTATCTCCATTGGTTATCATCCCTAAGAATAATGGAAAATGGAGAGTATGTGTAGATTATAGGAAACTAAATAAAGGCACATTAAAATACCATTTCCCTTGCCTTTTATAGCTCAAGTGTTGGGCACCTTAATAGGAAAGAAGTACTTTTATTTCTTGGATGGGTTCAATGGGTATAACCAGATCAAGATAGCTCTAGAGGACCTAAATAAAACAACATTTACATGTCCATGGGGTACTTATTCATATAAGGTATTACCATTTTGTCTATGCAACGCACCGACCACATTTCAAAGGGCGATACTTGGCATTTTCTCTGATCTTTTACATGTTTATGTAGAGGTATACATGGATGATTTCATGGTATTAGGTGATAGTTTTGAAGAATATTTACTTAATATTAAGAAGGTTTTGCAAAGATGTAGGGAAAAGAATATTTCATTAAGTAATGAAAAGTGTTTTATGATTATGACCGAAGGCATTGTTTTGGGTCATCATGTTTCTGCTGTAGGAATTAAAGTTGATTCGGAAAAGATTGAAGTGATTGTAAACATGCCTCCCCCAACCAACCAAAAAGGAGTTAGAAGTTTACTTGGGCATGTAGGATACTATAGAAGGTTAATTGAAAATTTTACCAAGGTAGCCTTGCTACTATTTAAATTATTAACAAAAGAATCCGATTTTCATTGGAATGATGAATGTCAAACTGCATTTGATACACTCAAGGATAAGCTTTCTTCAGCACCTGTTTTGAGAGGACCAGATTGGAAATTTCCCTTTCATATTTCCACTGATGCCTCTGATTCAACTATAGGAGTAGTATTGGGCCAAAAGTAAAACCTCGTAACCTATGTTATTTATTTTGTTAGTAAAAATTTGACTCCTACTGAATTAAATTACACCATAACTGAAAAATAATTCCTTGTTGTGGTTTGTGCTATTAATAAGTTTAGACATTACATTACTGGGTATGAAGTTTTTCTACATAGTGACCATTCCTTTTTCTATTGCAGGAATTTGACATCACAGTATTGGATAGGCCAGGAAGAGAAAATCAGGTAGGTGATTTCCTTTCCAGGCTCAACCAAGAAGGTGGAGATGTTCTTGTTAATGATAGCTTCCCTGATGAGAGCTTGTTTTCCATTTCAAGAAAACCACCTTGGTTTGGAGATATGGACAATTACCTTGCTATAGGGAATTTATCACCCTGTTTTTCATCTAATCAGAAAAAAGAAAATTATTTTAAAAAGTGCTAATTACTCTTGGATAAAAGGAGATCTCTTTTTCATTGCTCCTGATCTAATTATTCGCAGGTGCGTAAGTGAGGACAAGGTATATGATACCTTGAGAGCTTGTTACAATAAACCTTGTGCGGGGCATTTTGTAGACAAATGAACAACTTATAAAATCCTTCACTTGGGTTACTATTGGCCAAGTCTTTTTAAGGATGCAAAGGAGTATGTTCTGAAGTGCGACAGGTGCCAATGGATAGGGCAACTTGTTTAGGCAGACAAGATGCCTTTTCAGCCACAAGTTCTTATGGAACCATTTGAAAGGTGGGCTCTTGATTTTATAGGCCCCATCAATCATATGTCCAAAGGTAAGAAGTACATTTTAGTATGTACTGATTATGTTACGAAGTGGGTGGAAGAAAGAGTAGTGCCTAGAGAAATGGAGAATGTAGTATTAGATTTTCTCTTTTCTGATATTTTTGTAAGATTTGGGGTACCAAGGGAAATTGTCACTGATCAGGGCACCTAGTTTGTATCTAAGCTTGTGTAGAGAATTGTGTAGAAATATTAGATTAGTCATCGGAAGTCCACTCCCTACCATCCACAAGCCAATGGGCAAGTGGAATCAACAAATAAAGTGTTGGAGATAATCCTAACTAAGACAGTACAACTACACAAAAAGGATTGGTTAGATCAACTTCGAGAGGCCTTATCGGCCTACAGAATCACCTAAAGAAAAACTATTGGATTTTCACCAAATTAAATGGTATATGGAAAACAAGTTTCATTTCCAATTGAATTTCAAATCATAACTTTTAATATGGAAGTAGAATTGGGCATAGATCTCACTGAGGCATAACAACAGAGGATCCTACAGCTTAATGAACTAGATTAGATTAGGCAATATACATTTCAGCATACTGACCTTGTTGGCTTTTGGGGGCCTGACCCAGGTTTAGCATTAGTTAGCCAAACAAATCCCTACACTACTAACCCTTTCGGCATCAGCCCGTAGAGCGTGGACTGAAGTCTCACCCGAAGCAGTATGGGGGGATGTTGGAACCAAGTTCCCGCACCCTTGAGATAGATGTGATGTCATTGTATTCCAACTATACCTACCTTCGTGCAGGTTGCTAACCCTCTGTTCCACCCTATTGTACCTTCGTGAAAGGGTACAATCATCTTCCGCATAGCCCTAACCAGGGGTTGAAGTCCTTTCGCACTATTAGGGCATCGAACTGCAATATCTTCCTAACTAAGCTAAGTGTTTTATTATCAAATCTTAGTTAGCTTCACATAAATGGATGTTCCTACTTGTGGTCACTTATCCAACACAATTACATACATTTGCGCATCATATAAGCATTATAAGTGAAATTTATACCCAACATAACAAATGCATAAACAGGAAATAAAGACATAGAAATTGTAGAATACTTCTCTTTATTGATAATTTCGAATGATTACAGACTCGACCTGCCCTATGCACTCAACTGTAGGGGTCTGCACACTCATCTTCAGACTTCTAGGCCTCTGCAAACTCAGCTGCAGATCCCCTACCTACGTTACAACCTAAAACTTAAACTTCTACTTCAGAGTTATCTCTCATACATCTTCGATCATTGATTTCTTCATTCTATTTTAAATACTTAGAGCTTCACTCTATTTATACAATCCCAAGGTCCGCGAACCATGGGTAGATCTTTTACAGCTGACATTATATTATCAAAATAGGGGCAGAAAACCCTATGACTCTTTAACATCTACGTTCTCTGCGACCAGAAAATGTAGAGTCTTTACATTTGGATTACAAAATTGGGCCAAAATATGGGCTTTAAGCCCCAAAACTTCCCTTGGGGGATCCAACACCCAACAGGCCCCTAACAAAAACATCATGAATCACCCTTGAGTCACTCTGCAAGTGTGGAGATCTTAGTGTGAAGACCTCCCAGCTCTGTTTGGATCACCGCAATTTCGGTAGTGCACTGAGCGGCCTCCTGCTGGACTTCTTCCACCCACTGTTCGGTGACTGCTGTTCAACTGCTACTCTGAATATTCTGTTGAGCTGCCTATAGTTTTGCGAGCTTTCCTTCAATGGAGGTTGTGATCGTGTAAGCCTCATCTATCCATGGCTGTAGGTGCACTTTTGAGAACGCTTCTTTGTACCGAGCATCATCCACCTATTCCTTGAGCGCCTTTGCTTCCTCAATCTATGCAAGCTTCTTTGTAAGGGCAACCATCTGCGCGGTCCCTTTTACCTTATCATACCTCTATTAGATCTTTCATGCCTCTATCTCTAGGTTCTCTACATTCATGTTGTCCTACAGGCTGGTTAGGACCTCGAATGACTATTCGAAAAGCTTCATGTAGTCATCCACTCAACTATCAACCACCACCATTGTTGTTGTAACAGTGGTGGTATGTTGTTCCCTGACCTTTGGTGGAGTTGAAGGCTGAGCCTTCAACTACAGTTCTACGATCTGTAGGTATGGCTCTAGTTGAACCCTGACCATCTCTGCTTGAGCATTTCGCACCCTTGTGGCCAATTTGCGGATGAGCGCCTCCACCAGTTCTTCTACCTATGTCCAACTCTGGGACCATCCAATAGGCTTCCTCCACAACCTACATTATCTTCTTAGTATGTTCTACTACTTTGTTGTGTTACAGGCCCAACTGCTCAATGTTGATGCAATTCTCGCTCATTACCTGCAGAGCGCAACTCTCCCGGGCCCTGAGTTCTGTGGTGACTCCATCTTGTAAGAGGTAGAGTGTCTACTGAGGGAGCGTGACCATGTTCAATCCTACCCCTTTCAGACTGCTAACCATAGGCCTATCAGCCTCATTTTCTATAGTGAGTGACCCATTAGGCAATAGTACCACATTGGTCACCCTTGTGCACAACATCTCCTCAGCAGCTGAAGTGTTGATCACGAGGCTGGTGGACACTATGCCAGCCTATGGAGTACGAACCTCAAACTTATGTAGTTCTGTTTGAAGAGCCCCCAATACCAACTTTTGCTGCTCTTCAAACTATTAGAGGGCCTCCACAATGACATCCCTCATTGTTTTTTTGATATCATGCAAACCCCCCTCAGTGAGGGTGATTGGGTCAAAAGATGTTTTTGATGCCTTTCTTTTTCTTTCACAGCACTACCTGCTCTCGCAGTCGTGGACACTTGAGTTGGGTGGATGTTGTCTGCGGGTCCGTGCCACCTTTTTCTGTCTCTATTGTTTCCTCTGTGCCGAGTGAAGGTGACTTCTATCCTTCGTGCTCTTCTTCCCCAGTTTTCTGTTGTTCCACCACATTCGTGGTATCATGCATTGCCTAGGCCTTAGCCTCTGCTTCCTCTTTTCTGCGCTTCTCTGCCAGCTGCACCATTCGAAGCTTTGTCTCTTCCTTCTTGCACTGCATGGAAGACTTGTCCGTTTCCATCGTGGAGCCATCTGGAGTGTGCCACTCCAGTGGCCAAGACTCAAGGACTACTCAAATGACATCATCAGTCATTAGGTATGGTAGGTTATGCCATGTCTTCGTAGGGTCTTTTCACACCCTAATAAAAACATGGTGGAAATTTGATTTGAACTCTGCAAACCTCTGTAGATAGTTCGCAAGGAACTCGCCGCATAGATAGTTCACCCAATTGAACTGGACTCCTTCTACACATTGGGCTACTAGTACAACCACAGACACGGGCACGTTATCTGCATGGCACTTCCACATCACTTTCCTAGCTAGTATTTGTGTCACGACATTAACTGCAGGGTTGTTAATGTTAGAGATGGCGTATCCTCGATTCTTCTTCTCCAACTTGAACTTCTTATTCATTGCTTTCGCAAGGGCCAACTCGCCACCTTTTCCTTCAAAAATATTTGCTGGATCCTCCCTTGAGTAAGGCAATCATGTAATTCGATGAATCAAATGGTCTGTGATGGGAATGGAATCCTCTAGCCACAAACACTCATCATGCACCAAGTAGAGTAGTTGCCTGATGACGAAGATGATCACTGGGTGTCATGCAGAAAGAGTCAATTTTGCGGACAAAACCAACCTCCCTAGAAACTAAGGCTTTTCTAGTGACAAACAAAACAATCAAGCACTATCTTTCCCTAAATATGCATTTAAAATAAAAGCAACCAGGTGTTTAAGGCTTACCTTTAGTCCAACGCTGTTTGTAGCGGCCAAGCCTCTTCGATCCAGATGAGCTCCTCTCCTTGAAGCCTGCATACACAAACAAGCAAACAATTACATAGCACCTGAATAACTCATATAATAAAACATATTCATCATAAGGACCAAGGAGTTTATGAAACAAATTATATATAACAACTTGTTGAGAAAAATGAACTTAATTGTATTAATTGGAAACAAAAGAAGCCTTACAACCAACGCCTTAGTGTTGTGCAGGTCCCTCCTAGGGTCCAGCAAGAGTTCTCCTCTACTTTGATCAGCTCACCCACTTCCAAATGAAGCTAAGAAAGGAATGTGATCTCTCCTCTCAAGCTCTATAAGGGAGTCCTAATTTCAGCAGCATCTACCCTTAGGAATGTTCAGCTTTCAACCTCCCTTGCCTCTGGCCCAATGCCTGTATTTATAATGCTTTGGAGGAAGTTAAACAGGTCCACCATCAATGGGATAAGCCCCTCTTTCAAAGGGATAGCTCCCCTCTTCATGGGATAAGTTCCTCTTTCATTGGGATGCATGAACAATTTGGAGGCGCTCAATCCACATCAAACCATCTTCTAGAATGCTCTAGAATCAACCGCAAGTAAGTTTTTTGAAGTAAAACTTGCGCCTTTTGACTTTTACAGGGGTACGCACCCACCCCTTTACAGACATAGCGTACAAGTACACAGGTATTATGTACTTGAGGTGCGTGCCCACAGGTAAGAGTAAGAGAAAGTGCAGAACCAGAGTTATATTGATTTTTTAAAGGCTTTCTCTCTTTTTTGGAGTTTGACATGAGGAGCAGAGGTATAAGACTTGCCAAGGAGGACATTGTGGTTATTGATGGAGCCATACTGACTGCAAATAGTCATGGTGACAAATTTTAGTGTAACACTGGGGTGTGGTGGTAATGTGGTACCCAGAGTAGGCTTAGCAACTCGGCTTTCTCTACACCCTTGAGCCATTTTTGCACAGCTCCAATCCAATCATTCTGGCTTGTCATGTCAATCCGTCGATACATTAGCTGCTTAGTTACTAAATGTGGGAATTTATCATGATCTACGAGGTCCAAATCTTCAAAATTCGGTGCAGGAACTCACCCTAAGTGTGGTCCCTCAACAACAATATCATTAGGGAGCAACAAAGTTTCCAGAGAGCTCTTGCTCTCGTCTATGTCCTTTGGCACTTTGGCTTTTCCCTTGCACAGAGGAACATATTCTACCAGCCTGGTAATAGGGTCTGTACCCTGCATTTCAACTTCTATCTCTACATCCTCCTCATCCACCAGGATCTCTTTAGACTCCTCCTCATCGACCTCCAAATTAATTGCCTTCCCCTTTTCCTACAAGGTAAGCTTGGTCCTCTGTGGATTTCTGGGTGAGACGCGTACCGGGATCATGACCTGCTTATCCTTCTTAGGTCTCAGTGTTCTAGGTGATTTAGGGACCTCAACTATTATTTTAGCACTCTATGGGGCCTCCACTACCGCAATTTCTTGCGCGGCTTCCTTGGCTATCATTACTTTTGTGTTCATGGCTTCTGTGGGTGCTGACATAGCACTATTCCACAATTCTTGCAGTGTTTCTGGTAGTTGCTCAAACAATGAATTCGCTTTCAGGGTCTCAAGTAGGTCTCAGTTCATGTATACTTGAGTGCACAACAACTCAGTTCTCAAAATGCCAAGTGTTGTTTGCTGGATATCCCTTTGTAATTTATAGGGCCTTTTTAATTTGAATTCAACCATTCCCCCCACATTCGACCCATTAATGCTAGATTGGCGGTAGATTTTGAAGAATCTAACCCATAATGTTTTCCTTAAATGCCTGTCGCCCGCTCCATTTGGCCTCAAACCAACCATCAAATCGTGAATAGCGACTTTAATGGTCACTTTTTGGTAGACCTGCATGCTAGCACAACCGTCTTCACACTGTCGTGGACCCTGTGACACTTCGCTGCTTTGCACAGTCCTGAAATTGCATAACTCCTGGGTAGTGTAGCTTATAGTCCTGTGCCTCCTTTCAGCTACCAGGAGTGTTAAGCATGTGCTGCTATTGGCTAGTCAGATGGTCAGGCCACCTATGTATGGCTTCAAATGACTGCCATTCACTTTTCCTGGGAAGGGATCTCCATTCAACTTAACCAACTAGACTGCGCCACCGTCGGTAATCTCCTTAAAAAGATAAGGCCCCAGCCAATGCATTTTGAGTTTCCATGGAAATTTATCAAACTTAATGTCATATAATAGCATCAATTCATTCACCTTAAAGGTACGCAGCTTAATGTGTCAATCATGCCATGCCTTTTCAAGTTGCTTTTGGACCTGCTGGTGAAATCTAGCCAAAAATCTCTCTTCTTCCAGCTCAACCAACTGCGTGAGCTTCTCTTCCACGGCTCTGCAATCCGTCATATCTATGAACGGTGCCATGCACAGACTAGGCATGGTGTATTCCGTAGGCATCACAGCTTCAACCCCATATACCAGCCTAAAGGGTGTCTGTCCCGTTAACTTCTTGCATGTCGTCCGATAAGCCCATAATACTGTAGGTATGCGTAGGTCCCAATCACTTCACTGAGCATTTCATAACTTGGTCAGTGCAGCCTCCAGTACTTTTTTGAATGCCTCCACTGTCCCATTAGCTTGTGCGTGATAAGGTGTGCTCTTTTGATGACACACCTAAAATTCTTCTGCCAGTGCACTGATCGTTTCATTCAGAAAGTGTGTACCTTGATCACTCATCAAAATCTTTGGGCATCGAAATCGCATCAGTACATGTTCAAATAGAAACTTTGCAGCCATCATGCTTGTGAAATCCTTTACCAGCTATGCTTCTAGCCAACGAGTCAAATAATTAGTCGCAATGGTAATGTACCTCGTGCATGTCTTTCATTATGGTTGGATCGGTCCTACAAAATCTATATTCCACTTCTCAAAAGGTTGCAACTTCATTTGAGGATTCAAAGGCATTTGTTCCCTCTGTGATGGCCTACCTACTCTTTAACATACATTGCATGCCTTGCAATATTCTTTTGAATCTTGATGAAGGGTTGGCCACCACAACCCTGCACGTAGAATCTTCTGCACGGTTTCTCTCCCTGCATAATGTCCTCCCATAGAGACCCCACGAGCATCTGCGAGGATGTTGCTTCGTTCAAAATTAGGTACATACCTTTGTAGTATCTCATCAGTCCCCATCTTTTATAGATGCTCAACAATGACAGAGATGTCTGTCGCACACACCACTAATTCCTTATTTTTCTAGACAGAGTATCCTTTCAGCACAATTCCAGTTGTTAGGAAGTGTATTATATCCTAGAAATCTCCATCTGCGATGTGCACAACAAAAAGATGCGCATCAAGTAATCCTTCCTCCAAGATAGTGGGTTCCTCGCCTATCTCAATGCACGATAGGTGGTCAGGTCCTGCATTCAATAATCGAGGCTTCACAATAACTTCAAAATCATACTCTTGGAACAATAATAGCCATTTGCATATGTGCCCCCCCAACACAAGCTTATTGACCAAGTACTTTAGCACGGAGTACAGGTGCACCTTCTCAGGTTGGGGCTTTTCTTCATAGGCCTACATCCATGTGCGCGGATCATTCTTCCCATCATGCTTGTCTGTCAGTCGCATCTTAGGCTTCCCAAATTGCACTCTCATCATTCTCCTACATTCACGCCAATATTCAAAACTCGCCTTTTGCATACCCCACCATCTTGCGGGTGTAGCACGTTGTGCCCAATCCAAGGCCTGAAAGCGTTGCTTTTCTAGAACCTCCCTCTCAAATGCATCAAAAATGGTATCTACCTCATTCAGGCCATCATAAGTAGGTAGATTTCTTTCCTCTGATGACACATAGTGCAGCGACCGGGTCATCATGTTGCAATTAAGCATAGTTACTTCATGTAATCAATTATGCCAGTGTTCTACTTCTTCATCGGAGTCTGAAGTGCAGAAAATCTCACGCTCCCATGTAATTCACTCATCCATTGTGGGATTCAACCAGTCTTGGTCTTGCGCTATTATCTTATAGATGTAGTCCAGATCATCATCACTCATAATTGGGGACTGGCTCCATATAGTGCAATCCTTCAGCAGGATCCAGGGGTACTATTACACGTAGTGACTTCTTCTCAAAGATCATCTTTCGCTTCTTTAGATTGATTACCCCATTCATATCAGTAGCCTATTCAATTTCCCAAGAGCGGGAGGTAGGGATTGTTGTCATCAACAATCTCTATTACTTTAAAATCTGCTAGCGTGCTTGCTCCCTCAATATCGATGGTCACTCCCTGCAACTGCCCCATGGGTATGATTTTCTAATGATTCACCATTCTTAGCTAAATCGAAGACCATTGTAGCATAGGTCTCCCCATTCGCTCCCATATTTGCTTCAGTAGAAAGTTCGCATTTGATCCCAAATCCAGAATGACTTGATCCACTTCGTATTCTCTGATCTACGCAGTGAGTCTCATTTCACACCCCGTCCTTGTTTTATGCTTTTTGATATTGCAGACTACACACGGTTCACCTGGCGTGGTCCCAGCACATCTATTGATATGTTCATGTAACCCTTTCACAACCTTACTGTAACGTAGTAAATTCATACAGGTTTCCAAGAAAGTCATGAGCATAGATAGGTCCATCTCTGGCTCAAGCTTATCCTTGCTTCTTGATGTGGAGGCCTCAATGAAGCTTTTATTAGCTTCCATGAATGCTTCGCAAGCACACTCCAAATTGAACTCGACCTCTTTTGCTAGGGCTTTTCGATCCCATGTACTATCTTCCGGATATTTCCCCTTGTCATCCCCTATCCCAATTCCACTTCGGAGCACTATATTTATGTTCGGGTCTTCCTCACGTAGCTTAGACCTCATCATCTGCAGGTTCTGATTCGGGGGAGGTGGTAGTGCTCCTTTGTCACGTATCCTAGCTATCAGTTTAGGACAATCTTCTGTTTCATAATCAAACAACATGCAATACTTACACGACGGGCATGTTGGATTAGTTAAATCACGGGCATAGTGTCATGGTTCTCTGCAATTGTAGCAAATCAACTGTCCACGACCTCTACCATGTCCTTCTTTGCCTCGGTCTCATCCGCAGACCTAAAATCCTATCCACGCCATCCCTACATTTTGGTCAAGGGGTCGTGTTTTGGCCTGAACCCTGTAGGCGGGAGTTGTATCCATCATCAATTCATAGCTCCTACAAATACACTCACATGTTCGACGGATTTGAAAAAGTTGCAGAACAACTGTTACGGAGTTTGCATATACTTCTGTAATAGGTGGTAGTTATCCGTGGCGTAGACCTTCGCTATCCCTTCTTTATCCCTTCGTGGCAATGAAATCAAGGGGATATACTCCAGACCCTTATTTCCTTTGTCTTTGTAAATTTTTCCGCTTCGCATAGTCCCAAACATCAAGGTAACTACATAACCCATTTTTTGCACAACAATATTTTAATCCAAGTATTCAGAGATTTTATGTACTTACCTCGCAATCCTTTGAAAAAGTGTCGCTCTGCCTTGCTATAACTGACTGAGGTGTCAACCGCGAATTCAGTAACAAATCCTCCTATGATGCGATCGAGCCAATGATCAATGACGCATGCAATATTATCCCCTGATGCTTCCAACCTTCGCACTAGCTCTGGGGTCCACACAATAGGACCATCAAGTTTCCACCTTCCTTGGCTATCTGCTAGCTTCGTGATCCACTCGTATAGCTTAGTAGGAAAGGATGTGAAAAAATATTTCGTGGATCTCCGTATATAGGTATTGGTCCAACCATTGTTCTTTTGATAGTCGTGGGTTTCTATTCTCCTGCGCCGCGAACTCGTGAATCCTTCTGTCCAACCAACCTTCGATTTCTTTCTTAGTTGGATTCTAGTGATACAAAATCACACATATTTATGCAAATTCTGGTCCCGACAATGGAACCATTTATTGGCTTGTGGGTGCCTGACCCAGGTTCAGTGTTAGTTAGCCAAACGAATCCATACACCATTGGCCCTTTCGGCATCAGCTCGCGTAGTGCAAACTGAAGTCTCACCCAAGGCAGTATGGGGTGATGTTGGAACCAAGTTTCCGCACCCTTGAGATGGATGTGATGTTGTTTTATTCCAACTATACCTGCCTGCGCGCAAGTTGCTAACCCTCTGTTCCACCCTATAGTACCTCTACAAAAGGGTACAATCATCTTCTGCGCAACCCTAACCAGGGGTTGAATTCCTTTTGTGCTACTAGGGCAATGAACTGCGATATCTTGCTGACTAGGCTAAGTGTTTTATTATCAGATCTTAGTTAGCTTCACGTAAACAAATGTTCCTACTTGCAGTCACTTATCGAACACAATTACATACATTTGTGCATCATATAAGCATTATAAGTGAAATTTATACCCAATATAACAGATGCATAAACAGGAAATAAAGACGCAGAAATTGTAGAATACTTCACTTTATTGATAATTCCGAACGATTATAGATTTGACCCGCCCTGCACACTCAACTACAAGGGTCCGCACACTCAGCTGCAAACTTCTAGGCCTCTGCACACTCAGCTGCAGAGCCTCTACCTATGCTATGACCCAAAACTTAGACTTCTACTTTAGAGCTATCTCTCATACATCTTCGATCATTGATTTGCTTAAGTTATATAAGAAGCCCCAATCTAAGGAGGAATTTTTGGAGGAGATTGTGAATAATAAAGAGATGGAAATGGTAGGAAAGGTTGGTATCTCTTTCACCACCTCTTCTTGATTCTCTGTCATAATAAACTGGTCTTACTTTGTTCCTTCTTGTGCTCAGTAAACCATGAGAGGAGTGTCTATTGGATAGAGGCTTATCCATTTTCCGACTACAGTAGACTACTTAGGAAAGAGGAACCCCATTGGAATTTTCTTTTTCAGTATTTTAGACTCTCTACAATTGAAATATGATGAGCATGAACTTCCTTGAGCTTGTTAAAATCATAAGATAGTAGATCCCTCGGGATCTCAAAACAAATTCTATTTCTTAAATATTTGATTTGCTCGTGTTAGACTGATGTGGGATTCTCTAAGGCCCTCCTTCAAACAATATTGGCCCATCGACATCAACAACTCATCTGCATCTAAGATCAGAGACATGTGATGCCTTGAAGCCTATATACATCAATGAAAAGCTATCTTGCCTGCAACAATGGAGATTCATTAAGGCTCCTTAACTACTGGATCCTGCAGGGGTTCGACAACAACTCATCTATTCACACCTCCTAGGATGTATCAGTTGTCCATTGATCCTCACTCTCATTATTGGTGATGGACTTCCTATTGGTTAATAGTTGACCTTAATGACTGGTAATCCAATGAGATCACTGCACATTCGACTTCAACACCTTTATTCATGTGGCAGTGAACTGTACAAGGATAGGTGAAGACGAAGTTCCAGATTGTTCCAGCAGATAGATCAAGATTAGTTAGAAATAAAAGCGAACAATAGCTTATAATAGCAACAAGTGAAGGGAATTTACATTATCATTTTTTTAGGATTCATTCATTGGTATTCTTCTATTTCCTACAGAAGTTAAGATTTACTGTAGAAGTATTCCATGTAGAAAAGTTTTATGCAGAAGAACTTCCTGCAGCAGAATATTGGTTGGTGCACGCCCAATATTTTTCAAGTAATTTCAAGCATAACATCTTTTCAAAGATCTGACAAGCCATAAGTGAGTTACCGAAGTATTCAAAGAAAATCGATCCCTTGAAACCTCATGATCCCACACATGATACGATTTTTGAATGGTTCATCATTGCAAGGAAAGGGCATGCATCATCAGGTACCTGATGGTTGTATGGTAAGTTAAAAAGGTAATTTCGATGTCAATTGTTTAAGGACTAAGGTAATGGTATATATATATATATATATCTATATATATATATATATATATATATATATATATATATATATATATATATATATATATATATAGATATAGATATATATATTTGCATTATTATGAGTCACATTCACCCTTGATTGAAATGGCGGCCATTCCACATCATGACATGAGGTTCCACTTCCAATATGCCTCGAAATGTACAACATTTATTTCCCAATGAATCCTACAATAATAGATCATGATTTTAAATCATGATCATGTTATGCGTTGCCTCGACCCACCTTCATTTCATTTTTTTCACTCACCTAATCGAGCTATCTCCCTCCCCATTGTATCCTAAAAACACTTTTTCTAGCCTATGGAAGCTGTCGAAAGGGTCGAATCAAACCCTACACTTCCCTATGCACATCATATGGCAAGATTAAGGTTGACTATCTATTTTGAACCAAAGGGGCCAGAGTTGTTAGATGCATACCCTTATATCAACAATTAGTTGGAGAAGGCAGGGCAGCTTCCCTTATTTCTGAAGTTCAATGCGCACAATTCTGAGGTAACTAAGTCATTTTCCATGAACATGGATAGGGAATGAACTTAGGTCGGTAATATAAAATTTAAATTGACTGAAGAGCTAGTAGCCCGAGCCTGTGGTATTTCACCAAAGGGAGAGAATTGGTTTAAAAACCAATAGATTAATAAGGATGTATGTGCAACTTTCCTAAAGGAGGAGCATGCAAGCCTAGACTAGGGAAAAGAAATTCTATAGAGCTACCTAACCAGTAAGTATTGACACCTTTTTTATTTACTTCAAAAATATATAACATGCGAAGGATGGTTTGGCTTGGCTTTTCTATTTAATATGCGTCTCCTTGGTCACTTCCAAGATAATCCTCTCAATTTACCTTATTATTTGAGGATGTCGCTATTTAAAATGGTTACCTCCACCCAGAAGAGGGAGGCTAACCTAAAGGAGAACGTCTACCACCACGACCTAGTTAAAATTATCATGGTAGAAGTATTAATGGAATAGGGGAAGACTTGGGAAGAGTTCCTTGTTGGAAATCATTTCATGCATGGGGAAGAGTTACAAAAATCAAACAATAGAGAGGTAGAGTTAAGCCAGAGGCCAAGGAAGAAAATTCAGACTCCTACTGAGCTAGATAAAGTACCTACATCATCAAGGATCAAAGATGCATGACTGAGTTCGAAACAAAAGAAGTCACAGACTAACAACTAAGAGGAAGTGTCCAAGTCACCAAAGCTTGAGAAGACCAATCCAGAACCTACACCACAAAAGAAACCCCGAACCCTCATCAAACTAGAAGAGGAAGAGGATGTTATAGTCACTAAGGAGATTGTGGGAAGTAAATCACCAGTGGATGCCACTACTACCCCTGTTGGGTGCTTTACTAGAAGCCCAACTACTAAGCTAGTTACATAAGAAATAAAAAAAGAGGGCACACCTAGAAAAATAGGGAAGATCAAGAAACCAAAGGAGAAACAAGTTTAGATTGAGACAATAGAGTTTGTCGACAAGGGGGAATGGGAAAAAACACTCCAAGAAACCCAACGATCGAATGGAAGCAGGGAGAAAACCAGTGAAGACCATCCAGGATTAGAGGAGAAGAATATTCTTCCTTCCCCTCAACAAGAAGTAGGAACTTCAAACAAAATATGGTCATTCCACGAGTTGGAGGAGGCCATCTTTGAACTTACAGTGTTTGGAAGAGCCCTGCAGAAGGAAAACATAGACCGTAATGAGAACAACCTGTGCGTACATAAAGAGTTAGAAGAGTGGAAGACAAAATACTAGAATGAAAGTAGGATAGTGAAGAAGAATCAGGTTCAAATTGAACATCTGCAAAAACACAATGAATAATATAGGGACAAAGTCAAGAAGGCTGAATCCAACAGAGCTCAGTTGGACCATTTGGCTATAGTAGTTGCAGCACAAGGAGGGGATTGAGTTTTTATTTTTACATATATATATAGATCTATATCTATAGCTATATCTATATATATATATATATATATATATATATATATATATATATATATATATATATATATATATATATATATATATCAGTTTTGCTTGCATAGGGACATGCAAGATGCTAGGTGTGGGGGAGATGTTGGGCCTAGGTTTTGGCCACTTTTTGACAACATTCCTAAGGCTTTACCCTTTTTTAATACCCTTTTTTCCTATCTAATTACCATCCTTTTGATACCTAGTGCCACATTTTGACCAAGAAAGGTGATTCAGACTCTAAGGTATGCATATCATTTAAACATATCATTTTTCTTTATTCCTAAGAAATTTGATATTGAAAGCTACCTAATTTGACTAATCTATGACTATCAGAAGAACTAATCAAATTTCCTGCAGAATATCTATTTTTGGGCAGATCCATGATTTCTTGTAGCAATGCTGATTTCCTGCAGTAGTGGCGTAATTTCCTGCAGACATCGTGATGGTTATATATGTTTCGATCACTCTCAGGATAAATGGGAACATGGGATTTTTATTGGAAAAACCTTCCACACGGATTCTATCCTACCAACTACTCCATATTTAGCTTTCTCAACTGCCTAGCTCTCGTCCTTCTCATTTCAACCAATTTTGGGGAAACACGGTTCATGTTCAATAGATCTGGGTTTTCTCCATGTTTCCAATCATGGAGAAAACCAAAAATTTCTATTTATTATGTCTTTTTCTCGTGTTAGAAAACAATTGTAATTTTTACTTAGTTAGGTAAAGGCACTAGCCTGTAGTATGTATAAGAACAATGGATTGGATTTGTAATGGCACTAGGAGGGTACTAGGAGATGTTAATATATAGAGGCTAAGAAACAAATATCAGACCTTCGTATTGCTGTAATTTTTTACTTTTTAGATCAATATAAACTTATGTTCTACTGATTTTGCTATAAACCCTTCATTTATCAAAGGGTTGTGAGTGAGGGAGGGCCCCCTTCACTCACAACTCCAGTAGTTGTAGTTTGTGTTTAATTTAATTATCTTTTATGTATTGAAAGTAGATCTGCACAGAGTTCCAGTTCTCTTATTTATTTTTATGGAAACATATTCCTTTCATGGTTAATGTTTGAATTTATTGCATGAATGGTTTAATTTAATTAAAAGTTGGAACTAAGCATGCATCTTGCGCTCAGATTTGGAATATTGAATGATTGTAATGAGTATGATTTAAATTGTTGTCTAGTTCTTAATATTTCTCTTGATCTGCATCAACAATATTAGATTTTGTGGAAAGATGAATTACTTGGTCCATAAATTTTGCTGCTAAGTGTTGAGAGAGAGAAGGGAAATTTTGGATTGTGTGAGTGGTATTTTTTCATTGGAATTGTTAGCTTCCATATATGTTGCAAAACACCTCACAAGGTTATGAATAACCCGGTTTGATAATTAATGTATGTGTGTCAAATTATAAATTTATAATTTTCCCCAACAGACGCCATCAAGGAACATTATTACCCTGTTAGGAGCTATGAAGATAAATACATAAAGTGGACCATGCTACGACAGGGAAGGGACCAAGATGTTCTGGAGTTCACAAATACTTTCCATACCATTCGCAAGAAACTAGGTATCAAGGATACTGAGCGGCATTTGGTGCTCAAATACCACGACTGTCTACACAAATGCATATAGGATGATATGGAGTTCCTGGACATTTCCTCGCTTGACACGGCGCATCGGTACGCTGTAAAGATTGAGAAGAAGTTTAAACAGAAGAAGTGAGACTTTGGATCTGCGAATCCAAAGCAAGGAAAAGGTGTCCCCAAACCACAAAACAAAGGACCAAGTGAAGACAGGGCTACCTACGATAGCCCACCGAAGCTACAAGAAAAGAACAACACCACAAGGATGAAGGACATGGGAACATGGTGTGAGTTCCATAAGAGATGCACTCACAATAAAAGTGAGTGTTAGGCCAAGTAGTCACTAGTGGACAAGCTGAAGGCTTCCAAATCAAATGTAGGTTCCAACTCTGAAACAGAACCCAATAAGGGGACTGACAAAGGGATGCAGATCCCAGTGCCACTGTATCCACCACAAAGATCTAGAGGAGGGGGAATGCCTCCTCCACTAACAGATGTGGGTGAAGGGTTCTCCACTGCAGTTCATTATCGACAGCGGGAGTGAAAAGAACCTCATTTCAGCAAAATCATGAAGTGGATAGGGCTAAATACTACAACACATCCACAACTGTACACCATTGGGTGGCTTCACTAAGAATGAGATCTTCGTGTTAGCCAATAGTGCCACCTTCCCTACAACATCAAGCCCTTCACGGATGAGGTACTGTGCGATGTTTCTCCTCTTGAAGTTTCTGATGTATTGTTAGGACACGCATACTTGTGGAAGTGGCACGCTGTATATGAGTCTAGACCTCACTCTGTGATTATTACTTTGCCTAATAAGTTTTACAGGATACCAAAGGTAGCCCTGCCTACCACCATCTCTTTGATCACTGTGAAGAAATGCAGTAAGATCATTTCCCATACTAGGAAATTTGTTTTCCTTATGATTCACCCCCAAGAAAGGAAGAAGAAGGTTGTGGCTACGACTTCCAGGCAGAGCTCCTCCATACAGCAGTAGCATATGGAAAATGTTGTGGAGAAGTACAGGGATATTTTCATCTCGCACACAGGGTTATTGTTGGGATAGGGCCCCTAGGGTCAATTTTGGGTTAGTTTAATCAATTTTTGAGTATAATTTTGTGAAGAATGTAAAGTCTCCATGAAATGTGAAAGCGGAGCGCGCAACTAAGTAGGAGACAAAGGGGATTTACCCAATTGTATGGGCAAGTGATAGGATGGTTTTGAGACTCACCCATAGGCCTCGGACGATGGTATTGCAATAGAAAAGATATAAATATTTGAGTCATAGAGAGTATAGAATATAACTTTTGGTGAGGAACAAGTGTAAGAGAAAAGTGCTAAGGAAGGAAAGCTCTCTTTCCTGTACTACACAAAGAACTTGGAAAGTCCTCAACTGAGTGTGTGGGCCCCTGCAGTTGGGTGCACAGGGTGGACGAATCTGTAATTTGAATACTAAATCTAATAAATATTGATTTTGGACCAAATATATTGCATCTGTGCCTTATTTTATTTTTGTTTAAGTTTATACATTATCACTTAATGATCTATTTTTTGTGAAATAAAGTGTATTTTCTATGAGAATCACTTAAATATTTAATATTCCTGAATGAAGAATGTAATGAACTATTTTCGTGAAGGTAGTAACTAAATCTGTTATGATAAATGTTTGAATTGGGTAGACCTGTGTGAAGGAAGATCTAGGGTTATTATTTTCTAAGTGAAAATCATGAGTCTACTTCTTTTAGGTTTGAAAAGCCTCATCGTAGACCTTTGTGAAGGTCTAGGAACCATATGATAGAGTTGCAGTAGTGGAACATAGGAAGATATAGATCCATGCGAAGGCAGATCTGAGCTACAAGGGCTTCAAAATACACATCACACGGTCTCTGGATGCATAAACCTAGTTCTAGCATCCCCCAATATTGCTTCGGGTGAGACTACAACCTGCACTATGCAGGTTATTGCTAAAATGGAAAACAGTTAAGGTTTTGTTGGTTGGTGAAAATAACTCTGAACCTGGGTCAAGCCCCCTTAATCCAACAAATGGTTTTGTTTCTGGTACCAGGATCTATCTAAGAGATGTGTGATAAATGGTTTCCTAGAAAGAAAAAGATTGAGAAGTGGATTGACTGAAAAGTGCCCATGTTTGTGGCTCAAGAGAATAGGAGCCCTAAATTATGTAAGGAAAAATGGTTACATAGATATTTATACACAGACAAAATAAAAGAATTCTTCTCTTTCTTCCCTGATGAACTACACGAATAGTTGTCTAAATTGGTGGATAGTCAAGGGACGTGGAGGCTTGATGACCCTATAGTTTGGACTCTGGAACTGGTGCGATGCTTGGAAGTATGAGGAAGCAATATCATGTGGGTTGTGGATCGTTGGATTGATCGCACACTTGGAAGCTTTGTGATTGAGTTCGTGATCAATAGAAATATCTGCTACAACGAAGCAGAATGTAGGCTATTTAAGGGATTGCGAAGTAAGTATTTGAAATCATTAAAGACTTGGATTAAAATTATTTTATTTGAAAAGAGGGTTATGCAATTACCTTGATGTTTGGGGCTATGTGAAGTGGGAGATTATTTAGAAGAAATGAAGGATCAATCTCAGAGTACAGTCTGCTTATTGAACCCCCTTCTAGTGACGACGAAGGGACAATGATGACTACACTACGAAGTGTAGTTGATTTGATTAAGTAGGGTATCCAGAGGATACCACATTTTTCCACTCTACCTCCACCTCCATCTCATACATCGACACCTTCACCTCCACCTCCACCTCCACTACCACCATTCAACGTGGCGAACACAATGAAGATGCCAATTTTTAAAGGGAGCGGGAGCAAAGACCTCAAACAATTCTGGTTTTTTGCAGGAGCTGTATGGATGACACAATAGATTATGGATCATAAAATCAAGAAAGAATAGCTGGTTATTGCCTTACAAGATCGAGCATTGACATGGTATATCAAGTACTGCACTGACAACCCCACTGCAACGTTGGAAAATACCCAACAAGCTCTGAACAAGGATTTTAGGAAGCCTAAGTCAGAGGCACATTCGGTGACTGAGTTTAAAGAAATTTGACAAAATATAGATGAGACACAATGGGATTTTTATCAAAGGTTGAAATGCCTAATCAAGCAAGTCAATATGGTGATTATAGATTCCAAACATTGAGATATGCCTAAGCAGAGGTGGGAAAGGATGGGGAGACCTGTGCTACAATGGTTTCCTATTCAGCTGTGCATGGAAAATCAATAGAATATTATTTCGATGGGGCACTTATGTGGTGTAACGGTTGACATTGAGGGAGCCAACATGTTGGTTGACTTTGAGGTCATTGAAATAGTGGATGATAGTAATCCATACCCCATGCTACTGGGGATTAATTGGGCTTTTGATATGGACGTGGTAATCAAATTGAAGAAGTGAAAAAAGGAAGTTGCTTAGGGTTGTAGTACCACTAGACCCTGCTGAATGGGCACGCTATACTGAACCTGTTTGCCATTTTGTGGAAGATGATGATAACCTGGATTAGATATACAAGATCACATCACAAAATGAATATTGGATCAATCCTATGGATGATGGATGAATTGCATGGGACATGGATAGCTGCTGCACCTCAGACTTAGATGAAGAGCTTGAACACTAGCATAATCGGTTGCATGAAGTATCTATGCTCCAATGCAATATGATGACCAAATCACTATGGTGTGTATCAACTGAGGTAAGGAATCTTCCACATTATGATGGTTTGAATGATGTGGATCTTTGTTTAGATGAATTTGAAAGGGAAGTACCAAAATAACATCGCTTCCAAGCCCTGGAGTTGGCATTGTGCACTACGACTACCTGTTGGTGGGGTACACACAAGAAGAGCTTCGCTGGATGGAAGGAATATGCAAGAATGATGAGATTACGGTTTGGGTATGCTAATACCCAGATGAAAGAAAAATATAGTCGTAAGGGTGATCCGCATGATCTTTTGCCATGAAAGACTAAGTCTTAGGGAACATAACCATAACTACAATGGGTGCACATTTTTTGTCATACCTTAGATACAATCCCAATGGATTGGTATTTTGGAACAAAGCTTCGTTATGGGATAGCTAAATGGGATATCTTAAGAGAGAGTTTATTCTTGATTTTCATCTTTGAGGATGGGTTTGAATGCATTAAAGAAGCACTCCAAGAGATAAAAGTAGCTATATTCAGAATGCCTAAGGAACTGGTAGAATGGGCTCAGCTAGATTGGACTACATAGCTACACCATGTGCTGGAATGTTACAATGTGACTTCTGAAGAGGAAGAAGAGGACCCACAGAATATTAACATTCTAGAGATAGAGGGACAACACGAAGTCGAAGGACTGAAAGTTGAGAACTCTGATATATCAGAACCTTTGAAAACTAGACAAGTAAATATTGGATCTGAAGCAGAGCCTAATTTGACGAAGATATGAGACTATTGAGATGAAGATATAGTTGATAAGGTGGCTGAACTATTGTGCAAATACAAGGACCTATTTTCCGCAAAGTTTGTGGATGTGAGGGGGATCATTGGAAACTTTGGTGTTCTGAAGATTACGTTGAAACCAAATGGCCCGTTAAGCAGAGATCTTATCAACTAAATTTGAAGTATAAAGAAAAGGTGCACCAAGGGCTTGATAAGATGTTGGATGTTGGTTTTATTCAACCAATAGAAGAATTAGATTGGGTGAGCCCAATGATTGTCCAAGAGAAGAAACAAAAAGGAGAAATCAGAATATGCGTAGATCTAAGAAAGTTGAATGATGCATGCATGCACGATCTGTTTCCAACACCATTTACAGATGAAGTATTAGAGAATGTTGGAGGATAGGAGGCTTATTCATTTACTGATGGCTTTTCCAGATACCATCAAATAAAGATCGTGCCAGAAGATCAAAACAAGACAACCTTCGTGATTTCAGTATACAGTAATTCCATTTGGATTAAAGAACGCACCTGCAATCTTCTCCTGGGTTGTCATCGCAGCATTCAAAGAATTTATCCATAATTTTTGGAGGGTTATTTTGACGATTGGATGGTGTTTGGGTTGGTAAAATTCCATGTTTCAAGTTTGCGCCTTATGCTGGATACATGTCGAAGGTATCAGATCTCGCTGAGATTGAAGAAGTGCATATTCTGTGTGCCCTTTGGAATTTTGCTTAGCCATGTAGTATGTAAGCAAGGATTGATGGTGGACCCTACGAAGATCATTTTGATTGTGAATTTGGAAGCCCCTAGTAACGTAAAAAAATGTGCATGACATTGGGACACACTTGGTATTATAGGAATTTTATCAAGGCATATGCTTAGATAACTGCGTCGATGGAAAAATTATTGAAGAAAGATGTGATGTGTTGTTGGGATGAAGAATGTCAGCACAATTTGGATGTCTTGAAGGAAATGATGGTGACTATGCCCATTTTGGTGTTTCTAGAATAGAAGAAATAATTCCATGTGCATGCAGATGCCTCTTGCATTGCTCTAGTTGCAGTATTAACATAGGAAGGAGAAGGAGAAATTGATCATCCGATAGCCTTCGTGAGCAGAAAGTTATCAAAAGCTAAGAAGAATTATTCCACTATAGAGCGCAAAGGGTTGGAGATGGTCTACATGCTGCAAAAGTTTCAACATTATTTGTTGGTAAGAATAAGCCTGGTCAATAAGCCTATGTTGGCAGGGGCGCGGGGGGGGGGATCTACCGATGGTTATTGTTGTTTCAAGAATATGACTTTGAAGTGATTGTGAAGCCTAGAATGTTGTATGAAGGACCAAACCATCTGTCAAGGATTGAAATAGGTGAAGAACCAAATAGTTTGGAATAAGGACTGCCAAATGTGCAACTCTTTGTGGTGCATGTCATGGATGACCATTTTGATGATATCATTTAGTTTTTAACCATGGGTACATCTCTGGAAGGATATTCCACTCAGTAGAAGAAGGAACTAGTAGCCCACTCTATATATTTTTCAGTGATTTTGGGTCACTTGTATAAGATGGGAACAAATGAAATATTGTGAAGGTATGTTCCAGAGTTTTAACGCACTAGTATCCTCGTCGAAGCACATGGAGGAGAGGTAGGAGGACACTATGTAGGAAAAGTGACTGCACAAAAGATTTTGTGCACTGGGTTGTGGTGGCTGACATTACATAAGGATTTTAAGGCATACTGCAAGGTGTGTGATGCTTGCTAAAGGACGGGAAAGCGTTCGCGAAGAGATGAATTGCCTTTAAACCCTTAGGTTTCATTCTAGGTATTTGATAAGTGGGCTATTGATTTCATAGGCCCAATACAGCGACAAGGAAAGAAGACGGGTGCACGATATATTATTACTACAACAGAGTATTTAACCATATGGGCCAAAGCACAACTAGTGAAGGATTGCACAACGAACACCGCTACGAAGTTTTTGTTTGAATATAGTTTAACATAGTTTGTATGCCCTAAGGTGCTGATAAGTGATAGGGGTACTCATTTCTTGAATTAAATGATCAGTGCGGTGCTTGAAGAATTCCAGGTATACCACCAAAAGAGCACACCCTATCACTCACAGGTGAATGGAGTAGTGGAAGCATCTAACAAAATCTTGGAAAGCATGTTGACAAAGGTTTGAAATGTGTAGAGAAATGACTGGGATATGCGCGTACCAACAATTCTATGGGTATATAGGATGACCTGCAAGAAGTTGATAGTCCAAACAAAATTTACGTTGGTCTATGGGATTGAAGAGGTGATGCCTATGGAGTACATTGTGCCAAGTCTAAGTATTGCAGCTTTGATAGAGATTGCAGATCGTGAGACCTTGGAGGAACGGCTCGTGCAGCTGATGGAGTTGGAAGAGGACCACTTTCCTGCAGGATTTCACTAGCAAGTGCAAAAGGAACATGAGAAAGCATGACATGATAGGCATATTAAATTGCGCACTTTCTAAGTGGATGATTTAGTGCTGCTATATGACAACAAATTCATGAATTTTCCCAGGAAATTTGAAATGCATTGGTTAGGGCCATATGTTATTAAGAAAATCACAGATGGTGGTGCAGTTCATCTCGCGAAGATGAATGGGGAGCCATTCTATGGGAAAGTGAATGGGGGTAGGTTAAAACTGTATACATGGGATCCTAGCCTTGCACAATGACTATATGGTTGTAGGACAATCTTAGCGCTCCAGGAAGTTGCCATGGAGTGCGAGACTTTAAAATACACTACCTAACAAGGAGAAAACTATGGAAAGGTGGCTCTATGATGGAGGAAAGAGGTGCGATAGGGGAAGCTGAGATGGATGTGTTGCGCCATAGAGGGAGGTACCACGTAACTGGTTCCAAAAATAGCCATTAGAGTCACTATTAATTATTGGATGGCAAAAATCCCATTGAGAGGAGTAGGTAAGACCCATTTATGGCCAAAATATTTGGAAATATGCTGCCAAAGATACATTTATGATCCGAAAATGGAGTGAACGGTTGGATTTGAATTCAAAAGAATCTATAAATCGGGCATGTTAGTTTGACAAAGAAAACTTTGCATTCTTACAATTGTGTATGAGCCCTCTTGTCCCCACTATATGAGTCGGAAATTTTGGGAGGATTTAGCTTCCATTCCAATATTTACAACCTAACTTGAGTGGAACCAAAAGATCGTCCTTGAAAAAATGTTTGTGCTAGTTAGTTATGAAGCTATTGTTTCTCAAGCAGAAGGCACTGAAGTCATGTCCATAAAAGCTACACCCTCAGTGCCTATGGCACTAAGGTTTCCTAGGCTGTAGCAATCATTTACTAAGGAGAAGTAGAAGAAACCTGTACCGATGAGGCAGTCACCGAGGAAGAACCTGGAGGTTCGAAAGAAGCAGAAGAAGGACAAGGCAAAGCAGTCGGAGAAAATAGTGGACTTGGAGGCAGAGGAACTCTGTGATAGAGCTGAGGAGTTAGATGCTAAGGAGGGCGAGCCTATCACATGGCTCCTAGTGTATATCCATCTATGGAAAGGGAAGGCCAAGGTACCCAAGGACCTAGATTCGGGTAAATTCACAATCTCTACACCGTTGTTGCTAGAGGAGGTAGTTTTTGAAGGTGCACTCTTAGCGTGCATTCAGGTGCTAATGATGGATGATTAGGATATCATAGACCATAATAAATCCGCTCACCTAGCTACCAACAAGTACATGATGAATATTTACTATGAAGAAATCAGGGTCAAAAGACTGGAACCCATGAAATGGGTCAAAGGCATTGAGTAGGCTGGATTACTACATATAATTTGTGTACCACACTTCAACCGGTCGATCATTAACACTCTGTGTGTGTGGCAGCTCCTCGCGTTGGTGCATGATGGGTGCTTATGCCTTGGTGAACCCATTCCTATAATCGATATGCATATTCATAGGATTACAAAGCTACCCTATAAAGGGGCGGACCCTACTAAGGAGATTGGAGGGAAAAGAAGAGAAAAGGAGTCGGCAGATAAAATGAAGACGAAGTTTTGGCTGATCAAAAAGTTGCATGGATATTCTATCTGCTCAATTCAAGACTAGGCGGTGCAGTTTGCTACCCAATTTCTAGATGGAAAGATAATGAGGAAATGTCGCATGGACAAAGTTCCAGCGCTAATAGTTTCATTGGTTGCACAATGCACGAAGTGGGTGCAGTACTTATGTAAAGAATTCCTAGCAAACTGCAGTAAAGCACAAGATTAGGGAAAGGCATTTCACTATGTATCGTCCCTGTTGGTAATTGTATTAGTGGCATGGCAACTACTAGAGGATAGTTAGTTTCTTCCACAGGAAGAAGAGTTACTAGAGGTAGCGAAGTTCACTTCTTTGTGGTCAATGAAGGATCCAGAGCGAATCATGGAGTCAAAGGTCTTTTGGATACTGGCTAATATGGACTTGCATACAATCATAAGTCAGTAGCCAAGGTTGTCTCCAACCTTGTTTAAATAGTTACGAGCCTTCACGGAGTTTAAGGCCAACTTCCATAATGTATCGATATGGGTGAGGCAGGACCTTCAGCATATATGACGCAAGTTTCCATACCTAGTCTCGGATATAGATGTGCAGGAAATTATGGGGAGATGGCTAGAGGAGTTGTGAAAACCCATGGATGTTGGTGTAGGTACCAGTTAGGGTGGAGAAAGCTCTGGTGCACAGATGGAAACTGCACAGAAGAAAAAAGAAGCAGCACAGGTGGTGGCACGGGCTTTTGATGAGAAGAGAAAGAAAAAAGTTGCTGCTAAGGTAGTTATTGAAAAAGAGTGTGCTATGAAAGAGAGTGCTAAGAGAGAGCACACTGACACTGAGGAAGTCGAAGCATCGGCTTCCCAGCATACTAAGGAGAAGGAACTATCCAGGAAAGGCAGAGATGGAGGGGAGGAGAAGAGTACTCCCTTCATGTTAAAGAGGCAGAGTAAGTAGACAACTGTTGGGCCAAGGAAGAATCCTAAATCAGATAAGAAAGAGCGCATTGACCCAATGGTCCTCAAAGAAGGGGACCTCGAAGAAATTGGGGACAAAGTCAGAGACACCACAATAGAGCTGTGGAAACAGTTTGAGAATTAATACATGTAGACGCTAAGGAGCATCCATAAGGATCTATGTGAGCTGTAGATCCAAATAGGCACGATTCAAGTGATCCTAGGGCAAGCGAGTGGGGTGCAAGTGAGCCGGGCACAAGGGAGTGAGAGCGTATTGGAGATGGAAAGGACTCTGGACCTCAAATTCATCTCCTTACCAGAAGGATCAGTCCGTGTAGAAATAGAGGATGACTGCACTCTATTGGGTACAATTAAAGACATAGGGGTAAAATTAGCCATGCTACCACTTTAGACCCTCCATGCGCTGCATCAAGGGGTATCGAACGAGCTTAGAATTAGAGAGCAATGCGCACTTGAAGTAATAAGAAAAGTTAAGGTAAAGAATGAATAGATATTTTTTCAGTAGGCTTAGGCCCTGAAAGAAAAGGAAGAGCTCGAAGCACAGAGTCAGAGCTTAGAAGCAGAAATTACACAGGCATGTAATTTCGTTGTAGAGTTACATATTTTGTAAGACACTACAGCTACAATGAAGATCAGGAAATTGGCTTTTGTAGTTTGCGAATCAAAACAAGAGATAGACAGAGTCACATTGACTTCCAGATGAAGATATCAAAATTACGGTTGAAGCTACAGCTGACTACTTTGCTAGAGGTTAGGGAGCATTGCGATGCATCCATAAAGGAGCATATGAATACTCTCCAGATTGCAGTTAACGGATGTGATTTTATTTTTAACCATGCCATGGAATTATGGTACACTTTGGAGGAGGACTCAAACCTGTAGAGGTTGAGTACAAAAATCAGAGATGCCCAGAAGAAATATGATGAGATCAGGGTGACTGTGCACGTTGGTGCTAGTCCAGCGCTTCGCGTGCCTACACGAAGGGAAGATGATACATGCACAAGTACAGTAATTGTAGCAAAAAGAATTAATGTTAAAGTCTTGGCTTCAACCTTGCACAGAAGAGGCTATTTAGATTTCTCAGACCATTTAGGAGAAACTAAAAGCTTTGCAACATACTCATAGGACCATGCAACTTGTGTTAGAGGGACCAACTATAGAAAGGCTAGTCGAAGAGGTGAAGAAGGATTTAGTACAAAGTACTGCGGAGTTGAACACATTGAAGCACCAATTTAGTGAGCTCCACCACAAAGTGAAGAAGCCATATGAGTGACTTGAGGGTGAGTCAGCATATTTGTGTTGGGGGTATATTGGGGTAGGGTCCCTAGGGTTAACTTTGGGTTAGTTTAATCAATTTTTGAGTAGAATTTTGTAAAGAATGTAACGTCTCCATGAAATGTGGAAGTGGAGTGTGAAACTAAATAGGAGTCAAAGGGCATTTAGCCCCTTGTATGGGTAAGTGATAGGATGGTTTTGAGACTCACCCATAGGTCACGAGCCATGGTATTGCAATAGAAAAGCTATAAATATTTGAGTCATAGTGAGTATAGAATACAAATTTTGGTGAGGAACAAGTATAAGGGAAAAGTGATAATGCAAGAAATCTATGTTTCCTGTACTTAGGTGAAAGGGGAAGGCTCTTGCAGCTGAGTGCGCAAAGACCATGGAAAATCCGCTGCTAAGTGCGCGGGCTGCTACAGTTGGGTGCATAGGGTGGAAGAATTTGTAATTTGAATGCTGAATCTAATAAAGATTGATTTTGGACCAAATCTATTGCATCTGTGACTTGTTCTTATTTATGTTTAAGTTTATACATTATCGCTTAATGATATGTTTTCTGTGAAATAAAGTGTATGTTTTGTACGAATCTCTTAAATATTTAATATTCCTGCATGAAGAATGTAACTGACTATTTTCACAAAGCTAGTAACTAAATCTGTTA
Organism: Pinus tabuliformis; assembly: GCA_031772625.1. Classification (NCBI taxonomy): domain Eukaryota; kingdom Viridiplantae; phylum Streptophyta; class Pinopsida; order Pinales; family Pinaceae; genus Pinus; species Pinus tabuliformis. The sequence continues at coordinate 1,250,850,251 of CM062816.1, read as the reverse complement.
TGATAATTGTTCGAATCAGGTAGATCTACATGAAGGTAGATCTAGGGTTATTATTTACTAAGACAAAGTCATGAGTCTACTTCTTTTAGGTCTGAAAAGCCTGATCGTAGACCTTCGCGAAGGTCTGGGAACCGTCTGATAGAGTTGCAGTAGTGGACCATAGGAAGATACAAATTTGAGTGAAGGAATATATGAGCTACAAGGTCTTCACAATATGCATCACAAGGTCTCTGGATGTAGAAACTTGGTTCTAGCATCCCCCAATACTGCTTTGGGTGAGACTGTAGTCTAGACTATGCAGGTTGTTGGTGAAAAGGCCAACATTTAGGGTTTTTTTGGTTGGCGGGAATAAATCTAAACCTAGGCTAGGCCCGCTTAAGCCAACAAGTACCTATGCACTGCCAAGTCAAGCATTCCATTGATCTGACCCTGGGCATGTTGCTACCCAATGGACTGATCTATCGATGCTCTGTTCTAGATAATAATGAGATCAAGAGGCAAATTCAGGAACTACTGTAGAAAGGGCACATCAGGCCAATCTCATCCCCCTTTGGGAGCCCAATTGTATTAGTACAAAGGAAGGATGGGACCTAGAGGCTTTGTATTGGCTATCAGGCACTAAACAAGATCACTTTTTAGAATAGGTACCCAATCCTATAGATTGATGACCTTTTGGACCAGTTCAAGGGGGCCAAATATTTCAGCAAGATTGAATTGAAGTCAGGTTATCACTAGGTGCCTATCAAACCCTCTGATGTGTGGAAGACTGCCTTCAAGTCGAAGGAGGACCCTTTCGAATCATTGGTCATGTCATTCAGATTGACGAATGCCCTTGAAACCTTCATGAGACTGATGGAAGACATCTTGCGGCCCTTCACCAATGCATTCATGGTGGTGTATTTAGATGACATCTTGATATTCCACCAGAGTTGGGAAGAGCACCATCACCATATTCGACAGGTCCTTCAAACCCTTCAACAACACAAGTTGTGTGCTAACTTGGAGAAATGCACCTCTGGCCTAACCCATGTTCACTATTTGGAGTACATCCTTGATGAGAAGGGTTTACATGTGGACCCATCCAAGATACAAGTCATTTGGGATTTTCCAAGCCCAACCACTCTGATAGAGCTCCACAACTTTTTAGGCCTTGCCAATTTCTACCATAGGTTCATGTTGGGGTTCTATCATATCAATTGGCCTTTAAGTCAAGTCACCAAGGGTGGAGATAAAGAAAAGTTCTTTTGGTCGGAAACCCAACAACGAGCATTCTATGAGTTGAAGAATTGCCTCTATTATGCACCAGTGAACACATTACCAGATCTGTGCAACAACCATTTGAGATTGAGAAAAATGCCTCCGACTATGCTATTGGTGCAGTGCTTATTGAACATGGGAATCTAGTGGCTTACCATAGTGAGACACTTTTAGACACAGTAAGAAAGTACCCACTTATGACAAAGAAATGTATTCCATTGTGTAGGTTTGTCATGAATGGAAGCATTACAGTCTGGGGAAGGAAACGGTCATCCACACAGACCATAAGTCTCTATAGGTCATACAGACACAAGGGAAGTTTCAGAATGATTTCCATAAAAAATGCTCTAGCTATCTACAACAATTCCAATTGAACATTAAGTATAAGAAGGGAAACACCAATAATTTCACTGATTGCCTCAGTTGTCCACCAGTCATGGCGCTAATCACTGTGCTCAACTCCTATGGGCACGTGAGATCGGGGTGGCCACATCTTTACAAGAGCAATCACGAATTCGTCAGCATATACCAGACACCCTTGGAAGGGAAGAAAGTTCCAAATTTTCACCTTCAGGATGCACTGTTATGTCGCTTAGGACACATATGTGTTCGTTCAAGTGAGTGAGCGAAGATGATTTGGGAGGTGCACTACAAGTGGGTCACTAGACATTTCGGAGTAGGGAAAATAGTGGCAGTATTGAAAAAGTATTTTTATTAGCCGAAACTTCATCAGGATGTTGGGAAGTACATTAGATCTTGCACCACCTATGCCACTGAAAAACGAACCATCAAGAAGCAAGGCATGTATACTCTTGTACCTACTCATAGTTGGCCTTGGGAATCTATCTCCATGGAATATATGTTAGACCTTCCTTCTACTAAGCACAACAATGATTATGTTTTCGTGGTCATTGATTGATTCTCTAAGATGGCCATTATGGCAGCCTGCAAGAAGAGTATCACAGAAGAGGCCACTGCTAAGCTCTTCTTTGAGCGAGTGTGGGTACACTTGGGGATTCCACCGTCAATTATCTAAGATCAGTATGTAGTTCTTAACACCATACATAAATTACCTGCATACAAATTCTAAAACACAGAAAATAAACAATCCGAGAGCATAAGACATAAAACACATATACACAGAGATTTTCCCTTGTTTCCCAAAACTGGGACTACTAGCTTGATTTTTCATTATGTTCGTTTCAATGTTACAATACATATTTATACATGTCGAAGAATCCAATACCATGGACCGAAAACCATCACATCCAAAACCATGTGCGAAAACCATGCACAAAACCATAGGTAGGTCCGCCCAACCTAATATAACTACGTCGGCTAGTCGTGGAAAGAATATAACACAACCCAACATTCTCCCACTTGTTATTTTCTTTCCACAAGGGGCCACATGAGAGCTTAGTCATTTATCCAGCCCTACAATGCCCATTGTTTCTCTACACCAAGAGAACTTCTCAGAGCTCACAGATTTTGTTAATGCATCTGCAGTATTCTTCAAAGTGTCCACCTTTACTAGCAACACCTTTTTATCTTCTATCATATCCATCACAAAGTGATACTGAACATCAATGTGCTTTGTCTTTGAATGGTAAGCATGGTTCTTTGCTAAGAAAATTTCACTTTGGCTGTCACAGTCTATCCTTATAGCTCCTTGTACTTGTCACACAAAAAATTGTCACCTTGGCATTCTACAATCCGTGTGAGTCCATTATCACTCATACTTTCCTTCTTTGCAAGTCAAAGGGATAAGCTCCTCACATCAAGGGGTTAGCTCCTTAAGGTATGGGATGCATGAACCTTAAGGGAGTGAACTTGCCACCTCAAGATTCCTTCTAGAAGCTTCTAGAAATGACTCAAAGTGAGTTTTTAAGAATATACTTGCGCACCTGACCGCTTTGAGTCGCCAATTTGTTGGCTGGATAAATCAACCCTATGGACAAGACCGATCTCCCTAGTATCAGAAGATAGTCTAGCAATAAGCAAGACGAGCAAATCATTCTTTCTCTAAACATGTGCGATTAATAAATAAAAACTATAGAGGTGTTTAGACCCTACCTTAAGTCCAATGCTAGTTTTTAGCAGCCATCCTTCAACCATTCGAAAGAGTTTCCTTTTAAGAACCTACAATCACAAATAATCAAACATCAAATAACACCTGCATAGCTAATATCATAAATCATGTCCATTATGGTGATCAAGGAATCCATAAAATAAACCATAAAACAACAGCTTATTGAGAAAAAAAAACTTATTTTTATTAACTTTGAAGTAGAAGAACCTTACAACCTTTTCAGCCTTGATGTTGAACAAGCTCTTCCCAGGGTCCAAAACAGGAATCTCCTTTACTTTGACAAGCCTTACACTCTTCCAAATGAGATCAAAGAGATATGTAATCTCTCCTCATAAAAGCTCAATTAAGAAGACTAAGTTCCAGCAGCATTTCACCTCAAAAATATTTAGCTTTCAACCTCCCAAGTAACTAGCCCAATGTTTCATTTTATAGTGTAGAGGAAGGAGGTTACAAGTCCACCTATGAAGGGATAGAGTCCTCCTTCAAAGGGATAAGCTCCTCACATCAAGGGGTTAGCGCCTTAAGGTATGGGATGCATGAACCTTAAGGGAGCGAACATGCCACCTCAAGATTCCTTCCAGAAGCTTCTAGAAATGACTCAAAGTGAGTTTTTAAGAATATACTTGCGTCTTTTTAACTTTTACAGGGGTCCACACCGATAACATAGAGACAGAGCAGTCAGGTGTGTAGGAGACATGGCCATTAGGTGCAAGACCGTAGGTAATGCTAAGAGAAAGTGCGAAACCAGAGTTTTAGAGATTTTTGAGGGCTTTCTTTTATTTTCAAGGCTTGATATGAGGAACTAAGGCTTAAGACTTGCAAAGGAGGAAAGTATGAGTGATAATGGACTCACGCAGATTGCAGAATTCCAAGGTGACAATTTTTTGTGCAACAGATTGCCCCCTAAAGTGCGAATTCTATAATAGATGAAGATAGAGTTTGTCATCTACGAAGAGTGAAGTAATTTATCATTTCAAGGATCATCTTGTGGACACCCCAGTTGAAACCTGTAAAAACATTCAATGCAAAATATATATATGTGAACATATCATCGCTGAGGTAGGCATTCCCATACTTAGATTTAAAACTGACTAGAAAACTGACTAAACTGTTTTGATACAGGAATGATTTTGTAATACATCACGAGTGTACACATATGTAGACACAATATGGGCTCAACCATCTATTTATGAATAGTCCACTGTATAATGAGTAACAAAATTCCTCGCGGCCTGGATGGTAGAAACTAGATCCAGGGTCTTGATTTTTGCTTCCCGAACTAGTATGATTCTATCCATGTGAATGAATGTGTCGAAGTCGAACATGGTAGAAACCACTTGATTACCAGTCAATGATGTGAAATAATAACAAGTGTGAGAGAAACCACCAATAATGTCAATGGCTCTCAAAGTACTCCTTACAATCCATGAAATGTGAATAGATGAGCTGATGTTGAACATGTCATAGAATCCTTTGATCGAAGGTCAATGATGCAACCTATCGTCGAAGGTGAGAAACCTGCCATTAGGGCGTGTAGATTCCAAGGTACTGACGATTTATAGATCATCTTTCTAGATAATGATCTAAAGTTGATAGAAAGTGATCTGTCGTAGGCAAGCCCACAACACGAAATCATAGATCAAGTTTTGAAGAAACATATTGGCAAGGACTAACTCAGGGGTGGTCAAAATGGATGACAGATATTTTGCAGATCAATGGTTTATTTCAACTAACCTCTTGAACACATAACAACACTGTAGATGGTTTGGTGACAATTGACCCAAAGCTAATACCCAGAAACTAGGTGAAGACTTTCAATATGGTTTGATTAACTATTAGGGAAAGGATTTCCCAACCCAGGTGTACAAAAAGTGTCGTGTTCAAGAGTGGTTAATTGCTTTTCTAAAACATAAAGTGTAACAAATAGTGTTATAGACATATTTGGGCACTGCAACCCCAATCACATATGTCCATAAACCAAGGGCTTCTAAGTCCCTAAAAGTGTTGTTTCATACCCTAAAGGAGCAAGGTTAGCTGATTACATCATCTCCCAAAAGTTCTCCCTGAAAAACTACTCAGAACTGGTCAAAACTGGACCATACAGACTGCTCAGTGCTAAGGGTGCGATGCATCTCACCTGCCACATGCAAAAAGTTCAATGCATACTGAAAAAACCTTCTGTGGGGTGCAATGAGTGAGAGCAGACAAATGGCAGAGGTAGTTGGCTAGGTGGAAACCCAGAGAATCTTCTAGAAACTGCCCATTTGACACTTGCCTCTCTGAATTTGCCCAGGGATGAGTAAGAGATCATGAATCTCCAAGTAGAACCAAGAACTATCAGAGAGAGGACACTAATAAAAATCCCAGAAGTTGACTCACGCACCTGCAAACATCTATATATGGATCCGTCATCCTAGAGATCCAGAGGTTGGAATCTTGTATTTTGTAAGGAAGTGCTGTTGGTTTCTCTGTGCAACATTGTTGGGTGATATAAGCTTTTCATGAGGTGAAGACGTATTTCATGCTGAGAGGATGGTGCTCGGTTAGATCAATGGGTTGTAATCCTCTCTTCTACTACTTCTATCAATAAAGCTATTTGAGTTTTCCTCCATATTCTTGTATGTCTTTGAATATTGAATTGATATATGCATTTGTATGGTCAATATATATCTGATCCTATATTGTTTATGATTGTAGATCTCTATGCTTTGAAGGTATTATGCTGCTTTGACTCTACAGGTGTTCTTTGAAGTGGAACAAGCGAGGAAGGAGCGGCAAAGATCTATCAAAGAGGAGAGGAAACAAGCAAAGAGCCAAGCGAAAGACTGAGGTTGGTACTCTCTACTTCTTTCTCATCTACTTCTCATAAAGGAAAACACAAGTGACTTTAGTTTGTTTGTTTCTAAGATAGCTACCCATCTTAGTGGGACTAGCAGCTTTGAATGGACACTAGTTTTCCCGATAAAAAAATGGCGACTTCGCTGGGGAGCGAATAGCTTGTTTGCTTGTTTATATTTGTTTTCTTTATAAACTACAAACAGAGCCTGAAGTTAAGCCAACTGGCCTTCAAACTGCATTTACTATGCAAGTGCAAAGTAGATCAATGCTACTTTAGTCCATCTCCAGGTTTTTTTTATAAACTGAACAATTGATTTGCAAACATCTTAATTTCCCTGGTGGTGGCTCAAGTAACCTCATTAGATCAACCCCTACACTTTGTATTTACTGACTATCATTAGCTCAACTTAAATCCCTAAACTAAGCTGCAAACTTAACCAAAAACCAAGTTAAAGTCTCACCCCTGGACCATCGCACTATCTCCTTTTGATAGTCTGGATGCATCACACCTCTCGTGTGTAGTAGGTGAGATGCATTCTTGTTTCCCTGTGTTATAGGTGCAATGATCAGATAAGACTGTTTCTGCCTCCAGATTTTGGTTTTTTCTTCACTCTTTTTAGCTTTATTCAGGAGTTTTGCTGTCTATGATCAATATACCACTGTTGAAACTCCCTTCCTTTGCATTATTAAGCCTCCATTGTACAAACAATTGTGAATGATTTTATTTATTTTTTTCCATTTACAGTTCTCCTTTACAAACAATTGCTTAATCGAACTGTCGTCTTTTGATTTGAAAGTGTCGCAAGTGTCGTTTTCAGTCAACGAAAATAATCCTACTCTTTTTGATAGTCGATTACACTATTACTCTTGTATTTGATTTGAATTAATAGTATTTCAAGTGTTGAAAGCAGTTTTCAAATTGAAGTTGAAAGTGTTGCTCTTAGCCTTCCTTTCATTTTTTAAATTCGAAATTGCAAAGTGTCATCTTAGCCTTCCTTTCATTTTTTTAATTCGAAATCGCAAAGTAGTCTTCCTTTCATTTTTTGAATTCGAAATCGCAAAGTGTCATCTTAGTCTTCCTTTCATTTTTTGAATTTGAAATCGCAAAGTGTCGTCTTTGTCTTCCTTTTGTCTTTTGAAAAGAAAATTGTTAGTACTGTCGCTTTGAAAGGAAATATAGTTCAGATCTGTACTCAGCATTCTTTTTGTCATTCACACATTAAGAAAGCGGAAAACAAATACATGCATGTTCATGTGCATTTAGACTGCTTGTTGATTTTGATTTAGGATAGTGCATCTAGTGTGTGCTCTCTGCTCTATGTTGAAAGAATTTTACTTCTCTTTCCTTAGTAGCTAGGATTTCCATTGCAAAAAGAAAAGTAAACGACTGTTTATCATCTTAGATTGCATATTTAGGAATTGTATATCTACATCACGTGGTGAACCTTAAAGGCAAACTTTTTAAGAAATATCAACTGTAAAATAAATTCCATGAACATAAAAATGCTTTGGAACCTAACACGCAACATTTAGAGGTCTAGGCTAGAGATGTATTCCAGCGTCATAAAGCCTGGTAACTATCGCTTTCATCGTAGGTTGGGCGATTCCTCCTCTTTGAGATGACAAGTGCTAGTATGGACTTGTGCTCCCACGTACCATCGAGTATATATTGGGAGACCACAATAGGCTATATCCTTTATCCTTAGGAAGCTATGTCTGCCGCCCTATCGATCGCAATGCACTGAACACAACATTCAGGAAGATTGACTGCCATACCGTAAAAAGTATTCTATAGTTTTGCGATTGGTTTGGTAATCCATCTGTCTAGATTTCTCAAGTAGTCACTTTCATTCCTTTTCACACTCCTTAACAGAAAAGGTCCATCAGAGCACTTGTCACTTCAGGCTCATTAAAAATCAAAGGTGACGAGAGTCATCTTTAGCTTTTTCTCGACACTTAAAAATTGAAAAAGCAAGTTGTGTCAAAGCTTCCTAAAATTTATTTTAATCGGAATAATGTCACTATTCCCTCGTTGGTTTTAGGTTGAGAAAATGGAGTCCACCAATCAAGGGTTTCCCCTTGGGGGAAATCCTAGTCCTCTCTCCTCTTGGGGAGATGTTGGTGCGCCTCATATGGCCACATTGTCCCTTCCAGGACTGACAATTGGCCTACCAATATGGCTCTTCTTGACCTCTGTCGTTCAAAGCACCGTGATTCCTGAGAAATCAAATCATCAACCAGATGATACTAGAGTTACTCCCAAACCTTCTACTTCATTTGTTTCTCCCTCTCCTTCCTCCTCTTCGCTTGGTGAAGCTGGTAAAGCGAAGGTCCAAGTAACTGAGAAGAAGAAGAAAGGGAAGGAGAAGAAGAAGAAGAAGCCAACGGTTAAAGGGGGAAACTGAGCATCGTCTAGCGAAATCCACACACTGCACCATCCAAACCTAAATCTCCATGTGTCATTTGCAAGGGAGACCACTATCATCGAGATTGTCCTTGCATCCCATGGATCTTATGGGACTAGTCTCCCTGCTTGCACAATCCGTTGTCCTCAACCTCTGATGATCATGTTGAAAGTACACTGTCAACTAGTGAAAACGAAGTCACTAGACAAAAAGGAAGATCTAAAATTCCTTGTAGACTATGTGAGGGTGATCATGCCATCCACCGTTGTCCCTTCCTAGATGAAGCTAAAAGAGTCTTGGATAACCATTTTGCTTCACCGCTATGGCTTCCTCCTGGATACAAGAAACTCTTGTTGAGTCCATCACTAGTTGAAAATCTGACTGACACACCTTTGTGGTCGATTGAAGCATCTACCATTGAAGATAAACCCTCTGATTCCACACCGGACCAAAATCAACAGGTCAAGATGGAAATCAACCTAGTCTTGTCTTTAGAAGGTCTACCTTCAGATGATACAGTCACCAAGGAGAATGAGAACGACACAGTTCAAATTATCTTCGTAAACACAGTCTCCGATGAACATGGGGGAAATCTACCCATTCCTTTACCGCAGGAAGGAAGTTTGTCAGAGATGTATTTGGCTGTTTATTCGGTCCCACCTCCAAGCAACCTAGTTGTTTCCTTCGACTAGAATCTACTAGGCAGACCCTTTCTACCATCTAATGTACCATTCTAAATCATAGTACAAGCTTACAGAATGGTCATGGTTGGTACTATCATAGATGAAGGGGCTTCTGTGAGTATCCTTTCCTCAACTGCTTAGAAAGCGCTTGGTTCGCCATCACTTTTGCCTGAGATGTGAAATCTGATAGGCTTCGACAAAGGAACCAGTCGATCGTTAGGGATCCTTCCAAATTTGCCTATAACTTTGATAAGGAAAAATATCTACCTAAACGTAATGGTAGTCCAAGGACCTTTATATTACAATCTACTCCTTGGGTCTGACTACATTTATAGCATGAGAGCCATTGTCTCCTCACTCTTTCGAGTGATGTGTTTTCCGCATGAAGGCAGAGTGGTCCAGCTCACAGACCAGCTTTCATTCCCCAGCTCACACATAGCTAATAGTCAAATGCCATCCCTAACTGGTCTTTTTGTGCAAGGAATGTCTCATCAATCTCCAGTCCATCCACTTAATGAGCGTGAGTGATTTGGTGATTGTGACTGAAACCCAGGAGGCATGTGCCCTGGTTTGCTTCGGCAGGAAAACCCTAGTTATAAGGTAGGTTTCCATGTAAGAATATGACTAGTCTGACACGCCCATCTATTTAGGAAAATGGGATTAGACTGGAATAAGATCCCTCCGTCAGAAGGTACGCCTTTCTCGACAGAGCAAGTGTTTTGTCTGCAAATTGAAGGGTAACTTGGAAACTCTACTTCGTTATACCTGGGGGCATGTAAACATTTTTGCATGCAAGTGAAAAGTGACCATTTATTTTCTTAGTTTGTAGGTTCTTAACCCTTTAAACTCATAGGATTGGTTGTTCCTAGCTTGCATAATGAAAGGATCCGGAGCAAAGTTTCGAATGGGGAAAGCTCCCTAAAAAATGAACCTATCAATGAGACATCCTTATTATACGACTAGCAGGAGAAGTTTTATGTGAAGTTCAAGCTTGTTAAAAAATAAACCTAGCAATGATCATATGTTCCACCAGAGTTTAAGCTCATTAAAAAATGAACCCACCTTCGGTAAATAACCATTGCGATCGCATTATCATCAGCTTTTGAGCCTTGGTCATGTTCTTACCATCACCTCCACTCTTTTTTTAGCCAATCATATGCCTCCATTTGATTGTTTACCACTTTTGAGGAACAACTATGACAAGTGATTCTGTTAGCCATCTTCTTTACACTGCTGTGATTGAAAAGTTCCAAACCTCACTTGGAACTAGATGCTACCCAAAAATATCACTCGTTCCTCAAAAAATGAGTCTCCTTTAAGCTCTTTTCATCTGACTCATAAAATATGAAAATATTGCCAAGCAATTGGCCTCTCCAGCTCGTTAAAGTGATCGGAAGTGCTATCTAGATTTTAATATTTTTGGACCTGAGGGATCATTACACAAAAAGATCAAGCGCTTGTCTTGTTCGGTTCATTAAAACTATTGAAAAGTCATCCCTTTCATATTATTTTACACTTTTTCGGACTTAAGGGATTACACTACGAAAAAGGAATGCTAGAGTCTCCTTTCTGTCTCTTTTTAGACTCTCTAAAATTGAAAAGAACTGAGTTATCATTGTCGTTAAACTCGTTAAAACAATAGCGACAAACTTGTCCATGTAGTCAAGAGTGAGTTTCACTGTCGCTAGGCTCGTTAAAACATAGTGATGGGTTTTCCCGAAGGGAAAATTATAGAACAAGCATATGTTATCCTCCTCAAGCTTGACAAAAATAAAGAGGTACTGGTTGGAAATGACTGGGGAAAAATTAGGAATAAAACTTGAAGAAACTTTATTGGTAGCAAGTCGCTCTTCAACATGACACTTTCACTCCATCACCATGATTGAGTTGGGTTGGGTTATTCCGTTCACAGTCATATTACCATTGGTCCACCGTACCATCCATTTTTGGGGTTAACACTACCAATCCATTTCAGTGTTGCCGATATGTTCAAGAGAAGTCACTCAGAGAATTCACTGACCCAGCTTGTGTCTCATTTGTTACAATACCTTCACACTTCATTCTTTCATGACCGCCACCCTGAACCTTGTATCATCAGATCGTTTTCACCTCCACAAAATCATTTGCTCCGTTCCATGTCATAGATGTGGGATTCATTAATGCCCTCCTATGATGGGTCACTTCTTGTTGACATTAGCTCATTATCCAAGAAGTTGACCTAGGAATAACCATTTCAATACTTTGAAGCTTGCATGCCTCAATGGCAAGTTTCTCACTCCTGGCGATAGGTTTACATTAATGGCCTTCGACCGAAAGATATTGCGTGGTGTCTGACATCGAATCATGTATTCACACCACGTGAATTGTACTGTAGTACCTTGAGGGTCATTATCATTATCGGTGATTCCTCTCGTGCCTGTTAACAGCTTACATCATTGGCTGGTAATCAAGTGATGTCTTTGCATGTTTGACGCCAGAACATCTTTTCACATGGATCGACTTGTACTAAGAGCGGAGATTGAATGAGTTTTGAAGACCCAGGATCTAGTTTCATCCATCCGGGTTGCGATATATTCAGGAAAATAAAGATATCAAATGTACATCATTGCTGCATAGATAACCATCCAAGCCAAAGGATGATGGCTCTACCAGAATCATTAGTGTGCCACACAGACGGTTGTTTGTCCTATGTACATGAAAATGAATTTATAAAGCTGAGCATAGGAATGCCCGCCTTAGCTAGATCATGAAAATATTATGAAGATAATGTATTGTATTGTATCTTATTACAGGTCGCCTTCCAGTTCAAAAAACCTCGGACCCTCATGATAAAGCATTTCACCCAACATTTGATGATTTACGACCTCATGCTTTAGGGGGCAACTATTATAGACATATTTTGGCACTGCAACCCCAATCAAATATGTCCATAAAAAAAGGGCTTCTAAGTCCTTAAAAGTGTTGTTTCATACCCTAAAGGAGCAAGGTCAGCTGATTACATCATCTCCCAAATGTTCTCCCTGAAAAACTACTCAGAACTGGTCAAAACTGGACCATACAGACTGCTCAGTGCTAAGGGTGTGATGCATCTCACCTCCCACATGCAAAAAGTGCGATGCATACTGAAAATCCCTTCTGTGGGGTGCAATGAGCGAGAGCAGACAAATGGCAGAGGTAGTTGGCTAGGTGGAAACCCAAAAAATCTTCTAGAAAGTGCCCATTTGAGACTTTCCTCTTTGAATTAACGCAGGGATGAGTAAGAGATCATGAATCTCCAAGTGGAACCAAGAACTATCAGAGAGAGGACACTAATCAAAATCCCAGAAGCTGACTCACCCACCTACAAACATCTATATATGGATCCCTAATCCTAGAGATCTAGTGGTTGGAATCTTGTATTTTGTAAGGAAGTGTTGTTGGTTTCTTTGTGCAACATTATTGGGTGATCTAAGATTTTCATGAGGTGAAGAGGGCTTTCATGCTGAGAGGATGGTGTTGGGTCAGATCAATGGGTTGTAATCCTCTCTTCTACTACTTCTATCAATAAAGCTATTTGAGTTTTTCCTCCATATTCTTGTATGTCTTTGAATACTGAATTGATATATGCATTTGTGTGGTCAATATATATCTGATCCTATATTGTTTATGATTGTAGATCTCTATTCTTTGATGGTATTATGCTGCTTTGACTCTACAGGTGTTCTTTGAAGTGGGACAAGTGAGGAAGGAGCGACAAATATCTGTCAAAGGGGAGAGGAAACAAACAAGGAGCCAAGTGAGAGACTGAGGTTGGTACTCTCTACTTCTCTCTCATCTACTTCTCATAAAGGAAAACACAAGTGACTTTAGTTTGTTTATTTCTAAGATAGCTACCCGTCTTAGTGGGACTAGCAGCTCTGAATGGACAGTAGTTTTCCCGATAACAAACAAGTTCATTCTTCTCCTTTTCCCCCACCATTTTTGGCAAGTACCTCTTTATTTTTAACAAGCTTGAGGAGGATAACATTTTCTTGTTTATAAGATCACTCTTCGGATGAGTCCAACTTAGTTTAAAATTCACACCCTAAGAAGGAGTGGTTCATTCCTGTTTAAAATTGAACAGGTCCTTTACTATTAAATTTTAACAAGTCCAGTATAGGAAAAACTCGGTGTTTTTCAATTTTAGGGAGTTAGAAGAAAAACTTGAGAAAACTCCATGGGTGTCCTTTTCTGTAAATTTGTGTCCCCCAAGCCCAAAAAAGTATAAAATAATACTTGATAGAATCGCTTGACCATTACGATCAAGGAGTACTTTTCATAATTATTGGCTCCGATCTGAAAAAGTAAAAAAGCGATCGAAGACACGTCGTTTTATAACCAATATTGAACTTGAAATGACAAAAGTCCTATGATCTTTTCATGTTTATATGGTCAGAAAAGAGCTGTAAGTGGACTACCTTTTTAATTTTGTTTAACGAGTTTAAAAAGGGAAAAAACTCGGCAATCTTTTCATATTTTGCGAGTCAGAAAAGAGCTTAAAGAGGACTCCAATGTTTCACTTTTTTGTAAATTTTGGAAGAGTCCGAAAAAGTGAAAAAAGTATGCTCTTTGTTGAAAATGGTCAATTTTCCCTGAAAAATCCAATATTCTGTACAAAAACTCAAAAAATTACTCATACCTGTTTAAGATAAATAAAAATGTACCAAAAAGTCACATTTTTAAAGTGAAAAATAAATAAATTAAAAATTCATTTGTTCAAAAAAGCTTATAAAAAGGGCTTTTGTAAATTCATTTTTACCATTTGATTTCAGAGTGAGAAGTGAGAGCATTTGGGTAAGAAGCTTCCTATGAAGATTGTAGAAAATCCGTTCATTGGAATCGAAAATCGTCAGCTCCAGGTAATCCACATCATCCTTATCTTGCATTTCAACCATTTACATTTCATTTTTAGGCTTTGATTTTGATTTATAAGGGAAAAATTAGTTTAGAAATTCGCTTGCAGGGGTCCGTCGGTGCAACATGCAGCCCCTGTGGACCCCAACGTTTTTCTACAAGGAAAAAAGTCGTGGGTCCGCACCTATTGCTTACTACGCATGTGGACCTACACATTGTCTATAACCACTGGGTACAGACCCCGCAAAATGGATTTTAAAAACTCAAATTTCTCCATTTCTGCCCAAAAATTTTCAAACTAAATTGTTCTAATACGTCTTTTTTGCATTGTAGGACATACAAAATGATTATTTGGCGGGAACACGAGCATGAGCATGTGGATCTTGCCACAATAAATCATCAACCCACATTGGATGCATTGAGTGCATGCAGACTGTTTAAGTTCTGGGCCATACCAAGCGTGAGGGCCCAAGTAGAGTTCTTGCAATGGCTGGTAGACAGGTGGAACATACAGGACCAGTGTTTCATGATTGGTGGCCACTAGCTCAAAATTGAGCTAGAGGACATATATTTTTTGACTGGTTTGACCAAGAGAGGCAAATGATTATCTCTTTTCGAGACTAGGCCAGGTGGCCAGTCTGTCACTAGTCTTCAATTGGAGTTTTGCAATGATCAAACAAAGGACAAACGAATCGATATTAAAACTATCAACCATCCTAAACTTAGGTTATTGCATTCACTGTCACCAGATTATGCGGGAGTGTAGCATTGCATGTCGCTACCAGATCCCAAATGTGAATGGCTGTAGATTGTTATCAAAGTACCATCTTCAACTGGTGCGAAGCTGTGTTGGCAAATGTAAAAGGCCAACTAACTAGAGCAAAGAACGCAAAACTAAAAAACTTTGAATACGGTTTCCTCATTGTGAGCTTTGGTCTAGAGAGGGTCCCTATGCTGGTTCCACAACATCTTTCTGTTGAGGCTGGTCTTCCTTGAGAGCCTAGGATAATGCGTTGGGTTGCAGTGATGGCTCGTCATCCTGAGGAGGGTTCAGAGGTTGTTCGATTTCTGCCTGAGTATTTTCATTGGTTGAGGAACCAACTTTTTGTCATTCAGGATTTTCCATATGCTGGGATGGATTATCGTGGTGACCAAAACATGATTCTTCCACTAGGAGAGCAGTGGGATGATTCAGGTAAAATCATTTTCAACACTTTCTAAGTTTTAACTATTTTTATTTTTTATTTTTTAAATCATCCAAAACTGACAATAAAAAGTTTTAAATGCAGATGTGGGTCCACGATGACCAGCCACTCTCCAGCCTTATGAGAGGAGACACCCAGCTACAGCAGTACCAGCCCCACAGAACCAATCTACAGAGATCCTGATCGATTTGGAGAATCATTTAGAGCATTTGATAGTAGATATTCTAGAGACTAGCATAAATGATATCCCACTTAGGTTACAACAATATGTGATTGGGGTCCCAGGACCTATGACGTTCCTTTGTAGGGTGGCCCGAGCAGTGGTTTCTTATTGTGATCATCACCAGGGATAGGATGATCACTTTTGTAGACTCATACGCCATTTTTGTCTTTTGTACTATCAGTTTTTGCCGATCATAAGGTGTTTTTCAACCTATGATAGAAGACGATGTATATTTGACACACTTCTATGTTATGATATATCACTATTACTGGCTATCTTATGTAACATGTTATTGAATGTTTTAAATTTACTGTTTTGATTATTGCAAATGTCTATTTATCATACGAGAAGCAAATGCATCTGCTAATGTATTTAAATTTCTTGGAATATGTTGATATTCAATATAATCAAATTCACGTTCCAAGAGACGAACTCTCAAAAATAATCTTAATAACATTGGATTTCTAATGGAATAAACCCTGTTAAGTTGTGATACAACGAGTTCAGAATCTAACCTAACAATCAAACTCTGAATCCCAAATGAGATGGATTCAGATAATAACTGAATCACTGCACTATATTCTGCAATTTTATTCGTTGTTTTACCGAGGCTTACCCCATGCATAGATACTAACTCATCAGAGGGTGAATAGATAACCCAAGCTGCGGAAGAAATGTTCTGTGTACTACGACAAGCGCCATCAGCAAAACCAATGTATGTTTGAATAGACATTGACATCTGCAATATCAAGAGTAAAATCAAGATAAGCAGGAATAATGATAAAATCGCTCTCTAAACTCTGCACACTTTCCTAATCTAAAACACACCAGCTATAAAGAAACTAATCTAATGAAAATCTCCACACCAAAATTTAAGCATAATATCTCTTCAGATAAAGGCCATTTCTAGGTTTACCCAAAGAGACATCGTCAAAATCTACCAATTCATAGGCCCTTTTTGCCAGCTTTTGCTTAACAATATAATGACCATGCCACATAGGTACAAATTTTCCAGCCCCTAGCTTATTGTTTGCTTGATCGTATAGTAAAACTAGGTCTCCTTCCGAAAAATTACGAGGTGTAACATTTTGGTCGTACTGAGCTTTTATCCGTTTCACATGAGTCTCGATTGCTAATGCAGCATTGCGTTGATTCTCATCTAGCTGAGCTAAGTACAAAAAATGTTTCTCCTCTTCATAAGTGGCTGGGAGTAATTCTATGGCTATTTGTAATGACGAAATTTTGCATTCAATGGGTAACACTACTTCCAAACCGTAGACCAGCTGAAAAGGAGTGAAACCAGTTGATGTTTTTACTGAGGTTCGATATGCCCAAAGTGATGAAAATAAAATGTTATGCCAATTTGACCTATGAATACCAATGATTTGTTGGATCATAGTGACTAGAACTGTATTGATAGATTCAACCAGACCATTAGCTTGTGGGTAATATGGAGTAGAACTATCGTGACACAAGCCAAGTTGATCTGTTAGTTCAGTCATCATGATGTTTCGAAAATGGCTTCCATGATCAGTATTAATAGCTTGAGGAACACAAAATCTAGCAATTATATGATTGAAAATGAAAGTTGCAGTAGTTTTTCCATCTGTCAAAAATGTAGGCATTGCCTCGGCCCACTTAGTAAAATAATCTACTGCTAGGATGATATAAGCATGCCCCCCGGCCGAGTGAGGGTTACATGTAATAAAGTAAATACCCCACTTTGCGAAAGGACCGATAACAATTATAGGGTGGAGAGGAGTGGGTGGAGCACACATCTTAAGATAAAAAATTTGACAATTGTGGCATTTCCAGACTGCATAGATACAATCTTTGAATAAGGATGGCCAGAAATAACCAGTGCGCAATATATTTTGGGATGTGGCATACCCAGACATATGACCGCCACATGCTCCAGAGTGACATTCATTTAGAACCTTTTCTGCTTCTTCATGAGTTAGACAACATCGGAAAACGGAATCTGCCCCATGACGATAGAGTGTATCACCAATAATATTGTTTTGTTGGGATTGGAAACATATTTTCTATCGTTGAGATCGTGAGATTTCATGTCGAAAATATTGGGTTTGGAGATAAACAATAATATCTCCATACCATGGATCAAGAGTACTGATAAGAAACAAGGATTCATTCGTAATGGGCTCTTCTGCCACAGTTTTAGTATCAGTATGCGGGAAATCACACATCAGTTCCATAAAAACCGAAGATTTCTTTGCCTTGGATTTTTCAAATTCCAAGTCAAATTCCTGCAGGATAACTATCCATTTGGAATAATTTCCCCCTAGCAATTGTTTGGTTAAGATATACATCATAGGGTTACAGTCAGAAATTACCATGGTTTTGCGTAATAAGATGTAGTGACGAAATCTTTGGATAGCTTGAACAGCTGCCAAGGCCAATTTCTCCAGATGCGAATATTTAATCTCAGTCAGATGTAGAGTTCGACTAAGATAGTAAATCAAATGTTCATTGTTGAATTCATCGTCCTGAACTAAAACCATCCCAATGGTGGAATGAGAAGCGGTGAGGTACAAAAAGTAATCCTGGTTGTAATTGGGAGGATGCAGTAACGGTGCATGGGTCAACACATGTTTAAGTGCATCAAAATATTTGTCAGCTATCTCATCCCAAAAGAATGGAGTATTCTATTTCAACAACCTAGTAAAACCTTTCATTATCTTGGCGTAGTTAGGAGTGAAAAGACGTAAAAAGTTTTCTTTCCCTTGCAAACTTTGGAGTTGGCGAAGAGTCGAAGGAGGAGGTAATTTGACGATAGCTTCAACCTTCGAGGGATCGACACAAATTCCATCTTTTGAAATAACAAATCCCAGTAAACGACCTGTTTCTACACAAAATACACATTTGTGTGGATTCAGCCTAATTCGATAATGCCTACATCTCATAAAGATAGATTGTAAATGAGTGAGATGATCAGCTCTACGTAATGAATGGGCAGGTAAATCATCAAGATAAGGCTGCACAATGTGCTTGATGTCATGAAATGCATAAGACATAGCCCTTTGAAAAGTTTCTCCAATGTTCTTCAATCCAAAAGGTAATTTGTAATAAGCAAATGTCCCCCATGCACAAATGAAAGCCGTTTTAGGTTGATCAGTAGGGAGTATGTTGATTTGATTGTAACCAGAAAAACCATCCATAAAGGAGAACATTTCACTCCCAGCACAATCATCAATAATTTGATTGATATAGGGGGTTGGATAATTGTCCTTAGAACAAGCTCGATTAATATCCCTATAATCAATACATATTCTTATCATTCCTTGCTTTTTGTTAAGAGGAACAATATTCGATACCCAATCCGTTAAAGGAATTGGATAAATGAAACCTGCACAAAGTAATTTCTCAAATTCAGCTTTAATAGTAGCGGCTTTTCTCGGGTGTATCTGATGCAAATGTTTCCAGACAGGTTTAGCATCTGGTAAGTTTTAATTTCATGGACAGTAATCGATGGATCGATTCTTGGCATTTCTTCATATGACCAGGCAAACACGTCGCGGAATTCTTGAAAAAGTGATTTGTAAGTTTGGATTTCATCATCCATACAGGAAGCACCTATATGAATGTTTTCAATAATTCCGGGTTTAACTGAAATGTCAATAGGAACTGTTCGAGAGATATTTCCCAAATTTAACTCAGAATTAGGATATATCAATGGATTATGTGGTTCTTTGACATAGTCAGTAGTAAAAATAGATGAAAATTCATTTTCAAAATGATCAAGCTCAAGTAAAAATGAAGATCGATGATGAAGATCTTCCCATGGTAAATCATCAACAGAAAAAAGTTCACAAATCTGCTCATCAGTATGAACAGGATCAAAAAATGTTGTTGAAGCTGAGGTTGATATCGAAAGTGATTCCCCATGGACCACATTCATTGGATTAGTTTCGGTTGAAAAAGAGTCAGAAAACGACTGTACAGCCTGATATGAAATTTCAAAGGGACTCAAAGGCATCGCGTTACCAAATGAATCCACCTCAGAATCAGAAGGTACGATCCAAGGATCATCAAAAGCAATAGTGTTCGATGAAATCATATGAATAATTACAGTAGAAGGTGATACGATAGGAGGAGGGAAGGAAAAATTTCCTTGTAAACTAGAATCTTTAATCAAACCTGCACACCTGACCGCTCTGTCTTTGTGTTATGGGTGCAGACCCCTGTAAAAGTAAAAGAGGCACAAGTATATTCTTAAAAACTCACTTTGAGTCATTTCTAGAAGCTTCAGGAGGGAATCTTGAGGTGGCAAGTTCGCTCCCTTAAGGTTCATGCATCCCATACCTTAAGGAGCTAACCCCTTGATGCGAGGAGCTTATCCCTTTGACTTGCAAAGGAGGAAAGTATGAGTGATAATGGACTCACACAGATTGCAGAATGCCAAGGTGAAATTTTTTTGTGCAATAGTACTAACCCCATACTTGAACATAATCTCTGCAACCAAACTACTTCTTTGCATGCATGAGTGGCTATCATGTATTCTGCCTTTGTAGTTGATATTGCCACTACAGATTGTTTCTTACTCATCCAACTGACTACACCTCCAAATAGGTTAAACACATACCCACTTATAGATCTTCTCTGATCTAGATCTCCAGCCAAGTCTGCATCAACAAAGCCATGGATATCCAAAACTTTTTCCAATCCTGGTCTTCCTTGGTAGCACAAACTGTAATCACTAGTGCCATCCAAATACCTGAAAACCCGCTTCACTGTTGTCCAATTCTCCTTCCCTAGTTTTGACATAAACCTGCTCAATACTCCCACTGCATGTGCAATGTCTGGTCTAGTACATACCATTGTATACATGAGGCTATCGACTACACTTGCATATGGAACATGGAACATATCCTCTTCCTCTTCTTGTGTCTTGGGACACTGCTCAACAGATAACTTTACACCTATAGGAAGAGGAACCTTCACCAATTTACTATCTTTCATATTAAACCTCTACAATATTGTCTCAACATACTTCCTCTAGTTTAACCAAAGCTTCCTCTTTGCCCAATCTCTTTTAATTTCCATGACCAAAATATAGTTTGCAGCACCAAGATCTTTCATGTCGAATTTGGAGGACAATTGGGTCTTCAAATCCTGGATAATTTCTTTATCATGTGTTTGCTTGTTGGTACCTGACTAAGGTTCAAAGTTAATTAGCCAAACAAATCCCTATGCTATTGGCCCTTTTGGCAATAGTCTGTGGAGTGTGGACTAAGGTTGCACCTGAAGTAGTATGGGGGGGTGCTGGAACTAGGTTTCCTCACCCTTGAGATGTCTGAGGGGTTGATTTAGTCCAATTGTCTATCCCTGCACATAGGTTACTGTGCACACTTCCTTGGCATTCACATCGTGATATATTGGCCTTCACGCTGCCCTAACCAGGGGCTATGGGGCTTCCGCGCTGCTGGAGTAGTGCTCTGCACTATTCCTCTAAGTCACACCCAAGATCTTACTTATCTTCTTACACCAATTAGTTATCTTCGCGCAAGTGGATGCTTTGTGTTATATCTATTTATACAGCACATTCATATAAGTTCGCGCATCAAATAAATAATAAACTTGCATTTCATACCCAATAATACATAACACAGGAAAAGTTACACTGAAATAAAGTATAACTTCTCTTCTATTGATTCTTCTCATGGTTACAGACTCAATCTGCCCTGCACACTTAGTTGCAGGGGTCCACGCACTCAGTTGCGGACTACTAGTCCTCTGTGCACTCACTTGCAGAGCCTTCTCCTACTCTACGACCCAAAGATGCAACTTACACTTTGACTCAATTAATTCCTTAGACTTATCATGCTTCTATTCCATTAACTTATCTTGACTATTTTCTACATTTAGAGCCTCACTCTATTTATACAATCCCATGGTCTGCGGACCATGGGTAGATCTTTCAAGCTGACATTACATTAGAAAAACAAGGGTGGAAAACCCTGTGAATCTGTTATGACTTCACACTGCGCACCCACAAATCGCGTAGTCTTTATAATGGACTTTGTCAAAATGTGGGCTTTAAGCCCCAAAACATGCTTTGGGGGGGGGGGGATTCCATGCCCAACAGGTCCCCAACACAAACATCGTGACTCACCCTCGAGTTACTCTGTCAGTGCAGAGATCTTCGCGTGGAGTCCCTCCAACTCTGCTCAAACCGGTACAAGGTTGGTAGCACACTGAGCGGCTGCCTGCTGAATCTCTTGTACCCGTTGTTCCGAGACCATGGTGTTGAAACTGCTTCCCTAGATCTGTTCCTGCGTCCCCTACATTTGTGCGAGCTTACCTTCAATTATTGCTATAATGGTGAAGGCCTTGTTAATCCAAGGCTGAACGCATGCCTTTAGAACTGCTTCTCAGTGTCGTGTGACATCCACTTGCTCTTTCAGCGCTTTGGCCTGTTGCATTTGCGCGAGCCTCTAAGTGAGGGCCACTTTCTGCGTGATCCCTTTGACACTGTCATACTATTGCTGGAGCTCACATGCCACTGTCTCTAAGCAGTGGATGTTAGGGTCCTCCTGCAGATTAGTGAGGACCTCAAATGACTCCTCCAACATTCTGGTGTAGTGCCTTACTGCACTGCTGATCTCTTCCATCCCCGATGTAATAGCAGTAGCACGTTGTTCTCTTACCTATGGAGGGGTGGAGGGCTGTTCCTTCAACCACAACTCTACTATCTGAAGGTTCAGATCCAGCTAAACCTTGTTCATTTCTTCTCGCGCCTCGTGCACCCCCGCTGTTAGTCTATGGATGCACACCTATGCTGGTGCATTTGTTGGGATGGCCAGCTCAAGGACCATCTGACAGGTTTCTTCCCGTACCTATACTATCTACCTATTTTGTGACACCACTTCGTCACGCTGCAAGCTCAATTGCTCCATGTTTATCTTTTGCTCGCTCAGCACTTGCAGCGTGCAACTCTCCCTAGCCTATAGTTCTGCAGTAATCCCATCTTGCAAAACATATAGCGTCTTCCACGGGAGTGCAGCCATCTTGATCCTAATACCTTTCAATGCACTAATTGTAGGCCTGTTGGCCTTATTTGTTATAGTCAGTTCCCCTTCTAGTAGCACAATTGTATTTGTTGTCGGAGTGTGCAACATCTACTCTGCTGCTGTTGTCCCTATTGCGAGGCTGGTTGAAAGGGTACCAGCCTGAGGAGTGCACACCTGCAACTCCTAAAGTTGTGCTTTGAGGTCCCCCAACACAATCTTATTCTCTTGCGTGAAGTTCTGGAGGGCCTCAGAGGTGACGTCGTGCACCGTCTCGTCGAAGTCGTGCAGTTCACCCTCAATAAGAATGATCGGGTCGATAGACAACTTTGATGCCTTAACCTTCTTGTGTGGCCCCATCCACTCACTCGGGCACTGGCTCTTCAATTGTGTTGACACAGTTTGTGGGTCTCCACTACCCTCCTCTTCCTCTATGGCCTACCCATTCGAAGGCAACTCCTGGACCTCGCATGCCTTCTTGGATGCCACCTGTGTTGTTGCTTCTACTGTAGCCTTTCTCTGTTCTGCTGCTATCTGCGCAACGTCCTGCACCTCTTGCGCTTTTGCTGCCATGGCTTCCTACCTTCTCTTCTCTACCAACTGCACCATGTGCAGTTTTGCCTCCTCTTTCTTCTTCTGCATTGCAGACTTCTCCATCGCCGCGATGTCTGGGGTGCACCACTCTAGAAGCCATTTCTCCAATAAATCGAAAATTACATCATCTGTGGCTACGAAGGGTAGCTTGCTCCATTTCTTGGCTGAGTCCTTGCGCACTCTGATATATATGCTATGGAGGTCCACTTTAAATTCTACAAAAATTTGCAGGCTATTGTAGACAATGGGTGATAACCACAGCTTGTGGTTAATTCCAATTCTGATGTTCATTTCCATGAACACCCAGAATATCTTGCTGACGTGGATCTGGTTCATGTCTTTCATGGCTGACAGCGAAGCATACTTTGCGGCCTCCGGCAGATCCCTGTCAATTGTGGGGAACTAACTGTCCCTCGAAAATTCCCCTACCACGAGCACTATGGAGAGTAGAAGCCATGCATAGTACAACATTTTTCATTGTTCCTGGTGTTATCGGGAAAACTAGTGTCCATTCAGAGCTGCTAGTCCCACTAAGATGGGTAGCTATCTTAGAAACAAACAAACTAAAGTTATTTTTTTTTACGGGAAAACTAGTGTCCATTCAGAGCTGCTAGTCCCACTAAGACGGGTAGCTATCTTAGAAACAAACAAACTAAAGTTACTTTTTTTTTCCTTTATGAGAAGTAGGTGAGAGAGAAGCATAAAGTACCAACCTCAGTATTTCACTTGGCTCCTTGCTTGTTTCCTCTCCCCTTTGACAGATCTTTGCTGCTCCTTCCTCACTTGTCCCACTTCAAAGAACACCTGTAGAGTTAAAGCAACATAATACCATCAAAGCATAGAGATCTATAATCATAAACAATATAGGATCAGATATATATTGACCATACAAATGCATATATCAACTCAGACATACAAGAATATGGAGGAAAACTCAAATAGCTTTATTGATAGAAAGAGTAGAAGAGAGGATTACAACCCGTTGATCTGACCCAACATCATCCTCCCAGCATGAAATCCCTTATTCACCTCATGAAAAGCTAGATCACCCAACACTATGATGTTCCACAAAGAAACCAACAACACTTCCTTACAAAATACAAGATTCCAGCCTCCAGATCTCTAGGATGAGGGATCCATATATAGATGTTTGCAAGTGGGTGAGTTAGCTTCCAGGTTTCTAATTAGTGTCCTCTCTCTGATAATTCTTGGTTCCACTTGGAGATTTCATGATCTCTCACTCATCCTTGGGCGAATTCAAAGAGGCAAGTGTCACAGGAGAAGTTTCTGGAAGATTCCATGATCATCCACCTTGCAAACTGTCTCTTCCATTTGTCTACTCTTGCCCATCACACCCCATTGAAGGGATTTTCAGTATGCATCACACCCCCTGTGTGCATTAGGTGGGATGCATCACACTTTGACCATGGAGCAGGTGAGATGGTCCAGTTTTGACTAGTTTTGAGCAGTTTTTCATGGAGAACTTTTGGGAGATGATGTAATTAGCTGAGCTTGTTCCTTTAGGGTATGAAACAACACTTTTAGGGACATAGAAGCCCTTGGTTTATGGACATATAAGATTGGGGTTGCAGTGCCCAAATATGTCTATAACAATTGCCCCCTAAAGCATGAGGTCATAAATCTTTTGATGTCGGGTGAAATGCTTTATCATGAGGATCCGAGGTTTTTCGAACTGGAAGGTGACCTGTAATAAGATACAATACAATACATTATCTTCGTAATATTTTCATAATCTAGCTGTGGTGGGCATTCCCATGCTCAGCTTTATAAATTCATTTTCATTTACATAGGATAGACAATCGTCTGTGTGGTAGACTGATGATTCTGGCAGAGCCATCATCCTTTGGCTTGGATGATTATCTATGCAGCAATGATGTACATTCGATGTATTTATTTTCCTGAATATATCGTAGCCTGGATGGATGAAACTAGATCTGTGGTCTTCAAAACTCGTCCAATCTTTGCCCGAAGTACAAGTCGATCCATGTGAAAAGATGTTTTGGTGTCAAACATGGAAAGACATCACCTGATTACCAGCCAATGATGTAAGTTGTTAACAGGCGCGAGAGGAATCACCGATAATGATAATGACCCTTAAGGTACTGTAGTACAATTCACATGGTGTGAATACATGTGTCGATTTTGAGCACCACGCAAAATCTTTCGGTCGAAGGTCATTGATGTAAACCTGTCACCAGAAGTGAGAAACTTGCCATTGAGGCATGCAAGCTTCAAAGTACTGAAAGGATTGTTCCTAAGTCAACTTCTTGGATAATGAGCTGATGTCGACAAGAAGTGACCCATCCTAGGAGGGCCTTAATGAATCCCACATCTACTACATGGAACTGAGCAAATGATTTTGTGGAGGTGAAAATGATCTGATGATATAGGGTTCAGGGTGGCGGTCATAAAAGAATGAAGCATGAAGCTATTGCAGCAGATGAGACACAAGTTGGGTCGGTGAATTCTCTAAGCAACTTCTCTTGAACATATCAGCGACACTGAAATGGATTGGTAGCGTTAACCCCAAAAATGGATGGTACGGTGGACCAATGGTAATATGACCGGTGAACGGAATAACCTAACCTGAATCAACCATGGTGATGGAGTGAAAGTGTCATGTTCGAGAGCGACTTGCTACCAATAAAGTCTCTTCAAGTTTTCTTCGCAATTTTTCCCCAGTCATTTCTGACCAGTACCTCTTTATTTTTGTCAAGCTTGAGGAGGATAACATATACTTGTTCTATAATTTTCCCTTATGGCAAACCCATTGCTATGTTTTAATGAGCCTAGCGACAATGAAACTCGTTCTTGTCTGCATGGACAAGTTTGTCGCTATTGTTTTAACGAGTTTAATGACAAGGATAACTCGGTCCTTTTCAATTTTAGAGAGTCTAAAAAGAGACGGAAAGGAAACTCTAGTAATCCTTTTTCGTAATATCATCCCTTAAGTCTGAAAAAGTGTAAAATAATATGAAGGGGATGACTTTTCGATAGTTTTAATGAGCCGAACAAGACAAGTGCTCGATATTTTTGTGTAATGATCCCTCAGGTCCAAAAAGATTAAAATCTAGAGAAGGGATAGCCCTTTCGATCACTTTAACGAGCTGGAAAGGCCAATTTCTCGGCAATATTTTCATATTTTATGAGTCAGATGAAAAGAGCTTAAAGGAGACTTGTTTTTTGAGGAACAAGTGATGTTTTCGGATAGTAGCTAGTTCCAGGTAAGATTTGGAACTTTTCAATCACGACAGTGTAAAGAAGGTGGCTAATAGGATCACTCATCGTAGCTATTCCTCAAAAGGGGTAAACAATCAAATGGAGGCGTATGATTGGCTATAAAAGAGTGGAGGTGATGATAAGAACACGATCAAGGCTCAAAAGCTGATAATAATGTGATTGCAATGGTTATTTACTGCAGGTGGGTTCATTTTTTAATGAGCTTAAACTCTGGTGGAACATATGCTCATTGCTAGGTTTATTTTTTAACGAGCTTGAACTTAGCGTAAAACTGCTCATTGATGGGTTTATTTTTTAACGAGCTTGAACCCTCGATAACACTGCTCATTGGCGAGTTTATTTTTTAACGAGCTTGAACCCTCGATAACACTGCTCGTCTGCGGGTTTATTTTTTAACGTGCTTGAACCCTCGATAACACTGCTCATCTTCAGTTTCATGTTTTCACAAGCTTAAAATGAAAAAACTATGCTTGTTATAAGTTTGCATGCCCCCACATAATGACGCTAATCGAGGTGCATGGCCCCCAAGCTTCATTGCTTTCAACAAGGTGGATGGAATGAAGGTTCAATTTTGAGATCTTGGAAAGACTCGACTTGGAACTTTTCTCAGCCTTGTTTCATTTTTTAACGAGCTTGACACAGGACAAGGAATTCTGCTCAGATCCTTGGTTTCATTTTTTAACGAGGTTGACACCAGTCAATGAACTATCCTCTGAATCCACCGTATTTATAGTATTTGATATAAAATCAAAAATTGAAGGATGATTAAGGTCGCTAGAATATTCTTCGTGGTAATCCGGAAGATGGGAATGATGATGGTAATCTTCCCATGGTGCCTCTCCTATTATCATTGACTGAAAGATTCCTTCGTCTATAGAATGTACATGCAACCAAGGATCTGAAGAGGTTCCATCTTCCTTAGACATATCTATCCAAACACTCGATGACCGTTGATTTGGGTTTGCCCCCCCCCTGGCCAAGAAAATTGATTGCTACAATATTTCTAAAATGGCGATGATCCATGCTGTCAAAATGTTCGGGAATCTTCTGAATCTTTTAGATATAGAAGATATCATATTGTAGGTTTCCACCATGGCCACCTCTGCCAGGTTACTCGGAGGTAGTAAGGCAAAAGTACCCATTAATGTAGGGTCTTTTAGTAGGCCTACTCTGACATTTTGAAGCAATTGAGAGCTTCCGTGGATCATCGGGATGCTTCTCGTAACTTGTGAACTGTTGGGGAGAAAGGTTTGTTGGTTGACGATTGTAATTCCTCCTTGAAAAGGAAATTCAATCTTTCTGAAGTATGTTGACACAAAAATGGCCATAGCATAAATCCATGGCCTTCCCAGTAGGATGTTGTAATCGAGGTTTCCATCGATAACTTCAACATCAATTTCTACTATTTTTCCCCCCAGTTCAACTTGCAAGTTACTTAAAATCCTGTATGGAGTGTATGTCCATCCATCAAATGCTTTTAATGTTGTTGACGATCGTGACAAGGGTGGTGAGCCTAAATTTTTCTAGCAACTCATTGACATAATACATGTAGATTCCCCCTCATCAATAATTGTTCGACAAACAGTTTTGTTGAGGGATTTCACTTGAATCAGGAAAGCGAGTTGAGTTGGTAACTGAGGTTCATATCGTTTATGATTAAAGGCCACAAGATTGGAATTCGCTAGGTCAATCCCACCTATTGTTGATAATAGAGCATGCTTTTGGGAGGGGAAATTTTGCAATACTTCAAGTGTCGACATAGCGGACAGTGATTGGGCCAGGTCCTCTACTATATTATAATTTTGTGCTGCTTTGGCACGAGGATTAAACGTCGATTTGTGTACTACTCCTTTTGGCGGCTTTATCATTAGCTCAAGAATGATGGGTGGCACAACTTCGGTCGAAGTTGTTGTCGAACTACTAGGTTGATCAGTAGCCTTGTTGTTCGACAACTGTGGATTCCCATAATCTTTATTCCTTGTCGATATCAAAGCATCATTTTGCTATTTCAAAATGGACAACATAAGCACTTGGGATGGGGAAGCATTGTCACTAGCAACCAGATTGGTTTCTGGGTTTGGAAACGGACCAGTCAATACCGCTGAATTTTTTGAATTCTTAAAGAATTTCTTAATTTCACCTTTATGTGGACAATCTCTTGTCCAATGATCCTCATTACATATAAGACATGGCCCAGGAGGTTTATTTTTCCCAGAAGGGTTTGCAGAAGATTTTTTAGGAGATGAATCATCCTGTTTCTTCTTTTTTCTTTTCCCTTTCTTCTTGCCCACTGTTTGCTTCGGTTCTTTGCCTTTGTTGGTCGACATGGCATTAACCTCCAAGGCAAGAAGTTCTCCATTTTCATTTTGACCAGAAACCGTGCAGGCTTTCTTAGATGTAGCCTTTGCTGTTTTCGTGCTTCTTGTACCTATCATGCCATCACCAGTAAGAGAGTCCTTGTTTTATTTAGGAGGAGGAGGAATGGAAAACTCTGGTCTAGGAACATTAGGGATTTTGTCATAGAGCGTTCTAGACAGAGTATATATTAGGTATAGATATTTCACACGAGCAATGACTTGCTCTTCAGTGACAACCCCCCCCTTAGCCACATCTTCTGTAATAGAAGGTAACAATGACTTAATAAACCATTCAACTAGTAGCTAATCAGGAACATATGTTTTTACCATTCTACGACAATGTTGCCACTCATGAATATGATCAGATATGTGAGTGGCTGTCATCTGCTTGAAATTGGTAAGGAGCTCTGTTCTTGTTTCATACCTTATGGGTAACTGAGAATGGGTTAAAAAGGTGGTGGCAAGGGCGCTGAAGTTATTGAATGAAGCTATTGGAAATTCAATGTACCATTTTGTTGTTGGATTAGTTAACGTTTGCTGAAAAAGGCGAAGCCTAATTGAATCATCATTGAGAGTGTTGGACAAACACCACATATGAAAGGTCATCACATGATTCGATGGATCTTCACCTGAATTTCCATTGAATTTAGGAATATCTGATGGAAGTTTATGAGGAATTGCCGGCCACCAAGGGGCATAAGCAATTGGATCATTTGTTAGCCGATTTAGATCTGGTAACTCTAAAGTTGCTACAAAGGGCAACTGTTGATTCAGGTTCGGCGAAGCATACCCAGGATAAGATGGGATTGCCTAAGCAGTGGGTCTTTGTGTACTAACATAATGTATTTGATGCTAATAACCTTGATAAGGTTGATGGGCATAACCATTATGATATGATTGATGTTGATTGTTTTGTATATACGGCTACCCATTACCCGCAAAGCTTTGTTGCTCAAGTCCTCGGTAAGCTTGTTGGAATTGCGGTTGTTGATATTGCACCAACCATGGCTGCGAAGCCATTTGTTGTTGTCCAATACTAGATGTTTAACCAAGATGATGGGTAATAGTACCCATTTGAGCCTCAGTCACTCCAGTTAAGGAGCCACTAATCGGTGATTGTGGTTGTGTCATAGCGACAAGAGGCTATTGTATTATGACCTGAGAAACTTGAGGTTTGCATACAACATGCAATGCTTGTACTTGCAACACCGTCACAATAGCCAGTGTAGTGAATATTCGACACAGGTAGACTCAATTGCATTGAATATACAACTCTTGGCTGTTGAGGCAGTATTGGCAAGCAACCACTGGATGTGATTCCAACTTGACCTAAATTATGTTGTGAAATCTCGTATGGTTGTTCTCTCAGAGGGAATAATGAAAAGGCATACTGCCCCCCATACAGTGGCAATCCAGTGCTCAAAGGAAATATTGACCTTTGGAGACCGAACTGCCCAAATTGATACTGTTGTGAAGGATCAATTTGCTGAGACTCAACATAAGAAATTCCAAATACTATTCCGGACGAACAAACGGGAACATACCATACTATCAAAATAGTCCCTCGGTGGACTCCATCTAGCGATTGAGATCTAGTTGGGACAGATGGTACACCAGTGAACATTTTAGGAGTAGCAGCAGGAGGTTCTGCTACTACTATGTCAGATGACACAGTCCTAGATGTTGATGGTTGTTCAGACATATCGAGTCTATCCAAAATATTTCCTAGCAATTCTATAGGAACTTGCGATGAAGGGAGACTAACTTCTGACAAAGAAGGATGTAGGGTGATCCTAGTTCTAAAATGTAATGGTGTACTGGATGGAAGATCCTCCACAATCTCTTCTATAGCAATCAATCTAGGTGGGAGAGGTAGACCGTCAGGTCTGTAAAATATTTATGGTGCCAAAGAAGTTGTAGACTCTACAGCGATAGATGTTGGAGGGGTGACACCTTCCGAATCAGCCCTAGATGGAGCCGGTTCAGGAATAGAAGTGTTTACCATTACACTAGGATCAGTTCTAATGTCCTCTTGTGACTGCGGAACTTCTTCTATAGAGGCAAGGATACCAGAAATGGTTGGAGTAACCAGAGTCTCTGAGGATGTTGAAACACAAGTTTCAAAAAAACCAAGAGACTTTGACCCAGTTAAACGAGTTCGCTTGACCCGGAATGGTTTTGTTTCTGGAGTCAAAGACGGTTGACTCATTAGTCTCTGCGAACGACGGGTTTCGATTGAATTTCTTCCATGATTGCGGATTACTTGATCAACTCAAAAATAAAAATGGGAATATGTGATTCTGAATTAAATTAATTTTAGACGCTTTGACACAACTTGCTTTTTCAATTTTTAAGAGTCAAGAAAAAGCTAAAGATGACTCTAGTCGCCTTCAATTTTTAATGAGCCTAAAGTGACAAATGCTCGTATGGACCTTTTCTGTTAAGGAGTCTGGAAAGGAACGAAAGTGACTACTCTGGAAATCTAGACAGAGGGATTACCAAACCAATCACAAAACTGCAGAATACTTTTTACAGTACACAGTCAATCTTCTTAAATGCTATGTTCAGTGCATTGCGATTGATAGGGCGACAGACACGGCTTCCTAAGGATAAAGGATATAGCCTATTGTGGTCTCCCAATATATACTCGACAGTATGTGGGAGCACAAGTCCATACTGGCACTTGTCGTCTCAAAGAAGAGGAATAACCCAACTTACGATGAAAGTGATAGTTACTAGGATTTACGACACTGGAATACGTCTCTAGCCTAGACTTCTAAATGTTGTGCATTAGGTTCCAAAGAATTTTTATGTTCATTGAATTTATTTTACAGTTGATATTTCTTAAGAAGTTTTCCTTTAAGGTTCACCACATGATGTAGATATACAATTCCTAAATATGCAATCTAAGATGATAAACAGTCATTTACTCTTCTTCTTGCAATGAAAATCCTAGCTACTAAGGAAAGAGAAGCGAATTTCTTTCAACATAGAGCAGAGAGCACACACTAGATGCACTATCCTAAATAAAAATCAACAAGCAGTCTAAATGCAAATGCACGTGCATGTATTTGTTTTCCTCTTTCTTAATGTGTGAATGACAAAAAGAATGCTAAGTACAAATCTGAATTATCTTTTCAAAGTGACAGTACTAACAATTTTCTCTTCAAAAGATGAAAGGAAGATGAGGACGACACTTTGCGTTTTTGAATTGAAAACTGCTTTTGACACTTGAAATACTATTAATTCAAATCAAATACAAGAAGAACAGTTTAATCGACCATTAAAAAGAGTAGGATTCTTTTCTTTGACTGAAAACGACACTTGCGACACTTCCAAATCAAAAGACGACGGTTTGATTAAGCTACTTTTTTGTAAAGGAGAATTGTAAATGGTGAAAAATACATAAAAACATTCACAATTATTTGTACAATGGAGGCTGAATAATGCAAAGGAAGGGAGTTTCAACAGTGGTATACTGATTACAGACATAAGAACTCTTGAATAAAGCTAAAGAGAATGAAGAAAAACCAAAATCTGGAGGTAGAAACAGTCTTATCTAATCATTTCACCTGTAACACAGGGAAACAGGGATGCATCTCACCTACTGCACACGGGAGGTGCGATGCATCTAGACTATCAAAAGGAGACAGTGCGAAGGTCCATGGACGAGACTTTAACTTGGTTTTTGGTCACAGTTTGCAGCTTAGTTCTGGGATTTAGGCTAAGCTAATGATAGTCAGTAAATACAAAGTGTAGGGGCTAATCTAATGAGGTTGCTTGAGCCACCACCAGGGAAATTAGGATGTTTGTAAATCAATTGTTCATTTTAGAAGCAAAACCCAGAGATGGACTGAATCAGCATTGATCTACTTTGCACTTGCATAGCAAATGCAGTTTGAAGGCTAGCTAGCTTGACTTCAGGCTCCGTCTATAGTTTATAATGCAAACAAATATAAACAAGAAAACAAGCTATTCGCTCCCTAATGGAGTCACCAATTTTTTATCGGGAAAACTAGTGCCCATTCAAAGCTGCTAGCCCCACTGAGACAAGCAGCTATCTTGGAAACAAACAAACTAAAGTTAATTTTGTTTTCCTTTATGAGAAGTAGATGAGAGAGAAGCAGACAGTACCGACCTCAGTCTTTCACTTGGCTCCTTGCTTTTTTCCTCTCCCCTTTGATAGATCTGATCTTCTCTTTCCTCGCTTGTCCCACTTCAAAGAACACCTGTAGAGTCAAAGCAGCATAATACTATCAAAGCATAGAGATCTACAATCATAAACAATATAGGATCAGATATATATTGACCATACAAATGCATATATCAACTCAGACATACAAGAATATGGAGGAAAACTCAAATATCTTTATTGATAGGAAGAGTAGAAGAGAGGATTACAACCCATTGATCTGACCTAGCGTCATCCTCCCAGCATGAAATTCCTTCTTCACCTCATGAAAAGCTAGATCACCCAACACTAAGATGTTCCACAAAGAAACCAATAGCACTTCCTTACAAAATACAATATTCCAGCCTCCAGATCTCTAGAATGAGGGATCCATATATAGATGTTTGCAGGTGGGTGAGTCAGCTTCTGGGTTTTTGATTAGTGTCCTCTCTTTAATAGTTCTTGGTTCCACTTGGAGATTTCATGATCTCTTACTCATCCCTGGGCGAATTCAGAGAGGCAAGTGTCACAGGAGAACTTTCTGGAATATTCCATGATCATCCACCTTGCAAACTGTCTCTACCATTTGTCTACTCTTGTCCATCGCACCCCATAGAAGGGATTTTCAGTATGCATCACACCCCCCGTGTGCATTAGGTAGGATGCATCGCACTTTGACCATGGAGTAGGTGAGATGGTCCAATTTTGACCAGTTCTGAGCAGTTTTCCATGGAGAATTTCTGGGAGATGATGTAATCAGTTGACCTTGTTCCTTTAGGGTATGAAACAACACTTTTAGGGAGTTGGAAGCCCTTGGTTTATGGACATATAAGATTGGGGTTGCAGTGCCCAAATATTTCTATAACACTTGGGCCTCGCAGCAATTTTCCAAGACCTCTTTACATAAGAACTCAGAGCAATTGAACTAGACCGCCTCCATGCATTGCTCAGCAAGTGCCACCACCGGCATGAATACCTCATCCGCGCGACACTTGTGCATAAATTTACTCCCCAATATATGGGTTGCCACTTTAACTGCTTTGTTGTTGATGCTAGATATTATGTAGCCCCTTTTCTTCTTCTCCATCTTGTATTTCTTCTTCATGGCCTCCGCGATGGCCAAGTCATTGCTTTTCGCCTCCGAGATGTCTACAAGGTGCTCTCCTTTGCATGGGAGCTAGGTAATGCAGTGGATTAAGTGGTTCGTGATGGGGATGGGCTCCTCCAGCCACAAACATCCACCATGCACTAGGTAGAGTAGCTGCCTGATGATGAATATTTTTATTGGGGTGCAGTGGAAATGCGGCACCCAGAGCAGGTTTAGTAACCTTGCCTTTTCCACTCCGCGTAACCACTTTCATGGCTCCAATTCGATAAACCCTGCCGTGGTGTTATGCTTGGGCTTCATTAGCTGCTCCATCTCTAGATGAGGGAATTTCTCATTGTCAGTAAGATCCAAATCTTCAAACATCAAGTTAGGCACCCGCCTCAAGTACGTGCCCTCAAATATGATTGCATCCGAGAGGAGTGGAGTCTGGAGAGAGCTTTTGCTCTTGTTGATATCCTTGGGAACTTTTTCCTTCCCCTTCTGCGGGGGGATATAGATGGGTAGCTTTTTTGGAGGGTGCGTAGGCTCAGTTTCTTCCTCCATGCCGTTGTCCTCGTCTTCTTTAATTATAAGGTCCTCTAGGTCTTCCTCCTCCTTGTCGGTTTCCAAGATAACTGCTTTCCCTTTCTCCTCCATCGTTAACCTAGTGCGCGATGGGTTTCGAGGGGACACACATATAGGAATCATCATCTGTTTGTCTTTCTTCGGCCTCAGCATGTGCAGTGATTTAGGGATTTCCGCCCCAATTCCCGGTGCCTTTAGGGGCATACCCCATAGTCAGGGTTTGCGCGACCTCTTCAGCGGTCATCTCTACAATTTCCATAACTTCTTGTGTTGCTGCCATCTTGCTGGTCTAGAAATATTTCAATCGCGTAATCAGGGGCTCAATCAACGCTCGAAATAGGGAAAACAGATCTCGGCTTAGAATATGTGGGGCAGACAATAACTCAATTCACAAATGAGCAAGTGTTGTTTGCTGGGAAGCCCTTTGTAATTTATAGTGTCTTTTGAATTTGAATTCAACTGTTCCCCCCGAATTCGATTCATTAATGCTCCCTTGGTAGCAGATTTTCCCAAATCTTTCCCATAACACACATCTTAAATTCCTACCACCCACTCCATTTGGTCTCAAGTCAAGCATCACATTGTGAATAGTGACTCCAATGATCACTTTCTATCCAACCCGTGTGGTAGCGTAGCCCCCTTGCGCAGTCACGGACCTTGTGACACTTTGCTTCTGCACGCTGCTCCTAGGTAGAGTAGTTTATAGTCCCGCTCCTCCTTTCAACTACTTGGAGCACTAAGACTGTACTTCCCATAGCTAGTCAGGTGGTTGTGCCACCTATATAGGGTTTCATCTAGTCATCCATCACTTTTCCTAGAAAATACCCACCTTTTATTATTACTGGCTGCATCACGCACTTTAGCATCGGCATCACACCAGCATGGTTGATCCATTAAGTAATATGCGGTCCAATCCAAGGCATCAAGTTGATCAATTCTTGGTGATAGTCCCCAAATTTGTTGATGTGATTGTGCACACCTTGTTTTATCACTGTGGGTTCTTTATCGAGAAAATCCTTCTTGATCCCGTCCTCAAGCTTCTTGGATTCCACTTCCAGCAGAGTGCTTTTCTCCCTTAATTTCACCCTATCTTCCATAAGTTCTTGGAGCTTACGACCACTCTGTCGTATTTCTTCGTTAGGTCCTAAGTGTTCTTCTTCATTTAGTTGTGCTACCCTTTCTTCCAAGGTTCTGCGAACCATCTTATCTACTAGTGCTACTATGCATGGACTAGGCATTTTATACCCTATGGGGATTATACTGTTCGCACCATACTCTAGCCTCGAAGGTGCCTGCGATGTTAGTTTCTTGCACGTGGTCCAATAATCCCATAGAACCGCTAGTACGCGTAGGTCCCAACCAATCCGCTACGCATTGTGTACCTTGTTCAGCGCTTCACATACTTCATTAAGGCTTCTGCGTAGATAACCTTCTCTGTACTTGGTCTTTCCATACCTCATGGTTCCAACCGGATGGGTCATTTGTGCCATTGCCTTGCCCGCACATGCTTACTGACCATGTCTCCTAACGCAAAGGCTGTGTGCATCGAAACAGGTTTCGTACCATAGACCTGTATTCATCTAGACAGATGGGTGCGGAGACCATTTCGTTTGACAATCTTATCTGTTAATCTCATCTGAGGCTTCCCAAACCATATGCACATCATCCTCCTACATTTGTTCCAACCCCTAAACCTTCCTTGGTGCATACCCTACCACCTCGCAGGAGTAGTGTGCAGTACCCATTTCAAAGCTTCGAAACGTTGCTGTTCCGACACCTCTTTTTCAAATCTGTTCAAGAAGTCATCTACCTCGCTTAATCCATCATACGTAGGTAGATCCCTTACCTCCGTTGATACATAGCTTAGTGATCTCGTCATCATGTTATATTTTAGTATGGTTACCTTGTGTAATCAGTTCTACAATCGTTCTATCTCCTTGTCAGAATCTGATGTGCAGGAGCTTTCGCGCTCCCATGAGATGCATCCATCTACGGTTGGATTTACCTAGTCTTGCTCTTGCGCAGTTATCTTGTAGATGCAGTCCAAGTCATCATCACTTTCATAGTCCTGCACTAGCTCTGCGTAGCGCGATCCTTCTGTAGTGTCCAAAGGTACAACTACACACAAAGAATTTTTCCCAAAAATCATCTTGTGCTTCTTCATATTTATCACCCCATTCATGTCAGTGGCCCAATCTATTCCTGATAGCTTAGGGTAGGGATTGTTGTCATCAACAATTTCTATCACTTCGAAGTCTGGTAGCGTGCTTGCTCCTTCGATATCCACTGTGATTCCCTACAATCTTCCCATAGGTAGGATCTTTTGCTAGTTCGCCATTCACTATTGGATAGGAGACCATTGTAGCGTAGGCCTTCCCATGCGCTTCCATGTTTGCTTCAGCTGATCATCTGCGTTCGATCCTAGATCCAGAATCACTTAGTCCATCTCATATTCCCCAATCTGTGTGGTCTATCTCATCTCCCTTCCTGTCCTCGTTGTGTTCTTTCCGATCTTCTAGACTACGCGTGGTTCTCCTATTGCAGTCCCAGAACATCTATTTATGGGTTCCTACAGCCCCTTTACAGCCTTGCTGTCACACAGTAGCTTCATGAATGTTTCCAGGAACATCGTGAGCATCGATGGGTCCATTTCTGGCTCCAGTCTGTCTTTGCTTCCTGAAGTGGAGGCATCAGCGAAGCTCTTCCTGGCTTCCATGAAGGTCTCCTTAGTGCGCTCCAAATCAAACTCTGGTTCTTTCATTGGAGCCTTGAAAACCCAAGTACTCTCTTCAGGCTGCTTGCCTTTGTTATCCCTTGTTGTAATTCCACTTCGGAGCACAATATTCACATTAGGGTCTTCCTCACGTGGCTCAGACCTCATCTTTTGTAGGTTCTGAGTCGAGGGAGGTTGGAGCACTCCTTTATCATGCAACCACACTATTAGTGTGGGACAATCCTCTGTATCATGATCAAAAAACATACAATACAAACACAATGGATGCGTCAGATTCGTACAATCCCGGGCATAATGCCCTGGGCCTCTTCAATTGTAATATATCAGCTGTCTGCAACCTCTTCAAGGTCCTCCTACACCTTAGCCTCATCCGCGCCCCTGAAATCTGGTTCACGCCATCCCTGCGTTCTGGTCAAGGGGCCGGGTTTCGGCCTAACCTCTGTAGGTAGGAGTCCTATCCACCATCAGCTCATAACTTCTACAGGTTCTCTCATCATGTCCTACTGATCTACAAAAATTACAGAACAACTGCTATGAATTCTGCATGTACTTCTCCAATAAATGGTAGCTATCTATAGCATGCTTTCCTCCTATTTGGCAAATCGCGCACCACAATGTAGGCACTACAATAGGTCCTGCTTGTGCCTCGGGTCTCAATGGAATTGGTCCTCCTACCCCAAGGTAATTCGCAAACACTGGGCAATGGTCTTTGTCATGTCCCTAACCCTTGCATTTTATGCACCATACCTCGTCATGCACTTCTGGGCGAGATGTCCTGTCTTGTTTTAGATTCTACATCTCAAGGCACAAGTTTTTCAACTGTGCGTGAATTTGCTAAAATCCTAGGTTGGGATGCTGTATCGGGGTCTCATGTTAGCCTCTGTTGTGACAGCGTGTTCCTTAGATGTGACATTAATGATGATACAAACCATTCACAGTGTTGTCCATCTGTCAATGTCATGTTAGCTTTGCGAATTGTGCACTTCAGTCTCTGATCCAACTCCCAAGGGGTCTCACCTAGTAGCATTGTGATTTCCTTGAAACCAATGATCAATTGTGCCTCTGACTTCGGCTTGCTAAATTCCCTACTCAACGCAGTTTGGATGTCTGTGATCCCCACATTTGGATTGTCATTAGAATCCTTAATGTACCAGGTTAGCGCATGATCCTGCAGAGTGCTGACCAATGTTTCCTTCTTTATATTTTCATGCATGACTCCCTGCGCTTCCCATACATCTTTTATCATGAACCAAAATTGGTTTGGATCTTCATTTCGTACTCCCTTGAACACTGGCAAGTTTATCATGCTTGCCATATTGACTAGCGGTGGTGGCGGAGGTGGTATGGGCAAAGATGGGAGTGAAGATGGTGAAACTAGTGGTGGTGTGGGTGGTATGCATAGAATCCTCTGCCTTATCAAATTGATCCATGTCTTGGTGATACATTCGCGAGCTCTTCCCCGTCCCCTTGTGGAGGTGAAATCAAGGGGCTAGTTTCTAGTTCTGCACTACCTTCATTTTTGTAGATTCTCCCACTGTGCATAGCCCCAAACATCAATTTATTTGCATAACCCTCTTTTCACACAGTATCATTTTAATACAAGTGCTCAAAGACTTAACATACTTACTTCGCAGTCCTTTGAGGAAGCATCGCTCTACCTAACTATAGCTGGCTGAAGTATCTAACGTGAACTCAGTGATGAATCCTCTTATAATTCGATCGAGCCATTGATCAACAATGCGTGTGATCTTATTCTCCGATGCTTGCAATTTGCGCACCAATTCTAGGGTCCACATAATAGGTCTATTGAGCTTGCACCATCCTTGGCTATCTGCTAACTTCGCGATCCACTTGTATAGCTCAGTAGGGAAAGACGCAAAGAAAATTTCATGCATCTCTGTGTATAAGTAGCAGTCTAACCACTCTTCTTTTGATAGTCGTGGATTCCTGTTCTCCTGCACCATGAACTCGTGAATCTTCCTATCCAACCAATCTTCAATTCCTTTCTTTGCTGGATTCCAGCGATATGACATCAAACATCTCTATGCAGATCTCGGTCCCAACAACGAAACCATTTGTTGGCTTGTTGGGGCTTGATCTAGGTTCATATTTAATTAGCAAAACAAATCCTAGTACTACTGGCTCTTTCAGCAACAGTCCACAGAGCGTGGACTGAGGTCTCACTCGAAGTAGTATTGGGGGGGGTGCTGGAACCAGGTTTCCACACCATTGAGATTTCTGAGGGGTTGATTCGGTCCAACTGTTAGTCCATGTGTGCAGGTTACTTCATGCACTTCCTGGCCTTTGTGTTGTGATATATTGGCCTTCGTGTTGCCCTAACCAAGGGCTGTGGGGCTTCCACGCTGCTAGAGTAGCGCTTTGCTCTATTCCCCTAAGTCACACCCAAGATCTTACTTATCTTCTTACACCAGTTAGTTATGTTCACGTAAATGGATGCTTTGTGTTATATTTATTTATACAGCACATTCATATGAGTTCACGTAGCAAATGAACAGTAAACTTGCAATTCATACCCAATAATACATAACACAGGAAAAGATACACTCAAATAAAGTATAACTTCTCTTTTATTAATTCTTCCCATGGTTAGAGACTCAATCTGCCTTGTGTAGGTTTTAACTCCGTACAGAAATTACCTACATACGAATTCTAAAACACATAAAATAAACAATGCAAGAGAATTACACATAAAACACATATACACAGAGATTTTCCCCTGGATCCCAAAACTGGGACTACCAGCTTGATTTTTCATTATATTCTTTTCAATGTTACAATACATATTTACACATGCTGAAGCATCCAATACCATGGACCGAAAACCATCGCATCCGAAACCATGGACCTAAAACCATCGCGTCCAAAAAACATGTGTGAAAATCATGCACAAAACCATAGTTGGGTCCGCCCAACCTAACATAGGGTCCAAAACCAAAATTTTCCAGGCCGCTACCCCGGACCCCATAAAGTGGGCTTATGGGTGCCCCTCAAACCCCCTGTGACCTCCCACCCTCTAACCCCTGGTTAACTAGGTGGGCTAGTCATGGAAAGAATATAACACAACCCAACATTCTCCCACTTGTTGTTTTCTTTCCACATGGGGCCACAAGAGAGCTTAGTCATTTATCCAACCCTGCAACACCCATTGTTTCTCTACACCAAGAGAACTACTCAGAGCTCACAGATTTTATCAATGCATCTACAATATTCTTCAAAGTGTCCACCTTTACCAGCAACACCTTTTTGTCTTCTATCATATCCCTCACAAAGTGATACTAAACATCAATGTCCTTTATCTTTAAATGATATGCAGGTTTCTTTGCCAAGAAAATTGCACTTTGGCTGTCACAGTCTATCCTTATAGCTTCCTGTACTAACCCCATACTTGAACACAATTTCTGCAACCAAATTGCTTCCTTGCTTGCATGAGTGGCTGCCATGTATTTTGCCTCTATAGTTGATAGTGCCACTACAGATTGTTTCTTACTGATTTGAATTGGATCCATGGAAAATTATCAGAGTTCTATGATTGTATCAAATCTTGATAGACTTCAGAAACTTGTGAACAAAGAGCTATTAGGAATGACCTCTAGATAGTGGCAGTTTGTAGCCAACAAGGAACGACGAGGACCTCGGTCAAAGCACGCTGACCGAGGCTCATGGAGACCACGTAGGATGCAAACTAGCAGTTAGGAAGTTCGGATTAGAAAACGGAAGCTATTTTTGATGCGTGATGCTAATCACGCATCGCTGGGAAAAACCCATCGAGAAGGAATAGCCCTGAGCGCTCAGTCACAAGGAAAGCCAAAAACTATGGGAAAATCACTGAAATGATAGGCAGGTCCCGTGCTCCAAAACCGGCGGGATATCAAAGGCGTTTTAGGTGATAAGTGGAATTGTTAGGAGACCTAGTGATGCCATACAGTGAACGACGTGTGTCCGGTGGATGAGAGAGAAAACTGCTCTCATTGTGGGCTAACGTCCGAGCATATCAACCGCGCGATAAGAGCAAACACCGTAGGATCTGGGGGCTTGAGATCTAATGACGGAAATTGCACCAGATGAATGACCGGATCTGGAGGGAGAATTAAGCTGTGGCATATAAAAGTTTGAAGTATGATTGGACCATTGAGTTGGAAGATGGATGATTACACGAAGTAACCGAAATACCGAACCGTTTGAGGAAGAGCTGGTGTAGTTTGTGAGAGGACAAGTGGCCACTTCCCTGTGAGACATTACACAGTGGCGATGACGTAGAGGTAGGGAATTCCAAGCAAATAGCAGCAGGTGATCTGAAGAGGTGGAAGAGGAAGTGAACAGTCATGAGACGGATTGTCTTTAAGCCATGAACAAAATAGAGAACAAGAAGGAGGACAGTGAGAAGAGAAGGAGAAAGTGAACTAGAGAAATTGAACAGAAAGTGAAGCAGAGAACAGAGAGCCAAGCTGACCTATGGAGCTAAGGCAGCATCGAGCAGAAAAAAGGCTTGAGAGGTTCAAGAAATCCTTGTGAAGATATCTGTCGGGAACTCAGTACCAAATTAGACTCATCCCATTCAAACCAGTTGAGGTTGAGACTTGGTAAGGAAGAGTCTGTGCACTCTAGTGGCTTGGGGAATCCAAGAACCACCCTACCAAGCATCATCTATTTTCAGAGGCTCAAATCGAGCTCCTCATTGTAAAAAATCTATTTTAAAGACAAAATAAAAAGAAGGCCACCACTGAAAACTGGACTGGGGACGTAGCCCAGGAGGATTGGGTGAACTCCTTATTAATTTGTTGTGTTCTTGTATTTTCTTAATGTGTTTCTCTTACTATTTTCCATTTTCTAGTGTCTGTGTATTTTGCAATCTGATCGATCTGTTGCCTAAGATAACATAGACACACACCAGCACATGAGTCTGTAATACCTACCTTCATTAAATTAATTAACTAAGATCACCCACGAGTGATATTCAGATCAAGTGGTATCAGAGCTCCAGGTTGTAAGGTTAGATAAGCTTGTGCTGGATTTAGCTGTTGAATGCTAACTAGATCAAACCTCAAATTAGGAGAAGGAGAGTTGGTTGAAACTAATCCTGAAATTGGGAGAGTCTATCCTCAGAAGAAAATGTCAGAGGAAGGTTCTATGGGGCTAGAC
Organism: Pinus tabuliformis; assembly: GCA_031772625.1. Lineage (NCBI taxonomy): Eukaryota > Viridiplantae > Streptophyta > Pinopsida > Pinales > Pinaceae > Pinus > Pinus tabuliformis. The sequence goes on along the minus strand of CM062816.1, from coordinate 1,250,807,702 downwards.
CCTCAATTCATAGATAGTTTCCTAGCCATAAGGTCCTTGGCAGAGGAAATGTATAAGGATTTTAGAAAACATAAAGATGAAGACTCATCAGGCTCTAAACAAGATAAAAGAGAAGAGTCTTTCCTCCATGACCACTCAAAAGGCAAAGGGAAAGAGGAAAGCTTTCTCACACCTCCTAATATCCTTGAACATAAAAAGAAGGCATCTTTGATTAAACTAGATGTTAAATTTGATTTACCTATATATGATGGAGAGTTGAATGTAGAAAAGTTGGATAATTGGATTAGACAAATTGATGTTTATTGCAAAGTGCAGAGTATCGACTCAGACAAGAGCAAGATTCAGCTCGCAAGCCTACGCCTTAGAGGCACTGCCTTGGTTTTGTGGAAAGGCAGGACCCATGCTGACATGAAGAGACATGATAAGACCATTTCTTTCTGGAGTGAATTTGTTTCTGCAATAAAAAAGAAGTTCTATCCATTGGCCTACATGCAGCAAGCCATGATGAGCTAGCAAACTCTTCGACAGTTGAAAGGGCAAAGTGTAGAAGGATACACCCAAGAATTTAGAAAGAGAGCATTGATTCTAGGAATCTCATTAGACTCACTTGAGACTCTGTTGATGTAAATTGGTGGTCTACATAGCTACATGAGGCACACTATCCTCATGTTTAATCCCACTAGTATAGATGAGGTATATGTACAAGCTACTCATCTAGAAGCTAGAGGAAAGAATGGAAATCTAGAAGTTGGGGGATCATCGCAACCCACTGCAAGCAAGAATAAGGAGAAAAGAAAATAGAAATGGAAAGCAAAGAAGGCTAGCATTGCACAGAAGAGCAAGTCTTCATGCACTCACTGTAAGAAGGATGGGCATGATGATGAGCACTGTTGGATTTTGCATCTAGCGCTGAGACCTAAGAAGTTTGAGGGAAAGAAGAAGAAGATTTCTCTAGCTATTTAGAAAGATTTGGGGTTAGACTCATGAGATGAAACAACCATTGCATCACAGGTATAAAAGGTAAGAATTCTGAAGCATCTACTAGTAATTCTGCACAGTCTACTATTGATGAAGAAAATGAGAGAAAAAGACTTGATCTTTTCCATATTCGATTTATTTCCAAACATCGAAAGATTGATACTTTGTTTGATAGTGGCTCACAAGTAAATTTAATCTCTGAAGTAATTGTAAAGAAATTGGGATTACTGACTACACCTCACAAGAAACCATACCCATTAGGATGGTTAAATTATAAAGAACAACTACAAGTGACTAGACAATGAAAACTCAAGTTTTCTTTTAGATCAACATTTGTAGATGAGGTTGAGTTAGACATAATTCCTTTGGATATATGTGGAATTGTTTTGGGAAGTCCTTACTTGTATGATAGAAAAGCTATCTTCTATTGAGCTGAGAACAAGTATCTACTTGTTAAAGATAGAATCGAATACTTTGTAAGAGCTCATAAGCTCAAAAGTAACTATACTCTCATAAACTCAGGGAAGATGAAATGAATGATAAATTCATGCAAACAATTTTTACTGATGGTTGTAAAGGAAAAGAAACCTGATAAAACCAATGTATTTGAAAGCTGTAATGCTAAATAGCAAGTTGATTTAGAAAAGGTTGTTTCAGAGTATGATATCTTGTTTCAAGAACCTAAAGGTCTGCCACACAAAAAGGAAATAGTGCATGAAATTAATTTGCAGCAACATGCTCCATTGCCTAACATTGGAATGTACAGGTTGTCCACTTTAGAGAACATAGAAATCAAAAAGTAGGTGCAGGAGTTGCTCGAGAAGGGGTTCATCAGACCTAGCACATCACCATGTGGAACTCCAATCATTTTGGTGAGAAAGAAGGATGGCTCGTGGAGAATGTGCATTGATTACTGAGCACTGAATAAAATAACAATAAAAAATTGTTATCCCCTTCCTCACATAGATGATCTGTTAGATCAATTGAAAGAAGCTGTTTATTTTTCCAAGCTAGACTTGCAAAGTGGATATCAATAGGTCAGAGTTGCAGATAAAGATGCATGGAAGACTACTTTCAAAACAAAGCAAGAATTGTATGAGTGGCTGGTTATGCCTTTTGGCTTAACTAATGCTCCTGCTACTTTCATGAGAATAATGAATGATGTACTCAAACCTTTTCTTGATGATTTTGTTATTGTGTATCTGGATGACATTCTGATATTTAGAAAAACATGGGAAGAAAATTTAAAGCATGTGAAGCAGACACTAGATGTTTTGAAAAGGGAAAAGCTTTATGTTAAACTCTCAAAATGTGAATTCAGCAAAACATCTTTGAATTATTTGGGACATATAGTAGGGGGTGGTGAATTGAAGATAGATTCGTCTAAGGTGGCAGTCATTGTGAACTGGCCTAAACCCAAATCTTCTACAGAAGTTAGGAGCTTCTTAGGAGCAGCACAATATTGGAGAAAGTTCATTTCTAACTTTTCCTTAATTGCAGCTCCCTTACATGCTTTAACAGGATTGAACAAGGTGTTTCAGTGGGGAGGAAAATAGAAGAAAACCTTCGACACCTTGAAAGAAAAGATTAGTACAGCGCCTATACTAGCACTGCTTGATCTTCAAAGACCATTTGAGATACAAACAGATGCTAGTGACTATGCCATGGGAGCAGTGTTGACACAACATGATAAACCCATATTTTATCATTCTGAGACATTTAATTCTGCAGTAGTTAACTATCCTACATATGATAAAGAATTGTATGCATTAGTACAGAGTGTGAAAAAATGGAAACATTACTTAATGGGAAATGAGACAGTAATACATACTGATCATCAACCACTTCAATATCTACACTCCAAAACTAAGTTGCAGCAATTAAGACTATAGGTGGATGGGTTTTCTACAATAGTTTCATTTAGTCATCAGATATAAAAAGGGCATACATAATAAAGTTGTAGATATGTCATCTAGACCCATTATAAATGCATTTGCTATACTTAAGCATAATTTTGTGTTACATGGGAGCTACATTGAACAATATGCTCAAGATATAGATTTCAAAGATGTATATGCAACCTTAAGTCAAGGAAACCGAGTAGAAGAATTGGATTATCATGTAAAGAACCGACTCCTATATCATTGTGGGAAGATATGCATTTCACAAACTGAAAGAGTAAAGATAATTCGAGAAGCACACACTTCTCTAATATCAGGTCACTTTGGGGTAAGTAAAACAGTTGCACAGCTGCAAAGATTTTGTTACTAGCCAAAAATGAACGAGACAGTTTCTAGATATGTAAGAGGGTGTACTATGTGTGCTAAAAGCAAGCCCAGCAATAGAAAACTAGGCTTGTACCCTCCATTACCAGTTCCTTCTAACCCTTTGGAATGTGTTTCCATGGATTTTGTTGGAGGACTGCCTAAATCTAGGAAAGGTCATGATTATCTATATGTTGTTGTGGATAGGTTCAACAAAATGTGTATTTTGATACCTTGTAATAAATAGATTACAGCTGAACAAACTGCAAACCTATTCTTTCAACATGTATGGGTTCATTTTGGATTACCCACTTCCATTGTATCTGATCAAGACACCCGATTTGTGGGAAAGTTTTGGTCAAGTCTGTGGGAACTGATGGACACCAAACTGAAGAAAAGCACAACTTTCCATCCACAAACTGATGGCCAGACAAAAGTAGTCAACATGACGGTGATCCAGTTACTCAAGGGATATTGCAGAAAACATCCTAAGCTTTGGGATGAACATTTGTGTTATGTGCAACATGCTTACAACCGAGCAAAACATTCTTCTACACAGAGATCTCCTTTTGAGACCTATTTTGGTTTCACACCAAGGTATCCTTTGGATTTTGTCTTTGGTAAAGACACCACAGTTGAGGGACACAGTGATGTGGACAAGGCAACTAGGTTCATTGAACAAATCCAAGAGATCCACCAGGCAGTATAGGAATAGCTGGAAAAGAGCCAAGCCATGTACAAGGCAAGGCATGACAAACATTGGATAGAGCATAGTTTCCAAGTTGGTGACCAAGTCTAGCTGTATATCAGCAAGGACATGATGCAAGGTGAAGGTAAAAAGCTAAAGCCTATCAGGTATGGACCTTTCAAGATACTTGAAAAAATTGGTGAGAATGCTTTTCACCTTGATCTACCAGCTCTCATGCTCATCTACTTAGTCGTGAATGTAGATTGCTTGAGATTATTTGAACCTTCACTAATTAAGGATCCTGAGGAGCAGAGTCAATTGCCTTCTATTGATGACCTGTTACCTGAATATCTTAATGAATTGCAGGAAGACACAGTTATGGACAGGAAGGTAAGAATGACATGTAGGGGAGATGTCGAGTACCTCAAAGTTGGGCTCAAGGGTTCAAAGCCAAGTAGTGCAAAGTGGATAGAGATTGAAAAAGTGAGACAATTGTACCCTCACTTAGTCGATGCTTGAAAACCAAATTTTGGTGGTCCAAAAGCTTTTTCAGTGGGAAGGCCATGATCCGAATTGGATCATGGAAAATTATCAGAGTTCTGTGACTGTATCAAATCATGATAGACTTCAAAAACTTATGAAGAAAGAGCTATCAGGAAGGACCTTTGGACAGTGGCAGTTTGTATCCAGCAAGGAACAATGAGGACCTCAGTCAAAGCATGTAGACCGAGGCCCATGGAGACCGCGCAGGATGCAAACTAGTAGTTAGGAAGTCCAGATTAGAAAATAGAGGCCACCCTCGAGAAGGAATAGCCCCGAGCGCTTGGTCACAAGGAAAGTCGAAAACCATGGGAAAAGCACTGAAATGATAGGTGGGTCCCACGCTCCAAAACTGGTGGTATATCGCAGGCATTTTAGGCTGTAAGCAGAATTGTTAGGAGACACAGTGATGCCATGCAGCGAATGATATGTGTCCGGCGGATGAGAGAGAAAACTACTCTCATCACGAGCTAACGTCCAAGAAAGTCAACTACGAAATAAGAGTGGACACCATAGGATCTGGGGGCTCTAGATCTAACGACAGAAATTACACCCGATGAATGATCGGATCTGGAGGGAGATAAGGTACAACATATAAAGGTTTGAATTTTGATTGGACCGCTAAGTTGGCAGATGAATCATTACACAGAGTAACTGAAATACCGAACCGTTTGAGGAAGAGCTGGCGCAGTTCATGAGAGGACAAGTGGCCACTTTCCTCTGAGACGTTACATAGTGACGACGACGCAGAGGCAGGGAATTCCAAGTGAATAGGAGCAATCGATCCGAAGAGGTGGAGGAGGAAGTGAATAGTCATGAGACGGATTGGCTTTAATCCATGAACAAAACAGAGAACAAGAAGGAGGACAGTGAGAAGAGAAGGAGATAGTGAGCTAGAGAAACCGAACAGAAAGTGAAGTAGAGAACAGAGAGCCGATCTGACCCGCGGAGCTAAGGTAGCATCGAGCAGATAGAAGGCTTGAGATGTTGAAGCAATCCCTATGAGGATATTTGTCGGGAACTAAGTACCAAATTGGACTCATCCCATTCAAACCAGTTGAGGTCGAGACTTGGTAAGGAAGAGTCTATGCACTCTAGTGGCTTAGGGAATCCAAAAACCACCCTACCAAGCATCATCTGTTTCAGGAGACTCAAATCGAGCTCCTCATTGTAAAAAATCTACTTTAAAGACACAATAAAAAGAAGGCCACCACTGATAGCTAGACCAGAGATGTAGCCCAGGAGGATTGGGTGAACTCCTTATTAATTTGTTGTGTTCTTGTATTTGCTTACTGTGTTTCTCTTACTGTTTTCCATTTTCTAGAGTCTGTGTATTTTGCAATATGATCGATCCGTTGCCTAAAATAACATAGACACACACCAGCACATGAGTCTGTAATACCTAACTTCATTAAATTAATTAAATGAGATCACCCACAAGTGATATTCAGATCACTTACTCATCCAATTGACTGCACCTCCAAATAGGTTAAACACATACCCACTTGTAGATCTTCTCTAATCCAAATCTCCAACCTAATCTGCATCAACAAAGCCACAAATATCCAACACTCTGTCCAATCCTAGTCTTCCTTGGTAGCATAAACCATAATCACTAGTGCCACGCAAATACCTGAAAACCTGCTTCACTACTATCCAATTCTCCTTCCCTGGTTTTGACATAAACTTGCTTAATACTCCCACTGCATGTGCAATGTCTGATCTAGTACAGACCATTCCATACATCAAGCTACCGACTACACTTGCATATGGAACACGAGACATGTCCTCTTCCTCTTCTTGTGTCTTGGGACACTGTTCAGCAGATAACCTCACACCTACAGGAATAGGAACCTTCACCGGTTTACTATCCTGCATATTAAACCTCTGCAATATTATCTCAACATACTTCCTCTGGTTTAACCATAGCCTCCTCTTTGTATGATCTCTTTTAATTTCCATTCCCAAAATATAGTTTGCAACACCAAGATCTTTCATATCGAATTTGGAGTACAATTGGTTCTTCAAATCCTGGATAATTTCTTTGTCATTTCCAACTAGCAACATATCATCCACATACAAGACCAAATAAATAACATGGTCACCAATTAATTTAAAATACACACAGTGATCTACTTTGCTTCTAGTGAAGCCAAGTCCCCGTATAAATGTATCAAATTTCTGATACCACATCCTTCGTGATTGTTTTAACCCATACAGAGACTTCTTTAACTTGCATACTAGTTCTTTCTTACCCTTCACCGCAAAGCCTTCAGGTTGCTTCATGTAGATCTTCTCTTCTAGATCCCCGTGAAGAAATGTTGTGTTCGCATCAATCTATTCTACCTCAAAATCAAAAGCAACAGCAACAGATAAAAGTAATCTAATAGAAGTTACCTTGGCAACAGGATAAAAACTATCACCAAAATCAATTCCTGGCACCTGGGAATAACCTTTTGCTACCAACCAAGCTTTGTATTTCTCCACTTTTCCTTCTGCATTTGTCTTCCTTTTTAACACCCATTTGCTGCCAATGGGTTCCCTTCCAGCTGGCAACTCCACCAGATTCCAAGCCTCATTTTTGTGCAAAGATGCCATTTCATCAACCATGGCCTCTTTTCAGAGTTTTCCATCCTCTGAATCTACTACTTTCTTCACAGTTTTAGGATCATCATCAGTAATAGATAAAGCAAAATTTGAACAGAAAGCAGATGGACTATACCTTTCTGGCTGCCTTCTTTCTCGAACTGATCTTCTCATACCTAGAGTTTGTGGCTCTTCATCTTCTGATTCCTCCTCTACTGTAGAGTCTAATTCTTCCTCCTTTAGCTCAAACTCTATCTTCTCAGGTTCCTTTGGTTGGATTTCATGTTTAATAACATATTTTACCTCTATGAACACCACATCTCGGTTGTACACAACCTTCCCTGTTATAGGGTTCTAAAGCTTATAACCCTTTAAACCATCCTTATACCCAATAAAGATGCACTTTTCAGATTTACTATCTAACATGGTTCGTTTCTCCTTTGGAACATGTATATATGCATCACATCCAAATACCCTTAGATGTGAAAGAGAGGGTATCTTACCAATCCATAGCTCTTTTGGAGTCTTATCCTCGAACGCTGGTGAAGGTGACCTATTGACTAGGTAACATGTAGTATCCACCGCCTCTACCCAAAATTCCTATCCTAACCCGACACCACTGAGCATGCTTCTTGCCCTTTCCATCAACGTCTTGTTCATTATTTCTATAACTCCATTTTGCTGAGGTGTATATGGAGTAGTCTTCTGCCATGCTATACCACACTTCTTACAAAATTCTTCAAATTCCTTGCTACAAAACTCTCCCCCATTATTTGTCCTCAGCACATTTATCTTCTTCTCTGTTTGATTTTCCACGAGAGCCTTAAATTCTTTAAACCTGTCAAAGACTTTAGATTTCTTCTTAAGGAAATATATCCATGTATTCCTTGAGAATTGATCTATAAATGATACATAGTACACAAACTTACCCAGTGATGTAAGCTTCACAGGTCCAAACACATCACTGTGCACAAGCTCTAATATCTGTTTTTCCCTCTTACTACCAAAGGGGAAACTCACCCGATTCTGCTTCCCATATACACAATTTTCACAGAAATCAAAATCCAAAGAGCTATTACTCATACCTTCTACCATACCTTTACCATGAAGTATTCAAAGGCCCTTCTCTCCAATATGTCCAAGTCTTTGATGCCACAACATGGCCTTCTCTCTAGAGACCACTAGATTTTCTGCTCCATTTTCAGGAACCATAGAACTGTTGCACCCATCAATAACAGTGCTACCTTGAAGCCTGTAAAAAGTTCCAATCCAAACTCCCCGCATCCATAGCAGTTCTCCCTGAACCATCTTGCAGGTATCCTTCTCAAACACTATTTTTACACTTGCATCATCCATCTTTCTTACAAAAATCAGATTTCTGGCCAATGCAGGAATATGCAGAACACTTGGAAGTTTTCTAACTCTTCCACCTTGCAATTTCAACTTTACTTTTCTACAACCAACAATTCTAGCCTTCCTATCATCCCCTAGGAAGATATCACCACCATCATATTTCTCATAATCGCAGAACCACTCTCTATGGGGAGTGAAGTGAAAGGATGCACCTGAGTCAATTAGCCATGCCTCATAATCTACATGTGTACTTGAAGAAGCCAAGTACACATCCCCACCTTCATATGAGGTGGTTTTTTCCTCTGCAGAAGGAGCATCATCAGATCCCTTTCCTTTATTAGGAGCTTTAGATTTACAATCCCTTTTGTAGTGCCCTTCCTTTCTGCATTTCCAACACACCACCTTTACAGGTTTTCCTAGAGATTTAGATCTCCTTCTAGATTTAGATCTCCCACTCGATGAATTATTTTTGTTTCTGTTCTGGGACCATCCTCGTAAAGACAAGGCATCACCATTCTAGCTCTCTATATTTTTCCTTCTCATCTCCTCCATCAGCAAGGCTGAGACTATTTCATCAAATTACAAGGCAGTTGCATTGCTACCTATTGCAATAGCCAGACTATCCCACGAATCTGGTAGAGAACACACCAAACTAATGCACTTACCTTCATATGAAATTTTAATATGAATAGATGCTAACTGACTTACCATGGTATTAAATGTGTTTAGATGCTCTGTCACCAAGTCTCCATCTTTCATCCTCAGGTTATACAGCTTTTTCTGCAGGAACAATTTATTGACCAGAGACATAGATTGGTACAAAGTCCCTAACTTGTCCCACAAAGCCTTCATTGTGGCTTCCCCTGATACATTCAGCAATATTGAATCTGAGACACACACTCATAATGTGATTTTTGCCTTTTGATCCAATTTCTTCCATTCTTGATCAGACACTCTCGTTGGTTTAGTACCCAAATCTACCATGATCCACTAATATTTATCCACTAACAGATCCTCCATCTTGAGTTTCCACAACTCAAAACTCTGACCATTAAATTTCTTGATCTCTATCTTTCCATTGCTCGCCATCTTCTTTCACTAACACAATTGATCTCACAGATCTCCCACTGAATAGGGTCTACCACAGGCCCGAGTGAAACCCCTCGACAACAAAGGCGTCCCCTTGAAGCCAAAATAGCTTTGATACCAAATGTAGGTTTTAACCCTGTACAAAAATTACCTGCATATGAATTCTAAAACACAGAAAATAAACAATGCAAGAGAATAACACATAAAATACATATACATAGAGACTTTCCCCTGGATCCCAAAACCAGGACTACCAGCTTGATTTTTATTATATTCCTTTCAATGTTACAATACATATTTATACATGCTGAAGCATCCAATACCATGGACCGAAAACCATCGCGTCTTAAAAACTTGTGTGAAAATCATGTACAAAACCATAGGTGGGTCCGTCCAACTTAACATAGGGTCCAAAACCAAAATTTTCTAGGGCGCTGCTTGGGACCCCATAAAGTGGGGTTACGGGTGCCCCTCAAATCTCCTGTGAACTCCCCCTCTCTAACTCCCGGTTAAGTACGTGGGCTAGTCATGGAAAGAATACAACACAACCCAACACCCTACGCACTTAGCTACAGGGTTCCACGCACTCAATTGTGGACTACTAGGCCTCTGCGCACTCAGCTGCAGAGCCTTCACCTACTCTACGACCAAAAGACACAACTTACACTTCGAATCAATCAATTCCTTAGGATCATCATGCTTTTATTCCATTAACTTATCTTGACTATTTTCTACACTTAGAGCCTCGCTCTATTTATACAATCCCATGGTTCGCAGACCATGGGTAGATCTTTCAAGATGAAATTACATTACAAAAACAAGGGCGGACAACCCTTTGACTTTGTTATGCCTTCGCGCTCTGTGCCCACAAATTGCGGAGTCTTTACAATGGACTTGGTCAAAACATGGGCTTTAAGCCCCAAAACATGCCTTGGGCGGGGGATTCCGCACCCAACATCATTTCCAACCAACAAAATATCATCCACATACAAGACCAAATAAATAACATGGGCACCAATTAATTTAAAATACACACAGTGATATACCTTGCTTTTGGTGAAGCCAAGTCCCCATATAAATGTATCAAATTTCTGATACCACATCCTTAGTGACTATTTTAACCAATACAAAGACTTCTTTAACTTGCATACTAGTTCTTTCTTACCCTTCACCAAAAAGCCTTTAGGTTTCTCCATGTAGGTCTCCCCTTCTAGATCCCCTTGAAGAAATGTTGTCTTCACATGCATCTGTTCTACCTCAAAATCAAAAGTAGCAACAAAAGATAAAAGTAATCTAATAGAAGCTACTTTGGCAACGGGAGAAAAACTATCACCAAAATCAATTCCCGGCACCTGAGAATAACCTTTTTGTACCAACTGAGCTTTGTATTTCTCCACCTTTCCCTTTGCATTTTTCTTCTTCTTGAACACCCATTTGCTGCCAATGGCTTTCCTTTCAGCTGGCAACTCCACCAGATCCCAAGCCTCATTTTTGTTGAAAGATTCCATTTCATCAACAATAGCCTCTTTCTAGAGTTTTCCATCCTCTGAATCTACTGCTTCCTTCACAGTTTTGGGATTATCATCAGTAATATATAAAGAAAAATTTGAACAGAAAGCAGATGAACTATACCTTTCTGGCTACCTTCTTTCTCAAATTGATCTTCTCACACTCGGAGTTTGTTGCTCTTCATCTTCTGATTCCTCTTCTGCTGTAGAGTCTGATTCTTCCTCCTTAAGTTCAAACTCTATCTTCTCAGGTTCCTTTGATGGGACTTCATGTTTAATAACATTTTTCACCTCTCTAAACACCACATCTCGGTTGTACACAACCTTCCTTGTTACTGGGTTCCAAAGCTTATAACCCTTTAAACCATCTTTATACCCAATAAAGATGCACTTTTCAGATTTACTATCCAACTTTGTTCTTTTCTCCTTTGGAACATGTACATATGCATCACATCCAAATACCCTCAGATGTGAAAGAGAGGGTTTCTTACCACTTCATACCTCTTGTAGAGTCTTATCCTTCAACGTTGATGAAGGTGATATGTTGACCAGGTAACATGTTGTCTCCACTACCTCTGCCCAGAATTCCTATCCTAACCTCGCACCACTGAGCATGCTTCTTGCCCTTTCTATCAACATCTTGTTCATTCTTTCTGCAAATCCATTTTTCTCAGGTGTGTATGGATAGTCTTCTACCATGCTATACCACACTTCTTATAGAATTCTTCAAATTCCTTGCTACAAAACTCTCCACCGTTATCCGACCTCAACACCTTTATCTTCTTCTCTATCTGGTTTTCCACCAGAGCCTTAAATTCTTTAAACCTGTCCAAGACTTCAGATTTCTTCTTAAGGAAATATATCCATGTATTCCTTGAGAATCCATCTATAAATGATACATAGTACACATACTCCAGTGATGGAACCTTCACAGATCCAAACACATCACTATGCACAAGCTCTAATATCTATTTCACCCTCTTACAACTAGAGGGGAAACTCACCTGATTCTGCTTCCCATATACACAATTTTCATAGAAATCAAAATCCAGAGAGCTATTACTCATACCTTTACCATGAAGTATTCGAAGGCCCTTCTCTCCAATATGTCCAAGCCTTTGATTCCACAGCATGGTCTTCTCTCCAGAGACCACTAGATTTTTTGCTCCACTTTTAGGAGCCACAGAACTATTGCACCCATCAACAATAGTGCTACCTTGCAACTTCTACAGAGTTCCAATCCAAACTCCTTGCATCAATACCATTTCTCCCCGATCCATCTTGTAGGTATCTTTATCGAAAACTATTTTTACACCTGCATCATCCAGCTTGCTTACAAAAATCATATTTCTGGCCAATGCAAGAATATGCATAACACCCGAAAGTTTTCTAACCCTTCTGCCTTGGAAATTCAACTTTACTTTTCCACGACCAATGTTTCTAGCCTTCCTGTCATCCCCCAAGAAGACATCACCACCATCATATTTCTCATACTTGCAGAGCCACTCTCTATGGGGAGTGAAGTGAAAGGATGCACCCAAGTCAATCAACCATGCCTCATGATCTACATGTGTACTTGAAGAAGCCATGTACACATTCTTATCTTCATCTGAGGTGGCTTTCATCTTTGCAGAAGGAGCATCATCAAATCCCTTTCCTTTGTCAAGAGCCTTAGATTTACAGTCCCTTTTTTAGTGCCCTTCCTTTCTGCATTTCCAGCACACCACCTTTATAGGTTTTCCTAGAGATTTAGATCTCCCTCTAGACTTAGATCTTGTACTCGATGACTTATTTTTGTTTCTTTTCTAGGACCATCGTCGTACAAAAAAGGCATCACCATTCTGGCTCTCCATATTTTTCCATCTCATCTCCTCCACCAGCAAGGTAGTTGCATTGCTACCTATTGCAATAGCCAGACTATCCCATGAATCTAATAGAGAACACAACAAACTGATGCAATTATATTCATCTGAAATTTTAATATCAATAGATAATAACTGACTTACCATAGTATTAAATGTGTTTAGATACTCTGTCATCGAGTCTCCATCTTTCATCCTCAGGTTATACAACTTTTTTCGTAGGAATAGTTTATTTACCAGAGACATAGATTGATACAAAGTCCCTAACTTGTCCCAGAAAGTCTTAGCTGTAGATTCCATTGATACATTCAACAATACTAAATCTGAAACACACAATCGTATTATGCTCTTTGCCTTCTAATCCAATTTCTTCCATTCTTCATTAGACACACCCGTTGGTTTAGTACCTGGATCTACTGCGATCCACTGATCTTTATCCACCAACAGATCCTCCATCTTGATTTTCCACAACTCAAAACTCTGACCATTAAATTTCTCGATCTCTATCTTTCGACTTCTCACCATCTTCTTTTAACACCAGAATTGATCCTATAGATCTCCCACTAAATAGGGTCTACCACAGCCCTGAGCAAAACCCCTCAGCAACAATGGTGTCCCCTTGAAGCCAAAATAGATTTGATACCAAATGTAGGTTTTAAACCCATACAGAAATTACCTACATACGAATTCTAAAATATAGAAAATAAACAATGCGAGAGCATAAGACATAAAACACATATACACAGAGATTTTCCTTTGGATCCCAAAACTAGACTACCAGCTTGATTTTTCATTATGTTCCTTTCAATGTTACAATGCATATTTATACATGTCGAAGCATCCAATACCATGGACCGAAAACCATCGTGTCCAAAACCATGGACCGAAAACCATCGCTTCCAAAACCATGTGCGAAAACCATGTGCAAAACGATAAGTAGGTCCACCCAACCTAGTATAGGGTCCAAAAAAAATTTCCTTGGGGTGCTGCTCTGGACCTCATAGAGGGGGGCTACACACAACCCCTCAGAACCCTTAGACCAGGGGGGTTGTCACCCCCCCATGACCCCCTCGCTACACAATTGGTGCAACAAAGGGGGGGCTCCGCACCCCATCTAACCTCCCAGTTAATTATGCCGGCTAGTCGTGGAAAGAATATAACACAACCCAACACAGTATATCAGATTCCTAAGTGCATTTTGGTCAAGTCTTTGGTTGATGCTAGATAGAAAACTTACTAAGTCCACTACTTTCCATCCCCAAACAGATGACCAAACAGAGGTTGTCAAGAAGATGATCATGGAAATTCTACTCATGTACAACTCAAAGCGTCCACGCACATGGGATGAAAGTCTCCCCTACGTCCAAAAAAACTACAATAGAGCTCTCCATAGCTCAACAAGCCATAGCCCCTTCCAAGTTGGGCTGGGATTTCAACCATTAAGCCCCATTGATGTGGCCATAACATTTGTAGCCACCAAGGTAGATTTGGCTCATGTGAAGTTTGAACCTGAAAGGGTTAACAACTTCACTGAGCTCATTCAACACATCTACCAATAGGTCCATGATATAGTGGATAAAGCCAATGCTAAGTACAAGCAGCACCGTGATCAACATCGAGTGTCAGACAAATTCCAAGTGGGCGACAAAGTTTAGCTTCATTCGCTAAAGGAGCACCTTGTTGGACCCCACCGCAACCTTCGACCACTTTGATATGGGCCAAACACCATCACTAAGGTCGTCAATGACAATGCCACTTAAGCTCAGCATCCCACCGTTCCTTGGTCTGCACCTAGTGTTCAATGTAGATCACCTTCGATCATACTTTCCACCATTGTTCAACACATCTGACATTACGGAACCACTCACACCAATAGAGCTCAACCCGGAATGCATGGAGTAGGCTACAACTAATCAGATCATGGACACATAGATAAAGAACAATCAGAAACAAAGGATACAACTATATCGAGTTGTCAGAGAAGGCCAACTCCTTCACCAGGGGAAGTGGTTCACCAACAACCAAGTTCAACAAAATTTCCTCACCTCATGGAGGCTCTACACGCAATGGGGACCATTGCTTCCTAAGGGGGGAGGAATGATTCGAGTGGATATTAGTGGCCACAAGCCTATTCCACCTAGACCCCCCACTCAGTTTCATATGTTTCCTTAATTGTAGCACAATTTACTCTTTTTGGCATATTTTAGGTCCTGAACTTCCGGAGTTTTTTTGAGGCTCTAAATGACGTTGTTTTGGAAAACTTTCTCAGTAGTTGTTATGGCAATTTCTTCAGCAGTCGTAGTGCTTGGAGAGATATTTCCAATGAGGTATCATACGCATCAAATGGAGATAATATGACCAAGTTATGACCCTTGGAAGTTGGCTACCCAATTAACTATAATGGGGCCCATAAACTCTTGGTGTTACATCTCCTCAGGTTAGTGTTTTGGTTGTTTAGGGTTTTCTCTTATTGTTCAATAATAAAAAGGCCCTTGAGCCTCATTGTAACTCAGTTAAAAGGCATATATTCACCACATCTCTTCTTAGAGATAAGCTACCATTGACTGAGATATCTTATTTCCATTCTGTTTGTAAGCATATTTCAATGCTTTTTTATTAACGAAGTGAAGTGTTTTTCTGTTGCATCTATGTGTTTATGACTATATATGTATATAGTTTCATTCCTATTTAAGCTCGAATCATGAAAAAATATAGCTATTAGAGATAGGAGGTAGAGCACAAGGATAGGATCTGTGCACTATAACAACTTAAAGGCCACATGCATTACTTCTTTTTACCTATAGTCGTATTTCCAGAGAGATAAAGAGAGTGAAGCGATGTCTCCTTCCAGTTCAGTTTTCTCTCAAAAGGGTTTGCGAGAGAGAATATCTTGTGTCTTTTGTGTGTGTGTGCTTATTTTTTCATTTTCTACTTTTATGATAATTTGCATTTGTATGCGTGCACTAATTACAGTTAAATCCATAGATCTTAAAGTTTAATAAGTTGTAATAGTGTAGAATTTTTAGAGTTTTAATATAATATTGTTATATGTGTTGTGACGAACTTTCCAGTGGAATATCCACAACAGTTCACAGAAAATTTGGTAGTAGAGCAGGTTTCTTTGGGTATTTGTGGATATTTGCAAGAGATCCAGGTCGACGAGGTTGAAAGTCCTAAAACCCAAATCGTGGTCGATGAATTTGTAAACAAACATCGTGATCCTATAAAGGTGAGGCTTTCATGGCTCAAACAATAAGTCATGGATATAAACTACAATGTAAACCTCCTCATGGTGGCCCGAAGCAATAAGTTGGGGATAAATGGAGAAGATGCAGGTTCAAATGCAGATGATAAATCATAAGGGGGATCGAGATATCGGGGAGACATGGAGAACTGACCTAAGAAAGAACACGGGAAAGATCAACCCAGTTTGAGTGTCTTGAATTAATCCCTATTCAAAATGGAAGAAAAAGTCGATATCAAGTCGTACCATGGAAAGATCAATGCTCTGAAGTTGAACCACTAGTTGCAACAACTGGAAGTTGATTTCAATGTCTATCAGATCGAGGAAGGGAAAA